>VDFB02281492.1:259281338-259456808 GCA_007258455.2 Sequoia sempervirens
TATTGCTTGAAAAGTGTGGTAGTGCTGACAATTTTTTGAAAATAAAAAATTGGAATGGATAGAAAGCTGAAAATGTTTCCATTTTTTACATTCACATTTGGGAGGTTGTTGGGGAGCATGGAAGGGAGTTATAGGCATTTAGAGGCCAAAGCAGAGTGGACACACTCCCTACCAAAACACATTTGATAGGCGTGGGTAGCTAGCTAGCAAGTATGTATATCTGCCTAAAATATATGCCATTTTCCCATTCTACCTAGGAACTATGAAGAATTGAATGACTATTCATTGCGAAGATGGGTTTCAGTGATGGGTTTCCAAGGGATTTTTTGCAAAAAGGGGTTTTCATTTGAAATCCAGAGTTGTTTCTATGCTTTTTTGTCGAGGTTTTTAATTTTTCCATTTTAATTTTCTCATTGAATAAATGAATAACATTTAGAGAAACTAGAAAGGAAGACACAATGTGGGTTCTACGCTAGCAAGTTTTCAAAATCATAATTTGGAATGGACAAAAAGCCCAAAACGTTGCCATTTTTGACATTCTCATTTTCAAGGTTGTTGTCAAGCTTGGAAAGGAGTTGTAGGGGTTTTTTATAAAGTGTTTTAAAACATTAAGTGGGTTGTTGTTTGTAAAGGGTTTTCAAACATTAAAGTGTGTTGCTTGTAAAGGGTTTTCAAACATTAAGTGGTTGCAAGTTTTGTAAAACCCAGTGTTCTACAACCTAGAATTTTACAAAATAGTATGAATGTATTGAAAAGATTTTGTTATTAGACCATAGCAATGTAATAAAAGGCACCACTTTATAAACACATAGTAACGTATTTGGCTTCAGTGTGTAGAGGGTTTTACAACATTGTGTGGGTTGGAGGTTTCATAAATCGTGTAGTCAACTCTCACTATGTTTTCCAACCTACAATCATACTGTGCATGTATATTTGGATCATATTTAGAAATTGAAATTAAATTTTTACTCTCTGTAAGACTTGTTATAAGGTGCCTTTCATTACATTCATAATATCTAAATTACATTCATACTATTTTATAAAATTCAAGGTTGGAAAATGCTAGTTTTTTGAGATCTGCAAGGTTCCACATAATTTTTTAAAACCCTTTAGATATAACAACCCAATCACTTATAAAAAAGCCCCTCACCTCAATTTGTTTTTTTTTTCATCTCCCCCACTTGCAACTCCACCCCGTTCTCTTCAACCTTTCGCTTTCAACCTATAGAATGAAAAAACCCCCAACACAGAGTGTTTTCCAGTAATAATACTTGTTACAATTTAAAATGTATGTCTTATTCATGTTATCCTTCCCACTTGCACAATGCACATATATCTTCTCACACAAGCCACCATGCCAGCAAATTCGAAGTGGCAGGAAAAATGAGTGTTTTCATTTGGCTCCAGTGTGTAGAGGGTTTTACAACATTATGTGGGTTGGAGGTTTCATAAATCAAGTACTCACCTTACACTGTGTTTTCCAACTTGCAATCATACAGAGTGTTAATGGTCGTTGGAAAACATTGGGTGTTTATAAAATAGTTCCTTTCATTACATTCTTACTATCTAATTAACAAAATATTTTCAAGGAATTTATATTGTTTTATAAAATTCCAAGTTGTAAAGTACTTGTTTTATGAAATCTACAACCCACATAATGTTTTAAAACCCTTTACAAGTAACAACCTAATTGGTTACTCACCCCTCACCTCAATTTGGTATGTTTTGTGATTGTCTTGAGAATCTTTTATTTATTAGATAGTAAGAATGCAATGAAATTGGAAAACACTGGGTGTTAAGAAACCTACAACCCACACAATGTTATAAAATCCTCTAGATGTAACAACCCAATTGGTTAGTCAAAAAAAATGAGATGACGCAACCTTTATCTCCTCACTTCCCTCACCATGATGTTTTCTCCCATCTACCAGTTTCATCACTTTTATCATCCATCTTGGTGGGCCCTGTGCAATATGCCATCCCATCATGTTATGTTTGTTTATATGTGTGTTTTTATGTATGTTTTTGTATGTACATAGGTTTGTTTTGTTGGGAGATTAGTTGTGTCCATAGAGGTTTTTACAACATTATGTGAGTTGGAGGTTTTATAAATCATGCATTGACCTCCCACTATGTTTTCCATCAGGACTGCAATTATATAGAGTGTTAATGGTTTTTGGAAAATTGAACAATGGGAAAATGGTGATGCTTTATGCCCTAGGTCATAGAACACCACTATTCTCCAATTTTCACTCAAGGATGCCCTAGGATCCCAAATTAGACTGACTATCAACACAAAGGTGAGTCAATTCTCAGCAAGGAAGACCAAGGTATGTGCAAGATCATCATGGAAAAACAAACCCTTAAGTGGCAAAAAAATTAGAAAAATCAGAGTTAGGAAACTTGATATAAAAATTTGAATAAATTATCTATATTATTTCAAAAATATGTAAGAATAAAATCTATAGAAAATTCAATGTAGTTTCTAAACTACTAGGTTTATTTAAAAAAATAAAAAATCTATTTGGTGAAAATTTTAAATTGCAATGCAATGGTACTTAAATTTTAGGGAAAAACTAAGAAGTAGGTGTCTGTCTAACCACCCTAACCACAATAAAATGATAATATTATTTTATAAGATTTTAGATATAAGTAGAGGACTCATGTCCTGATATGACGCATATTTTTTTGTAACATTTTTCCAAGTAAATAATTAATTATAAATTTTTTATTACAACTTTTAAAAAATATAAAAACTCATATGTCTGGCCACCTTAACTTAGTCAAAACATCATGAAATTCATTTTTATTTATTTTTTATCCTATAGCATGTGAAGCATAGAATGTGACACATGTTTTGGATTCAAAATATATGATACCGTTTGAAAGCTATAGATGTTTTTCAATCAACCTATGAATCAAGACTTTAGTTGTAATTCAAATAGAAAATAAATAATAGTTATTTATTAAATTCCAAGTAAAGCATAATTTATATTGCTAGAAAGTTGAGAATATCCTTTAAAAACCCTTTTCATTACACTAATTTTGGGTTAAAAAAAATTGTCAGCCACATACCCATCATATCACCACTTTTTGGCCCATCATGATCCTGCACATACCCACCAAGGAGGGGGTCCTTTAATCTTTGAGGGGTTCACTACCAAGCAAAATCTTGGAAAAGACAACTTAACATTCATCTCACAAAACCTAGTAATGCAAGCCAAACAATGAGTGCAAATGGTGAAATTAAGTAACAGTAAGTTAGGATGTATGTACTTGGGAAGTTTGGAAATGTAATGAGGATCCTAGAAATTCAAAAATGTTGTCAAAATATGTTAGGGAGGACTAAGACACCCTTACTATTGTCTTAGTCTCCCTACTATTTTTTAGGGTAGATGCAAAATCTTCGGTTGTCAAAACATAATTCCAAAGAATATCAGCAAAATACCCTTGGGAGGACTAAGATGACCTTGCTACCAACTTAGTCCCGATCTAAATTTTTGAAATCTCTGAATATGATCCTAAGGCTCAATGTCTACACTTCCTTCTTCTTAGATATTAGGTTTTGAAACTTTCGGATCTGGCCTGTAGGTGAATTTTTGTGAAGATAACTTTGCAACTCTGCAACTTTGCACTTCAAATGATCTTCAAGTCTTCAACCTAAATTTGCAAACACATACATGCAAAATAGGAAAAACTTGTTAATTGTTAGTAAATAGGGGTTTGTCTTTGTCAAACCCCCTGTTGGTAATTAAAACTTGGAGGGAAATGAAATAATGGAGGGAAATGATGAATGAACAACATGCAATGTTACAACTCACCAAACCCTTGTTGCAAACTTGTGTGAAATGGCTAGCTTGATTGTAGATTTTGAAATGCTTGAATGCTTGATAGATCTTGACTTGAATTGCTTGTTGAATCAAAACCCTACATCACAAATGTTAGCTCAAAAAAACACATGATGCAAGAATATCCTTGATATGATGCTTGAATTTTGATGATGGCTCCTAATGCTTGATGAATTGCTCTTGAATGATCAAATATTTGAATGCTTGTTAGATTTCTAGGTATATGAAAATGAGAGAAAGAACCTTGTATTTATACTTATCTAGATGCTTAATATCCTGAAATTACACCATTAAAATCCAATTCATTAATTAAAGGAGGCTAAATCCTGTCAATATTTGAAATTAAATCCTGAAAATACCTTAAGGGAGACTAAGACACCCTAGGTGGAATCTTAGTCCCGAGGGATGAAACTCAGGTCACAGACTCCAAAAAGGGGCCCATTTAAGGTGCCTTTGAAATCAAGATCCCAAGACCTTTGGAGGACAAAGATGCCCTAGGTGGTGTCTTAGTCCCGACCCAAAAATCAGGGACACATAGCTAGAATCATTAAATTATCATTTCCCCTTTGATTTTTGTTGAGATTAGCCATAAAAAAGTGAACCAACAATTTTATTGATTCTATGGAATTCTCTTGCACTCTTAGGGATTTTCACCTAGAAGGAGAGATATAAAACCCAAAAATTGTGGTGGTTCACTCAAATAAAGGAATGCAAGATGGAAATATGACAAGATGAAATGATCTAAATGCAATTAAGTTATGAAATAGACTGATTATGAATGTAAAACTAATGAAATATGCAATATTTGAAAACATAGTGAGGTATGCAAGAATGAACTAAAAGGATAAACTAATGCTGCAAACAAAATTGAAAGAGGTTGAATAGAGTGCACCTGGGTAATGAATGTTGAATTTGGAAGGCTCTGAATACTAGCAAAAATCAATGTGAATCACCAATAGGACTCATTCGCCACTGATGGAAAATCAGTCCTCCTACTAGCAAAACCACCTAAAACTACTTTTCGACTATCAGGAACTGGAATCTAACAAAATAAAAAATTTCAGCCTTAAGGTGGGACTCATTCGCCATTCTAGGCGAATCAATCCCAATTCTATGAAACTATTTTGGAGCCCATTTTGGAAAAAAGGGTATCCAAAAATGCAGAAAACCAAAAACAGGCCTAGTAGTGGGACTCATTCACCAACCATGGAAAATGATTCCACTTTTTCATTTCTTAAGATTCAAAGGTGGAAATAGGAACCTTCGGTCTACACTTTTTGCTTCTCTAGGTGTCTGGTTCTGAAATTGTCAGATTTAGACCTGAAGGTGACTTTTTGTGGGTATTTTGACTTATCCAATGAAGAGATGACTTGAACAACCTTGCAATGCAATCTTCAATGATTTCTAGGCCTCCAAGATTTCTAAATCTACAAACACACAAGACAAGAAAGAGAAATTTTGGATGTCAGGGTATGGGGTTTGCCTTGGTCAAACCCCTTTGTAGGTAATTAAACCAAAATATAGAAATAATGTAATGAAACATGCAATAATGGAGTTGATTACCTTGCCATGATGATTGACCTTGAATGTCTGCAACAAAACATGAAGAATTTTCCCTTGAATGTCTGAAAATTGCTATCTTAATGACTTGAAATGATGAAACCTTGATTTGCTTGAATTAAGATGGAAGAATGATGGATGAATAATGAATAATGGTTATGATTTAGGGTTTAGAGACTTGATTTTATAGGAAATTCACCTTATTTTCCTATTAATTGGATCCCCAAGGCCGACATGAAGAAAAATTAAACTTAAAACCTAATTTTTCCCACTCAAAAGTCAAAATTGACCCAAATGAACTCATTCACTACCTTGGGTGAATTAGTCCCACCTAGTAAGGAATCATTCACCACAAGTGGTGAATTAGTCCCAATGGGGCCCATTTGACAACTAAGATGTTGGGGAATGAGTAATTTTGGTTCTTATGGTGACTTTGTTGATTATTTCATCAAATTATGCCTTGAGATGCACAATATGGGGTAATAGTGGCCTATTAGTTATGATGTGAAGGTAAATTAGGGCTTGGGACACATAATTCAATGTGAAAGTGTGATTAAATACACTTTACAACATTAAAATGAGGTCCACATAGCCTAGAAAGGCACACCATCCAATGTGAATGTGTTAGACACATTACAACACTAGAATATCATTAAATTTATTTTACAAGCCTTCTAGATTGATGTGAGAATTCTATTAAATACATTTTATATTATTGAATTAAGGGAAAATGGGTTTATTAATCCTAGAGAGGTGTGAAAGTATTTTACAACACTTTACAACACCTTTACAAGACATTATTAAATGCATTTGAAAAGGCCCAAGACCTAGTGTGGATGTGAAAAACACTTCACAACACCAAATCAAGGCCTCCTCAATGTACAATTTATCATCAATTATTATCAAGCAAGAAATACTTTTTTCTATGGCACAAAAAGATACAATTTATTAGTCTTGTGGATGCAAAATAGGACCAATTAAGACATAAATAAGGATAAACAAAGCAAGACAAGCCCAAAAAAGTGTGAAAATGCAAGGGTATGCATTTTCCTACACTACATTTAGCCCCCACTTTAGTGAGAGGATGAACTTGCTTTAAAATCACACTAAAGTAGCCAACCACACAACCAAGATGGGTTCAAATGTATGAATGCTAGTAAGACAAGATGACAATAATCAAGAGGGTGGTCAAGCCCCCAAGATCAAGATCCTATGAAAAACCAACATAAGCACAAAGGAACACACTTGTGAATGATATGTGAAGCCATAACTAGATTGAAAACATACAACATCAAAGATATAAAAGGAAAAAGAAAAATAAAAATGCAATGGATCAAGCTTCAACTAGTCATCCAACACATTGTGGACCAGGTCTACACTATTTTCCCAAAAAAAATTTACAAGTGGAAAATGTTGTCCACTATGTAAAAAAATGCACGCTCACAAGGGCTAGTGAAGCTAGTTGTCCACTAGGTGATCCCTAAGAGGTCCATATCAAAGTCATACCCATATGACTATGATGAGGAAAAAAAGAAAGAAAATGCACACTCAAAAGGGCTAGTGAAGCTAGTTGTTCACTAGGTGAGCCCCAAGGAACCATATCAAATCCATACCTCCATGACTTTAATAAGGTACAAAAATGTAAGGCAATAAGAAAGAGGGATGTTTTAAGGGATTTTGCTTAGTTCATGTGAGGTCCCATCTTAGGGAACATTGTACTCAATTTTTCCAAGAGAGGACAAGTCAAAGAAATATCACACTCTTAGAGGAAATCAACCGCAATGAAACCACCAAGAAAAGATGCACATCACAAGAAAAAAGAAAATCGTACAATTATGAAACATGATTGTCTATGTATTCCCCCACTTTAAAGTAATTGCTAACACCATTGTTGTGAGAAATTGCTTTAAATTAGAAGAAAACATGATAGCTTATTCGAAAAACCCTATGCCAAGTCATATGTTTCCAATAATCTACATCATGAATATGTATGTCACATGTGGGTCAGCTTAAGGAATGTGATCCACATTCCAAGCTTGCTCTTATATGTACATGAAAGGTGATCAACTAGCCATAAGAGACAATGACAAGTGACATATAAGGAGAAGGCTACCTAACCCCTTGCCCCCACTTAGTGCAAGACAAGGATGAGATGAATGATTGATAAATAACATGCTAGAGTGAAAATCAGTATCAATTAGAGGAATTAGGTGCCCCCACATAAGGAAGAGTACCAAACTCCTGAAGATGTTGAATTTTAATACTCAAAGCCTTACATTCATTAGTAGAATGGCCATGAACTCTATGATATGCACAAAATGAACTCTTGTAGTAAAATTTATGTTGTGTTCTTGGAGGAAGAGAGATCAAACAATATTTGAGGAGTCTTGACAAGATACTCTCTTGATTGAAAGTAGAAAATGGTTCTTTATTTTGTGACAAAGATATCTCTTGCTTAGTATAGGATGTCATACTTACACAAGACTATTTAGCTTTTGAGATTTTGTTCTCTCCTCTAGAGGAAGGTGTAAAATCTAATGAATTTAAACCATTAGTGTTTTGTGTGATGACATTAATATTAAGTGAGGACTTCTCTGTTTCTTTCAAATGATAACAATCAAGACCACTAGTGTCTATCCATTTAGGATGCACTATTGCTAAGGTTGACTTAGAGGAATCTTTTGTAAGAGTGTTGATATTAAGTGAAGGCTTGTTTATTTCTCTCAAAGGACAATAACCAAGACCACAAGTCTTTTATTGTGTGTGAGGCTTTATAGGGACACAAATACCTTGTTCTCTATCACCATTGTTGGAAGACTGAAATCACTTAGAGGGTGGTGAATCATCAATTTATAAAAGTCACAAACTTTTTTAAAAAGGAATCTATGTTTTCTTTTGAATCAAGAGGATAAATGATTGTTTGTGAAGTAAACTTGACTTGTTCATGAATAGTCTTGTTTTCACATGAACCATGAATTAGACATATAACATTAATAGAGGATGAACTCAACACTTTCACATGTATCAAAGCTCACATTAATAATAGAACCTTTTATCCATGAAAGGTGCATTGACAAATATGAAAGATTGATATGAAATGTGACATAACATTGAAAAATATGAAAGACTAATAATTATGCATTTGATAACACATTAAAATCAAATAGATAAGAAAAAGATCACACACATAAAATCATCACATAACACAGTATATGTCCTGAGTGGAAAACCCTCTTGGGGAATAAAAACCACTTGAAAAATATTTCTCTTTATTCATTTTGAGCACCAACTCTTTAAAGTTTTGGACCACCAACTCCACAAAGTTTGGGAGCACCAACTTCATAACATATAGGAGCACCAACTCCTTTACAATGGAAAAAAAATTACAGTATTCTATCAGAACCCTAGAAGTACAAATTGCAGTCCTAGAATTTCAATAAGCACATTGAAGAATTTTGTATGAGAATGGCAACATATTCCATAAATACAATAATCTGAGTATCAATATAAATGTTTTTAATGCAATACAACTTTTGTACATTATATTTGAAACATTATATTCCTCTTTCAAGTAACCCATAAAAACGCTTGAAAGCCATCTTTTAAAGGCACTGTGAATAACAACCTCTGAAAGCAATTTATGTAACTATAAACCAACTTGGGTTAGGGTTTAAATGGAAAACCCTAAATAATCCTTCTTTAAAAAATAAACCCTTTCAACAAAAAGTTACAACTATCACCACCAAGAAATCATTTAGTTACAGTCGAATATTGCCATCCAAAAACCCTAATGGGTTTAAACACAATCAACAAAGATTAAGCCCTTTGACAAAAAAACTTAACAATAGCATTCTCCAAATCAATTTTATTTACTAAAAACCTGATTAATCAATTATTTCAAAGCTCATAAGTAATAGAAATGTAATACCTATTTACGGTGAAAAACCAATTGAAAACAAACCTCAAAAACCTGTCAAATAGTTTCATAATTGTCGAACTAATAGTTGTTATTCTTTCACTATCATTTCCTCTACCAACATCCATATGCTTGAACATCTTCATCCAAGCTCATACAGTGAGTTGAACTTCCATATCCACAACATACTAGCTGAAAATCTAAAAACCATTGTAGTCACCAGAATACCATGGCGGCTCGGGCTTCAAAATTCAAACAAAATTAATGCATTTTCCCTAATCGAGCTTACAAGAGCTTTTGAAGACTTTGCAAAACAACATAATCATTTGAGATCTAGACAAAACATTTTGTTACCAAAGATTTTATCAAAACCATCAACATCATAATAATATTAAAGCATTAACCCAAATAAGTTGTCAAAGTCCATGATGAATGTCGATGTCATTTATATAGTCTCAAGTAGCTGTCGAAACTAACAGCTAGTCAACACTTATAAAATGTGATTGTTATCACTAGACCTGATATTATGATATTATTACCACAATGATACCCGATGTCATACATTTTAATGTGGTCAAAATACAAAGCCAAAGAAAAAAATGTTGATACCTCATGTATTCTCGAGTATGATTAATGTGTCTTTGATAAAGCTTAAAACCTTATTAATATGAGTGCAAATAAAACCAAATCACCTTGTTCAAAATCACTTTCAATATGTTCAAAAATATTTTTAATAATAAAACCTTTCTTGAATAACTTTCTTAAATGACTTGTGTAATGTCAATTTGTTTGACAATATGGATTACAATGAGATCCAATTGAACCACTTTTGTGCCACATGCTGATAATAAATCAAATGCTAATAACCTTAGCAAAGATATGAAAAAGTGAATTGACCAAGCCACACATATACCTGAAACACTTTTTCTTTTGAGCCAATCTAAAATGCTTCAAATGCAAAGACTATAGTACTGCCTTGTCAAAATATTAAAAGTGTCAGCATGAATATGTATCAAGATCATCAATATGTATCAAGATCCTATCAAAGTGATAAGATTTCAACATCAACTTGTATCATGTAACAACCAGAAACTAGACCTGCATGTGAAAATCCAAAATCTGAGCCATGTAATCAATTTTTTCACCAAGGACTAACTACAAACATGATAAGCAACTGAAAGCCAACAAACCCCCCTTTGTCCTTGATGGAAAAACCCATATCATCTCTCCCCCTTTTTTCCTCAATGGAAAAGAATGAAATAAGAGAACGTGAGATGCCATGAAGATAAACAACTGAAACCAACCAACATAGTAACCAGCTGCAAGAAGAGTAATATAGCAGCAAATGAAAAATATACAAGAGAGTTGTGAATGAAAACATATAGAAACAAGCTACCCCTGAATAAAAAATAGGAGAATTAAGGGCTTAGTAGAGATTGAAAGATAACTCCCAATCAAAATCTCAGCCATTCAAAACCTTCTCTAGAGAAAGGCTTAGTGAATATATCAACCACCTATTCTTGTGAAGCAACAAACTGTAGACATACTTCATTAGTCAACACTTTTTCTCGAAGAAAGTGAAACTTGATGGAAATGTGTTTATTGCAATAGTGCATAACAATATTTTTAGAAATATTGATCACACTAGAATTATCACATAAAATAGAAACAAGCTTAGAAACTGTGATACCCATATCAAACAATGTTTGAGTCATCTAGAGCAATTGAGTACAATAAAAAGTGGTAGTTATGTATTCTACCTCAACAGTGGAAAGAGCAGCTAATTCTTGTTTCTTGCTATGCTAAGCCACTAACCAATCACCAAGAAAGAATGCAGCACCACTGGTGCTTTTCCTATCATCCAAATAGCCAACCTAGTCAAAATTTGTATATGCAATCAAAGAAAAATCATTGCTTTTGGGATACTAAAGACAATAATCAAGAGTACCCTGAATATACTTAAAGATTCTTTTAACAAAATTAACATGGGATTCTTTAGGTGATGTCTGAAATATTGCAACCATGCAATTTGCCTACATTATATCAGGTCTAGAAGCAGTTAAATATAACAAACTACCAATCATTGATCTATAGTCAGACTAATTTTCATTAGGTGAATCATTAGTTTTAGTGAGTTTGCAACCTATAACCATTGGAGTACTACTAGGATGACATCCATCCAGTTGAAACTTCTTAAGCATCTCTCTAGCATACTTAGTTTGAGAGAGAAATATACCACTTTCAAGTTGAGAAACTTGAAGACCAAGAAAGAAAGTCAATTCTCCCAACATTGACATTTCAAATTCAAATTCCATAATATGAGAGAATTTTTAAGTTAAAGTGTCATTAATGCAGCCAAAAATGATATCATCTACATAAAATTCAACAACCAGAATATCAGTACCTTCAATCTTGACATAGATATTATTGTCAACACCACCTCTAGTGAAGCCATTTGATGTCAAATGATTATCCATCCTAGAGTACCATGCCCTAGGTGCTTGTTTTAAGCCATATAAGGCATTTTTCAACCTATAAACATGATTAGGCTTGTCTTTGCAAACAAATCCTTTAGGTTGTTCCATATAAACCTCTTCATCTAAATAACCATTTAAAAATGTAGTTTTGACATCCATTTGATAAATAGTGAAATTATTACAAACAGAATAAGCCAAAATTATTCTAATGGATTCTAGTCTAGCAATAGGTGCATACGTTTCACCAAAATAAATACCTTCCTTTTGAGCATAGCCTTTGCAAAAAAACCTTACTTTTTTGCGAACAACTTTTCCATTTTCATCAAGCTTATTCCTGTAAACCCACTTGCCACCTATGCCATTCTTGTCATCAGCTCTTGGGACTAACTCCCAAGTTTGGTTTTTCTTAATTTGACTTATTTCTTCCTACATAGCTTTAAGCTAGTATTCATCCAAGAGAGCTTCATCATAGTTCTTAGGTTCAAATCCAATGACTAAACAAAAGGTTGTATGCTCTACCATTTGAGCTTGTTCTTCAAATTTAGTAGCCTTTCTTTGTGTTTGAACTCTAGCATTTCTATCCCCAATAATCTGACTTTGAGGATGATTTTTAGCAATGGATTTTGAAGGAGTTTTGGGAACAATATTTTTATAATTTTTTGTTTCATCATGTTTAGGACTTACTATCTCAACATTTTTAGGCATTATTTCAAGCTGTGTTTCTATTTCTTCCTCATTATTATGTACAAGATCAGTTTCTAAATGTGGTCTTTCCTCAACTTTCACATTGACTGCCTCAACAATTTTATTAATCCTTTTATTATATAACATTTATAGGCTTTACTTTGAGTTGAGTATCCCAAGAAGATACCCTCATCACATTTTGATTGAAATTTGCCTATATGTTCATCGTCTTTCTTAATAAAACATTTTCTGCAAAAAAAATTAAAATATTTTATAGAGGTAGAATTTCCATGCCACAATTCATAAGGAGTGAATTTTTTATTTCACTCTAAGTTTCACTCTGTTTAAAATGTATATAGTTGTATGAACAACTTCTTTACAATACATGTCCGGCAACTTAGCCTCATCTAACATGGTTAATATTTTGATTTCTTTCATAGTTTTATTTTTACGTTCAACCACCCCATTTTGTTGAGGTGTTCTAGTGGTTGCATATTGTCTTTTAGTACCATGATGTTCACAATAATCAACAAATTCCTGAGAGGTGAACTCTCCTCCTTTATCAAATCTTAAGAATTTAAGGTTTAAATTAGATTCTTTTTCAACCATTTTACGAAATATCTTGAATCTTTCAAATGCCTTTGATTTATGTTTAAGAAATATAACCCAAACCATTCTTGTATAATCATCCACAAACAACATGAAATAATTTTCACTGTTAATTGACCTTGTTCTAGTTGCGCCACACAAATCTGTATGCACTAGTTGTAAAGGTTTAGTTGAAGAATGTTCTTTCGTCTTAAAACTAACTTTAGTTTGTTTACTACTTAACATTATCTACAAAAAGTTTTCTCATTTGTTAAGGACTGGTAGACCTCTAACATTCTATTTTTTACTGGTTCTAACTAGATTGTCAAATTTTATATGTCCTAATATTTTATGCCATAACCACCTTTCTTCAACTTGACCCATTAGACACATACCTTCATTGTTGTCATTACTAGAGGTGTCTAGGAAATTATAAAGATTACCTTTAGTCCTTCTCCCTGCTGCAACAATCTTTGTAGACTTTTTCTTGATCTCACATCCCTATTTAGTAAACATAGCATGATAACCACTACCATAGATTTGACTAACACTAAGCAAATTGTGCTTTAGGCCTTCCACATAATACTCATCATAGATAGATGTGTCCTCATTTAGCAAAAGTAAAGGTTCCTTTACCTTTGATCTATATACCAGTGTTATCACCAAATTTCACATATCCACCAGTATAATCTTCAAGTTTAATGAATTTTTCCTTGTCCCCTGTCATTTGGTTAGAACAACCACTATTTAGAACCCATGAGACCTTTTTAGTATAAAAAGCAATTTGGACTAGCATTGATTGCTCTATGCTTTTAACAAATTTAGGCTTCTAAACTATTTCTTTTGTTGTTGTTTTCTATTCACATTCATTTTGCATTGTTTGACTGTATGTCCTAAAGTGTTGCATTTAAAACATCTGACCTGATTAACAAAACCAAAATACTGCTTTTGTCCAAACCTTGGTATTCTAGAAGTACTCACTTTATGGCAAAATTTTTTGCAAAAGAAGCAGTAACCATGAAAGAAAGGATTGAATTTGAATGATGTTCTTTTATTCTCAAAAGAATGTACATAATTCTTACTAGATTCAAAATGATTTGGTTTGAAACTCTTGTTTATAGAAATAGATTTCTGCTTTGAAGTATCAATTGACATTCACCTTTTTCAAACCCAACACTTGTTTTATCTTTATTCATTTTTTTCTTTCTAAGCATATCATTGAGTTCTTATGTACTTTCTTACTCTTCAATTTTCTTTCTAAGACTAACAACTTCTTGTTCCAATTTTTAAATCTCTTTGTCTTTGGAAATCATAGTTGTCTTAAGGCAATCCTCAATCCTCTTAGATTCTTCACGCTCAGTATTCAAAGAGAGTATTGCTTGATCTATCCTTTTCTCATGAGTAAGGACTTGTATTTTAAGTTTTTTAATTTCCTTTAAAGCACATTTAACTCTCCTTCAAGATCTATTTCACCATCTTCTAACTCAGTTTTATTGTTTGAATAAACTTGTAGTTTGACTTCAGCCATAAAAAGGTTCTCATCTTCTTCATCTAAAGAGTCTTTTGTTTCAATGTATGTTTCATCTTTATTGAAAAAACTCTTTTTCTTTTTGAAATTGAACTTCTTTTTAGGTTTATAGACCTTCTTCTAAGACTGTTTCTTAGATTTTTCATCATCACTATTTGGATCACCATAGGGGCATTTGGCTATAAAATGTCCAATTTTGCCATAGTTGAAACATTTAAAGTGAATTTTTCCTTTGTATTTTCCTGATCCCTTTTAATTTTTCTAACAAAGTGAGCTTCTTTTGAATCAGAGTTTTCTGACTCACTTTCTTCTGTATTTTCCTTTTTCTCAGTTTTAAACGTAGTTTCCTTTCCTGTTAGATTGCTTTTGCTTGTTCTCATTTCAAAAGCAGTAAGAGTTCCTTGTAAATTATCTAAGGTAAGCTGGTCAAAATGTTTCTTTTCTTCAAGAGATGATACTTTAGTTTCATATTTAGGATGCAAGGTTCTAATGACCTTCTTGACAACATCAAACTCTTCTAATTGTTCTGCTAAGGTTCCCTTTCATTGCATTAACAACTTCATCAATTCTCAAAAATCATTCAGCTACTTTTTCATCATCCTTCATTCTCATTTCCTCAAACTGAGTTTTGAGTGTAAGGATTTTTGTTTGTTTGACTTTGTCATTTCCTTGATAAATATTTTCAATTTTTTCCCAAATTTCCTTAGCTGATTTGCAGTACATGACTTTAACAAATACATCTTTGGTTAAACCACAAAAAAGAGCATGCTTAGCTCTAGCATTAGTTCCATAATTCTTTTTGAATGGAATAATCTGCGGGTATTGTGGGTGGAATAGTATACCCATCTAGAACTATGCTCCATACATCAAGATCAATTGAAACCCGATATGTTTCCATTCTAATTTTCTAGAACACATATTCTATACCATCAAACAGTGGAGCTCTAGTCACAAAAGTACCTTCTTGAGCTTGTGACATGTTTGACAGGCTTCCAAAACCATAATCAATCCTAGGTGGATTAGACCTATGAAAGGACCCTATGCTTTGATACCAATTGTTGGAAGACTAAAATCACTAAGAACGGGGGTGAATCAGTGATTTACAAAAGTCACAAACTTTTTAAAACATGAATCTATGTTTTATTTTGAATCAAGAGGATGAATGGCTGATTGTGAAGTAAACTTGACTTGTGCATGAACAATCTTGTTTTGACATGAACCATGAATTAGACATATAACATTAACAGAGGATGAACTTAACACTTTCACATGTATCAGAGCTCACATTAATAATAGAACCTTTTATGCATGAAATGTACATTGACAGATATGAAAGACTAATATGAAATGTGACATAACATTGAAAAATATGAAAGACTAATAATTATGCATTTGATAACACATTAAAATCAAATAGATAAGAAAAAGACCACACACATAAAATCATCACATGTCCTTAGTGGAAAACCCTTTTGGGGAATAAAAACCACTCAAAAAATCTCTCTTTATTCACTTTGAGCGTCAACTCTTTAAAGTTCTGGAGCACCAACTCCACAAAGTGCAAGAGCACAAACTCCACAAAAACAATTAGAAGCACCAACTTCATAAGATACAGGAGCACCAACTCCTTTACAATTGGAAAATAATTATAGTACTCTATCAAAACCCTAGAAGTGCAAATTGTAGTCCTAGAATTTTAATATAAGAGCATAAAATAATTTTGATAAGCACATTGAAGAATATTGTATGAGAATGATAACATCTTCCATAAATACAATAATCTAAGTATCAATATAAATATTTTCAATGCAATACAATTTTTGTATAGTATATCTAAAACATCATATTCCTCTTTCAGGTAATCTAGAAAAATGCCTGAAAGTCATCTTTTAAAGGTACTATGAATAACAACCTCTGAAAGTAGTTTATGTAAATGTAAACCAACTTGGGTTAGGGTTTAAATGGAAAACCCTAAATAATCCTTCTTTTGAAAACAAACCCTTTCAACAAAAAGTTACAAATATCACCACCAAGAAATCATTTAGTTACAGTTGAATATATTGCCATCCAGAAACCCTAATGGGTTTAAACACAATCAACAAAGATTAAGCCCTTTAATAAAAAAACTTAACAACAACATTTTCCAAATCAATTTTATTCACTAAAAACCTTCTTAATCAATTGTATAAAAGCTTGTAAGTAATAGAAATGTAATACTTGATTATGGTGAAAAACCAACTAAAGACAAACCTCAAAAACATGTCAAATAGTTTCATAATCATCCAGCTAATAGTTGCCAGTCTTTCACTATCGTTTCCTTCACCAGCATCCATATGCCTAACCATCTTCATCTGAGCTCATACAGTGAGCTGAACTTCCATATCCACAACATACTGGCTAAAAATCTAAAAACCATTGCAGTCACTAGAATAACCATGGCAGCTAGGGCTTCAAAAGTAAAACAACAATAATGTATTTTCCCTAATCGAGCTTAAAAGAGCTTTTGAAGACTTTGTAAAACAACATAATCATTTGAGATCCAAACAAAACATTTTGCTGCCAAATATTTTATCAAAACCATCGACATCATAATAATATTAAAGCATTAACCCAAATCAGCTGTCAAAGTCCATGATGAATGTCGGTGTCATTTATATAGTCTCAAGTAGCTGTCGAAACTAACAGCTAGTCAACACTTATAAAATGTGATTGTTATCAACAAACCCGATATTATGATATTATTACCACAATGATACCTGATGTCATTAATTTTAATGTGATAAAAATTCCAAGCCAAAAAAACAAAATGTCGATACCTCATGTATTCTCCAGCATGATTAATGTGCCTTTGATAAAGCTTGAAACCTTATTAATATGAACCCAAATAAAACCAAATCACCTTGTTCAAAATTTCTTGCAATATGTTCAAAAATATTTTTAATAATAAAACCTTTCTTGAATAACTTTATCAAATGACTTGTGTAATGTCAATTTGTTTGACAATATGGATTACAATGAGATCCAATTGAACCACTTTTGTGCCACATGCTAATAATAAATCAAATTCCAATAACCTTAGCAAAGACATGAAAAAGTGAATTGACCAAGCCACACATATACCTGAAACACTTTTTCTTTTGAGCCAATCTGAAATGCTTTAAATGTAAAGACTATAGTACTACCTTGTCAAAATAATAAAAGTGTTAGCATTAATATTTATCAAGATCATCAATATGTATCTAGATCATGTCAAAGTGATAATATGTCAACGTCAGCTTGTATCATGTAACAACCAAAAACTAGAACAAAATGTGAAAAGCCAAAATTTGATCCATGTAACTAGTTTTGTCATCAAGGAAAAAACCAAAAACATGATAAAGAGTTGAAAGCCAACAACCGCATCCTTTTCCACTATATCTAAGTTGTTTCATAAAATCATAACCTATTTCGTAAAGTTTTTTCATTTCTTTTGGATTTAGTTGTTGCTCATAATTAAGTTCATCAAAGTTTGTTGTGTAATTTTCTTTTTCCTCTAAAGTGGTTGACGTGGATGCTTTCGAAGGGTCTTCTGAGTTTTGTGTTGACATTATCACTTTTTTTCTCCCTTGTCTGAATCTTTATTTATGATCTTGTATTCTCCCATGAATGTTGGCTCAAAATTCAAGGATCCGAAATCATATAACTTGATATCATTGTGAAGAGTTTAAGACATCTATATTTTTGTTGTTCTTGCATGGGTTCTACTCGTGTAGTTGGTGGTAATATTTTCGAAGGATTCTCTTTACCTTTCCCAATGTTCAAACAACTGTATGGTTCATGATCATCTTCGATTGTATTAAATTTTTTTTTGTAGACATATTTCATGATACAATGAAGGGTAGAGGGCACAAAATGCATCTCATGAATCCATGGTCTACCTAAAATAAGATTGTATGAAAGATCATCAGGCATAACATGGATCAGGGTTTGTAATGTAACTTTGTCAACTTGAATAGGTAATGTGATCTCTCCAAGTGGTTGTTTTCCCATGTTATCAAAGCCACTAATAGATAAAGAGGCAGGTTGGATTTTTGATTTATCAACACCAAGCTTATCCAAAAGGTTTGTACTACACACATTTAAGGCTGAGCCATTGTCAACAAGGGTTTGTTTTATCCCTGTGCTATTGTATTGAGCTATGATCATGAAAACATCATTTTTTTTTTGCACTTCCAGAGGGAGCTCACTTTGGTGGAAGACAATGTCAGCATTTATTCCTTGAATCATGGCTACTATGTCATTTGGTTGTGCATTAGAAGGGATAGGAACTTGTTGCAAGGCCATTTGAAGCATAGTGTGATAATTAGGTGAATTCTAAATTAGGTCCCATAGGGATATCTTAGTAGGAGTAATCTTAAGTTGTTTGACAAGATTATACTCCTTTCCATGTTGTGAAGGAAAATGAGGGGCACTAGGAAAGCTAGGATTAAGTTCAGGAGAGTAATTTAAAGGGTATCTAATTTGCATAACCTCAAAATACTTATCCTTATTTTCATGATCTATTTGTGAAGGGGAGTCTAATTTCACTTCATCATCTTCATATAAGGAATTATTGTTGTTAATGTTTTTATTTTCTTCCACCATGATATTTTCCCCAGTAGGAGATTTTTTAGGAGAACTACAAACTAAATGTTCTTGACATTCAAGGATTAGTTCTTCTAAGATGAATTCATCATATGTAAGGGAGTTATCAATGGTTATATTATCTTGTTCATCAATGATGTTGTTGTCTTGTTCAAGAATGTTTTTCTCATGACTTTCATTGGTTGTATTTTCTAACACCAAGGTATCTTCCTCACAACTAGGAGAGATACTAGGAGAAGAATAAATGTAATTATCATGATCATCCATAATTTCATTCCTTTGTCTTATAATTTCATCCAAAATAGGGTAGGTAGGGGAAGGATCACAAAGAGGTTTGTCATAGATCTTAAAGGTTTGATCATCCAACACCAATATATCTTCACTTATGCTTTCATCCTCTAGAAAATTATCACAAGAGGTGAAGATATTGGGAGATGAAAGTAGACTAGTTGAAGTTTCAATGGTCTCTTGTTGTGTTATGTGTTCATCGTGATTATCTATGGTTGTGTCCTCTTGTTCATCAATTTCTTGTCCACTAAGAGAGGTAGAGGGAGAGAAACAACTAGGACTGTCAAAACTGTCATTGATTGGTTCTTCAAACACAAAAATATCTTCTTCACAAATAGGAGAGATATTAGGAGAAGAATGAATATGATTGTTAGGATTGTCCAAGGTTGTATTCTCTTTCACTAAAACACTCTCATAGGGAGGGGATATGAAATTTTTCTTAGTTTTCCTAGAAAGGTAAGGTACTAACATTGTTTAACAAAAAATGAAAAGAACTTTTAACCATCTCATGCAATGCTTTAATAATGTAAACAATGTATATCCAAAGATGAAAAAAAAAATTATCCAACGAATGCAAAATCACTCAAGGATGTACTAGGATCGCAAATTGGATTGACTATCAACACAAAGGTGAGTCAATTCTCAACAAGGAAGATGTAGGAGGGGGTTCTTTAAGATTTGATGGGTTCACCACCAAGCAAAAGCTTAGAAAAGACAACTTAAAATTCAACTCACAAAACCTAGTAATGCAAACCAAATAATGAGTGAAAATGATGAAATTAAGCAACATCAAGTTAGGATGTATGTACCTAAGAAGTCTGGAAATGTAATGAGGATTTTGGAAATGCAAAAATGTAGTCAAAATATGCTAGGGAGGACTAAGATTCCATTATTGTTGTCTTAGTCTTACTACTATTTTTTGGGGCAGATGTAGAATCTTTAGTTGTCAAAATAGAATCTAAAAGAATTTCTACAAAATACCCTTGGGAAGACTAAGATTCCCTTGTTGTTGACTTAGTCCCGATCTAAATTTTTGAAATCTTTGAATGTGATCCTGAGGCTCAATGTTTGCACTTCCTTCTTCTCATATCTCAAGTTCTGAAACTTCCAGATCTGGCCTGTAGGTGAATTTCCATGAAGATGACAACTTTGCAATGCAACTCTACAACTTTGCACTTCAAATGATTTTCAATTCTTCAACCTAAATCTGCAAACACAAACATGCAAGAGAGGAAAAACTTGTTGATTGTTAGTAAATGGGGTTTGCCTTGGTCAAACCCCTTGCTGATAATTAAACCTTGGAATGAAATGAAATAATGGAGGGAAATGATGAATGAATAACATGCAATGCTACAACTCACTAAACCCTTGTTGCAAACATGTGTGAAATGGATAGCTTGAATGGATATCTTGAAATGCTTGAATGCTTGATGGATCTTGACTTGAATTTCTTACTTGAATCAAAACCGTACATCACAAATGTTAGCTCAAAAACACACATGATACAAGAATATCCTTGATATGATGCTTGAATCTTGATGATGGCTCCAAATGCTTGATGAATTACTCTTGAATGCTCAAATACTTGAATGCTTGGATTCTTGTTATATTGATAGGTATATAAAAATGAGAGAAGGAACCTTGTATTTATACTTATCTATGCTTAATATCCCAAATTTACACCACCAAAAGTTGACATATGAATTCACTAATTAAAGGAGGCTAAATACCACCAATATTTGAAATTAAATCCTAAAAGATACCTTAAGGGGGACTAAGAATCCCTAGGTGGCAACCTAGTCCTAAGGCATGAAACTCGGGGCACAAACTCCAAAAAGGGGGCCATTTAAGGTGCCTTTGAAATCAGGGTCCCAAGACCTTTGGAGAAAGACACCCTAGGTGGCATCTTAGTCCTGAACCAAAAATCAAGGATACACAACCATAATCATTAAATTACCATTTCCCCTTTGATGTTTGTCAAGATTATCCATAAAAGGATACAATTTATTAGGCTTGTGGATGCAAAATAGGACCAATTAATACATAAATAAGGATAACAAACCAAGGTAGGCCCAAACAAGTGTGAAAATGCAAGGGTATGCATTTTCATAGACTACAAAAACACTAGGTGTTTATAAAACAATTCGTTTCATTACATTCACACTGTCTAATTAACAAAAAAAATTCAAGTCATTCATATTGTTTTGCAAAATTCTAGGTAGGTATGTGTGGGTATGGTGGAGTCTAAGGATGTGGAGGGAGTTATTGTGATGAGCTCTTGAGAATAATTTCAAAGGGATGTGTGGACCTACTATGCTTGTGTTGGCCACTTTAATGTGATCATTAGAGATCACATAAAGACTATCAAAGTGAATAGCATGGTAGAACTCATCAACCAGTTCATTGAAGCATGAAAAATGTACTTCAAAGCCTATTTTATCTACAAAATAAAATCCAAAAACTTTTCCATCACATCTAGTATTTTTGAATTCTTGGATTAGAGATTTTGTTAGGGCTCAACCCTCAATGGACTAGTACTTGTTGGTGGCTTTTCTAGTACACCCTTAGACATCTCTAAAGAGTAGCCAACTCTTATAATTAAGAACTCTGAGAGGAATGGAAAACTTAATGAGTGAACAGTTGCAAAAGCTTCACTCCTTCACTTTAGACTCTATGGGACCTAGGAGGGTGTTCCTATTGTGTTCATCTTGGTCTAATCAACAAATAACACATCAATTCATAGATTGGTTCCTATGATCAGTAAATAAATACAATTCACTAAAAACTTGGCAGGTCTTTGAGCAAATAATCATTCATTTACCAAGAACAAAAAGATATTTCAAATACATGTCTCATAGTTAACAATTTTAAATGATTTATATTCTGATCCTAAGTCAATGACTGGGTGTATCATATTTCAAATGTAAATACCATGAAAAAATAGATCAGTGTCTCATCGATTGGGAAATAGAGTCACATATATGACAATTAGTAGTATAAAAATTCTTTATCTCTAACAATAAAGGACTATTTTCATAATGCGTTACACTATGAAAACTCATTGTTCCTAAAGCATAGCTTCTTACTAAATCCTTTGTGAATTATCACAAATTTATGACCTTACTCAAGCATTTAATTGATTCTTTGAACCAAGGCAGAAACGACGACATACATTCAAACGAGTATTTGACAATGAACAAAGATTTCCTTGAAATTTCATTCATAATTTGCAAAAAAATTACAAAAGGAGAGGAAATGATTTAGACATAATTTTTTTTTTTGATATCAATCATTTCCATATAACTATTTTAATATTAGCATATATACCACCTAAAACCTAGATAATTAAGCTATTCTACCTATTAGTATTTTTTCTATGCCTAGTTTCTACCCTGAAGGTGTACATTAGACTCAAAAATTTCAAAGATTAGAACCCCTTGCAAATGAGCCATGAAATCCCTTTTATAATGCAAGGGAACAACAAGAACCCAAATCAAATGTAGTTACAATTTAGATATTTCATTTCAAAATCAATTTGCATT
The DNA here is from genome assembly GCA_007258455.2 of Sequoia sempervirens. Lineage (NCBI taxonomy): Eukaryota > Viridiplantae > Streptophyta > Pinopsida > Cupressales > Cupressaceae > Sequoia > Sequoia sempervirens. The sequence continues at coordinate 259,304,393 of VDFB02281492.1, forward strand.
TCATCTCAAAGTTCCCCATGTGATGATTTGCAATCATTCATTGAAAATGGAGAGGCAAAATTTGTAACTATCATCAAAAGGGAAATGTAAGTACCTCCAAAATTTCTCTTTAATTTCCAACTATGCCTTACATCCCTTGTCCACATAGCCTTGGAAACCCACAGTCAACATAAAAACCCAAGAAATCACCACTAGACATGAGGAATAGAAGCAACCACCACACGCGAGGAATAGGAGCAGCCATCACAGCAACCTTAACAAGCAACACAAAATTTAAATTCCACACACCAATTTTTTCAACCCGAGGAATGAAAAGCACCAGAACCCAACACATGACCAGTACATGCACCCACTTCACGTCCTAGCAGGAGGCAAAGAAGAAACCTCAACACCCTCTTTTTCCTTATTCTTTCTTGGTACAAAACCATAATGCCCACTTGGAGTTTTAATGGATAATGGTGGTACCGATAGTACCTCCATCCTTGGGACCATAGCTTGATTCAGCATCACGAGGTATCACTTATATCTTGAGTCTGTCTTTTTCATGCTTTCTGAGGGGCTATCTGTGATATCAATTGGTGAATTTTTCCTTCCAAAAGAGCTTCATCCATACCTTGTCTTCCTACAAACCCCCAGTGCAAACGATGTAGGATCCTTTCCTTTTTCTTCCATCTTTTCTATGGTGACATCCTAGTGCTTTAGTCTGATACTTCATCTAACAGGAGCACACATAGGCTTCTCAATAGGGACCTTTTCCTTTGCAGATGGATCACATTCAAGTGCTTTGTGCTCACGTATAGGAATGTCATCCTGAGGACTCTGTAAATTAAGTCTGGGTGACCTCCTAACTAGTATTGTGGAAGTGACTAACTTACTCATTTTAACTGCCTAGTAGTTCCTCCAAATCAGAATTGAACACTCCTCATTCTACACAAATTTAGGAAGATGCTAATTGCTAAATACAATGGTGAAAATAGAAATCACTCTGTTTGTATTTATCTAGCAGGGTTGATGGTTTTTGCTCATCAGTTTTGATGTCACATGCTTGAGGAAGCAATTAATTGTTAGCATCGATTTCCTCACTATGAATCACCCAAGTACTTGGAGGTTTGCATATCATCCCCCATAATAGTTGGAAATTAATTCCTCACATGCACAAGGACTCAATTTGTTCATTCCTGAAGAGAGCATGCCATTAATGCTCATTGGTTGTAGAGAAAAATGGCTAACACGTGTGTTATTTGATTTTGAATATCAATCGTCGATGTCAAAATGAGATGGAATATAAAATGGCAAGGATATATTCAAATGGGGTTTGAAAACCCAATGGCACGACTCATCATCCCTTGGCCAGTGAGAGGGAGTTGATTGGGAACCATGTCACAAAGTTCACGGGCTACGACACACTCTGCACAGTGGTCAAGAAAACCCATGTGTCACCTTTTTGTGTACCTCACAAGCTGTCTAGCAAGCATTAATCAAGTACCATGAGGCGCATGATGAATGGCTTGTATTAAATCTTAGTCCATCATCATAGTCATCAATCTTCCCTTTATTGGCCATTGAACACACATACATTAGACAGGCCTTGAACGATAAGGACATGCATCATTATATTGTGGACCTCACATGCTTCCTGAGGGCTATCCATAAATGCCCGTGCAATGTGTGATGGGCGGTGAGGATTAAATCTTGAAATCTGACGAACCATATTTCTTGCTCAAGCCATATGTTATTTAAAAGGTGGTGCCATGACTAGGACGATGGTGATAAGACCCTCGAGAGTAATGACTTAAGTCCCAAAATGAAAAATTTTGCCTAACTTTAGAAAAAATTAGCTTGGAATGATACAAGGGGTGACTGTCTTTCCTAAGTGAAGGGGTTAGTTAGCGGATGGGTTCAAAGGCTTAGATGATGACTAACTCAACCAAAAACTGGCAAGAACTATTCATAGCATAATTATGACATTAAAGGGGTTTTAGGATAGAACATTTGTATGGTAAGGATTTACAACTAGACCCTTAGCCTATTCATGGTTACAAAGTTTAAAAATCATGACTCAAGTCATGATTTCCTCATATTTTCACAAATTTTTTAGGAGCTATATCAGTGGCTCATTTTCAGGGATGTATACCCCCAATGGATATAGCAAGAAATCAGATCTTAGGTTGAAGTAGACCAGGGTGAAAACACAAAAAACCTAGGAGCTTGCCTGGACAAAGCAAACAGACACAATCGAAAAGGAACACACCAACCAAACCTACGTACACTATGCACAAATTCCATTACTTTTAGAAGCCTTGTTTCATGCAATTGGCTTCAATGCTCAAACTAGAGGCCCAAGACCCCCAAAAATTCAGGGAAATTTTTCCTTTGTCAAAGACTTTGTCTTATTCTAGTTGTGGTGGATCAACATGTGTATTAGATCCTTTTAAGTAACCATCCTTGCCATAATTGATGTCATCAAAACCAAAGGCTATAAAACTATCATGTTCACTTATCTATCCCAGCATAGATTTATCACATTGGAGTGGAAAAGTAAAACACTCATACTCTGTTTGATCATCCAATTTACCTTCACATCCTTCTTGTGCATCAAATAGAAACTCTACACAAGCACCTTGTCTTAGGCTAGGCAAAAATCTTGGAGCATCAAAGAGAAAATATTGATATGCAACAACACTCTCATTGTGCTTGACATGAATTTTTCCCTCACTATATGGAAACAATTCCATAATGAGATCTAGAAGATATGGAGCATTTGCAAAAAAATTGAGTGCACACTCATAATGATGATGATCATTACATCTCATGCCATCTGCTCCCCCAAGTTCCTCTCCACATGGGTCAAACCATCCTACAATATTGACATAATCTTAAGACTCGTCCAATTGTTCCTCCTTATTACCAAGATGCACTCCCATTTTAGTACTAGTATATCCACCTAAATGCACAACTTGGTCATTTAGTAACAAGCCTCTCTTTTCATCCTCATATATTTCTTCTTCATCATCAGATATGACTAGAAATTCAACCACTACTTCAAATATAAAATTATGTATCATATGAGCATGGTCATACTCATTTACATCCATCTTAATACCTAGGCCATATTAAAGACCATGAGCACAAACAATGCCATCCTTGTCTTCAAATTCTATGTCCTGTGAATAATTCTCATTTCAATTTTCAACACACCTGAATTACATTCTTGGTGCTTTTCAAATACAATTTTCTTATCCACCTAAAAACTAACTAACTCACCAACACTTGTATCACTACATCTTTGATGTGACTAAGGAGTTGTTGAGTTAAGGTCACCATCTTCAAAGAAAAAATCATAACCCCTAATGCCATCCTAGTCTTTACTTCTTACTACCCTACTTGTACCTTCTCCAACATTTTCACTAGTGGTACCTACCAAAAAATCATTAGAATTTCCCTCAAAGAGTGGATATCTCCTACACTAGTAAGGATCATTGTTTATGACCTCCCCTAGTGGAGATTCATCAAATAAAGGATTCTACCACACTTTCATGATTGTCACATGTACCCCTACATTTTCAATATGAGGGTCCCACTTGCTAGAATCATCAATACATTCAAAATTAGTGTAGTCACTTGAAGAGCAAAGAGAGACATTTTCAGCACCCTCTTCATCATTTGTGCTCAGAATTATTGATCCACACTCTGAGATCTCTTCACATGAAGAAAATTGTTCACTACAGTCCCACAAATACATTCTTTCAAGGCTATCAAATTGTCCTCTACTTGAAGCAAGAGACTCTGCTTCAATCTCATAAGAAGAATTATAGTCAACAAAGGACCGACCAAGTTTAATCTTATCACCGGCTACTAATTTGTGCATTGTCATTCCTAATTAAATAAGGATGTAGGGCTTCCCCATGCATCCTTGTGCTTGCTCACAATCTAGGGTATCCTAGGGATGCAAATCATGCACCATTTCTTTGTCCTCATATTATGTATCTCCATTTTCATCATTATCACATGGATTTGCATATATGGTACTAGTAAAATGACAAAAATCACTGACAATTTGTTTAGGTTTAGATACATCTTCTTGACCTACTGAAACTAACCTTTGATTCTCCTTATCAGGATAATCACTATCAGTGCTCTGAGGTAACACTTGTTGTGTGTACTTAATCTTAGCCTCCTCTAAAACTCTTATCCAATCAACTACTTGGCTCAAATCATGAGGCTTCAATTCTTTTAGTAAGGTGCTTAATCTTGATTGATACATGTCACAAAACAAGTCAATACATATGGATTCTCTTGGCCTGACATCTTTAGGTATGTCTAATAAGGTGTCTACAAATCTAGAGAACAAATCATAGGGTGATTCCCCTTGGCACTTTTTTATTTCATGTAAATTCCTAGTTGAGAATACTTGGTCAACTTTACCTTGATCTTGTATTCTTTTCACTTGAGTCCTACCATAATTCTCACATTGTGGTAATGGAGAAGATGGAACAATAGAATCAGGGTCCTCTTGACTCAAACCTCTACTAATTGATCCACTATTTGTATCTGCATGAATATGCTAGGATGACCAGTATTGGTGGTTGCACATCCCCTCATTATTGAATACCTCAAATTATTTTCAATATCTATGGCCATCTAGTATGCTTGGTACAATGTAGTAGGCTCTTTGTCTCTCAGAAGGTAACTCATTTTTGTTGAATGCACCCAAGTACACCTCGAAGCATTCAACATCATTTGGTCTTATGCTTATAGGGATTTCTTTGATTAATTTTGAAAATTGGAGGTTGAAAGCAAGAACCAACTCATCTTCTTCCTTTCCATTTTCATGAATTTTTGTCTGATTAGGACAAGATCAATCCTTTCCCCAAATTGTTCCATGAACAATAATTTTAACTCATCCCTTGAATGTATGGTTCAGAATCTAGTAGATAAGAGAACTAGTCTCTCGCATCTCCTTTCAGGGACTGAACAAAAAAATTCATAACAACATCTTCAAAGTCCAATTCATAATCTCCCATCATGTCAACAAACTCTTGCAAATGTCTTCCTACTAATTCAACTTTTGCACCATTGAATTTTGGTAGCTTATCCCTGATCGTAGGTGGGACAACATTTGGATACCTAGAAATATTGTTAAAGGAAATGGCCCTGTATCTCTCAATACTAAAAATCCTTCAACCCAACAAAGGTTGTTCATCACGCTCAATTACACTCATGTCTACACCAGAATGTGCAACTTAACTATGCAATTTCATTCCTTAAAAGAGAATTGACAATTTTAATTTGCAATTATAGAATGCTATACCAATTTTATGCAATTATTTTTACCCTAAACCTTTACAATGCATATCTCCTACAAATTTTGCGTAGGATCTTACAATACAACATGCTTATTTATGATAATAAACTAATTTCAAAAAGGCATGCTAAATTTTCATTATTATTCCCTGATCTAGTGTTTATTCACTCAATAGGGAATCATTTACATTCGGAACATAGAATATTTATCATAATTTATTCATAACATGATCAAATAATCATCAATCCTATGGGAATACCTATAATTTTGCAGCAACCACCTATCCTTTGTCTTCAAATTTGGAGATCTAGAGATTTGATGAAAATTTTATCAGGTTTGTTTGTCAGAGTTGTCACCTCTTGTCATGGAGGATTAAACTTCAAATGAGATTAAATTTATTTAGAATAATATAGGCTCTAGGTTGGCTTTCATAGTGAAGTCACTTTCAGGTTCTTTGAATTATGTTCCAATCAAACCTTCTACCAGGTTCAAGAACTGATCAATATTTGAACAAGATGTTTAGAATTATCTCTCCGTTTGACTCTATGATGTAAAGATCTACATCTAAAGAATGAGAATTATCCCCGGCAGAGTCACCATTTTGTTGGTGTTTTTTCCAATACACCCTTAGACCTCTCTAAAGAGTATCCAACTCTTATACTCAAGAACCCCAAGAGGAATGGAAAACTTAATGAGTGAATAGCTACATAAGCTACACTCTTTCACTTTAGGCTCTATGGGACCTAGGAGGATGTTCCTATTGTGTTCATTTTGGTTTAATCAATAAAGAACACATCAACTCACATATTGGTTCCTATGATGGATAAATAAACACAATTCCCTAAAAATTTGGTTGGTCTTTGAACAAATAATCGTCCATTTATCAGGAACAAAAAGATATTTCAAAATACATGTCTCATAATTAACAATTTTAAATGATTTATATTCTGAACTTGAGTCAATGATTGGGTGTATCATATTTAAAATGTAAATACCATCAACAAATAGATCACTGTCTCATCGATTGGGCAATAGATTCACACATATGACAATCAGTAGTACATAAATTCTTTAGCTCTGAAAATAAAGAACTACTTTCGTAATGCCTTACACTATGAAAACTCACTATTCCTAAAGCATAGCTTCTTACTAAATCCTTTGTGAATTATCACAAATTTATGACCTTATTCAAGCATTTAATTGATTCTTTGAACCAAAGCATAAAAAAGTACATACATTCAAACGAGTATTTAATGATGAACAAAGATATCCTTGATATTCCATTAATAATTTGCAAAAAAATATAGAAGGAGAGGAAGTGATTTAGACATAAGATTTTTTTTATATCATTCATTTCCATATAACTATTTTAAGATTAGCATAAATACCACCTAAAACCTAGAAAATTTAGTTGTTCTACCTATTGGTATTTTTTCTATACCTAGTTTCTACCCTAAAAGTATATTGGACTCAAAAAATTTAGAGAGCAAAACCCCCTGCGAATGAGCCATGAAATCCCTTTTATAATGCATGGGAGAAAGAAGCACCCAACTCAAATGTAGTTACAATTTAGATATTTCATTTCAAAATCAATTTGCATTTCATCTCAAAATTCCCCACATGGTGATTTTCAATCATTTATTGAAAATGGGGAGGAAAAATTTGTAACTGTCATCAAATGGGAAATGCTAGTACCACCAAAATTTCTCTTTAATTTCTAGCTATGCCTTACATCCCATGTCCACATAGCCTTGGAAACCCATAGTCAGCATAAAAACCCAAAAAACCACCACGACACATGAGGAATAGGAGCAACCACCGCAACAACCTTAACAAGCAACACAAAATTGAAAGTCCACACACCAATTCTTTTAACCTAAGGAATGACAAGCACTAGAACCCAACCCACAATACCCACTTCACATCCTAGCATGAGGCAGAGAAGAACCCTCAACACCTTCTTCATCCTTATCCTTTCTTGGTACAAAACCATCACACCCACTTGGAGTTTTAACAGATAATGGCAGTACCAATAGCACCTCCATCCACGGGACCGTAGCTTGATTCAACATCATTAGGTATCACTTATAGCCTAAGTCCATCTCTGTCATGCTTTTTGAGGGGATATTTTTGATAGAAATTAGTGAATTATTCCTTTCAAAAGAGTCACATCCATAATTTATCTTCCTACAAACCCTTAGTGAAAATGATGTAGGATCATTTCCTTTTTCTTCCATCTTTTCTGCGGTGACACCCTAGTGCATTAGTCTACTACTACATCTAACAAGAGCACACAAAGTCTTCTCGGCAGGGACCTTTTCCTTTGTAGATGGAGTGCATTTAGGTGCTTTGTTCTCGTGTATAGGAACATCGTCTTGAGGCCTCTATAAATTAAGTCTGGGTGACCTCCTAACTGGTACTATGGAAGCAACTGACTTACTCATTTTCACTACCTGGTAGTTTCTCCAACTCACAATTGAACACTCATCATTTTGCACAAATTCAGGAAGATGCTAATTGCTAACTACAATGGTGAAAATGGAAATCACTCTGTCCATATTTATCGAGCAGGGCTAATGGTGTTTTCTCATTAATTTTGATGTCACATGCTTGAGGAAGCAATTAATTGCTAGCGTCAATTTCCCCACTATCAATCACCCAAGTACTTGGAGATTTGCATTTCATCCCCCATAATAGCTAGAAATTAATTCCTCACATGCACAAGGACTCAATTTGTTCATTCTTGAAGACAGCATGCCATTAATGCTCACTGGTTGCAGAGCAAAATGGCTAACACATGTGTGTTGTTTGACTTTGAATATCGGCCATTGATGTCAAAATGAGATGGAAGATACAACGACAAGGATGTAGTCAAATCGGGTTTGAAAACCCAATGCCATGACTCATTATCCCTTGGCCAATGAGAGGATGCTGACTAGGAACCACATCACAAAGTCCACAAGCTCTGACATATTTTGCACAGTGGTCGAGAAGACCCACATGTCGCCTTTTCGTGTACCTCGCAAGTTGTCTAGGAGGCATGAATCAAGTACCACGAGGTGCACGATGAATGACTCAGATTAAATCTTAGTCCATCATCACAGTCATCGATCTTCCCTTTATCAGCCACTGGACACACGTACATGGGATGGGCCCTAAACAACAAGGACATGCATCATTATATCGCGGACCTTGCATGCTTCCCAATGACTATCCATAAATGCCCGCACAATGTACGATGGGTGGTGAGGATTAAATATTTAAATCTGATGGACCTTATTTCCTACACAAGCCACATGTTATTTTAAAGGTGGGGCCATGACTAGGTTGATGGCAATAAGACCCTTGGGAGCAACGACTTAAGTCCCAAAATGAAAATTTTTGCCCAACTTTAGAAAAAATTAGCCCAGGATGATACAAGGGCTGACTATCTTTCTTAAGTGAAGGGGTCAGTTAGCAGACGAGTTCAAAGGATTTGATGATGACTTACTCAACTGGAAACTGATGAGAACAAGTCATCACAAAATTATGAGATTGAAGGGGTTTTAGGATTGGACATTTGCATGCTAAGGGTTTACAACTAGACCCTTAGCCCATTCATGGTTACAGAGTTTAAAAATCATGACTCAATTCATGATTTCCTCATAATTTTGTAGAGTTTTTAGGAGCTCTATTAGTACTTATGGTATGGGGTTAACATTTTGATGAAAATTGGTGCGAAAGGGGATATATTGTGTTGACTTTGAGGGTCTCAATTTGTTGCAATGAATTGTGTGTAGATTGAGATGAGACCAACAAGGCTTGAGAGCTACTTGATGGGAGGGACCTGTGGACTGGAGGAGAGGAGTTGGAGTTCCAACAATTAGTTCATTTTTAGAAATTAATTCCAAGTTTTAAATTATGATAGCCTTGTAATAAAATACAAGGGATAATTTAGTAAGAGCATGCAAATTGAATAAATGAGAGGAATAAAATAGTTTTGAGAAAGTGTGGACATATGTAAATTTATGGAATATCTTAGAAGTGTATTGCTTTAGTAGAAAAATAGAACCATTAACTAAAGCCTCCTCCAAAACAGTATAATTGAATTCATTAGGAAGCAAAGAATGATGTGTGTGTAAACCATCGGAAAGCTTACCTCAGTATTTGACAAATGTAGAATAAACTTTTTCAATAGAGTCTATAGATCTAACCTATAAAACAAGTTCTAGAATAGATATTCCTACAAGAATATCAACAATGTCATTTGTAGTTAACATTGTCATAATGTTATTGGAATTTACTATAGGAAATTGGTCTATGAGCAAGTGCAAATTTTACAATTAGGTTTTGCAAAAAACATAGGCTTGGTCTCCTCAAGTTAAATTAGAGTAAATGAAATTGGCTTCGAAATTGTAAAAGGTAAATTGTCTCTAGAAGAATTTATTTTCAGGGAAAGAGGGTTTTAATTTTTAGGAGATTTTATTGATTTTTTTTTGGTATATAAATATGTACAAACATTAAGAATTACACAATATATCATAGAAATGGAATGAGAAAATATAAAACATAAAATAAATATATATATGCACAAATATAAATATGGAAAGGTAAATACTACAACATACAAATATGCACAAACATTAAGAATTACATAATATACCATAAAAATGAAATGTGAATATATAAAACATAAAACATAAAACATAAAATATAGAAAAATAAAGATGTTATTTTTTCTAAAAATGTAGTGGTACTTGTGTAAAGAAACAAAATTTTAGATTGTGTGGGATGATTTTATTTATAAAGATAAAATGTTTGAACAAATGTTAAGGTATACTGGGTTATGTGTGCAACTTTCATTAATCTAATTTAGAAGAGACTTATCTACAATATCAATTAAACATAATATATGTCAATACGTATTCAATTATAGTATAAATATAACCTTAAATCCTACGTGAAATCCTAATCCACATCAAACCATAAATTTACATCAACTAGACAATTTTAATTGTAAAAGGTAAATCCTACACTATTATCTAGGAAACGTAAACATAAATAGGCATTGTACTTTTGTCTCTACAACATGTTTAGATAGAGAAACATTGAAATTTTCAAGCTAAAGCCATTTGTCCTTAATATTATTTTTGAACCCAATTGAAGTAGTAGGTGATGACGCTCTTTTTGTCTTTATGTTTACATAAAAATGCATGCGTTTATATAGGATGTTTTACACATATATCTTTATCTTTGTGCCCTTATTCTCTTGCTCTATGTCTAAAGGTTAGTTTTTTTTAATGATATTTAATTAGTAATAATATTATTTGTATATATAAATTAGACAATATAATATAGCGTATAATATTTCTTTTGAATTATCCAAAAAAATCCCTCCTTATCAATTTAATTAATTTTAATAGTGTAATTTGTAATTTTTCAAATTAAACATGATAAATTCGAGATTATAATTCAAACATATTTTAAATAATTACAAAAAAAGCCAATGTGATTTATAAACTTTAAAGTTAATTAGATTCAAATTTATATTGTGTCATAATGATTTAACACAAAATTACATTCATTTTGATCGTGCAAAGTGAGAATATTCATTATTTAGTTTAGATTGAACACTTTTTAAGAAGGAGATGTATGTGAAAAGTGTCTTTATTTATTGTAGACAAAATACACATATTTATTTATACATAGGTTACAATATTACAATATAGTAACATATTTGATTATGTGATATTACATAGTAAAAAAATTGTAACATCTTTGTTTATGTGGGGCTACATAGTAGGTAAATAGTAACATATTGGTCACATAGTAAAAAGATATAATTGTTGCTCACATATTTTGCAAGTACATCTCATGCACGTGGATGATAAAGGATGTTGGGTCAATTTGGTAGTGGTGATCATAGTAAACCTCCCAAAGGAAAGTGCAAATCTCCTCAAGTTTTATGCAACTCTCTTGATATGTTAACGTTTATTGAAGCTTTTCGATATCCATTACTTCAACGAGAGATATTGTCTGGCACACAAGTTTGAACTTGCTTACAATTGAATGGTAGCTATCTAAAACAGTCGAATCAAGATTCTAAACATCAGTTTGAAGGCATTGTGACTTGTTGATAGACGAGCATGACTTTGCCAACATGTTTGTAGAATCTATTGAAATGTAGGGGGCATGCATGTTTTTGCTTGTATCTTCCCTAGTGAATTGAATGATGGAATTATTATTTGAATATTCAACCATTTCTTGAGAGAGAAATGAGTAAATTAAAAGTATAAAGAAAAAAGAAAACAATTATAATAGGTGTAACATAATTGTTACTTTTAAATTCATAAAAATAAAATGTAAGAACATGTCATTTCAAATATTAATACAAGAAAGAGAGTTATAAATCAAAAAATCCTACAATAAAATTTAAGTACTATTGTAAATAAAAGGAAAAAAAGTTAAAATAGTTTTTAATATATAATTTTGTTTATAAATAATATTAACATTACTATATATTAATTTTTCTTTAATTATTTGTGTTACCTGATTTTTAGCTTTCAGCTAAAATTAGGTTTAGTGTTTATTCTTTTTGTGTTGTTCGTTTAAATATTTAAAAGATAAACCAAAAGTCTACAAGGTTTAATATGCATGAAAAAAGATTGTCAATGAAATAGATTACATTTTTTTTTCATTCCAATGTTGTAATTACAACAAATGAGAAAAGAGAATCGTATGTATACAAGTGTAATCTTTTATTGATAATCATGAAGTGTACATGTCCCTCACAAGCCAAGGGAATAACTTTACTTATTCAATGAAAATATAGAAAGAAATTTATACATGAATAAGTAAAATAGAATGTGCACATAAGAGTGGAGACCAATCATTGCAAGAGAATGATTGGTTTTGAAGTTGCCTTCTTGCCCTGCTACTACTGTCCCAAGCTGCTTGTGTCCTTCCCAGCTCTGTAATGCTCCTAGCTCCTGCATCTGAACATTTGGAAAAGCAATGATATTAGATCAATGCTCTAAGTAATGAAAGATCTCAAACCTTACATACACACCTACCTATGCATGTATAAATTGATCCATAAGTGCATTAAATAAGCATGAAAACCTTGGATTTCCTGGAAAACAATGAAGTCATCAAACATATCCAAAATATGCATCTATTTTTCTAACTTGTTTGCTTCATGTGCATATTTAAGACAAGTCTAGTTACTATTTTGATTCAATTAAATATAGCATGTGGGGTAAATGTGGCTCCCACAAGGGTAGAGCTTAGCATTCTTTGAAATAAATAGGAAATTGAGCAACTTGATCAAAGATATACCCATTATTAATGCATTAAATCAATATGGAATCACATCAGTTGATCAAATTTCATTATCATATTCAAAAGATGCATCAAGTTCAATTATGCATCTCTTAAATATGGAGCAATCCAGAGTATTTCTAGACCCCTCTCACTTTAACCCTATTGGACAACTACACATCACATAGGATGGTGAGCTTTTAGGTCACCGACATAGAGGACATGTGTCTGCCCACTAGGATCAAAGTGAGGAGACAGTTTATGTGTTACACATGATCAAAAGGTAAACAAATGTTGTGGAGATCAGATAGAAAATTCATAGAAGGAAGAAAGAATTGTTATGGAAGCCATGAAGGTTGGGACAACAAGATGTATTCTCATGTCATGCAGGATAGCAACAAAGACAAATGTCTTTCAACTTTACTAAAGGAAACAAGAAATGGTCACAAGAGATTACATTACAGATGAAGAAGAAAGAAAGGATAGTAAAACTTTTCAACTTCCCTATTCGGTGTCACATAATGATCAACTTTCATCTACATTTTCTTGAGTTTCTCAGACCCAAGGATTACCTCCACAACTGGTATGCAGTTGAAAATAACTTTATTGATGGAAATGGAGAAGCAGACAAGTTTCACAACTTACAAAGTGTAACTTTTAATGGACATGAGATATTGTCACAATTGCCTGCATAATTTGTTGTTTTGAAATAATGAAATGCTAGAAATTTAACAATAATGGAGAGAGAAATGTGGAGTTATGAGCATATGGAATAGCCACTAGGCTTCAAATAAATACAATCAAAAGCAATGAAAAGGAGCAATCATCATGTATCAAAAAGTAGTACTTCAAGCTTATTGCCTTCATCAAATGAGCACATATGGTTGAAGAGGGACTGTCATATGATAGAAGATCACCAAGTGTGAAGACATTTAAGGAGGTAGTCATGAATATAGGCTACAAGGCAGCAAGGTCCAACAAGTATGGGGTTATCATTATCTGTTAGTGGTCTATGTTATGGTGTTCTCCTACATTTGCAAAAGCTATAGAAAAAAAAAGAATAAACCAAAGAATGCTTATCATTGGGGAAAATGGAATTGCTAATGCTTATTAATAGGTGCATTTGTGAAAATAAGGGCAGTGAGTAAGGTCATTTTCATTGACAATGATAGTTGACAATGGTGATACAATGCTACGGATTGTATAGAGAAGAAGGGTATCCTTTGGTGGACATTCCCAAGTACCTTCCCTTCTTGAAGGAGAGAACTCAGTAGGAAGTCAAGAATCAAGGGTAGATAGTCATATTTATAAAGATATCATTATAAGAGGAAAATCAACATGGAATCATTGCATAACAGAGGTTTTCAAATAAAAAGAGCTTATAAAGTCTAATGGACAGTCCAAAGAAATAAAGCCATGAGTAATGTTCATAAAGGAATGGTAGATGTGTGGGGTCTTTGACTCATGCCCGTATTGTACAATGGCATTGAATCATTTTGTGCAGACCTTTTTTTCTCCACACAAATCAGCATTTTCCTGTGGAACAATGACAAAGGTAGCTCTTGTTTGAACTCATCACTCTCTCATGAAAACTCATTCACATTATATTCTTGCAAAATCTTGTAAAAAATGAGAAAACTAAAAATGCAGGAGGTTTCTTCACAATGATAAACCCACTTTGGGGTTTTATTTTTCAAAAAACATTCTACAGGAAAAGGAAGCATATTTGCAAAACCCAATTCATATGCTCACAAAAAAACACAATTTTGCTACAAATTGGAGTTTTCAAGTTATACCAATACTATACAATGGCATTGAATCTTTTTTGCAACAAAATATGAGTATTTCTTTCACAAATTAAGAAGGCACATCTGGGTTTATCATGAGAGGCTAATGTAGAAGCATTAAACAATGGAGAAAATTCTACAAAAATGACAAATGGAAACTCATTTCATGCATTATTATAGGTTGTGGCTACGTAGATCTTTGTTTCTGTAAAATATAGAAAACCCACCTAGAGTTTTTTAATGAAATACAACATTGCTACAAATTGAAGGAAAATGAAGGTATAACACAAAACCCACTTGTATTTTTGCATCAAAATTTGAGTTTCTTCAAAAAAAATAATTTAAAAACCCACTTGGATTCTTTCGCAAAAAATTGTAGATATAGAAATAAAGGTGTTACAAGAAACCCACTTAGGGGTTTTGCAATTAAATTGCAAAAAAAGAACAAAATTATATGAAGATACCCTATTTATGTCCATGGTTGCGGCGAAGAAGAATTTTTCTTCATGAAAGAAACAAGTAAACAATATGGAGTGTCTTCATTCTCAAATGCAAAAAGAAAATAAGCATTTCATGCTTTATCTTTAAGCTGGAAACAAAATATAGCTTTCTCTTGCTCAAAATTTGAAGAATGGAGTCGACTAAAAGCTTACTAGAACTTTTTCTTTTTTTTTTTCCTTCAAATTGAAATAATTTTAGTGGCCTCCATTCGAGCTTCATAGGATCCATCATGGCAGCTAAGTGAGGACAAAGTAACCATAGAAGAAAATCAAGAAACATGCTACAGGTCGCGGTTTTTGAGCTCAAAATGGCATTTAAGAAGTGATATGACACAATTTTTTGCTCAAGAAATGTATTACCTTTTATTTCTTTGAGGATTCCATGCAACTTTCATCAAAAACTAGTGCCAAGGCCTCCATTTTTCTGTGTTGACTAAAACCCTCATGGTGGCATCATTTTTCTAGAATGTTCAATGGTAAGAATGATTGTGTTTTTTTCATTCTTTTGGTTTTGATGATTAGGGTTTGACTCTACTTGATGGACAATGGGATTTTGTCCCATGTTTTTAAAAAAATTAAGCATGTGTTAATGCAAAATGGGGAGGTTGAAACATGTAAACATTGACTTAGGAATTTTATGCCTTAGGTTCTTTTTCCCTTGCTTCAAATATTTGTTAAGTCCTTCAAGCAATACAAACATATGGAGTGTGCTACATCATATTAGATATGCCTTTTATTTTTTATCATGCATCATGGGCCTTAGAGACTTGGAATATGCTTTCCAAGAAGTGTGGAGGTTGGCCATATAGGCCAAGTTTTTTTTGAGCTTTTACATTGCCTTTGCAAATTAGAGTATTGACCACATGTGGCCTTACAGTGCAAAATGAGAAAAGGTGAGATGATCATATGCCTTATTGACCTTACTAATGCTTTTAAAATCATTTTAGCATTTCATTATTTATTTTTGCATTTGTTTGAAAACATTGAAATGCCATTTAAGTGATTTTGCTAATCACTTTAATATTTTCACTTGTAGATGAAATGTAATTCATATTGATGGTGGGCCCCCTTATTTTGTGCTTTGAAATCTAAAATAACTTGATTAAGTGATGTATTATGAATCACTTAATCAAGATTATTATCTTTAATTCCTTTTGGAGTCTTGAGTTTTCAAAACACACATATTGCATGAGTCAAAGTTGGGAGAAAAAATGATTGAATTGCAGACATGAGGAGAGTGTGGCGGTGAGGTATTTGACTATTTTAGATAAGCATGCGCTCTTTTGGAGGCTATTTTATCACACTCTTGGCATGAATATGTTCTTGGCTTGACCTTGGACTATTTGGAGGACTTTTTGGAGTGATTTTAGAAGGTTCCTTTTTGGCCTCATTATTACATCTGACCATAACCTTCTAGATGGACATGTGTGAGGGGTTTTGGTGGTTTTTTGCTTAAGTATGTTCATTTTGAGCATTTTTGGGGTAGTTCTTTCCTTCCATCAGCAAGATAGCTTTGTTTCTTGGAGCTATTTTTCATGGAGCAGTATTGTAACTCGGACGAACTTGTAACATAGTAAGCACTTTGAATCAATATAGTAGAGGATTTTATCTTCTCTCTTCATGTTTCATGGTATGCCATAAATGATTGATTAGTTTTTCTTGCGAAAATTCATCTTTCCTTGCAAACTTGTCTCATGTTTATGCATCTATTTAGTAGAAAATGTATGTTTATAGGTTATGAGTTGTGTTGTGTAGTAGTGCTGTTAGTTGGGAAACCTTTGTTTTCCTTTTAAAAGCACTGTTTATAGACCTCCTTATAAATTATTCATGTAAACTACATTGGAAAGTGAGTTGTTTAAATCAAATTTTATGGTATCGATCTGAATGTGTTAGGTTGTTATTAGGTCCAAGTTGTGTTGGTGTATCATCTTAGGTATTTTTAGTATTAGGATCATTTTCATGCAATTCTTACCCTTTACCTCAGAAATTAGTAGTTAGATGGCATCAAAAGGGGAAGCCAACCCTTATCACTAGAGGCTTGCTTTCAAATAGGATACCCACAACTTGAAAGCAATCCCATGTTACATCCAAATCTACCAAGTTCGTTCATAGCTTGGAATTTAGGGTGCAGATTTGGATCCCTAACAATTTGAAAGAAAACCAAAAAAACATTGTTCAACTTTATTGGAATTTAAATATGAATATAAAAATATATAGAAAGTTTAACTAATACCAAAAAATATTAACATATAAAGGATGTTTAAATATTTTAACAGATAGATTTTTTTTATAGCTATAGTTAAACAAAACACATATAGAATCACATTCATCAGTAGGAAGCTTTCCAAGAATGGAATGATGAGAGGCATTGTGGGCATCGATTTTGACACCTAACATCTTTCACTGTTCATTTTTTGTTAACTTGTTTAACAATTGTTTTGCAAACAATATAATGCTATATATTTTTTAGAATTAAGAAAAAAATCAATGTGATTTATGTTTTATTTATCTTAAAATTATGTATCTCATCAACCTAATTTAATTTATAATAGATTACATATATGTCTTATTTAAGGAAAAACATGATGTGAAGGTCTCTTAATATAAATATCAATATAATAAAATCACAGAGATATTAAAAGATGTGTCTCAAAATATTTTATTTGAAATCACACCAAAAGTCTATAAGACACATCCTAAAAGAGAAAACAAAAATATTAAATAATTTCAATGAGGGATTCAAAACTATCAACACCATTAAGGTTGAATCGATTTCTTTTACCTTTAAATTCTTTATTCCTAAACTTTCACTACCCACTTTGTATGGATGACATCATAATCAACACAATGTTCATGAACCTATAGTATTTTCATTTACATTTTTGGCATGTAAATTTAAAAATAAAATTGTTGATAATATGGTCTTCTATCTCTATGTGTTTGTTCTTCTCAGTTTACTCAAAGGCCACGTCAATGCTTTAGAAAAATCTATTCATTTCAGCCACTCAAAACATAGATATACAAAAATATTCCCTTTTAAGAAGAAGAAGAAGAATAAGAGTTGGAATAGAAGAAATTGTTCATAAGTAGGTGAAGTCACAAATCTGATTACACAAATTATACGAAATTTATAATGGAAATGGTGTGAGTATAAAATGTATCAATATTTTGAATTTGGTTATCAAAGTTGTGAATGTGGGTATCAAAATCCATATTTGCATGTTGAAAGTATACATTTGGATATCAAATTTATAGGTGGTGTCAAACTGGGAATATTAGTTGTGAATTCGGGTAAAAAATGAATTGAGTTACAGATTTATCAATTTTGATATCAAATAAGAGAAGATGGCTTTTACTATCCTCTATAGGTAAAATTCTCATGCAGTAGCTAGCTGGAGTCACCGAAAAAGTAACCCTTCTACTTTTCTTGACTCGTTTGGGCCCTCCTTGTGATTTTCACTTAATGTTGCCTTGATTTAGTTTTTTAATGTGGATAACACATTCACATTAGGTCATGGGCCCTTGTGAACTAATCAATTTCAATGGTGCCTTGCAAAAGTGTTGTGAAGTGTTGTAACACACTTTCACACATTTATAAGGTTTTATCAATTAACTAAGAATAATAAACATAATTTTAATCATAATTAATCTTAATCTTACCCTATTTAGAGTGTTATAAATTGTTGTGACACACATTCACATTCATCTAGGATTATCATTAATAATTGGGATTTCTTATGCTTTAATGGGCCCTATTTTGCATCCACAAGCCTCATTTATTGCATCATTTCGAGGATAATCCTAACAGCAATCAATAACCAATCTTAATTTAGTTGTTCCTAGATTGTGTGGAATAGATTTAGTGTCTAGGACTCATTCACCACCTTGGGAAAATGAGTCCCACCTAGGTCTTTTGGCCCTGATGTATGTTTCACACATTTCTAAGAATTTTTCATTTTTGGTCCCATACATTATGTGTGATGGGACTCATTTTCCACCTTGGTGAAATGAGTCCCATGTGACAAAATTTTAAATTTAAATCAAATTTTTGATGGGATTTTATTCTCATAGATTTGATGTTGGCTTGTAGTGTTGTAATTTTGGGAATTCTTGTATAATTAAGTATAAATACAAGGTTCTTTCACTCATTTAAATCCCAAGCATTCAAGTATTCATACCTAGCATTCAAGAGTTAACACAAGAGAATTTGAGCATTCAAGGCATTTCAAGGGAAGATTATCAAGTATTCTAGAGCATCTTCAAGTTTCACTCATCATGTCAAAGATTGCTTGCATCATGTTGTTTTAGAGCTAACAATTGTGATGTAGGTTTTTTGATTCAAGCAAGTGCTTCATTCAAGATCTATCAATATCAAGCAAGATTCCAAGTCTACATCCATTGCAACCATTACTTGCATGTTTGCAACACCTTATTGCAAGGGTTTGGTGAGTTTTGATATTATCTTTTGTTCATTCATCATTCTCCTTTCATATTTTCTTTCATTTCAAGGTTTAATTACCAACAAAGGGGTTTGACAAAGGAAAACCCCTATTCACTAACCCCCACAATATTTTTACCTCTTCTTGTGTGTGATTTGTAGGGATAGGTTAAAAATTTTCCAAGAAGAAAATTTGGAGAAATTTTTTCAAGTCCCCAAAGGTTGTCAAAGTTGTCATCAAGCCTTGGAGAAGCTTGGAGAAAGCCTGTAGGTGGTATTTTGCAGTTTCGGATTTGGAAACTAGTTAAAAAGGGTAGAGCAGACCAAGATGCACATAATCCACTTCAGAATTTCCAAAAAAGAAGTAGACTAATTGGCCACTATTGGAAAATGAGTCCCACTATACAAGCTTGATCAAGATTTTTATAGATTTGGATACCCTTTTGGCTAAAACCTGTTCTCACACATTTTCCCAGAAGTTGGAATGATTCGCCCAACCTAGCATATGAATCATAGTCAACATCAACAAAAAAATTTCTAATGATCCAAACCTCCATTCTGCCTTCTTCAGTCTTCCAAGTGGACACTTCTAGTCTCATAACTTTTCATTATAGGTTGTTCATCTTTTTAGGTCATTTAGCTTTTTTTTCATATCACACTGTGTTTTCCAACTCATTTCCTTTTCCAAGTTTACACTTGGTGGTGAACCCCTCATCAGCTATCCTTCAATCCCTAGGATATCCCTATTGCTATATTTCAATCTCCTTTGGATTGAAGTCTCTAGGGTTGTCCTTGAGTGGAGCCTCTTTGAAAGTGGAACTAATGAAAATAGGTGTGTGTGTAAGATTGATTAGGATATATAATGTATTCACACCCACTTTGCATTAAAATTGCATTAGGTTTTGCATTAGTTAATTTGTATTCTAGATTTTTATATTTTGCATTAGTGAAAATTTCATTTATCTTGCATTATTGCATTTAATTTCATTGAAAATTAGTAAAATTATGCATTTGCATCTTATATTTGCATTAAAAAAAACATAAAAAAGTATAAAATTTAATTCATTTTTTATTTTTATTTTCAAAATAGTAGTTGGACTCATTCACCACCTTGGACGAATCAGTCCCCTTGCATATTTTTTCACTACATTTTTTGAAATTTCCAGTCCATTTTCTAATTTTTTATTTGTTACTGTTACCTCTATGTTTCAGTTTGCAAACTTTTTGTTTCATCCAATTCATTACATTTAGCTTAAATTCACCATCTTTTGCATTTCTTAAAATCAAAGTTGCATTTATAACATTATTGCATAGCTTAGAATATGAAATTTGCATCATGGATATGTGCATTAACAAGCTTTGGATGTCATTAAAGTCCTTAGTGGATGTGCCAGGTTTTTCTTTTGGACATGACCCTAATGATATTGAACTCACTCATGCTCACTCAACTCCTAAAGCATGTCCTTCCTCTTGATGTTGACATCATTGGAGAAGATAATGCTAGCATGAATAGGCTCCTAAACGATTGTATTGACAACCTTGAAGCTAATGTATCCTTTTATCCATCCATGAAACAACAAGATCTTCCTACAATACCACCTCTTGAGATGTTTAGTTACTTACACCCTGAAAAAAAAAGTTGATCCTAAGTTCCCTATAACAGGTGAATCTAGTTCCTCTAGACAAGAAAACACTCAACCATTTTATTATAATAAAGTAACCAACACTCCTATCAATCTTAAAAAAACATATGGAAAAGGCTTCACGATCTTGAGTAAACAAGGATGTGACACAACAAGTGAACGTGAAATCACAAAAATCACACACAAGAAGAGGGAAAAATGTTGTGGGGGTTAGGGAATAGGGGTTTTCCTTGTTCAAACCCCTTGTTGGTAATTAAACCTTGAAATAAAAGCAAATATGAATGGAGAATGATGAATGAACAAATAGTAATGTTGCAACTCACCAAACCCTAGCAATAAGGTGTTGCAAACATGTAAGTAATGGCTCCAATGGATGTGGTTCTTAACTCTTGCTTGATGTTGATAGATCTTTGAATGAATCATTTTCTTGAATCATAAACCCTACATCACAATTTTTAGCTCTAAAACAACATGATTCAAGCAATCTTTGACATGATGAATGATAGCTTAAAGATGCTCTAGAATGCTTGCTAATTTTCCCTTGAAATGCCTTGAATGATCTTGTGAATGCTCAAATGCTCTTGTGAACTTGCTAAGTGATCTCTTGAATGTTAGGTGTTGAATATGAGTGAAATAACATTGTATTTATAATTAATTATGTAAGAATTCCTAAAATTACAACACTACAAGACAACATTAGATCTAGGAGAATAAATTCCCATAGGAAATTTGAATTAAATTTGAATTTTGGTCACATGGGACCCATTTTCCCAAGGTGGTGAATGAGTCCCAAACACTAAATCTAGTCCACACAAGCCAAGAACACCTAAATTATGATTGGTCACTAATTGGTGTCAAGATTGTCCTAAAAAAGATACAATAAATGATGCTTGTGGATACAAAATAGGGCCAATTAAAGCATAAGTAAGCCCAATTATTACTGAAAAATCCTAGAGGAATGTGAAAGTTTGTTACAACACTTTACAACACTCCAAATAAGGCAAGATTAATGTTGATTATGATTAAAATTATATTCATTATGCTTAGCTAATTGATAAAACCCAAAAAACGTGTGAAAGTGTGATACAACACTTCACAACACTTTTGTAAGGCACCATTAAATTCCATTAGTTCACAAGGGCCCAAGATCTAATGTGAATGTATTATCCACATTACAACACTAAATCAAGGCAACATTAAGCCAAAATCCACAAGGAGGACCCAAACAAGTGTGAAAATGTCAAAGGACCCTTTCTTTGACACTACATTTAGCCCCCACTTTGGTGAGTGCATGAACCTACTACAAAGTCACACTAAAGTAGAAAAAAATGCACCAAGAGGGGTTCCAATGAACCAATGCTAGAAATATGAGACAACAACGATCAAGAGGGGTGATCAAGTCCCTAGGATCAAGATCCCATGGAAAACCAACATAAGCACAAAGGAATGCACATGAAAATGATATAAAGAGCAATGAAAAGGCCAATCATACACTGCCAAAGATGAAAAAGAAAAAGAAATACATAAAAGAATCAGATCAAGCTTCAATCATTTGTCCATCCTGATGTGGATCAGATCTAGATTGTTTGTCAGATGAAAAATGCATACTTTGAGGCGACGAAACTCCTGGTTGTTCGCTAGGTGAGAAGTCCTAAAAGGTGAGAAACATACCCTCATGGCTGGTATGCACTCACACACATGCTAGTGGTTATGGGGAAAGCCATGCCTCAGATTGGGCTTCCCACTCAACCATACCAAAGTTATACCTCTTGATAAATTTAGTAAGGTGCCACACAAAAAGGATTTTTGAGCTTAATGAGATAAGCAAAACTTCGTATGCTTGGATTTCATGAGCAAACAATATGGCTCCACAAGCATGCAAGTTGTGTTATGCAAGGTGGCCATATAAAAAAAATTCAAAAATGCAAAAATAAGAAATGTTCAAAGGAGTCTTTCTTAGTTCATGGGTATGTGCAGGATCATCGTGGAAAAAGTAGGCCCTTAAGTGGCAAAAAATTCAAAAAAATCAAAGTTAGGTAACTTGACATAAAAATTTGAATAAGTTATCTATATTATTTCAAAAATATGTAAGAATAAAATCAGTAGCAAATTGAATGCAGTTTCTAAACTACTAGGTTTATTTAAAAATAAATAAAATCTATTTGGTGAAAATTTAAAATTTCAATGCAGTAGTACTTAAATTTCAGGGAAAAAATAAGAAGTAGGTGTCTTCTGACCACCCTAACCACAATAAAATAATAATATATTTTATAATATTTTAGATATAAGTAGAGGACTCATGTCCCGATGTGATGCATAATTTTTGTAATTATTTTCCAAGTAAATAATTAATTATGATTTTTTTATTACAACTTATAAAAATATTAAAACTCATATGTTGACCACCTTAATTTGGTGAAACTTCATGAAATTCATTTTTTAATCCTATAGTATGTGAAACATAGAATGTGATGCATGCTTTGGATTCAAAAATTTGATACCTTTGAAAGCTATAGATGTTTTTCAATCAACCTATCAATGAGGACTTTAGTCGTAATTCAAATAGAAAATGAATAATAATTATTTATTAAATTCAAAGTAAAGCATAATTTATATTGGTGGAAAGATAAGAATCTCCTTTAAAAACCCTTTTCATTTTATCAATTTTGGGTAAAAAAATTTCATCAGCCACATACCCTACACATACCCATCATATTGCCACATTTTGGCCCATCATTATCCTGCACATACCCTCATGTGAGGTCTTTAACTTAGGGGACATCGTGCCTAATGTCTCCAAGAGAGGACCAATCAAAGAATAGAATATTTGCAACCTAGGGGATGTAGTGTGTCGCATTAGGCCACTAAGAGGAATATAATATGCTAAGAGAGATTGAGCTCCTGAAGGACATCACACCCAATGCCATCCACAAAGTGACAAATGCATCGTCTGAAGTAAGAAGGCTGCACTAAGAACCAAGAAAAATGAAAAAGAATAATGCCAATGTATGCCCCCGCTTTAAAGAAATTCCTCAACACCATACTATGAGAAATTAATTTAAAGTAGCAAATGAAAATGTAAACAAGAAAGAGACATGAGATCCAACTTGGAAAGCCCTATACCAAGTCATATGTTTCTGAGTAAAGTTGCATCATGTGAGAGAAAAAGAAAAGAGAGGTGTGGCCCCCAAATGAAAACACCAAACACATAAGGGATCTATAGATTTGGGGTTAATATTTATTTGCCACAATGTTTTTAGAGAGCTTGAAACTATCATCATCCCCCAAATACACATAGAACTAGAAGAATGACATAAAGAGAGTGAAAACAAAGAAAAACCTTTTGGGTCAACATGGAAGAAACATGAATGTCTCGACACCTTGTGTCATCCCCAAAAGGAAAACACAAGACAAATGAAAAGGTAAAAGAAAATAAAAAGCCTTTTAGGTTGACATGGAAGAGACATAGGGTGTCTCGACACCTTGCATCATCCCCAAAAGAAAAACATGAGACAAATGAAAAGGATAAACAAATTTAAGGAAAAAGAAAAGAAAAATCATTTTGGGTCAACATGGAAGAGACATGAATGTCTTAATGCCTTGTGTCATCCCCCAAAGGAAAAGGGAAATGAAAAAAGGAAAAAAAGATACATGACATAGAGAAGAATGAAGGTACAAATAGAGGAATGTCACAAAGAGAGAGAGAACATCAAACATAATGCCACATGGATCACATTACGCACATGCAATCACACAAAAAAGAAAAAGAAAAAGAAAGAAATAATACAAAAGACTAGTAAGGAAAATGAAAGTCAACCTATATGAGTAAGTCATCCACCTCCCAATCATGTTATGTGTATACTAAAGGTGGGAAACTAACCAAAGGGACAAGAGCAAGTGCCAAACTAGGAGAAGCACCAGGCTCAACACTCTTTGTAGGATATTTGTCATTTAAGCTTGTTGAAGAGGCAAACAATGTGTTCAATTCATTATGCACCTCTTCATCAATTTTAGTGATCTTGTCATTGTCATCCAAGCTAACCACAACAGGAGGATGAATGATAATATCCATGGAAGAGCTCAACTCTTCTTGTGGTTGCTATATTGGATTTTTTTGTTTCAGTTGGGGAGGGGGATCATCATGCATTGCTTTAGTCAAGTTCAGATCTTGATTTTATTTTAATTCTTCATGTATTTTGTGAGAAAGGGCACAATGTCTACGCATGCGCTCTCTAGCACTTTTATTTCTTTTGGTTTTGTTCTCATGTTTCTTTTGTGTAGGAGCGGTTTATCAACTGTAGGTTTATTTTCTTCCCTAAGAGGAGGAACGGAAGGAACCTTGTGAGATTGTTCAACCACTTTCTCTTTTACTTTGAAAACTTGTTCGATTTTGGGAGGTGTAATAGGGTTATTTTCATTGTCATTTGGGAATTTGTGGGATGTAGGTGAAGTTTCTATTTTTGGTTGGTCTTGGTTGTTTGGTTCTTGTTTAGGTTCAAGCATGATTTCATCAAGGATGGGAGGTTTGGAGGTGGATGGGGACATGTTTCAAAGAGATACTTTTGCTATCTTCTTTTCCTTGAACTTTTGATAGGACAAGAAAAATAAGTCTTCTTGAGGTTTTATAGGTTCCATGGGCTCAAGCCAAAAGACATCTAAGGAAAAGTTTCCTTTAGAAGACAAAGGGTTAAATCCGCTATGGTGGACAATGAATATTTCACTATCAAAAGGAAACTTTAAGCATTTCTACACAACTAAAGGGACAACTTTCATGGAGTGAAGCCATGGGTGGCCTAGCTTCACATGAAATTGGTCCGACTATGGGATGATGGAGAATGTGAAATCTAATGTTTTTGGTCTTACTTGCAATGGTAAGGTGATTGATCCAATCATAGGGCAAGCAAAATCATTGTGTTTCTTGATCCATGCTTTCAGTTTATCATATTCATCTTGATAGAGTTCATACAAGAGTAAAAATTCCTCGGTGATCACATTTTCTCCACAAGTGGGATCTATTAGTATCCCATTAGTGGGCTTGTCATAGATATGGAGGGCTATGTAGAGAGGACTAATCCAGGGGATATTTTCACTAAAAATTGAAATTTCTCCAATACTCCAAATTTCAGCACCATCAGAAAGATCTCGATGTCCTAATTCTAGCGCAACTTGAATGGAGCAAAAAGGAGTTTGTTTGCTCAAGTTACAACTAGTCAAAATTTTGGTCAAACAAGCACAAGGGGCATCTAGAAAGTGAAAAAAATGATTGTCTCAGAAATCAATAAAAGCAATGTCAAGTTGAAGAGCTCGTCAAGACAATTCTGAAAACGTTCATTTCATCAAAATCCAACATCATATGCTCAAGATATTGGTAGTCAAAGTTCAATTGACCAGATGGTACAATGGGTGATGTCAGCATGCTGACGTGTCAGTCCATACTATATGGAATCTGATGTGGAAAAACTAGGGAATGACACGTGCCAATCGAGTCATCTAAAAATACCAACGATATGCTGACACGTGTCCATCTATATGAAAAATCATCAGCATCGTCAATAGTCTAGTTAGTATACACTTTGCTTTGTCAACGTTGACGTGTCTTAGAGGACAAATCAGGTGCTGCTATGTGGCAGTCTTTCAGTGTGACACGTGTCCCTCATTCCTTCATCGGTGACAAGAAGCAGTTGTTGAGTCGGATAAAATTTAACATAGGGCTCGACCTCGTGACCTATCGCGAGTGAGCCAACAGCTCGACCATTACACCACCAATTGTTTCACTAGTATATATGGAGTTCATTTATTTTTGTTGTTTGTGTGTTCGGTGAATATAAACAAATGGGAGACTGGTGGGGTTGGAACCATCGACCCCACGGTTACCAAAATAAGTCTCAACCGATAGGCCATCAACATGGCTTTAACTATATATAGGGTCTGTTTTATTTTGTTGTTTGATTTGGCCCGAAGCCTTATCAAAATGGGCTATTTTGTTGTAACTCCCTAACCAATTAAACTGAAGGGGTCTAAAGCACATATCAAACAATGTACGAATTGTTGAAAGGGGGTTAGGAATTTATTATTATTGTTAAGCCTATTTAGGCATATTTTGTGTATAAAAAGGGAGAGGTATGCTCTTAGGAGCTATTCAGATTTTTTCAAGTCTAGGTGGCGAAGCAATGGATTAGAGAAACAGGGAGAATTTCTAAGGAGATTATTTTGAGCCATTTTGTATGTCGAAGTATTGTCATGCTTCCGAAGTACTCTTGGTGCATTTGTAACTAATTTTTGGAGATTAATCGAATCCGTCTCACTCTATTGGAACAGACTTGGAGATGTAGTCACATTTGTGGTGAACTTCGTTATCAGATCGTTTGCACTCTCTCTCTCTTCTTCCTTCTCAGTTTTGTTTTCACCTTAAGTTTTTAATGCATAATTTCAATAATTTATGCATAAATTATATTTCCATTAAGTTGTTAGTCGTTATAATTAAGCATTCAAATATGCAATTTGTCTAGATCCTAATCAAATCAAGTGGTATCAGAGCTTTTGGTGACTATTATTGCAGTTGGTTTTGAATGCTAACAAGATCTAGGATTAGAAGGGCAAAGGCAAGCTTGAGGAATATAATCCTGAGATCAGGAAACGAAGAACTTTTCCAAAGATGTCTGTGTCTGGAATGGAGGTACCCGAGGAAATCAGTGAGTAAGAGTTTCAAAGAGCTTTCTAGCAGATGAAAGCTACGTTGGAGATGCTACTCAAAGAAAGGGAAGAACGTATGAAACATGAAGAAGATCATGGGGACAGTAAAAGAAAGAAGAAGCAAATAGGAGGTGGTGATGAACCCCCAAAATCCCCTCCATCTACTCCTTCTCCTTCTTCTTCTACACATTCTCTTTCTGGTAATCCTTTTAAGGGTGTAAATAAGCCTCAGATTAAATTGGATGTAAATTTTGAACTACCTAAGTATTGTGGTGAATTAGATGCTGAAAAACTAGATGACTAGATTCAACAAGTAGAAGTATATTGCAAAGTTCAAAATCTCTTTGATGATGCTTCTAGGATCTAGTTAGCCACTCTTCGGTTGGGAGGTTCAGCTCTTACCTAGTGGGAGAGTAGGACTAGAGCAGAAATTTCATAGCATGGTAGAGTCAATTTATCTTGGTTAGAATTTATTAATGCTCTTAAAGATCAATTCTATCCCTTAGATCACATGCAACAATTAATGATGAATTGGCAAGTGTTTAAACAAGAGAAAGGTCAAACTGTCCAAGAGTACACCGATGAATTCAAAAAGAAGGATATTGCATTAAATGTACCTTTGTACACCTAGGATACTTTGTTAAAGTACATAGGAGGTCTTCATTCATATCTTAGACATTCCATTTTGGTATTGAACCCTTGTAATTTGGATGAAGTGTATGTTCAAGCTACACACTTAGAGTCGAGGGGAAAGGGTTCTTTTATTGATAATGATAACTCTATAAAGAAATCTTCTAAGAATTCAGAGACAGGGAAAGGAAAGAAGATAGCTACAATCAAGAAGGATGACAAGCTTTCTTGCTCTCATTGTGACAAGGGTCATGATGAAGATCATTGTTGGAAGTTGCATCTCGAATTGAAGCCTAATTGGGCTTAGAGACAAAATCAGAAACAGAAGGGTAAGGCGAAAGCCACAAATGTTGTTATGGATCTTGGTTCTGATTCTAATGATGAAACTAAGATAACAGCTATGGGATTGAAAGGTAAAGCTCCTAATTCTAGTGTTTCCTTTGATAGTTGTGCTTCTGCTTCTAAAGTTAATGATGTCTCTGAAGATAAGAAAAGGAATGAGCTATTTCATTTAAGGGTTGTTGCTAAGAACATTAAGATTGATGTACTCATAGATAGTGGTTCTCAAGTTAACTTAATTTTTGAAGATGTTGCAAGAAACTTGGGATTGAAAACTACACTGCATAAGAAACCTTATCCACTAGGTTGGATTTGTGAAAATAATGAATTTCAAGTAACAAGACAATGCACTTTGAGATTTGCAATCACTAGTAAGTTTGTGGATGAAGTACAATTTGATGTGGTTCCACTAGATATCTGTGGGATAGTTCTAGGTAGCCCTTATCTATATGATCGAAAAGCTATTTTCTACAGGGAAAAGAATCATTATCATTTGTTTAAAGATGGCATTTAGTATATTGTACATTCTCATAGGATTAAGACTGATCATTCTGTAACTGAGGATTTATTTTAGGTTTTGAGATTAGGAGTGTTAGCAATTCAATGAAGATAAAGAAACCCAAAGACCTATCGAGTACAAAGGAAATTAAACAATAAAACAGTTATACCTGTAAATCAAATTTTCCATGATTACCTCCATAGTACCTTCTACCTTGCTGGCTGACGTGTTGCCCTCAAATTGAATGTGTGAGCAATCGTTGACGAAGTCCTACACCAAGCTTTGAAGGATTTGATCAAAGTTTAATGCCTATGCCTAAATGACTAAGAATGTCTATGCCTAAAGATGTCAAAACTCAATGAAATATGCTAACAATTGATATGAAAAGTCTAAGTATGCAAGTGCAAGAGTGTATAATGTGTCTGTGTATAATATGTCTGTGTCATCAAAAAAAGAGAGGAAAATGGCATTTTATAGAAAATGTCATTTTCAGTGGACAGATGAGATGAGAGATTGAGAAAATTCCCTAGAATCAATGGTTTAAGATTCAAAATGGCAACTGTCAATTAGGGTTAGGGAAAAATGCCCAAATGTGTGAATAAGATTTAATTAAATAAATTAAATCAAGGATAAATGTGACAGTTGAGATGAAATTAGGAAAAATCAAAAGATGATGGGATTTTAGAAAATCAGTAATTTTAGAAATTACTTGATTTGTAGAAGAATATTTCTATTTTGAATTAAATTAATTCAAAATACGGATTTTGAGAGATAATGAGAAATTTATTTTTGAGATTAATTACTAAAAGAAGAATCAGTTAACTATGTGAGACATTTTTAAATAAATTGTTTTATTTAAAAATAAAGAAGTGTCACATACAACAATTAAATAATTAAAAATAATTATTTAATTTAGAAGAAGTGGTTAATTAATTAAATAAATTAGCAAATCTATTTAATTAAAAGAGAGGATTTAGGAATCAGTGACATATTGAATAAATATATTTAAATATATTTATTTGATAATTAGGAGGATGTTAATGACAAAGATTAATTAAATAAAATGAGAACTTAATTTAATTATGAGTTGACTTTAGATAATTAGTGACACATTAAATAAATATGATTTATTTATTTAATAATCAGGAAGAATAGAAGACCCTGAATTAATTAAATAATTGTGAATTATTTAATTAATAGTTGAAGATGGGTTAGGAACATAATTAAAGTGTCATAATTATGCTAGGACGAAAAGTGGTAAAATAGTGCTCGTAGGCCTAGGTCATTTTTAGGTGTCTACACGTTCTTTTACAAACACAGGGAAATTAAAGAGGGTGATTAATGCAAGTAAAGATTTAACTCTTATGTCTATCAGTTCAGGTGGTTCTAGAGAAGAACTTGGAGTAGCTAACCAGGGTTAGATGTCGCAGGATGCACCCATAGTACAACATGAGGGAATGGTGATTGAAAGCAATGATGGTCCCTTGGGTAAGAAAAAATTTGGTGCAAAAGATCGATATGTTGATTTATTCTCTTTCATCTTTGCATTATTGTTCAGCTTGATGCTAGTCAATTTTTGTTGGCTAGTGGCTACGACAGTTGATGTAGATGCTTATGGAAGTGATAGAATGATGTTTATATTCAACAATGTTGTTGCAATCTTCATTGTGATTGTGAGCCAAGTATACAAATGTACAAAGGATACAAGACAAGTGGGGAGGCCAATTCCTCAATTAATGTCTGAATAAATGCCACTTTTGGAGGTCCAAAAGTTCTCCAGTGGGGAGGCCTAATCTGGGGGATATTTTCACTGAAAATTGAAATGTCTCCAATACTCCAAATTTTAGCACCATCAGAAAGATCTTGATGTCTTGATTCAAGCACAACTTGAACGGAGCAAAAAGGAGTTTGTTTGCTCAAGTTACGAGCAGTAAAAATTTTGGTCAAATAAGCATAAGGGGCATCCAAAAAGCAAAAAAATGATTGTCTCATAAATCGACACAAGCAGTGTCAAGTCGAAGAGCTCGTCGAGACAATTTTGGCAACGTTCATTTCCTCAAAATTTGACGTCGTATGCTCGAGGTATTGGCAGTCAAAGTTCAATTGACTAGATGGTACAATGGGTGATATCAGCATGCTGACGTGTTAGTCCATACTATATGGAATCCGATGTGGACAAACCAGGGCATGACATGTGGCAGTCAAGTCATCTGTAAAGACCAATGATATGCTGACACATGTCCATCTATATGAAAAATCATCAGCATCATCAGCACTCTAGTCAGCATATGGTTTGCTTTGCCAATGTTGACGTGTCTCAGAGGATGAATTAGGTGCTGCCACGTGGCAATCTTTCGGCGTGACACGCGTCCCTCCTTCCTTCGTTAGCAAAGGTGAGGAGTTGTTGAGTCGAATAAAATTTATCATAGGGCTCGACCCTGTGGCCTGTCGTAGGTGAGCCAACAGCTCGACCGTTACACCATCGGTCGTTTCGCTTGTATACATGGAGTTCATTTTTTTTGTTGTTTGTGTGTTCGGTGAATATAAAAAAATGGGAGACCAGCGACGTTGGAACCACCAACCCATAATTACCAAAATAAATCTCAACTGATAGGCCATTGACATGGCTTTAACTATATATAGGGTTTGTTTTATTTTGTTGTTTGATTTGGCCCGAAGCCTTATCAAAATGGGCTATTTTGTTGTAACTCCCTAACTAATTAAACTAAAGGGGTCTAAAGGAAATATGAGACAATGTATGAATTTTCGAAAGGGGGTTAGGCATTTATTATTATTGTTAAGCCTATTTAGGCATATTTTGTGTATAAAAAGGGAGAGCTATGCTCTTAGGAGCTATTCAAATTTTTTCAAGTCTAGGTGGCGAAGCAGTGGATTAGAGAAATAGGGAGATTTTCTAAGGAGATTATTTCGAGCCATTTTGTATGTTGGAGTATTGTCATGCTGCCGAAGTGCTCTTGGTGCATTTGTAACTGATTTTTGGAGATTAATCGGATCAGTCTCACTCTATTGGAGCAGACCCGGAGACATAGTCACGTTTGTGGTGAACTCCGTTATCAGATCATTTGCACTCTCTATCTTCTTCCTTCTCAGTGTTGTTTTCACCTTAAGTTTTTAATGCATAATTTCAATAATTTATGCATAAATTTTATTTCCATAAAGTTGTTAGTTGTTATAATTAAGCATTCAAATACGCAATTAGTCTAGATCCTAATTAGATCAAGGACCATCAGGAAAATGTTTAAGTATATCCTTATAGGAAAAAGCTTGATGTCAAGAGAATTCTTAGGTCAGCCCTTAGGAGGGATGATGTATATCGTCCCTACCATTTCATCCATAGGATTGACATTGATAGCATTATTTATAATAGAATCATTTTTTTCATCATTTGTATCAACATTCATCACATCACTCTTTGTAGTTTCGTTGGATTTGACAAATGAAATATTATGTTTGGGCATTGGGTTGGTAAAAAATTTCAAATTTTTGTTAGGAGGGGAAACAAAATTATTTCCTTGATCACTAACACCTCAAATGGATAGATAACCAAAATCAATGAGTTCTTGCACAAGATGTTTAAGATGCTTGCAATGTTCCATGTCATGTCCATTTTGTCAATGATAGTGGCAATAAGTGTTTGATTTAAAGCTTGGGGGTAAAGGATTATTAGGGTTGAGTGTTCTAATGGGAGGTAAGGTAATCATTTATTGTTCTAAAATTTGGGACATTGTGTTATGAAGGGTATCATACAAGGGAGTGAATTGTCTTTTGGGATCCCCATAGCTAAAGGGTATTGTGGCTTTGACAACAACTACTTGGTTGTTGAAATTTTGAGTTGTTTGTTGAGGAGGGTTAAATTGAAGAAACCCTTTATTTTTCTTTCTAAAAGGTTGGGAATTGTTTTGGTTGTGGGTTCGGATCTCATGATTTGAATAGAAGTGGACATTGTATCTTGACTACTAACCAAATTTTGATAATCTCGGAGGGCAGTGCATAGGTGTATGAAGGATTGGAATTTCATCATGGTAAGTTTTTCTTGAATCTTAGTTTGCAAGTTTTCTATGAACATATTTTGAAGGTGTGGGTTAGGGACCTTGACATCAATTTGGGAATAAAGCGATTGGTAGCATGAGATAAAATTAATTATCTTTTCTTCCTCTTTTTGTTTGCATCTCATCAAATCATCCAAGGTCATTTTAGGAGTCATATGAAATTGGAAGTGGTTTACAAATTCTTCAAAAATTTCATTAAATGAATGAATTGAGTTGTTTGGTAAAGAAGAGAACCATTCGAAGGTGGTATCTTTCAAGGGCCTAGGAAAAAAATTTGCCAATAGTTTATCATCAAGGAAAAAGTCACTACATAAGGCATTGTAGGAATTAACATGGTTAGAAGGATCTCCCTCCCCTCCATATTTCTCAAAACTAGGCACCTCTACACATTGTGGCATCGGTGTTCATAATATCTCCAAGGACAATGGACTACTTTTGACATAATATGTAGGTGGACCATTCTGATTTTGGTTTATGGTAGAAATTTTCTTTTGAAGGGATGACATGGTTTGGAAAATTTGCATTATGAGAGGGTCATTACTTGTGTTATGAGATGGAAGTGAAAGTGGTGATGGAGTGTATGTGTTTATAGTACAAGTGAATTGAATGCTTATAGGTGGTAAGGTAGGAGATATAAATTGCAATGCCGCATAGGAACTAGGGACACTAATAGGAATACCCAGGGAAGGAATCATATTAATAACTTGTATTATTGTTGTGACTTGGGGAGTGGTATATGTAGGTATTGAGGCTATTTTTTTGGGAGGAGGAATTTGAGTTCCTCCTTGACTTGTAACATTTCTTGTCAGCAAAGAACAACTAAAGGTTGAGGGAAGATGTTTTCCAAATATTTTCACTATATTTTTCATAAGGTCAAGGCCATTGTCCCATTCAACATGTGGTGAATGTTTTCTATGGTTGGAATTGCAGTAGTTGAAATGTTTTCAAGGTTTATTTGATGTTGTAAGTTTACTAGGTACTCATGAATCTGAATTATGTTTTCTTGCAGGATGCTATCATTCTTTGGTTCATCTTGCATGATACCTAAAGGCAAGGAGTTGTAAGGGTGTTATCCATGCCTAGTGTACTGGTGTCAATACTAGGAGTGGAAGCTCTAGATAACCCAAGTTCCACAATTATTGTTCTATTGTAGGATGGCATGAGTCTCAAACTTCTTCTCATTATGCTATTAGAAATAGGACACCAAACACTCATACAAAGTCTACTAAATGTGGGATGAATGCAAATGCAATGTAAGCTAATAAAAATGAAATGCTTATAACTAAAATTCTGTAAAATGAAACATGAATGAGTCCAAGTACTTTAAAAAAAAAAATTAGAATTTTTCAATTGGATTTTATCCTTTTTGTGTTTTCTGATGCAAATATGAGATACAAATGCAAAATTTTACTAGTTTTTAATGAAATTAGATGCACTAATGCAAGAATTGAAGCCCTAGAATGCAAATTAACCAATGCAAAACCTAAATCAATGTTAATGCAAGCTAAATATAGGATGTAAATGCACTTAAAATCATAAATATGATGCTCTATATGTAGGTTCACCAAAATGAAAAGATGAAAATAGGGGTCTCTCTTTCACTTCTAGGGTTTTGGACCCAAAAGGAGAGAGACTATATCCTTACTCTTCACTCAAGAACAAACCCTTGAGATTTCAATGCAAAGGAGATTGAAATCTTGCAAAAGGACTTTCCTAGGGGTTGAATGAGATCTAATGAGGGGTTCACCACTAAGTGTAAAAATGGAAAAGACAATGTAATGCAAAAGACAATGTAAAAACCCTAATTGCATGCAAGACAACACTAAATGACCTAGAAAGACAAGTAAAATGCAATAGAGGGTTATGAAACTGAAAGTGTGAACTTGTAAGATTGGAGAAGAAAGAATGAAGATTTGGATCACTAGAAAATCTATTCTTTATGCTGACTTGGAGTCATTCTCTAATCTGGGTGAATCAGTCCAATTTTTGGGAAAGTGTGTAGGAACAAGTTTCAGTCAAAAGGGTATCTAGATCTATAAAAATATTTTTCAGGCCTATACAATGGGACTCATTCACCAATAGTGTCAAATCAGTCCACTTCTACTTTTCTGGAAGTTCTAAACTAGATTTTGTGCCTCTCAGTATGCTCTACTCTTTCTAACTAGTTTCCAAATCTGAAACTAAAAAATACCACCTGTAGGTCTTCTCCAATCTTCTCTAAGGCTTGATGAAAATTTTGAAGATTTTAGGGATTTTACAACTTTTCTCCAACTTTGCTTCTTGGAAAACTATAACCTAGCCTTGTAAATCACACACAAGAAGAGTTAAAAAATTTGTGGGGCTTAGTGAATAGGGGTTTATCTTTGTCAAATCCCTTGTTGGTAATTAAACCTTGAAATGAAAGCAAATCTGAATGGAGAATGATGAATGAAAAAATAGTACTATTACAACTCACCAATCCCTAGCAATAAGGTATTGCAAACATGTAAGTAATAGCTCCAATGGATGTGGTTCTTAACTCTTGCTTGATGTTGATAGATCTTTGAATGAAGCACTTGCTTGAATAAAAAACCCTACATCATAATTGTTAGCTCTAAAAGAACATGATGCAAGCAATCTTTGACATGATGAATGACAGTTGAAAGATGCTCTAGATTACTTGATAATCTACCCTTGAAATGCCTTGAATGATCTTGTGAATACTCAAATGCTCTTGTGAACTCGCTAAGTGATCTCTTGAATGCTAGGTGTTGAATATGAGTGAAATAACCTTGTATTTATATTTAATTATGCAAGAATTCCCAAAATTACATCAGTATAAGCCGACATCAGATCTAGAAGAATAAAATCCAGTTAGAAATTTGAATTAAATTTAAATTTTGGTCACATGGGACTCATTTTCCCAAGGTGGAAAATGAGTCCCATTACACATAATGTATGGGACCAAAAATGAAAAGTTCTTAGAAATGTGTGAAACCTGCATCGGGGCCAAAAAGACCTAGGTGGGACTCATTCGGCCAAGGTGGCGAATGAGTCCCAAACACTAAATCTAGGCTACACAAGCTAGGACCACCTAAATTATGATTGTTCATAGATTGGTATTTGGATTATCCTCGAAAAGATACAATAAATGAGGCTTGTGGATGCAAAATAGGGCCAATTAAAGCATAAGAAAGCCCAATTATTAATGACAAGCCTAGAGGAATGTGAAAGTGTGTTACAACACTTTACAAAACTCCAAATAAGGCAAGATTAATGTTGATTATGATTAAAGGTATATTAATTGTGCTTAGCTAATTGATAAAACCCTAGAAAAGTGTGAAAGTGTGTTACAACACTTCACAACACTTTTTCAAGGTACAATTATATTCCATTAGTTGACAAGGGCCCAAGAACTAATGTGAATGTGTTATCCACATTACAACACTAAATCAAGGCAACATTAAGCCAAAATCCACAAGGAGGACCCAAACAAGTGCAAAAATGTCAAAAGATCTTTTTTTGACACTACAAATATATATGGATATTTTTTACAAAATAATTTATATTTTTATTATTTTAAATAAGAAATTATTCATATATGAGTATAAAAACATTATGATAATATATTATCCTTATTCATTTAGATTTTAGTGGTTAGTTATTGTGTGTGGTGATATTATAGATGTTACAACAATGAGTTGGTGATTGGAAAGTTTAGTTTTCTGATTCTAGTTTATAATAATAGTAACATAAAATATAACATTTATTTTTAACTTCTTGTTTGGTCCTATAACTATATGTCATTTTGATGTATTATATTGTTAGTAAAAATATGTTAAGGTATTTGTATCAATAGATGACAATTCATAATCTCTTATTATTTGAATTGTTTCTTGTGAAATTAATACTCTTCAATTTATTTAGATTGAATTTGTTATATATGATATTATTAGACACTTATTTCATATAACTTTCCTTGGCTATATATAAATGGTTCCAAATTTGAAATGAATATTAATTAGGTGAATATTTATAAATTGGCTCCCCAAGGTTTTGGAAGTACTCTTGACAATCCAAGTATTATTTATCACTCATGCACATTCCAAATAATCCATGCTCTTATGAAATGGCTCAAGATAAGGTTTATTCATATCAGATTATTGTTTTATGCATTCAACACAATGCTAAGATGTTTTTTTTATGAAATATGCTAACATAATGGGTTTGGGGAAATCTACCAAGCATTGATTCTAAACAATTTCATGTAACTTAATGTAATATAACTATGTACACACCATTTAATCATGTCATAATTTTGGGAATTGATACTCAAATATTCAACAACACTAATTTGATCCTACAACAATACTTTGAGATGCGTGTGTGGACAAGGGAAAAGTAACCCTTTTACATTTTCTTCCTATTTAGGCCATCCTTGTGATTTTGGCTTGATTTTTCCTTGATTTAATGTTGTAATGTGTTCAACACATTCATATTAGGTCTTGGATCCTTGTGAATCATTAAGAACTCTATGATGTCTTGTAAAAGTGTTGTAACCCACTTTCACCCTTTTATAGGACTTTTTTATTATAATTCACTTAAATAAGGATTTTTATCACTTACCAAGCCTTATTTCAAAGTGTTGTAAAGTGTTGTAACAAATTTTCACACTTTTCTAGGCTTGTCATCAATAATTTTACCCTTTCTTATGTTTAAATGCCCCCTTAATGCACTTATAGGCCTTAAGTGTGTTTTAGAGAATAATCCCATTAAACATCATTTAATAAAATTTAATTCCTGACACCCATTTAAACTACCCTAGTAGGACCAAGTCACCACTAGGGGTGACTTAGTCCCATTTGGAACAAAAATCAAAATTATTTCAAAATTTTGGTGAGATATTATTCTCTAAACCTTGAGGTCAACCTGTGATGTGATATTTTTGAGAAATTTTGTAAAATAAAGTATAAATAAAGGTTTTTCCTCTCATTTTCAACCCCAATCAATCTTCTAATATCCTAATTTCCTTAATTCATTCTCAAGCATTCTAGGCATTATCAAGTCTACATTCATTGGAGCATCTACTTACATATATTTACATTTCTACACCAAGGGTTTGGTGAGTTGTAGCATTGCATGTTGCTCATTCATCATCATCTTTCCATTTTATTTCATTTTCAAGGGTTTAATTACCAAATTGAGGTTTGACCAAGGAAAACCCCTATTCACTAGCCCTTAACCCCTTTTTTCCCTCTTTACATGTGTATTTTGCAAGTCTTGTATGCAAATTTGTCAAAGAGAAAGGTGTTAAAAGGTCTCATCATTCCATCAAAATCTTTTAAAGTCAAAAAATCCCTAAAATAAGCTTGGAGATTGCCTACAAACTGGATTCTATAGATTCGGATCTAGAAACTCATCAAGAATAAAAGTGCAAATTGGAGACTACAAATTCCTGTCCCGAATTTCCCGAGATTCATAGATAGAATAAGTCACCATTTGTGGTGAATTAGTCCCACTACTAGTCTTGAAAAGTGATTTCTATATTTCTGGATACCCTTTTGGTTGAAACCTATTCTAGCAGATTTCCCTGAAATAGGACTAAGTTGTCCATCTTGGCATAAGTGTCTGAGTTGGATTCAACAACAAATTTTGTAGGATTCCAAAGCCTCTCTTCATCACATTCTAGTTTCTAGGTGCATCTCTTCAGTCTCATTCCTTTTTGTTATAGTTTGTTTGCATTCTTAGGTCATTCTACATATCACATTGTGTTTTCAAACATCTTGCATTTCATTAGTTTTTCATTAATAATCAATATCTTTTATCAGTTTATTGCTTTTAGGACATTACATTTAGGCATATTTCATTCATATTTTAATATTATTTTTGAGTGGAGATATTGCATATTTTGGCCTACCTCTCTCCTTTTAAGTGAAAAACCCTAGAAGTGCTAGAGAGCCTTGTGGTGCCAAAATCTTTGTCCATAGCATGTAGTCAAAACATGAGTGCACATGTAAATGCTCTAGCATGGCAATCCAACACCACATATTTATTTGAAGACATTCTATCTATGAGAGGCAATGAGCTAATTTGGTAATCAATGGTTGATATCATCTAAGTACAATGCAAGATGATTGAATATATTTGAGTCATTGTATTTAATTATTTTTCATTCAATATTTGGACACATCCTACTATGTAATGACGAGAAAAAATAGAGGTGATGATGACAAACTTAGTTCACTTGCTTAGGACATGTTACCAAGGTTTTTAAATTAGGTTTGGTGAATGGTTATTAATGAGAATTGTGCCAATCTATTCTATTTGTATGGTTTTTATATGACCCTTGATTGTGTTGGCATGAAATATGTGCAATAAATTTCCACCTTACCTTTAATTATTTGGAGTTAGATACTAATATTTATAATGTTTTATGTTATTAATTTTTTCAATATCAACATTGATACAAATATATAAATATATTTTTATGATGGTAAATAAAATAGTTTGAAGACCATTGATATTTTAAGAATGGGAGGGTATGATCACTCTCATAATCTCATGACATAGAAAGAGAAAAAAATATTTATACTCGTGAATGATTTATTTTCATATGATGAAGATGGCTACTTACATTGCAGTTATATAATAATTATTTCTAATATTAAAAGGATGGATCCCTACAAATCAAAATCATATAATTTCTACTTTCATGTAAGGAAGATGGCTCACTACATCATCTCATTTCTAAATGGATAATCGTCCAAGTCCTCTTCATGTGTATATACCATGGGTGAAGATTCTTCGGTGGAAGATGACAATGGAGCTTCACACGAAGGGGGGGAATTGAAAGGTAATGGAGGATTGCTTACATCATCACCGTTTCCTTCCAGCATTTGTATGACCTTGCTCATACACGGTCAATTGTTGGAATTGTATTGAATACACCAAAGTCCTACTTTTTTCATTGTCCTTACCTTCTCTTCATCTTCCTTTTCTATGTCACCTTTGCCTCTTAATTCTCTCAACCTATTCTCTAACTCCCCACTCTCTATCAATTTGAAAGCCCATTCCGGAAAATATAGTTGACTCAAGGATGACTCACTTGCACATCAATGCTCTGCCTCCTTCGAGATATCTCTAATAATAACATTCCAAAACTGTAAACATTTGATTTTTCTGTTACAAGTCCCAAATTTTTGGGCCATCATTCTAGCACAACATATCTTGGCATTCCTCTCACAACAGTAATTGATATGTGGTTGTCACCCTTCCCATATAGTTTAGTTAGACCAAAATCAACTACCTTGGGTGTGAAATCTGCGTCTAATAATATATTATGGGGCTTAATGTCGAAATGGATGATGCACCTATGACACTCTTGGTGCAAATAATAAATTCCATGAGCAAAACCCAAAGCAATTGAGTAAATTTGATCCCAATTGAGCATTTTTTCTTGTTCTTTTCCTTGAAATATAAACTTCTCTAGGGATCCATTGGCCATGTACTCATATACAAGTGCACTTCTAAATCCTTCAAAATAATAACCCATCATTTGAACCAAATGAATGTGATGAATGATTCCAAGAGTTGCAACTTCATTCATGAACTGGTTCTCACTGTGTCTTGCTTGATCAAGAAGTTTGACATCCACCAAAAAACCATTAGGGAGCGTTCCTTTATAAACCACACTGAATCCTCCTTCCCCCAGTTTATCTACAAAGTTGTTGGTGATATTCTTTAGCTGAGAGAATGAATATTTTGCCAACACTTGATGAATATAACTTTGCAGAAAATTCTCCACTTTCCAAATAGACCTTAAAGTTTGGATACCTTTAAAGAAGTATCACCTCTTTCGATAGATGGCCATCATAAGTAATAGTACTACTATAATTATTAAATCACTTGCCCCAATAGCTATGCCTAGAATTGACGTGTAGTAATATAGATTAGTAACTCTACCATGAAAGAAAAATAGAAGATTTTTAAAACTCACAAAAAAGGTTTCTTACCCTTTACAGGTGGTATTGTTCCATAATTTGTGCTCATGCCTCTTTAAATATGTTAAATTCTAATTAGATGTGAAAAATAATTTCCATATAACTACTGATAAATGATCCAATTTTGCATTTTTTGTTTTCAAATTGCAAGGAAGCTAAACTTAATTGGGTACACAGAGGAAAATATAGAGAGACTTGAACCAAATACCTAGTGGACATGTGGCTTGATGGGGTGCATCCTCACAAAAGAAAAGAAACTAGTTTGAATTAGAAATATTAAATCCACAAATCCCACCACTTGAACCACAACTATGATATTTATGGTCTTGTTCCTCTTCAATATTCCAATGGATTGATGCCCCTTCAATAGTAACCCATTTAAAACCACATCCTGGAAACTCGAGGCCAGGTAGTACACATTGTGAACCACACACATATACTACTAGATTGGTGTTCCGTCGTTGGATGTGATCAAAGAGACCTAAGGCTTGGATTGCATATTTGTTAAGATTATATGAAAATGAATAATTTTTGAAATTTGTGTCCTTAGTAATTGTTGAAGTCTGATTATCAGGGAAAAACTCTAAGACTATGTACTTCTAGCTTCCATTTTCAATTACCGAACATGTGTTCTCTTCACAGTCAATTTGAAATTTTGGTAGACCACATCCACTTTCCCACAAACCAAAAGGATATGGGATGTCTTTACCGCCACATTTTCATTTTTGTTAGAAACAATAAATTAAAAAAACAAATGCCAGTACACAATAAATAAACTAGAAATTTAATACTCAATAATAAACTGTGATAAAAACACAAAGGTGGAAAAATTAATTCTATTATGTTTACATAGAAATATGCCACAAATTGTCTCCACACTTTATTGAGAAAAAATATAGATATATACATAAATAGCTACAATTTAAAAAGGAACCAAAAACTACAATGGGAAACTTCCCCAAACAGAAAAACAAAATGCACAAAAATGTTGGGAAACATTCCCAACTCACAACAGTACAAAATAGATTTTTACTAATTTAACATCCTCCCTAAAATATGATTTGCAAGACAACTTCTCATCCCTAAATGATTCTTCAGTTCATTGATATATTTTTCCTTCAAAGGCTTTGTTAAAATGTTAGCAACCTGATCTTTGGACCTGCCATAAGAAAGTTTGATTTCATTACTTTTAACCAGCTCTCTGATGAAATGAAATTTTATGTCTATGTGCTTGATTCTTCCATGAAAGAAAATATTTTTAGAAAGTGCAATGGCTGATTGATTATCACAAAATATAATTGTTTCTTCCATTTGGAGCTGCAACAATGCTTGAAGCATTCTTCATAGCCAAACTACTTGACAACCTGCTAAAGTGGTTACCAAATATTCTACCTCTGTTGATGACAATGCAATGATGGCTTGTTTCTTTGAAGACCAAGGAATTACACCTAAACCAAGAGTAAAAACATACCCAAAAGTGCTTTTCCTATCATCTTGATTTTCAGCCCAATCACTATCTATATAACCAATTAACTTCAAAACACCCTTCTTTTCATAAAAAATTCCATGATTTGAAGTCCCTTTAACATACCTTAGTATTATTTTACCTACTTGTAGATGAGTATCATGTGGGTCCTCCATGAATTTTCTTATCAAGCTTACTAATACATGATATCCAGTCTTGTTGTAGTTAAGTACATTAAACTTCCAACCAAACTTTTATACAAAGTAGAATTTACCTTTTTGGTTTCATCTTTTTTGTTCAACTTCACACCCATGGCAATAGGTGTAATTGTTGGTTTTCTATTTTCCATCTTAAACCTTTTCAAAATATCATTTGCATACTTTTCTTGTGAAATGAAAATCCCATCACTATTTTGAGTTACTTCAAGACCAAGATACTAATGCAATAAACCAAGATCAGTCATCTCAAATTCACTCTTCATTGCCATTGAAAATTCTTTAAGCATGTTTTCATTATTTCTAGTTTAAAGTAAATCACAAACATAAATGCAAAATATCATAACATCTCCTTGTTGATTTTTTTTTATGAATAAGGTGGGATCATAAGGGAATTTTTCAAAAACATTTTTCAAAAAAAGTGATTCAATCCTTTCATACCAAACTCTAGGTGCATGTTTTAAACCATACAAAGCTTTCTTTAGTTTGAGTACTTTACCTTTATGACCTTTAATCTAAAAACCAAGTGGTTGCTCAATGTAAATTTCTTCCTCTAATACACCATTCAAGAATGCTGATTTTACATCCATATGAAAGAGTTTCCAACCCTTTTGTGTTGAAAGAGCTAAAATCATGCAAATAGTATCCATTCTGGCAACAGGTGCAAAAACTTCATTATAATCAATACCTGATTTTTGTTTGGAGCCCTGTACTACCAACCTAGCCTTGTATTTATTCACTTTACCTTGCTCATTGCACTTTTTATACACCCACTTTACTCCAATTGGCTTCTTATGCTCAGGGAGATCTACAATTTCTCAAGTTTGATTATTTTCTATGGATGCAATTTCTTCATTGATATCTTAAACCTATCTATCATCATTTATAGATTCTTCAAATGTAATAGGATCACTATCAGCAAATATCACAAAATGACAAATATCTTCATTTACCTCTGTTGTTTCTTAATATACGTTAGAAAAGCTCCTTGTTTTTTGCCACATTTTCAGAGATTTTTCCATGGATGATGAAGAACTACTTGATGAAACATGTATATGACTTCGTGGAGATGAAAAATAGCTTCTTCTTAGTGTTGATTGTTGAATGCTAATAATACTGGCTCCTGTATTAACAACCAAAATTTGTTGTTGATTTGTAGCTTCATCTTAAATGTTAACTTGTTGATGTTTCTCTTTTAGATTCTTACACCACTCCTATTCTTCAAGAAACTTGGCATCGCTACTTATCACCAACTTTTTTTTCTTAAGATTGTACAACCTATATGCCTTAGATTCTTCACTATACCCAACAAAAATATGTTTTTTTTTCCTTATCATCCAATTTACTTCTGAGTGCATCTGGAACATTAGAATAAGCAATACAACCAAAAATTCTTAGGTGATCTACCTAAGGTTTGTATCCTCCCCAGGCTTCTTCTGGTGTCATGCCCCAAACAGAGTTTGTAGGACACTATTCAAAATATAACCTACACAACAAACTGCTTCTTCCCAAAAAACTTTGGGTAAATTCTTAACACTAAGCATACTCCTTACCATATTTAAAATTGTTTTGTTTTTTCTCTTAGCTACACCATTTTTTTGAGGTGTATACCTTGTTGTTAGTTGCTTTTTTATGCTATTTTCAATAAAAAAATTATGAAAATCATGTGAAATATACTCTCTGCCTCTATTAGTCCTTAAAAATCTGAGAAAGCAACCACTTTATTTTTCAAATAATTCTTTAAATTCTTTTAATTTCTTGAAAGTATCTAATTTATTTTTCAAAGGATACACCCAAATTTTCCTACTTTAGTCATCAATAAATGTCAAAAAATATCTCATACCAGATAATGAAGCAACCTTAATTGGTCCACATAGATTTGAGTGAACTAGCTCCCATGGCACTAAAGCTCTCCTAGAATCCCTTATTGGAAAGGGTTCTCTATGGTGTTTTCCAACAATACAACCTTCACATTCTTCATCTAGTCTTTAGATAAATGGTAAACCTATTACCATGTTCTTTTTATGCAAAATATTTAGTCCACCAAAAATGAAATAACCAAATCTAAGATGCCATAACCACTAAGTGTCA
This sequence comes from Sequoia sempervirens, assembly GCA_007258455.2. Classification (NCBI taxonomy): domain Eukaryota; kingdom Viridiplantae; phylum Streptophyta; class Pinopsida; order Cupressales; family Cupressaceae; genus Sequoia; species Sequoia sempervirens. The sequence goes on from VDFB02281492.1 coordinate 259,349,346, forward strand.
TTTACAAGAGGACTAAAATTTAAATGCATATTGTTTCTGATACTAAGAGAAAACATCATAGTAGTAGTCATGGGTATTTTGGTTATCAGCTTATTTTTACCATCAACAATAATGTATGAACCCTTTTCAAATTTGACAATGTGGCCTTTTTGCACAAGTTGACCTACACTTAACAAATTATGCTTTAAGCTTGGTACATAAAATACATCACCAATATATTTTTTCTCACCTTGTTTTGTTGTGATTAATACCCTCCCTTTCCCCATAACTGATGCAATTATATCATTTCTCATCTTGACTTCAGATTTGATGGACTCATCCAAATTTTGAAATATCTCTTTGTGTCCTATCATATGATTATTGTACCCACTATCAACATACCATTTGTCATAATTTACTTCCTCCTTTGTGTTGCAAGTTAGCAAGACGTATACTTCTTTCCTTTCACCTTTTTTTTCATATTGGGATTCCTATTTACTTTCATTTGCAATCTTTTTTCTACATTTAGCTGCAATATGTCCATACTTTTGATAGTAATAACATTGAACAGATGATTTATCATACCTTTGAAAACCTCTACCTCTTTGCTGAAAATTTCCTTTGCCTCTACCTCTTGCTTGAGTGTAACTATAGTTTTCTTCATCACTTCTATTGCTTCTTTGACCTCTTCCTCTTTGTTGAAAATGTCATCTTCTTCCTCTTCAATTTCTACCTCTTCCTCTTTATGTTGAAGATGATTCTGGTGCAACTTCTTTTTCTTTCAAGTATAGCTTTCTCTTTAAAGCTTTCTCAAGTGGCTCCTTTGTTGATTTATTTATTCTATGCTCATGTGTGTATAGTGAACCCATAAGTTCATCTACAAAAAAATAAATTAGATCTTTTGATTCTTCAATAGCTATAACTACAAGATCATATTTTGTAGGCAAACTTAGAATCTTTTCAACAATTTTTCGATTAGTCATAACCTCGCCATTTATTTTCATCTGATTAACTATCCACATTGTATGAGTAAAGAAATCTCCTAAACTTTCAAAATCTGACATTTATAAAATTTCAAAATATTTTCTAAGCATTTGTAAACGAACTGTTCTTACTCTTTCTATACCTTGAAATGATTGTGCAAGAAGATCCCATGCTTCTTTGGCTATCGAAATAGCTATAACTCTTAGAAGGAGAGTTTCATCAAGAACCTGCACAATGAACAATAATGCTTTCTGATCCTTTTTTTATTATTCTATAGTAAATCCCTTTCATTTTGTGTGAGTGTTGTTAATGTTGTTGCATATGTTGGTTTTGAATACCCATTATGCACAAGATCCCATAGCTCCTATGACCTAAACAAGATCCTCATTTGAAAACTCCAAAAATCATAGTTTTTCCCATTAAATTTAGGAATATGCAGTTTTGTATTGTTAGCATTCATTGTGATTTCTAACTAGCTCTTATACCATACATTTCTTTTTTTTGGTGAACGTGGCAAGCCATTGATATATATTAATTATATAAATAGAATAATACAAAAACTGGTTCTAGGGAGCATACTGGTAGGAAAGATTCAGTAAGAAAACCTCTGGTTATAGCTCCAAATGAACAAATTACAAAACATGTTGATGATCCAAGATCAACTAACTCCTAATTAACCCCAAAAGACGAGTCCAAAAAACCACTATCTCCTAGTTACCCCAAGATGATACCAATATGTTGGTAGTACAAAATTCAGCATTTTCCCAATTAAGCCGCATATAGCTTCAAAAAGACTAAATAACCCTAATCTTTAAACATTTTCTATGTGATTAGATTCGAACATAATATAAGTCTTTAACCCCAGCCAAACATAATATTTGACTTTAACCCCAGAAGTAAACAAATTCAAAATGTATGCTAATTATAAATCAAAAAATCCTTCTAAAATAAAAAACCCTCCTAAAAATAAAGCTTTTAATTTTTAAAAGGTGCCCCATTTACTGAATTTTCGTCCATGTCCTCAGCCCCAGGCCTGGAATTTGATGGTCTATTTGACCGTTTTTTGCATTTTGGACCGTATATTACAACCTAAAAATTTATTAGACCGTATCATTTGACTTGCTATATTTTTATATAACTGTAAAATTGACACTTAAAATTATTATTAAACCGTAAAAATTATATATATATATATATATATATATATATATATATATATATATATATATATATATATATATATATATATATATTAATATAATTTTTATGATAAAAATATAAATTAGTTTAGATTTGAAATAATTTTTTCTAATATCACTTTATATTAATATATATAATTTATTATAAATATATTTATTAATTCAAAATCTGTTGAAAATACAATATTTTCAAGATTAAATATAGTTTTTTCTAATTTTTTAAAGATTTTGACATTTTTACTAATAGTTATCATTGCTTTTTATTAATATATATGACTTATATTATTGATTATAAAAATTATATTAATTCAAAATCTTTTCAAAATAGAATATAATTGATTTTTAACTTTTTGAATATTTGAACAAGATTTATTTTCTACATAATTTAGAAACTTTAACATTAAATTTAAGATTTTTAGATTTATTTCTAATTATCAATATTTTCTAATTTTACATTTGTTTTAATATATATAGGATATTCTTATGAATAATCACATAACACAAAATTTTCACTGTTAAAAGCATTTATTGTATAGCATTGTAACTTGTTTTTTCAACAACATTTTGTTTGCAGTGATTCCCAACTTTGATTTTTTTCAAGATAATACAGTATCAAACTTAATGGTGAGCAATGATCATGTTGAAATTTTATTTTCCTTTTACAAATAATTATTCTCAGCTTTGATTTTTTTGAACATAATACAACATTTAAGGATTAAGCATTATTTTTTTATAGGTGATTCACCGGCTTTGATTTTTTTCAAGATAATACAGTAGCTGTGTTTTATTGGTGAGCATGTTGAAATTTTAGATAATTAGTTGAATAAAGATTGGCTGCAAAACTCTTCAGTCCTTCTTATTATCCATTAGATCTTCAAATTCGAGATAATATCTCAGAGCATTGGCTTGATAAGCTTCTTCAACATTTGCAACATACTACTTCAAATAATGTAAATGAATTTGTATCCATATTTGATGTTACCCTTTGTAAAAGGGAGTTAAACTCTTTTGTTGATTCATTGCATTTGAGTTGTGAGGGTTTCAAGATGAAAGATGCATGGAGAGTCTTTCGTAACACATAATATTGGCATAGAAGCTATCCTCATATGATGAAGTTATGGGATGCATTAATGAGAGTGTCTTTAAATGGACCTCAAGAAAATGATGTAAATTGGAATAAAGTATATCAAATATGGAATAAAGTATATCAAATATGGAAGAATGCAAAGTCAAGAAGAGTTCTTGACCTTTGATAACATTTGTTTTTGTTTATTTTCTATGTAATGTATCATTAATTTTTGCATCTCAATTTAAAAATAATAAAAGAAAATAGTTCCTTTCTTTCCAAAAGTTGTTTTTTGTGTTTAAATATATGCAAATCCTATAATGAAGGTTTGTATCAAATTATTATTTTTTTATTGTTTATTTTGTATTTTTAAGAAGTATGATTCCTATAAAAAATACTTAATTAATTTATATGATACATAATAGTTAAAAAAATCAAATTACTTGTGTTATTAAAAATAGAAATTTATTAAAAAAAATCATATTTAATAAGTATGATTAATAAAATCAATAATAATTTTATATAAATTAAATATTTTTTGACAGTTAAATTTTTTCATACAACGTAAAGTGACAGGTATTTAAATTTTTTCATAAAATGTAAAGTGACAGGTATTTAAATGAACAAACCGTCACAAAATTTTCGGCAGGGGTGGCCGTCAAATTCCAGGCCTGCTCAGACCTATGTGAAACTCTTCCTGCACACCTTCCACGAACATTTTGAATGCCAAGATTTTGAAGACGAGGAACTGCACTTGTATTTTGTGGATGATTGACAACTGATGAAAACCACTAAGGATGATTAACTATCTAATCATGCACATTATGACTACCCTCCGAAGCTCGAATTCATGAATTAACACCCAAACGCAGATCCAGATGTATTCCTTGTCTTGGTGGTTGTAAAACATGAATGTGAAGGCAATTCACAGCATAAAACTTATCCATTACCTCCATCTCCATGATCGAGCAGACATTCCTTTGATGCTTCCTTAAGGCTTGCAATAAGATGGTATCATTTTCATACTGGAGAGCTAGTCGTAAAGCATCAAAAATTTCCTCAAAGCATTGGCAGTTCTAAATTAGATTTCTGGGAAATAACCCTCCAATGAACCCTCGCCACTGTAAAATTATTATTCCTGGGTCGCTCGAAGAACAACATTATCCAACAAGAAATGAAAGCGAATATATTTTCTGGAAAGGTCTTCAATTTCAGACAAAGACTGAAGTAAATCCAATGCATTAGATAAAAAGACGGAGATCACCTGTCATGGGAAGAGGAGTCTGTGAGCACAAGGACTGGTGACCTCTGTCCCCAAATGGTTCGAATGCTATCCTCCACTCTTGCACAGTCCATTCGAAACATAGACTTCAGGATGTCATGAGTAATATATTCCTCAATGGGTTTCTCCCAAAGTTTCACTGGCAGACGAACTCTGTAATTCCACAGGCGAAGTACCATAGAAGCTGGTTTTATGCAGAAACGCTCTACTGGAAATACGAAGGAAATAACAACAGACTCCTTACTTGTAGAATAGATTTTTTGCGAAAAATAACAAGTTATTTCCGCTTTTTAATGACAAACTCTAGCTTAAAAAAGTAAGACAAAATCATTGCAAAAAGAGGGACACAGTACTAAAGCTATGTCATCCCCTATTTCCTTAAATGCTCAGACGTTTAGAGGCTTTTTTGAGGCCATTTTGTGCATCGCTTACATATTAATCTGTATTTATATGCACTTTGAGCGATATGAAGATCATGATGAAAAATGAAGGGAATAAACGATGTGATTTATGAGGTATCTTTGTGCAAGTGCCCACATCATCAGGTGAAGAAATATTGTCTTGAATAATTACTACAAATACCCATGAAGGATAAACCATCATTATTAAATATGATCTTTAACACATGGAAAATTTTGAATCTGCAACTACTTTCCACGGAGGATTTGGGACCATCATTATCCTAAGTGTTCTCAATCATGTACTAATTTCAACTTCCATGGGTGATATCCACCAAGGTTTTCTTCATTTAAACACTAGCCACAAAAATAGAGATATTTATCTTTCAAAATAGAATATAATCATTTTCAATTACGTTTCTTAACTCCACCAGAAGAGAAATCAGAGACACTATTACTATCATGTATGTAAAGGATCATATTTTAGAAACAATAAATTAAAAAAAAAATGCCAATACACAATAAATAAACCAGAAATTTAATACTCAATAATAAACTGTGATAAAAACACATAGGCGGATAAATTAATTTTGTTATGTTTACACAGAAATATGCTGCAAATTGTCTCCACACTTTATTGAGAAAAAAGATAGATATATACATAAACAAATATAGTTGAAAAAGGCACCAAAAACTACAATGGGAAAATTTCCAAAATAGAAAAGGGAAACACACAAAAATTTTGGGAAACATTCCCAACTCACAACAGTACAGAACATATTTTTACTAATTTAACAATTTTTGCAAGAAGTATAACTGAGGTCTGTGCATAGCGAACAGAGGAGTAAAATGGTATAGACAATGAAGGTAAGAAGGAGATTAAAATGATGCATTGAGTGATGGGTGGGCGATTGTATTGAAGTAAAAAGGGAAAGGATTGCAGACACTCAGCCAATTCAGTCACTGCAGAAGTATCTAATTAGAATGAAATCATGGTAGCATTTGAACGACTCAATTATCCAGTCAGCAAAAGTCAACAAAAGTGGGCACTTACATGGTCAATGCACACCGTGATAACTAATAAATAACTTTCTTTCTTTTTTAATCGTGAAACCCTCGAGTCAAGATGATTAAAACATCCAAAAGGGGCTCAAATCTATGAAAATGTTAGTAGAAATCATTAGAACAAGAATTTGAATTATTAGCTGATTTATTATTGTACAAGTTTGAAAATTATATAAAAAATAAGAATAAATCACAAAATAATCTTAGAATTTATATTCTAAAAAATCTCATAAAAAGGAAACATAACTAGTACTAATAGTTTCTCATCTATCAAATATATTAATAAAATTGAAACAAATACATAGAAAATATACAACTTTTAGCTACTTCAAGTACTCACTATGAAGTCTCAAATGTCTTCTACAATTAAATTCATGTTGATTTGATCACCACAACACTCACACAAGCCTCCAATTTGATCACTCATGTGCACATTTCCAAATAACACATGCTCTTATGCAGTGGCTCAACATAAGGTTTATTCATATCAGATTATTGTTTTGTGCATTCAACACAACACTAAGATGTTTTGTGTATATAATACTCCAATATAATGGCTTTAGACACATCTATGCAAGTATTGATTCTAGAAAATATTGTGTAACTTTATGTAAGATAACCACACATATACCATTTAATCATGTCACAATTTTAGGAATTGATAAATTCAAAGATACAATAACAATAGTTTGATCCTACAACAATACTTTGAGATGCATGCATAGTTAAAATGTGGGTGCACATGCATATACTCTAACATGTTAGTCCAACACCATATATTTATTTATAGATGTTGTATCTATGAGAGGGAGTGAGATAATTTGGAAATCAATGGTTGCTATCATATAAGTATAATGCAAGATGATTGAATATATTTGAGTCATTAAATTTCATTATTTTTCCTTCATCATTTTTTTCCTTTCATGAGTTTTTTGCAAGACACATCCAACTATGTAATGAGGAGTAGAGGAGGAAGTGGAATTAGAGGTGATGGAAAAAAACTTAGTTCATGCTTGATCTCTCTATATTTTTGGTTTTTTTTTGTGTGTTTAATTTTAAATTATTTTCCTTTGCTTAACACATGTTTGCAAGGTTTTTTAGTTAGGTTTTGGTGAATGGTTATTAATGAGCATTGAGTTAATCTATGTCATTTGTATGGTTTGTATGTGATCCATGATTATGTTGGCATATAATATGTGTAGTAAATTCCCACCTTTCTTTCAATGATTTGGAGTTAGGTACTAATATTTGTAATGTTTTATTCTATTAATTTGCTCAATACCAACACTAATACAAGTATACTCTACTCATTGGTCACAACTTTTTTACTTGCAAATTTATAAATAATTTATCTTGCTATAAAAAAGATGTTTTGTTTAAGTTCTCTGATTTCCCCTTCCTTAAAAATTAGTATGTAACATGCATTATTAAGGACTTTTCCTATATTGAATTTCTTGCTATTAAAAGAGAATTAAAAATATGAAGATTGTCCATTGTATATAAATTGTTGAAGAGGATATGAAGAATATGTGGCATGTGCTTGTTTATGTAGCCTCTTAGTTGAGGTGGGATATGATTATATAAGCTACTTTGTAGATATATTAATGTAGGATAAGGACGTGACTATATTTTATTGTTGGTATTTAAGATTAGTGTAGGGAGATACAATGTAATTTTAGATATTTAAGGAGAGATAATAAATTAATTGATGTAATTAAATTTTAAATTAGTTTATCAATTAATATTTAAGATATTGAGATATATAAATGGAAATTTGTTTTTATTTTATTTAAAATTAACATAATGTTAATCTAACTATTGTGATATATATTTATGGATTGATATTTAAAATTGGATATGTAATTAGAATCTTGAAACTTAGAACAAAGAAGGAAATTAAGAGATATTGGGGAGGGGGGCATTGATAGAGTAACATGAATAAATAAAGATAGATAAAGATAAGAGATATAGAGGGAAAGAGAGAGAAAAAGGAGATTGAAATTTATATCTTAGAAAATCTCATAAAAGGAAAAATAACTAGTACTAATACTAGTTATGGTATAAATTAAAAGTAAGAATAAATCACAAAATAATTTTAAAATTTATATCTTAGAAAATATCATTAAAAGGAAAAATAACTAGTACTAATAGTTTCTCATCTGCCAAATATATTAATAAAATTGAAACAAATACAGAGAAAATATACAACTTGTAGCTACTCCAAGTGTTCACTATCAAGTCTCAAATGCCTTCTACAATTGAATTCATGTTGATTTGATCACCACAATACTCACACAAGCCTCCAATTTGATCACTCATGTGCACATTTCCAAATAACACATGCTCTTATGCAATGGTTCAACATAAGGTTTATTCATATCAGATTATTGTTTTGTGCATTCAACACAATGCTAAGATGCTTTGTGTATAGAATACACCAGTATAATGGCTTTGGACACATCTATGCAAGTATTGATTCTAACAAATATTGTGTAACTTTATGCATGATAACCACATATATACCATTTAATCATGTCACAATTTTAGGAATTGATATTCAAAGATACAATAACAATAGTTTGATCCTACAACAATACTTTGAGATGCATACATAGTTTGATCCAACACTATATATTTATTTGTAGATGTTCTATCTATGAGAGGGAGTGAGATAATTTGGAAATTATAATGTTGTAAAATTGCACCCCTTGCAATTTCAAATACATTCTTCTATATGCTTTAGTGTCCACTCCTTTAGAATTTTTGTAGGCCCATTTTAGCCCTTGCATCAGCCTTTTTCCCTTCTCATGATGCTTGAGACCCCTTTTCAGTAGCTACCTTCGCACGTCAGCTTTGCGTCAAACCTTGTGCTTTTCTTGTTCATGTCATTTTGTAGCATGATGTATTTGGACACTAGCACACTGCGTGAATGTCTGCACACCATGCTAGCATCCTGCAACATTTCAATGTTCAAATGATTGCTTCCAAGCATGCTTTCCACTTGTCAACAGGTGATCTTGTCATGCCCAAAATTTTCACTAGAAAAAACCAACCAATTTTTTATTTATTTATTTTAGAACAACCACTAAGCTAACTAAAGTTCTAAGTGATCATAGTTCAACATTATATAGATATACCAGTAACATTGATATCTACAATAGTGTGCTCCTTTAATATTTCTCTTTGAATATTAGCAAACCCCACGTCCCTAGGTTTTAACTATAACCTTATTCACCTAGCACAATCATGATGGCTCATAGCATCAATATAATTTTCTTTTTTTCCATTGGCTCGCAAGACAATTTAAACAAGAAGACTCTATAAGCGTGTCTCCTATAACTATCTTAATTATACTTTAGCTAGCATGAGTATTGCGTCACTTTAATTACATGACAAACTATCATTCCCTAAATTTTACATGAAAGGTGAAAACACAATTAATAATTTATTTATTTTTTACTTACACATACGTCTAACCTTTCTCACTAACATTTGTGCATGCTCATAGTCACTAGGTATGTGCACTGAATGAGTGTGGGACGGCAACATCATAACTGAATCATCATTCAAGATCGTGATACGGCATAAAATATATTTAGGTGTATGTAGCCCCTCATGCACACACCTTCAAGAAACATTAGTTTGACATTTAACCTAGATGGAGAACTAAAAAGGTTATCATTAAAGTTTATTTGTTTCCATGTAGCAATATTATTATTTTTGTGTCGATAGACAGACCAACAATTTTAGTAATGCCCTTCACATTTTACCCATTCTAAATTTATTCACTTGATGTGATTCTCAATAGTTTGAACTATTAATGATATTAATAAAATTTCAATATACTAATGTTAATATTATGACCAATACAAAATATTTCCATTCACTTACAAATAATTTCAATTTAATATAAATCCAAATAGTACTTACAAGAGATTTATATAAATATAAGTACTTCAAAAAGAAGAGTATACGTAATTAGAGTAAAGGCATAAATTAGATTATTTCTAAATTAAAAACTAAAGCTTATATTATGAATTTCAAATTAAAAGAAAGAGACATATAACACATGCCATCTAGTAGTTTCCCCTATTCAAGATTAGCTTTCCCATTAAGACACAGTATATTCTATCAATTTTAATTAGGCTTTTATTTTATGTTATTGACTTACATTTTTTTTATGCATTATCTATTGGGAAGCTAAACAAATGTAAATACTTGAATGATATGAATTTTTTTTTTAAACTATTCTCCACACAGAGTATAAAGTAATAAGTTCATTCCTTTTAAACTTTTAAACTTCTAATGCAGCGAAACTGACAATATTAAAGTTCTTTCTACTGAAACTTTTAATGCAGCCATATTGACAATATTAACGTTGTCGATACACTACTCTTAACCTGCCAATAATTTCAATTGTAATCTCACATTAATCGTTATTTATTCTTTACCAGCATTTATTAACCGTCTCTACAAAATCTAATCAGTAGCAATAATTTATTTATTTATTAACTGCTTATTATTAGTCACCCATTCTTACTGCCTTGAGCTGCCCTCGTTTATTTCGCCTACCAAATTTGGGTAAGAAATAAAATAAAATAAATAACGTAAGAACATATCTCACACACTGCAACTAATTAAAGATAATGATATTTTAAAAATTAATATAATATTAAAGTGGAGAATATAGTATCAATTCTAATAATCAATAAAAATATTAAATTTAAATGTTAACGAGGTTTTTAAAATATAATTAAATAATAATGTATTTATTGATTTGTCAATCTAAATTAAATAAAACAATTATGTTTAAAAAATTATTAGATAAAGATATTAAGTGAAAGTAAAAAATAATTACAATAGAATTCACATATATATTTAAAAATATATAAAATTAATAAAATATTTTTTCAAATAAATAGAATAAAATAACTTTAAACATGTAAAAATAAAATAATTCTTATATAAATAAAAAAAACAATGTAAATAAAATAATTATTTAATAAATAAAAAATGTTATTTTAGATAAAAATAAATTTAAGAATACATATAAAATAAAATTAGAATAAATCTTAAGTAAAGAAAATAACTAAAGACTATATTTTTAGAAATCTTTTAGATATCTATACTAAGTTATTTGTCACTTTTGTGAATTTAGATTTATTATTTATTATTTACTAGTTTTACTTTAGAATTGATTATTTCATTAGATGAGTATAAAAATATTATTGTATATTATTATATATTTATATATAACATATTATTTATTTTAATATATTATATATTATATTATATAAATTATTTTTATTACGCCGAAGGCGTGTACTATATGAGCTTTTCAAGCTCACTTTTCCCATCAATGGTTTACAAATCTCGAGAGACTCGACAAGGTGCTTAAATCAATCTCAACCGTGCATATTTTTTTGTCACTTTTTTACCATTTTCCCACTAATATTGGTTTTCGATCTGGTTTTGACAATGAACAAACATTTTCTCAGTCAGGCCAAGGTCACTTTTTTGGTTGTTTTTTCACCGCTATTGGTTTTATTTTCTTCTCTTCTTGGAGTACCATAAAGTCAAGGGAGCACATGAAATTTCGATGGAGAAAAGTATTTAAAAGAAATATACCCTACCTCCCAGGTACAGTTCTAACAGATTTTACAGCCAATGTTCACACGTTTTAGGCAACCTTTGATATACTTTAAAAAAAGGTACTTTGATAGATGGTCATTTATGGAGGTGAGTATACCAGCAACCTATACATAATGAGTGCGCTTGGAAATCCTATTGTTGAGTTGGCATCATAAATTGTGATGGGGGTGTTTGCAAACTGCTTCTCAATTACTTTTGGTCTGGATACATACGCGCAACATCATCTCATTGGCCAACAATCCATGTGTTTTCCTACTTTGACCATGCTAACCTTAGCATTCAACTCTTGGGCACTCTGGCTGATTGCGGAGACGGTCACTTTGCCACTCATTTAATCTAGGTCATTCAATCCAAAATCTCTTCTTCTCGTTTAATCCTCGTGAATAGCTTTATGGCATGTAAGATTTGACACATGTCAGATGAGCCTTAAATTCAACAAAAGCTATATTCATTACTTACAGTAGTAGAAAGCAATCTTAAGTTGTCATCCTCAGTCAAGACTTGCATTTAGATGATTGATGAAGCTAGAACACCAAATTGTAGGAGCACCCTAGTAGTTGTGGAAGTGGCAATGATGATGTTGGATTTTTTTTGTGGAGAGGGAGGCACACACAACTCCTTCAAGGAGGAGGTTACGCTTGTTTCCCATACATTATCTAAAAACAAAGCAAACCTGTGTTTTTCCATGGTTTCATTCAACCAATTTCTACTCTCCAGTATTTCATTTACTATATAAGAGATATTTGCTTAATGAGATCATTTCTGAGAGCATTATAAGATGGATTATGTGAAACAATAATCCAAATCATCAAGCCATTGGAAAAGAGACTTTGTACCTAGTTACAATTAAAGACTCATTTGAGTAGTAAAATCTTACCAACCCCACCCTTCCCAACTATGTTGAAATGAGACATTTGTGTGTTGTTGTGAATGAATAAGCTCCACAAGTCTGTTTGATGTAGAATCTTGTCCGACAACAAGTGGCTCCTCAATATATTTCTTGTTGGAAGTGGCTGAAGAAGTGGGTGCAGGAAAGAGATCTCCAAATGTGCCATTAAATCTTGGAGTACCCAAATTAAGAGAACTCACCCTCTCTTTAATATGCTCAAGCACTTGTTGATTGGCCACATGTTGCTGCAATTGGTGCAGAAAAGAAATGAAAGGCATGGAGGCTAAATGCTTTTCTATACTTTCAATAAGTCGCCTGATATTTTTGCTCATTCTATAACAAGAAAAGAGATGAGAGTGTGAGGGTAAAATGTAGTATTGGGCTAAATCAGATGCTCCCTCCAGAAGAGCATTCAAGTCATTCAACTAGTTAAATTCAATAACAATTATGACATTAGAAATTAAAAATGTATGATGGAGATAACCTCCATCATCTTCCATCCTTCAGGTCAGTTTTCGGTCGTTGATCCAGCAAGTAACTCGCTCCATTTCATACAAGGGGAGCAAAGTTCTTTAGTTTTGATAGCAGATGAAGATCACAAACTTCCCATACTAGCTGCATTTAAAAATAAAAATTAATTAAAAAGAGGGCAACATCTAAAGACACTAGATTGGGACTCCCAATTTAACATACACTTTTTAACAGGTCGCTAATTTACCCGTTACATCCAACTTTGATGTCTACAATCATGGCATGGTTCTGGTCCTCTAGATATTTCAAGTGGTGGAAGAAATTTTCTAACTATTTCCTCTTCCCCATACCTTTCTAATGCAAGAGCATCCAGTGGTGTAAGGGCAATCTTGCATCACCCAAAAATAGTTAAATTTCAAGTTTCTCTGTTTTTAGATGTTTTTACATTTTTGGATACCCTTTTCATCATAATGAAATTCGCAATTTATGGTTTTTATTTTCTAGGCCTAAGTTGAAAGATATTGCAGTTTTAGTTTCCCAGATTTGCACCTAAAAATTTTCTAAGTTGGATTAGAGGCACTTAGAGTTCTCGGAAAGGCCTCGAAACTTGCGAAATTATCATAGATTTTGAGTGTGTTATTGGCTTCGAGACCTTTCCAATGGTTCAAACGGTTCACGAATCAGAGTCCCGGATCAAAAGTTATGGCCCTGAGAAGTTGGCGCACTTTCTAGAAGATACAATTGCAAATGTTCTTTTGAAATTTGAACTTCAAGTTGTAATTTTTCAGCGCCAAACTGCCTAAAACTCAAATTTGAATGTTGTTTTGGCTCCAAAATAAAGAGGAGCTCTATTTATGGGTGGGTTTCTAATTTTTGGGTAACTTTTTGGGGACAAGCTCGCATATTGCGAAAGGGTGATTCTGTAGCTTTCTGTAACTTGCATGTGTTGTAGAACTTGGGGATTTGAGATCCTCTGCATGTAAGAAGCTCCATTTTCTAAATAATAAAATTATTCTCTTATTTGTGGGTTATTTTCTAAGTCTTGGGCTGCGCCTTCATCACTTTCATATGCTTTATGCATGCACAAAATGAAACTTAGCCAAGGCACGTGGAAGTTTACTTGTTCCCATGAAACTATGGAGTTTAGACAAGATAGTGAGCTAATGAAGACAGTTAAACATGGATTGTTTAAAAAAAATGTTTATATTCAAGGTGCCACACCTACCAAATGCTTTTGCATTTTTTGGGCCCCACATTTTACAACGGCCTTTTGTTATATAGTTCACATGCCTTACCTATGCTCCACCAGTCATTTTTATTTTTAAATTTAGAAAATCTTTGGCTTAATTAAACCACCAATGAAACAAACATGACAGGATCTGAATCCATGACATCACAATCATTTCTACCTTATTTACCATGGGCATATTCCCTTTTTCCTTGTAGCTATTTATGGGATTAGATTTGTCTTTTGACATTTGGGATTTATGAATACAGGGGACCTTGAGCTATGAAATTTGATGATCTAAACAAATCATATGTTAAAATATTTCTTTTTAATGATATCAAGTTTCCACAATCCATGTAGATTATTGTTAGATGATTTATGGATTTGATTGTGTAAGAATTTTTGCATCAACGTTTCGGATCACACTCCATGATCCATCATAAAGATAGTTGAGAGCTCAAGGAGAAAAAAATGGGAAGGACATGCAAGGGGTCGAAGATGGATGGATAGTGGGGTACTTATAATGTAAATTTACAGTAAAGTTTAGCTAGAATTAAACATTAGAAAATAGCAACGTTCGCGAGCCTTTGTGGGCATAGTCAAAAGTAAAGTAATCTTTCTTCAAGAGGTAGCTCCCAATCTTAATATGGGAGAATGATCAATATTTGTGGGTATTATTTCTAATCATAATTATCAGATCTATAAGAAAGTTAAATGGTTTCTTTACATATGCATCCCATGCAATATGTACAATTAAATAAGCATCCTTATCTTGGATTAAGAGTGATTAATTGATAAGATTCAAGATACAAATAAAACATTGACTGTAAATCAATTTTAAAATACAATATTCAAGACAACTATTATATAAATATATATACATATATTTTATATATTCATGTAATAGTTAAATACTATGTTTATATTTCAAGTATAATTGGTATTAGTAAATTAAATACATTTTTATTAAGAAATAATACAATCCACACAAATCAATTACCTCATATTTAAAATCAGCTATATTACATGAACAACATACTCTTATTGGAGTAAAGTTCTTTCTGAAAGTTTAATTTTCCCCTGCCATTCATAATAACTTATATTGAACTCATTTTGATTGATGCAAATAAATTTATTCAATATATATAAAAAAAATACCTATTTGGCGTACCCATTGCACACGAAGGTGCGATTGCTAGTATAAATAATATAATATAATCTATCATAATGATTCCTTTATCCCTTGCATTTATTTTTTTAAAGTAGTTAGTACAATAATATGATTTATTAGTCTCAACTATCATACATAATATATCTTTATTTATATTTAATTAGCTTATATTTGGTGAACCTTTCTACCTTACACAAACTAATTTTTTAAAAATTTATAATCCATATAAGAGTTTTCCATATCAATATATGTATGTCATATACATCTCACTTTTAGATAAAAGGAAAAAAGCTTTACAATCATTTTTTTTCATTACTTTGTCTTTGACAACGATTTTTAGCTTTATTTTATATCTTTTTCACTCGCCCATAAAATCATATTAAGGTCTAATTTTAGATCTAATATACTGCTAAAATTTTAACATTTTTAATCTAAATCTAAACTTCTAATCTTTATCTTTCAACCTTTTTTATTACATGAGCTACTTGAGATCCTCATCTTCCATTACAAATGAGTGTTCATCTAAACCCTACCATGGCTACCACAAATCAAACTAAGATTGAGATCTATTGTAACATGTGCTCATATTGAAAAAAAATATATATGTTATATATATAATATGTATATATATAATAAGACAATAATAATATTTTATATATTATTTATATATACTAAATTATTATATATTATTATATATTTATATAACATAGTATTTATTCTATTATATTATATACTATTTTATTAGTCCTTTCCATAGCAATACTATTGCAATGAGTTTTGTTAATTAGTTATTAATAAGTTGGTTTTGAACCAATTAAAAACTAAAAAAAATACTCTTTTTAAATAAAATTTAATATTTGTAAAGTGAACATGTAAATATTTAACTTTTGAAATTTGAAAAAATATTTTTCTTGAATGTGATTGGTTAAAATTTGGGGTGTTATGGGTGGATTTTTAGGAAATTGATGGTAAACTATTATTTTGGCATTTCTTTTAATCAATTTTCCTCTAATTTTGCTATTATTTTGATGGTTTCATGTAAAAATATATTTATAAGAGAATAAATGAAACAATACACATGAATTAAAATGTGGAAAAACCTATGATAAAAAAGCCCACAAAGTGTAATTCAATATAAAAAAAAATACCCTCTCCTTTCCACAAATGCCTCACAACCTACCTTCTTTACTACCATTTTAATCACAATGGATATTTAATTTTACTCCCATACAACTCCCTTAAATATAGTCATTGAATACATTTCATTTACATGATAGTTATAGACTATATATTTAACCATTTAATAAACATTATATTCAAATAGACTTGTATTTTTTTTTTATTAATAATTGAGCAAACAACATGAATTAGAAATAAGATGCAACAAATGGTCCACTGTCCTATAAACTACTGCTAACAAACTACTACTAATATGTTACAACTTACTTATTGCTGCTTACACATCTCTATACAGCTGTTTACATGTTGTTTACATATTTTTTGTACTGATGATTACATATTTCCTGTACAATTGCTTACACGTTAAATACATATAGGTATAAGGATCATCATGTACATCGATACACATTGACCACTTGGTTACAAGATGATAGGTTAAGTAACACTGCTTTGAATAGCATAGAAACATCTGATGCCAACAGATCCTACGTTGGGTGGCATGCATGACTATGCTTCATTTCCTCCTTGTTCACTACCACTACACCATCACTACTTAACTTAGCCATGGAGCTCTTCTTTATGTTTTCCCAGAGCCTACATAAAGACAACAATATTGGGTTGAAATAGAGTTGTATTTATATTTATAATTTTAGACTCCATAAAATATAAATAATTTTAATTAAAAATTTAACATAAACTAGTATAGATACAAGATTTTGCTGCTTATGAACTAAACATAAATATAAGAGGTGAGGGGAAGATTGCACAAGAATCAAGATGTTTTCTTAATAGAAGAAATTTAGGAGGAAGAATGTTATAAGAATATTGTTAATTTGTATTAAAATAATGAAATTATATAATATAGAGATACTAAGTTAAAAAACCCTAAAAGGTCTTATATGTGTATTGTTAGACATAAAATAATAGACTCAAAAAATAAAAATAAAGATGAGGGATGAATAGAGATAAGAGCAAAATGAGGTCTTATAAATATGAAACAATTTTCATTTGAAAAATAGAAAAATATTGTAAATTAGTGAAATATGTAGAATAAAAAATGATTAAACATGAAATTATTTTTATGTGAAAATATAGTAAAATATATTACATTAATAAAAATATCATTTAATTAAAAAAATAGATGTGTAAAAATAATGGTCAAATTCATATATTTATATTATTTCTTATTTAATTTTGTGCTTATTTCTAGAGAATGTTTTTGGTAGTCATTCTTTTGTTTCTATATATTTATCTATCGAACATAACAAGAGTTTACCATCGATTCTGAATAGCAAAGTAAAATAAGTAAAAACAAATTGGGTGAAAATATGCAAACTAATTGTTAATATTCTAATGTGTACTTATTTATATGCATCTTATTGGATTAATCTAAATGGAAGTTTTTCCATAACTCCTAGCATATAGATAAATTCATGAAATTATTAATAGTATATTTTATGTTTTATTTTCATCAATTATTGCAATCATAATTGGTTATAAAAATATCTTAAAGTTTACTTTTTCTACAAATCTATGAGTTGAAATACTTAAAAATTTATTAAAAAATTCAAAAATCAAGAACATAAAGAAGTCATAGATAAGCACACTTAAATAATATTTGGTATGGTATAATTATTTTACTTTTATGATTATTTTATTTTGAAGAAATATTTTATTTCATAAATAGTTTATTAATTAACCAATAAATACAATTACTACAATATTATATAGGCACTTGTTCATATTATATTATATATAAATAATAATATAATCTATCGTCAAAAGAATGATTTATTAGTCTCATGTTGATTTGTATTTAATTAATTACATTTATTTAATTAGCTTATATTTGGTGAACCTCTCTAACCTCACACAATCTAATTTATTTTTCAGATTTCTTATCCATATTAGGGTTTTCCATATCAACATATTTATGACATATAAATCTTACTTTTAATAAAAGAAAAAATATTTAAAAATCATTTGTTTCATAGCTATTATATTGTTACTATCTCTTTTACAATAGTTTTAAACTTTATTTTATATTTTTTTCACCCACCTTTAGAAATCATATTAAGGTTTAATATTAGATCTTATAATATACCACTAACATTTTTACATTTATAATCTAAATCTAAAACATAATATAATATATAAATAAGTAATATATAATAATTGATTTATTATTAATCTTTATGAACAAATTTTATTAAAAACATTTCAAATATATAACAATTGTTTTAATGCAATAGATTTACTCAAATTTGTTTCATTAATTTATTACATTATTTAATCATCTTAAACATTTTTATATAAATTAAAAAAATAAAAATAAATAAATAACCTTAACATAAATCTAAAATAAATTATAGGCAATTCGTACTTAACAGCGAAAAAAATTATTTTGCATTTCAAAGTACTTCGCATTTTAAGTGAAGAAGTCTTCAAACTTCTCTCGTAATTTCGAGCTTCCTTCATAAAATATCTGATTAGCGAGGAGTGAAAGGTACAATGTTTGATGCAGGCACCAGAGTAGTGAATGGTACAAGCGTAGTCATGATGTTACTGTGCCCAACCTAAGAGTGACGTGCTGAAACGGAAAACAGAAACAATTTTTTTTTTGACTCACCAAAAATGTCAAAGCTTAGTATGTGATACTTAAGCCCAACCTTGTTTAAGCCTTATGAGCAGATTTATACTTCAGTGTTTTATGACTACTATCCAATGCCACAGTGAAACAACAGTTTAGTAAGTGACTCGTTATAACATTATTTCATCATTAATTTCCTTCCAAAATATTCGTTATACCATTTGTGGAAAAATACAAATGATTAAACACTGCTACTTTCAAATAATACATAAGAATACTTCCTTCTTCCATACACTTTCATTACAAACTCAAGAGTCTCTCTTTTTCATTTCAGTAGGATATTGATCCCTTAACCAAACATTCCATAATACAAAGGAATATATATATATATATATATATATATATATATATATATATATATATATATATATATATATATATATATATATATATATATATATATATATATATATATATATTGAAATTTCCTACATGGCATGATAATGCATCTGACCTCCTCTATTAATTTCTTCATTTAAGCATAATAGAAAACTCAGATTTCAACCTACACTGTTATAAATAATGCTGAGAATGACTGACTCTTTTTCTTTTCTTACATACCAATGAAATTAGCCTTCTCTTTAAATTCTTCCATTTTTAGAAAGAAATGGCAAAATAAAACATTGAATATTACCATTGTAATGAGAACCCATAAGCTACCTACTAAAGAAATGAGTCTTTCTCTATTCCCATCTCTTTCATGTTACAACAAAACACTAGCCTTCCATTTTACAAATGAGTTAAAGAAATACAATGGACACACACAACTGATTAAGGCTTGCTCTCCACCCTACCATAATGGCATCATGGAGCCTTGTGGGCTCTATCCATACCCCCGAGCAAGGAATTCTTTTAGCTCCATGATGATAAATGGAGTCTTTTCTCATTTCTACAAGGGATTAAACTAGCATAGATCCAATACATGCATCTAGGTTCTCTACCTTCTATTTTCAACCATAAACTTATTCATTATGCCACTTTCTTACAACTAATCAACAAGGGGAAATGGAAATAGGAGGAACTTATCTCTTTTCAGAAGGGATTAAACTCTTGCAACTTTCTTTCTTCTCCAAGCCAAGCAATCTTGAATCTTCTCCAAGCCAAGCAATCTTGATCACTATCCTTCCAAGGATGTGGACTCCTCTCCTCTTCTCATTCTTTCTACCATCTCCACTCAAGTTCTCCAAGAGGAGAAGTGGGTAACACCCCACTCATCCTTCCTCTCCAAATTATATAGGAGTTTCAACATGCAACTTTTGGGTGAGGAGGTGTGAAGTGTACCTACCTTCATCAGTGAGAGTATTTTCTTTATTAAAGAGGAAACATGCACTAGGACACCCCCCCATCCTTTCATTTCATCTCCTCCTCAAAACTCGTCACTCTCCATTATGAGGAATTTTCAGGGGTCAAATCATGTCCTTAAGGCACTATTATATGCCCACTTGACCCCTACCACTATGGTATAGACCCTAAGGGGTTATTTATGCATCCCAGCCCAAGAAATTGACCAACAACCCTCTTTAAAGACCCACCTAAAGATCAATCCGAGATTCACACTTGGATAAGGGTTCCTAACCCCTAGCCCCACTTGCAATCACTAAACACATAATCAATTAACCCTTTAACAACCACCCTCACCACCTTAACTTACCAAAATGTTAAATCTACTTGTTATAGGCCCCCAAAAGGAATCAAATCTACATCCTTAAGAAAAAGTCCTTTGATTTGCTCTCAATGGTCTTCTCTTCTCATGCTAGCACCGTTACTTTCCTGCACATCACCAACACGATCATAAGTAATGATTGTATATCACATTAATCTGTTAGCTAAATATCCATATAATAATCCAATTAAATTTCAATTTGTATTTCTATAGTATACATGTGTATTCCACCTTCACGGTAGTGACAATAAAACATAATTTCAAATGGAATACCAGAATATTGATAAGAGATCACCTTAGTTATCATCCAAAATATATCTAATCATCAATTTAAGAAAAACATATAACAAGTTAGGTTTGACAAATTAATCATATGTGGAGCGGGATCTTACAGATCCCACAAAAGTGGTTTACAATTTTTGGCCAAACTTGACACTAAAATAAATTTTTTTTAACTAAATCTTCACTTTCGGGCACCTTTAGCGGCTAAACCGTGAGGAATTTGAAAATGATGCAAACTAGAGTTTTGTCATATTTTTTTCTGTAGATTCTAAAATTATTTTTCCAAAATTTTTGGAATCAGATTGCACTTTTTTTTCCATCTCCCTTGAAAACTAGTTTTTTTAGAAAACAACATTTTTAAAAAGTGATGCACACCGTATAACGCATAACCTTTTTTCCATGAAGGATAAAATTCTAATTCTTTCAAATTTAGATTTGTAACTCTGATATCTAGTGCTTCCATTTGGTTAGATAGTTTTTATTGAATATTTTTTCTTTAATAGATTTTCAAAGTCAAACCAATTACAATTCTGAAATAGTGCGATCGTATAATGCGTAACTTTTTTCGTATATATCGAAATTCAATTTTTCTTTTTCGAAATTCATTTTTTTTTGTTGGATCAAGGACTTCAATATCTAGTGCATTCATAATTTTAATTTTTTTTTTGATAATTTACTATTTTTCCACATGTGCAAAATAGAGACCTTCATTTTCGATGAAAAACCTATGTTTAATAAAACTAAAAAAATAAATACATAATAAAATTATATTCTTTGGATATCTTGGTCTGAGAACTACCTGATTCTAGTTGGGTTTTTGAAGTATCCACCATTTTCATGTTCAAACCAAGCTCTGAAGTGAAAAAATTTTGGTTTTTTTTGTGTTTCAAGGGGAGAATGAGGAATAAGGAGGGTTCATATGAACCCCTAGGGGTTCAAGTGAACCCCTAGGGATTCGCTTGAAATAGGGTTCGAGCAAACCGCCCTTCCTAATGCATATTTTTTGGTTTTTTTGGCGAGCAAGATTCAAATGGGTTCTCTCAAAACTTGGTTCGCACGAACCCCTTATGGATTTGCTCGAACCAGTAGGTTCGTACAAAGCCCCAAAGTCACATTGTTTTCCTTGGGGTCATTTTTGGTGAGTTTTCCTTCCTCACTGGAATTGTAAATCACATTTTTTGGTTTATCCCAACAAGTTTCGCTAGTGGTAACGGCTCGGGACACCTTGTAACCACTCGGGAAGCTTCTTTTCCCTCCTATTTTCTCTTTATATGGTATCTTTTCAATCTATTTTGGTCTTTTGAACCTTTCCAACTTTGGCTCCTATGTTTTCCTCCTCTATTGCTTTTGCTATCTTCCTTGCATAACTCTTTACAACTTGCTACAATAGCACACTCAAGCTTTTACAACACTCTTAAGCTCTCATAGTGGTCTTTGCAACTCTCTAGGCTCTCACAATGCTCTTGTTTGTCCTTTCTCTCTTTGGCTTCCTTAAGCCTTCCATCTGATACCTCCCTTTGTGCTTGTGAGCATCTTGGGATTCATCACATCCTTGTGATATGGGTCCTCCTCCTTGAGTAGGGATTGCTTTTATCACTCCTTTATTCATTTCACTCTATCTATTTGGCTATCCATGGAGGTGGGAACACCAAAACAAGGGTTTGACTAAGGCAAACCCTATATAGCCCAACATTTTCTCTAGATTTTATGCATGCAGGTATTGAAGATATTCATGTGTTGGAGGCTTCATTATTTGGGTTGTTGTGAGAAGTTTATATCAATTATTTTCCTACTTTATTATTTAATTTACTTTATTTTAGTTATGTTGTATCCTATTAATATTTTGTACTCTGGAAGTTCTCAGTAATTAGATCACTAGAAGTCGCTTTGTTGTTTTCCATGATAAAATTTGTTTCTGGTTCGTACGAGATGCTAGCACATCTTTGGGACTCCAATGCATTGTGCTATCATCCTTATTCCACGCTATCATCCTTTGGTTGAAAGCTCGTTAGTTTGTCTAGAAAATCTATGTGGCCTACTCTTTCTTATTCTAGAACTCTCGCTTTGTTCCCTAAGGTAGTTTAGGGAAACTCTCCCTTTGGGAATCTCTTGAGAATAAAGAGACTCATGAGTAGTGAATCCCCCTTCTCTACATTTTGGTGAACCTGATGTGAACCACAATATTTTTCAAAAAAATTGGAATTTATTTACCCCAACTTGGTGCCCGGTCATAACTTTTGACTCGGTGCTTGGAATTTAGAACCGTTTACACCATTGAAAAAGTATCCAAGAGGACTAATTCAGTCCCTAAAATATTGTGCCTTCAACAATCAAATTTTAAGGACTGACCCCAAATTCTACTCTGAAGACCTCCAAAAATACAAATTACTAGAACCTAGAAAATATTGAAAAAATCAAGAAAATTACGATTTTTGGTTTTTCTCAATTCTATCATCCCTAGATTGCTTTGCGTCAGCCGATGTGTTTATATCTCTATTTCAAAATGCATTTTCTATCTTTTTTCCTTCTATCTCTTTCCATCTTTGTTAAGAAGCTTCAAGAAGTTCTCTTGCAAGCATGTGAAAGTGAGTTCTTGTCTCCTTTCTTATTATTCTTTGTTAATCCCTCTCTTGAAATTCCTTCTAAAGATATTTTGGTGTAAGAGGATGAAATCATTGATACCTTTCTTAACATTACTCTACCTTATCTTCATTCCAATGCACTCTCTTCTAGAGATGATACATTAGCAAATGATGAATCTCCTTCCACATTATTTGATCCTCCTCAGATCGATGTTGAAAATATGTCTTTGAATAATTATTCCACTAGTTGTGATGATTCTATAAACGTAATCTATGTCTCTACTACCCCTCAAAGACCTAAGAGACTGGTCATTTATCTGACTCCAGCTAGTCCTTCTCCTGAAAGGATTTGTTCTATTGACGGTGTCCCATTTGATAGTGATTCTCTTGATCTTTCTATGGCTCCCTCCTACAGAGCGATAGCCCATACTTATAAGAATAGAATGAATACACAACCAAGCCTTCTTCAATCTCCTAAACCTACAACTAATCACTTAGTGATTACGATCTTGTTAAGCAACTTCGAGTTACTCCATGTAATGCCACGCCATGCAACCACAAAAGAAAACTAATACATCAACATTGATGGCATAATTTTTTTAAAAGTAAACTAACATAATCCATACATTAACATAAAATACAAGTAATACAATTGTACATATATAATAACTAACATGAAACATGATATTATCATTCAACACTTGAAAAGGAATTATGTATGTACATCTTATGAGCAAGTCCCTTGGGGTTACATGACTGCATTACTTTTCGTATCAATATCTTTACATTACATGAAAGATACCAGTAACCATAAGATAACATGAACATGGACAATACATTAATATGATGAAGTTACAATGCTCAAGGATTACATCATTACAATAACACTTCCCAATATGTATGGGGAAAGTACAATAACATAGAATAGATAAATGATATGTGTGAGTACAAACCATGAAGACTAGTTCCAATACTAGAATATCTCTGGAGTCTCAACAATTGAAACAACTTAGCACAACTCGATCAATGGTTGGGGACCCAATGGGGTGCATAGCACATTCCACCCGACCATGTGGACCCAAAGGCCCACCCCCCATGCTAGGAGAAGACAAGAAGGACCTCAATGAAAACCATCAAATGAAACAAGGATTGCAAGACTTTACAATAAGAACAACAATAACACAAGGCAACCTCCAACTCTAGAATGAACCATCACAAGATGTAACCAATCATAAGAAATAACCAACATAAGACAACATAACAAAGCATCAACATGCACATGACAACATCCACTTCTAGAGGCTTATGAACAACAAGAGAGGAATAAAAATATACAAGGTTGTTTTAAAGGGTGGAGTTTCATTGCATAGGTAGCCATGGGTTATCTTGGTGTAACTTTCCTAGGTTGTCAGCCCCCATCCTGGGTTATCCTGGTAACCTCTACCAGCTGCCGACCCCCCATGCTCGCTTGCGAGATCAACATACCTTGCAAAATTACTATGCAGAGACAATGAAATTGATCTTGTCATTCCAGGGCTTCTCACTCATCCCAAGCCTAAACGAGCACGTGGGCCCATGAATGAGGCTACATTATTTGAATTAATGTGTGGAACTACCTAAACCCCCTAATTAATTAATTTAATTATCACTTGATTAAACTCACAATGGATTACCCTGGACCAGTCACTTTGGGCATTGACCCCCACTAAGAGCCACTCCCCCAACTAACAACAATATCTCAAAATCACAAACAACAATCCAATTTGCACAAGAAACCAAATCTAAAAAAATAACTACACCAAATGAGGCATGCACCATCTCACACTAGAACTTCAAAGTAACGAAAAACCACATTCAAGTGCAAGGCTCAAACTACATAAACTAAACCAAGTGTAAGATCGACCATCATCAAAGTATTAGAAACATAGAACCACCCACTTTCAAGTGAAACAACATAAAACTCAAATAAATAATTCAAGCTTGATATGGGTTATCCAAGGCGGATCCTCCTAGGTCATCGGCCCCCATACCAACTCTAAAGTTAAAATCCTCTCATTAACCCTTAGGCACAAAAAGGATTCCTCCATGAAACAAGAATCACAATCATCACCATGCCACAATCAACCATAATAACCAACCACAAGGTCAACAAACAGTATACCATGATTGCAAGCAATAACATTTTGGCCATGAACTCAACAAAAGATCACAAATGGAATCAACATTAAATCAATTTCTCACTTGATCAAATTAACAATTGTGTAACGATATCTCAAGGTGACTCCATTATTAATGAAACAATCACTTCAAAACTCTAGTATAAAAATTTCAACACTAAAATCATGCTATCATGACCCTATCGTAATTGCTCATTTCACATAACAATTCAAGGATGTAAGCATAAATATAAAAGTATCAATACCTATTTACGAAGGAATTTTCTAAGAGAAATCCATTAAACAATCAGGAACATAATCAACCCACAAAATGTATAATACTTTGTTTATTTAGTAAAGCCTTCCATTTTAATGTTAAGACAATATATTTTCTTTCTATTTCAAATAATTTCTTCTAGTAACTCAATCTTACTAATTTCATTATTTGCTATAATCATCTAATTTAACATGGGAGAACATTCAACCTGATCACTTTAAAAGTATCTTTTAATATTATATTAATACTAATTTCTTTTATGATCAACACATGAATTAAGGGCTTTTCCTTACCTATGCTTCTACTAATTTCAAAACCCATACCAAAACCTAAACAAGATCATGTATGAATGTCTAGCCTAGATATCCTTTTAGTTATTCACTTCAATAACCTCATTGCATGCTTTCTAACATATTAGAGAATTTAGTTGGACCTACCCTCTATTGTAATGAGAAATCATAAGTATTCATATCTATTCCAAAGCACATGTGTATAATTCTTCATAAGTGATATGTCTCATATGATGAGTTTATCAACGAGTTTACATTCAAGTGAAGAGTATCATTAATATGATTACTTACGAGATTTCATTACAAGATTAAAGAACACTCTAACTTGTTTAGGTCAACTCTTATCTAATTGAAATGACTTAGCACTTTCTTCAAGCTATCAATTCTCACATGAAGGTATGGGTTTATCGATACCCAATGTTTTAAAAAAAAATCAATGGTTTATACACCGTCAGCTAAAAACTTCGAAGATGAAATCTAATGACTAGTGCAATGAATATATGTATATATATAAATATATATACATATATTGCATGAATGAATTGATAGAATAACGAAATAAGAAAATCTATCATAGATTCTATCCTAAACTATAAGATTTATGTCTTGGTCATCACACTAATTATGTACCATCTTAATATTGTCTCTATTTAGGATATGGGTAGATGTAGTGTTTGACAACAAATATCTTCATAATGGTTCAAAGAGTTGGGTCCATGACCTGACAGCCTCATATATATTTACCATCAATCTTAGACCCTTCACTAACTATCATTAAATATGGTTCGCACAGATGGATCTCCTTATCAATCGATCCTCCCTCTCTAAGACAAAAGTATTGGAGTTAAATTAAGGAGATAAGTATAAGCATGCAACCCCAAACTAAAAGATGAAAATAGTAGGTCAACCGCATACTTCAGTAGCATCGTCTCGGCTTGTACCATTGTTAAGGACTAGAGACAAGGTTTTTAATCAAATATGAGAAAAAACAGAGTATGAGTTACTCTC
Source organism: Sequoia sempervirens (assembly GCA_007258455.2). Lineage (NCBI taxonomy): Eukaryota > Viridiplantae > Streptophyta > Pinopsida > Cupressales > Cupressaceae > Sequoia > Sequoia sempervirens. The sequence continues at coordinate 259,376,817 of VDFB02281492.1, forward strand.
ACTTGTTCTAAGACTCACATAACAATCAGAGGATAGAGCATCGACTTAATGAATCTGATACTATGAGGGGGAGCAAAGGAACATAAAATCAGTTTTAGTGTGGAAGCATAAAAGAGTACTTGATAAATTAGACAGATTGACTCAAATAAACATCGTGTGAAGGATATCCACAAAATGGAATTTAGTCTAGTATATATCTTGATGATGGAAGCTTTTGAATACATTTGAAGACTTATTAGACAACCATACTTAGTTATTGCATTGATAACTTTAACTTTTACTTATATTGATGATGTTTTAAACTAACATGTATTAATGCATAAAGTCTAACTCATGTTTCAAGACATACTTTGTCTCTCGCTTCAAGAGTATAAGTAGTAGACTACATGGCATATTTGCTTGATTTAAAATATACAATATTCATTTTATTCTTTTGCAATTAGACAGGTCTTTGAATAGGTTAGTTTACTTTCCTATAGCAGTCAATGGTAACATACTTGTAAAAATCTTGAAAACAAACTAAATTCAGTTTCAATTCAGAGATACTTCACATGTGATAGTGATCATTACACTAAAGTTTACCCTGTATGAAAATTGGTGATGTTGTCGTCTCTGAGAAGAGGTTAAACATTTAGAACATAAGTTATGACAATCTCTCCATACTCGAATTCAAGCTGGAAAATACATGATATATGAAGTGGATGATTTATTTGGAACTAGGAATAAGTCAAAGTTATTATATCCTAATCATTTGATCAATTGCAGAAAATGTAGGTCAAATTTCGTGACCTTTCTCTGTCATATTCTCTACCTACGCTGAAATGGATCTTGTCATAGGGTGTGAACATCCATCAGCGTGAATGATACAGGAATTATGTTAGATGTAGAGATGGCATTCACTCACGCAGACAAAATGCCTCGAAGAATTGTATGAGAGTGTAGAGGCAGAGACAAGGCGTGCGGTTTTCTTGACAAGATTCCTCAAAGAAACGTGGTCTTTTGGATTGTCGTAGTTGAAGGTTAAGCACATAATGGATTAGTAAAAGATTGTATGCTAATCATTACTATTTTTTTGGTAGTGGAGGCAAGTCATGTTGTTAATACAAACTATGGAGTCCAATGAAAGACACTAAATGCAAGAGTTGGACCTAGAAGATTATCATTTGTTAATATGCATGATGGCTGGCGATAAAGTCATCCATTGGTCTTGCATGGGAAAAAAGATTGGAATCATCTTGGACTACTTTCTTGCCTGAGTGCTTCTTATGGTTTGACCCATATATGGCAGGTTCGTTGCCTCGAATGAGATAGACATTTGAATGGGTATAACAGTTCATGGGTTAATGCCCGAATACAAGCATTCAAGCCAACAATTCACATGCATAGTGATAGAATAATATCATAGGGTTAAAGGGAAGGTAACTTCGTCCTCAAATCATGGCTAACAGGGAAGATTTCATAGATTAGGACTAAATCCAGAGCCACAGATACTCCAAAAATTATACAAAAAAAAAGTTATCTCAAAGCATTTGACACTCTATATGCCTGAATCGATACACTTAAAGGAAAATAAACCATTCACTATAATGATAGAAACATTGGGGAAAAGCTCGAGAATACCTCTTGGTCTGCTTGTTGTTTGTTTTTGCTTGAAACTAAAAGGAAACAGCTACCCCCTTCTTTCGTGTCTTCCTCCTCTTATGTTTCCCTCGATCTTCTCCATATACGTTCCATTTTCTCCTTTGAATAATCTCCACCCTTGCCTTTATGTGAGAACAAGGAGACATATTTAGCATATGGTCTGAAAGAAATGTTTTCAGGGGTACCATCGTTGCAGGATATGCAGAATAATAAAAATGGATTTGTTTTTCTAAGGGTCTAAGCAAATGTAAATGGTAGGTGAAAACCGAATTCCACAGTCCACTTAATATCTTTGCAAGCAATGTTGGAGAAGAATCAACGATGAAAAAGTAGAGTAGCCATAGAAGTACAATCAACATTACACCGCAAAGATAGCGCCAATCCTCTCCTGCTCTTCCCCCCGATCATATCAGAGCAGTTCCTCCAGAAATGTCAAGATGTGCTCCCTTTAGTGCGGTTCCTAAACAGTTGCGTGCGGTGACTATATTAAGATTGTCACATAAATGCATTCTTTAAAACTTCCCGTGAAAGACCAACTTTCACAGACATGCAACTGTTACATGCAAGTAATATAAAATTTATTTACTTTTATTACATTATTACTATTATTACTCATTTATTTTATATTTTACAGTAGGGAGCATTTTAAAGCCATTAATTTCAAACACTCTCCAAAACACAATTATTCAAATGTTATAAAATGGAAAATCATGGAGGGCATTACACTCTAGCTAAAATCTTACTGTGGGACTCACTTCAATCTGCTCCGATTTATCAAGGTATACTTCAGGAAGCCTTGCAAAAGACCATCTTGCCTTCTTCTATTAGGCCTATGGATGTTAACGCGTTGATAGTTCATATTCGTGTAGATTTGTCGAATATTATGTTCTATCCACAGGATCTCCTACCTTTGGAAGTGCAAAAGCAGGCAGATCCTTTGATGATTATAGTTAACATTAATAATATTGACATTAGACATACTCTTGTCAAACACCAGTTCAACACTCAACATATGTAGCATCGATCTACTGCCTAAGACTAATATTGATTCATCTTCTCCTAATGCTTCTTCTGTTAACATTCATGGGTTTGATAATGATGGTTGATAAGCCCTAGGCATGATAGTCTTTCCTTGGAGGTTGGGACCCATTACTGTATCTACCCTTATATCTATTATGTTAGAAAAATTACCATATAACCTTCTTATTGGTAGACAGTGGATTCATGCCATGGGTGCAGTCTCATCTACCTTGCATAAATCTATTAAGTTCATTTGTAACAATCAATTAATCATATTCAAGGATGACCCTGAGGCTATGCACTTATGTGAGATGGCAGTTGTCGATTAGGTTTTGATTGTGCCTACTCTTATTCCTTCAATGTCTTTCAATGTGTCGATGTTTACTCCAAAAGTACCTACTACAAAGGATACTCTTGAGATAGATGTCCCTAAAGAAGATCCTTCTAAAGCAAGAAATCTTAAGTCTACTCCTTCTACCTCTTCTCAAGAAAATGCATGTTTGGTGATGATTGGGGTTCTCTAGACTTTACGGAATCCTTCATTAGAGAATGTAAACTCACCTTGATCCACTTAAACCTTTCAATAACATCATCCAAACCCACTATCAAAGATGGTTATTATTCTATATTGTGGGATAACATGAGCATAAATTATAATATTCTTAGTGTTGATCCTCCTTCTGAGGAAGATGATCACACTTTTGTTAAAGAGGCTAATGCTAGTAGCCCTATCAAGAAGGTTGATGGTTATCATGTAGAAGAGTGTAATCCCCATTGCTGGAATAATCCTCTCGATGAAGATCCTCCTCCTTCTTGAGATTTACAAACACATTATGGCCCTAGTTTTAAGCTTGTCTCTAAATATGGCTATGGGCATAAAGGTTGTGGGCGTAATGAACAAGGCATTCAAGTCCCTATAGAATGTGCACCTTGTAAGCATAATTTGGGGCTTGGTTGCTTGAATGAACAATCTAAATGGAATCCATGGTTGAATGACATGAATTCCACTCAACCTCATTCTGTTGGATCAATTCATCCTACATTATCTACTATCTTCATGCCTTCTCCTTGTGAGCAGTCGAGTCTTTCTCTACAATAGAAAGGGTTGCTTCTCGCTCCTCATTCTTTATCTGAGTAAGAGTGCATTTTGTTGAGGCTTTTAAAATCCCACTTGATTACTCTTCCTTCTCCTACATGTAATAAATTTCACAAGCATGATAAAGAAAAACATTATTTCTATGTGTACCATTGAGTGCTTATCCATTCCACTAGTGAATGTAAGGCTTTGAAGGATAAATACAAAAACTTCTTGGTCCAAGTGCCATCACTCATTTATTTGTTGATGCACCTACCTCTTCTTCAAATGACAAGTGATATCGAGGTCTACCTCTATCTTTTATGTTATATGTATCTTGCATGGTTCTCCTCCCCTGTATGTTGGGGGAAGTGATAACTTGTTCTGGAGATATGCATCCTTCTTAAGGACCCTCTCTCTTATTTATGTCTTTCAAATGAAGCATCCCTTGAGTGGATCCCTTGTTGTCTTGAAGGGTTCCTGAAGGACTCCCTTTGAAATTTTTTATCTCAAATGAATTTATTTGCATCTAGCTTGGGGGCATCCTCACTAGACCTATCTTTTCTATGATTGTCTTGCAATGCAACTTGCAATATACATAGGCTTTTCTAATTAGTCTTGCTCTACAGGACTGATAACCTATAGAGCTCCTTTGCATCAATCTTTCCTAACATTTTTAGTCTATGGATTAACAAGTTTCTTTGTAGGTGCGCCTGTAAAGTTGTTTTTCAATCAACCTTACAGGACTGAGCACCTATAAGGCCTAATCTGACTCTACAAAGTCCCCTACATTAGGCTTCCCTCAGGAGAGAGTACCTAGGGTGCCTTTTTCACAAGTCTGAAGACCTATAAAGTGCTTTCATCTTGTGGGATCTATTCACTATAGCTTTGCGGGCCTCTAGTGCAGTTTGTTCAACTTTGTGGGGGAGAGTACCTACAAAGCCTTTTGTTCACCTTTCGTAGGTATGTGGTGCATTTTTTCAACTCTCCTTTAGTCTAAGGACCTATGGATCCATCTCTCTTAGAATTTTCATTCCTTTCTAGCTTCTCCATCTCTCTCTCTTAAATTCTCTTTCTTAGATCAATTATGTATACTAGATCAAAGATCTACATCTTCTTCATCCTGAGTATAATCTCTTTCTCTCTTCGATATTAGTTGCTTCCTTGAATTTTGGGTGCATTATTCTCTTGGAGTGATCAATCCTTACATTTTTCTCTTCATTTAAGAATTTTTCTATGTTATTTTTTTTTAATTTGGGGATGATGCATGGTACTGAGACAACCTTTTACATCGAGGTCTCTTTCACTTTACTAACTCAAATCTTTTAGTTTTTTATGTGCTAACATTATTGTCTTGTGCAGATCTTTCTTTTCTAATTTGTTTCTTTTGTAGGTCTTCAACCTAGAGGCATGCTTTCATGGTTCAAAGAGTTGTCTACTTCCTCTATAGTATCCTTTTGGCATGTTACATGATATTATTTATGTTTAGTAGATCTCCTTTAATGTGCATATTAGTGTAGATTCATATGCCTACTAAAGTGGGGGAAAAATGTAATGCTATAAAATTGCACCCCTTGCAATTGCACATAGATTCTTGTATCTGCTTTAGTGTCCACTCCCTTAGAATTTTTGTAGGCTCATTTTATCCCATGCATTAACCTTTTTCACTTCTCAGGATGCTCAGGACCCCTTTTTAGTGTTCGAAATATATGCCTCAATCTCACAGGGTGAAACCTCTAAAAGAGGCAAGTCGGTGTGACATGCTTTAGGTCTAGATGACTAGCATCTTTATATCTTGTGGTTTGTATAGGTCGCCAAAACAATGATTAATTCATGCCGAAGGAGCTTATCACTGTGACTTGTGAAATTCATTGTAACCCTATGCCAACTGGAGATCTCTGGCCGGCAGGCCATTCATATCGTATATCAGGGAGACCCTTGGCCAAAAGGCTTACTTCGGTGTGAAGTCCCAGCAACGAACAAGGTCTCGTCGACGGGGATACACTTGGAGGCATCGAGGTAATGCTAAGGGTTCGATAAGAACCCTTAGCGATGGATAGAGGTCTTGTTGACTGTCATTTGGTGCTCGGTATGACTTAAGACTTCGAAGTAATGTCTCAGTGAAAGCGATATGTCTTGGGGATAGATCAGCACTTCAAAGTAACCTTTGAACCTTGGTATGATCTCTTGGCGAAAGATGATAGTCTCTCTGATGGTAATTCTATTGTGTATGTGACTTTGGAGCTTCGGTATGATGTCTCACCGAAAGTGATAAGTCTTTCTGACTGTTGAACATCTCGATATAACATAAAGGCTCGGTATGAGGTCTTGGCGACATGGCGAAGTCTTAGCGATAGCTCTCTAGACTCAATGTAACATCTTGGTGATAAGGATGACTCTTGGCGACATCGATGGTTAAGTCTTGTGGCATTGGGGAGACACGGTTAGTGTCTCACCGACATGCCAACATAGGTTGATCACTTTGACCGAGTGAAGACTATCCTACGTGGCTTGTAGTCGACCAATCAGAGGAGTCGAATGGGAACCACTAGCAGTTGGACTGTTGTGGTCATTACTGAGAGGAAGCTCGATAGACAAGGGTGACATGGATTTAGTCAAAAGTTGGTAGATGATGTCTAGTTTGATGGATCGATGAATTGTTGTGTGATTGTATGATCGGTGGATGAGTTCTATTCTGTGAAGACTATAACGTGAATGTTGTGTAACAATATTGTTCATGGTGAATGTTGTTATAAACTGACATCAGAAAGATAAGTCAGAACTCTATTTGTAATCTTTATTACTATAATACAGAGTGACATCTCTTGGTGTGGTGGGTTTTTCTCCTATAAGGGTTTTCCCATGTATATCTGGTGTTTGTATGTGTTTGTATATTTCTCTATTTCTATAATCTCTTTCGAGTGCATCTTAATTGGACTATAATTTAAAAAATTTAAAGAGTCTTTGCATTCTTCCCTGAGGTTTTGACGTTAGGAAAGTTGCTTCTACATCTAGCTTTCCTTACAAGTGGTATCAGAGCCTGGCTAGTTGTGTTATCCTTGTGGGTATGTTGGGTTTTTTGTGTCAATTTCTGTTCAGTGGGAGTCTTGTAGAAGTTTGTCAAATTTGATTTATAGATTGAGATGGCTAGCACGTAAGGAAATTTTGAAATAGAGAAGTTCAGTGGTAGCAATTTTGAGTTGTGGAAACTCAAAATGGAGGATCTCTTAGTGGATTGTGATATGTGGCTTGTTGTGTTTCAAAATAAACCTACAGGCATGAAGCAAGAAGATTGGGACCTTGCAAATAGAAAGTCTAAGGGGCTGATAAGGCTCTTTTTGGTAGATTTCGTTCTTCTGAATGTGCATGAAGAGAAGACTGCATCTTCCTTGTGGAAGAGACTAGCATCTACTTATCAAGGGAAGTCCTTGGTGAATAAACTGTTCCTGAGGAAGTTGTATACTTTGAGAATGCAAGAAGGAGGGTTTGTTGCTAATCATTTGAACGCATTCAACATGTTTATTACACAATTAACATATGTTGGTGTGAAGATTGATGAAGAGGATCGTTGTATGTTGATATTGCGTTCTTTGCCAAATTCATGGGATCACCTGGTGATGGCTATTGGGAGTACAACATCCAGTTTCAAGATGGAAGATGTTGTTGCTTCTTTGTTATCAGAAGAGATGAGAAGGAAATCTTTTGAGATGGCGAAGGAGGCCCTTGCTGTTAGAGGAAGGTCGAAAGAGAAAGGCAAGAAGAAGGAAAAGAAGTCCAAATTGAAATCAGAGGGGAGATCAAAGTCTCCTAGAAAGAAGTCCAAGGTGAAGTGCTGGAACTGTGGGTAACCTAGTCATGTTTGAAAGGATTGTAAAGAGGAGAAAAAGTAGAAGAAGAATAACTCTTCCGATAATGATTCTTCACAGAGTGATACAGACGCCTTCATTGCAGCCTTGGCTACATAGGCATTAGATGATGTCTAGTTGATTGATTTAGGAGCATCTTTCAACATGACATCTCATAGAGATTGGTTCACAAAGTATGAAGAATACGATGGTGGAAAGGTGTGCTTGGCAAGTGATTCAACTTTGGAAATTGTTGGCTGTGGAAGAGTCAGAATCCAATTCCCTGATGGCGGAGTGAAGGGAATCAAGGATGTGATGCATATACCAGGTATGGCTCAAAATCTACTATTTGTCAATAAGCTGAATGATATTGGAGTGCAAGTCACCTTCTCTGGAAATGGCTGGAAGATGACTAGAGGCTCAATGGTGCTAGCAAGGGGTGCTCGTATTGGTACCTTGTACAAGCTAGATGCACATGCTATTCAATGCAACAATGTCTCTGTAAAGTCATAGAAAGCTACTCATGGAGGAAAAGAGAGAAATGTTCCTAATTGTGTAAACTCTATGGAAGTTAAAATTCCAACAGAAAAGACTATGCTCTAGCATCATAGGCTAGGCCACATTGGAGAGAAAGGTTTAAAAACCTTGAAGAATAAAAACCTGGTTGAGGGGCTTGAAGATTGTAACCTTGAATTCGAATTCTGTGAATATTTTATATATGGAAAACAACACCGTGTTTCATTTTATTCCAGTCCTCATAAATCTTCTGGTTTGCTAGATTATATTCATTCTGATGTATTTGGTCCAGTGAATGTTCCTTCTTTGTCTAAGTCAAGGTACTATTTATTGTTCATTAATGATTATTCGAGAAGAACATTTGTTTATTTTTTGAAAAGTAAATCAGAAGTGTTCAGTTGGTTTAAGGAATTTAAGAACCTTGTAGAAAATAAAACTAGAATAAAAATAAAATGTTTAAGGACTGATAATGGCAGTGAATTTTGTTCTGATGATTTCGAGAGGTATTGTAAAGACCATGGAATTAAAAGACATAAGACTACACCTTATACTCCATAGCAAAATGGAGTTGCAAAAAGGTTCAATAGGACAGTGATGGAGAGAGCAAAAAGTATGTTGAGTAGTGTTGGCTTGGAGGAGAAGTTTTGGGTTGAGGCTGTTGCTACTGCATGCTACTTGATTAATCATTCTCCAAATTCTGCTCTTGTTGATAAAACACCTTTGGAAGTGTGGTCTGGTAAGAAGCCCTCTCTGAGACATATTCGTGTTTTTGGCTGTGAGGCATATGCATATGTGTCGTATGAGAAAAGATCTAAATTGGAGAACAAGGTTGTCAAATGTATTTTTATTGGCTATAGTGCTGGCATAAAATGATACAAGCTTTGGAATCCTGATATGGAGATGGTTGTATACAGTAGAAGTGTAATCTTTTGTGAGTTGAAGCCTTCTACCTTGGATCTGCAGTCAGAGACAAAGTCAAAAAATAATAAGAATGTAGTTGAAATTCCTCCTACACCAAAGAAAGAAGAATTGAAAATTCAAAATGTACCTGAAACTAAGGAGAGCTCAAGTAGTTCTTAAAGTTCTAAAGAAGAAGAACCTCAGCCTCAACAAGTGAGGAGGTCAACTCGTGAAAGAAAGCAACCTAATAGGTATGGGTTTTCTTTGATATATTCTACTTGTGCCTATGCCTTAATTTCTAGCACTGATGAGCCTAGGACTGTGAAAGAGGCATTTAGAATGTCTGATTCAGACTCTTGGTTGGAGGCCATGAATGAAGAAATGACATCATTAGAAAAGAATGACACTTGGAGTTTGGTACCCTTTCCTAAAGGAAAAAAAGTTGTTGGCTGCAAATGGGTATTTAAAAAGAAGATTGCTCTAGATGGCAATGTGGAAAAAGATAAGGTGAGGTTGGTTGCGAAAGGTTATTCCCAAGTAGAGGGAATTGATTATATGGGGAAATTTTTTCTCCTGTAGCTAAGTTGGCATCTATCAGATTTCTTTTATCACTTGCAGCAGCGTATGACATAGAGATCGAGCAAATGGATGTGAAGACAACATTTCTTCATAGTGATCTTGAAGAAGAGATTTATATGTCCCAGCCTGAGTACTTTGTGGAAAAAGGTAAAGAGAAACTGGTTTGCAGGTTAAAAAAGTCTATGTATGGGTTAAAATAGTCACCTAGAATGTGGTACCATAAATTTGATACTTTTGTATTGTCTTTAGGATTTGTGATCAAAATTTGATCATTGTGTCTGTTACAAAGTTGAAAGTGATCAAGTTATTATTATTTCTCTCTATGTTGATGATATGTTGTTCATAGGCAATAGTAAGCTAATGATTTCTGATCTTAAGTCTCAGTTGTCTGCTAAGTTCAAAATGAAAGATCTTGGTGCAGCAAGGTATATTCTGGGGATGGAGATAACCAAGTTCGAGAATAGTAGAAAACTTTGGCTTAGTCAAAGTAAGTATATCAAGACTATTCTAGAGAGATTTTGCATGAATGATTACAAGCATCTAGTTGTTCCAGTCTTACAGGGAATGAAGCTATCTGTTGAAGACTATCCAAAATCTCCTACTGAGATGGAGGACATGACTAGTGTACCCTATGCTAGTGTGGTTGGTAGTCTTATGTATGCAATGGTCTATACAAGGCCAGACATTGCCCAAGTAGTGGGAGTTCTTAGTTGGTTTATGGCTAATCCTGGAAGGACACATTGGGATGTTGTGAAAAGAGTTTTCAAATATTTGAAGGGCACTTCAGAGTTTTCTTTGTGTTACCATGGGAACTTGGTTGAATCACAGAGGACTCTCGGTATTCAAGGCTATGTGGATTCTGATTGGGGACATTGACAAGAGTTCCACCAATGGATATATTTTCATGATGAATGGTGGTGCAGTGAGTTGGATGAGTAAGCGGCAAGTTGTAGTCACTTTTTCCACTACAGAGGCTAAATACATGGCAGCTACACATGCTTGTAAAGAAGTAGTTTGGTTAAAGTGTTTGTGTTCTAACATTAGTTTTGATGCAAGGCAAATAACTATTTTATGTGACAGTCAGAGTGCAATTTTTCTGGCAAAGAATCCTACTTTCCATGCTAGGACAAAACATATAGACGTACAATGCCACTTTGTACAAGATATGGTGGAGGATGGAAAGGTCAGGTTGGAAAAAGTTGATACTCTAGAGAATGTTGCAGATGCATTGACGAAGCCAGTGAGCACAAACAAGTTCAGGTGGTGTGTCAGTTCAATGGGCCTTATTGCCCATGATTTTCAGTAGTTTTGTTGTGCTCTGGAGGTGCCTATGTGATCTTCGTCAAGTGGGAGATTGTTGGAAATATATGCCTCAATCTCACAGGCTGAAACCTCTAAGAGAGGCAAGTTGGTGTGACATGCTTTGGGTCTAGCCGACTAGCAGCTTTGGATCTTATGGTTTGTATAGGTCGCCGAGACAATGATTAAGTCATTCCCAAGGAGCTTATCGCTGTGACTTGTGACAGTCATTCTAACCCTATGCTGAGTGGAGATCTCTAGCCGATAGGCCATTCATATTGTATATCGGGGAGACCCTTGGCCAAAAGGCTTACTTCAGTGTGAAGTCCCAGCGACGAACGAGGTCTATCTGATGGGGATACACTTGGAGGCATGGGGGTAACACTAAGGGTTTGCTAAGAACTCTTAGCGATGGACAGAAGTCTTGCCAGCTGTCATTCGGTGCTTGGTATGACTTAAGAATTTGGAGTAATGTCTCAGCAAAAGCGATATGTCTTGGCGATAGATGAGCACTTCAGAGTAACCTTTGAACCTTGGTATGATCTCTTGGCAAAAGACGATAGTTTCGCCGATGGAAATTCTATTGTCTATGTGACTTTGGAGCTTCGGTATGATGTCTCACAGAAAGGGATAAGTCTTGTCGACTATTGAACGTCTCGATATAACATAAAGGCTCAGTATGAGGTCTTGGCAACATGGCAAAGTCTTAGCGATAGCTCTTTGGACTCGATGTAATATCTTGGCGATAAGGATGACTCTTGGCGACATCGATGGTTAATTCTTGTGGCATCGAGGAGACACGATTAGTGTCTCACCGACATGCCAACACAAGTTGATCACTTTGACCGAGTTAAGACTATCCTACAGGGCTTGTAGTCGACCAATCAGAGGATCCGAATGGGAACCGCTAGCAGTTGGACTGTTGCGGCCATTATTGAGAGGAAGCTCAATAGATAGGGGTGACATGGATTTAGTTAGAAGTTGGTAGATGATGTTTGGTTCGATGGATTGATGGATTGTTGTGTGATTGTATGATCAGTGGATGAATTCTATTATGTGAAGACTATAACATGAATGTTCTATAACAAGGTTGTTCATGGTGAATGTTGTTGTAAACTGACATCAAAAAGATAAGTCAGAATTATGTTTGTAATCTTTATTACTGTAATACAAAGTGACTTCTCTTAGTGTGGTGGGTTTTTCTCCCATAAGGGTTTTCCCACATATATCTAGTGTTCGTATGTGTTTTTCTATTTCTTTGTTTCAGTAATCTCTTTCTAGTGCATCTTAATTGGACTGTAATTGTAAAATTTGAAAGAGTCTTTCCATTCTTCCCTGAGGTTTTGATGTTAGGAGAGTTGCTTTCGCATGTAGCTTTCCTTACATTCAACAGTTATATTCATGCATCAGCTTTGCATCAAACCTTATGCTTTTCCCATTCGTGTCATTTTGTAGCTTGATGTGTCTAGACAGTAGTGTGTCATGCGGACGTCTACACATCACACTAGCATCTTTCGACATTTCAACATCCAAATGACCACTTCCAAGCATTTTTTCCACTTGTCAGTAAGTTTTTTTTGTGGTAACAACTTCGGACGCCTTGTAACTACCTGGGAAGCTTCTTTTCCCTCCTATTCTATCTTTATACGCTATCTTTTCAATCTATTTTGGTCTTCTAAACCTCTCCAACTTTTCCTCCTTCCCTTTCCTCCTATATTTCTTTTTCTATCTTTCTTGCATATCTCTTTACAACTTACTACAATAGCACACTCAATCTTTTACATTACTCTTAAGCTCTCAAAGTGCTCTTTGCAACTCTCTTGGCTTTTGTAGCCCTCTCTTTTTTCCTTACTCTCTTTGGCTTCCTTAAGCCTTGCAGTTGATATCTCCCTTACTTTGTGCTTGCAAGAATCTTGGGATTCATCACATCCCTAGATGATATAAGTTCTCCTCCTCGAGAGATGATTTCTTTTATCACTCCTTTGTTCATTTCTCTCTATCTGTTTGGTTGTTCATGGAGCTAGCAACACCAAAACGAGGGTTTGGCTAAGGAAAACCCCTATAGAGCCCTAATATTTTTTTCAGATTTTACGCATGTAGGTATTGAACATATTCATGTACTAGAGGCTTCATTACTTGGGTTGTGAATTTTTTTTATCTCTTATTCTCCTTTATCATTTACTTTATTTCAGTTTTATCGTATCCTGTTATTTTTCTATACTCTAGAAGTTCTTAATAATTAGATCGCTACAAGTCGGTTTGCCATTTTCCATGATAAACTTAGTTTTTGGTCCATACAAGACATTAGCATGCCTCTAGGACTCCAGTGTGCCACATTTTCATCCTTATTCCAAACTATCATCCTTTGGCTAAAAACTCATCACTTTGTCCAAAAAATCTTTGTGACATGCTCTTTCTTATTCTAGAACTCTTGCTTTGTTCCTTGAGGTAGTTTAGGGCATTTCACCCCTTGGGAATCTCTTGAGAATATAAAGAGACTCATGAGTAGCGAATCCCCCTTCTCTTCAAAAATAAATGGTTGCTATCATATAAGTATAATGCAAGATGATTGAATATATTTGAGTCATTAAATTTAATTATTTTTCATTCATCATTTTTTCCTTTCACCAATTTTTTGCAAGGAACATCCTACTATGTAATGAGGACTAGAGGAGGAAGTGGAATTAGAGGTGATGGCAACAAACTTATTTTGTACTTGATCTCTCTATATTTTTTGGTTCTTTTGTGTGTTTAATTTTAAATTATTTTCCTTTGCTTATGACATGTTTGCAAGGTTTGGTAGTTAGGTTTTGATGAATGGTTATTAATAAGCATTGAGATAATCTGTCATTTGTATGGTTTCTATGTGATCCTTTATTATGTTGGCATGAAATATGTGTAGTAAATTCTCGCCTTGCTTTAAATGATTTGGAGTTAGGTACTAATATTTGTAATGTTTTATGCTATTAATTTGCTCAATATCAACACTAGTACAAGTATAATCTACTCATTGGTCACAAATTTTTTGTTTGCAAATTTATAAATAATTTATCTCATGTTATAGAAAAAAAAATTTGTTTAAGTTCTCTTATTTCCCCCTTCCTTAAAAATTAGTATGTTTAACATGCATTATTAGTATGTAATTTGGGGTCTTATTTGCTATTAAAAGAGAATTAAAAATATGAAGATTGTCCATTGTATATAAATTGTTGAAGGGGATATGAAGCATATGTGGCATGTGCTTGTTTATGTAGCCTCTTATTTGAGGTGGGATATGATTATTTAAGCTACTTTGACATATATTAAGTAGGATAACTTTTTAAAAAGGACGTGACTATATTTTATTGTTGGTATTTGAGATTAGTGTAGGGAGATACAATGTAATTTTAGATATTTAAGGAGAGATAATAAATTAATCGATGTAATTAAATTTTAAATTGGTTTATAAATTAAGATAAGATATTGAGATATTCTAACTATTGTGATATATTTATGGATTGATATTTACAATTGGACATGCAATTATAATCTTGGAACTTAGAATAAAGAGGGAAATTAAGAGAGTGAGAGAGGGGAGAGGTGTTTTGATAGAATAACATGAATAAATAAAGATAGATAAAGATAAGAGATATAGAAGCAAAGAGAGAGAAAAATGAGATTGACTTTTGATCAATCATTTTATGCAAACAATCCAAAGATGACACATGTCCATAAGGAGCTATGGTCAAGTAATGTCATTTAATTAAGGACCTGATAACTCACCTTTAAGATATTATAATATAATTATAAATATATGACATTTTATGTAATATAAATTATGAAATATATTTTTAATATAATATGATATTATAATATTATATATTTAATATTTATTATTCTATATTCTATATTATATAATATATTATTTAATTTAACATAATATATATTAATCTATAATATTATTTAAATTAATCTATAAGAAATCAAAATGATTAATTAGAAAGGGGGTCTATCTTATAATAAGGATTTTATATATAAAATAGATATATAATCAAATAATAAATATATATTAATATTACATATAATATAGTCAATAAAAAATATAAATTTGTAATTTGATGTTTATTATCCAAGTTGGTCATAATATAATTATGTTTATTATTATGTATCTCTTTTTTATATAATCTAAGTTAATAAACATATTTTAAGATAATATAACATTATAATATTATATATTTATTTATATAATATAATATATATTTTAAATAAATCTATAAGAAGTAGAAGATTTAATTAGAGAGATGGGTTGATCTTATAGCAATAAATATAGTTATGGTACATAGATTTATATATATAGTAGATATATAATTAAATTATATAATATAAATTTATTATTTGATTTTTATTATCTAAGATTATCATATTTAATAGTTACAATTGGTTGAAGAGATCTTTAATAAGTGAATGATATGTTAGATGTTGTAGTTGCAAATGTTGGTGGAGAAATTAACATTGAGGAAGATGGAGATGGATATATATATATATATATATATAGAGAGAGAGAGAGAGATCTCCATGGACATGTGTTATCTTTAGATTGTTGGCACAAAATAATTTATTGAAAGTTAATCTCTCTTTCCCTTCATATCTCTTATTTCCCTTGCATGTCCCCTCTCTATATATAGAGATAGAGGGAGATATATATAACCCTCTTTCTTTATCTCTCTTTAAATTTCTATATAAATTTATTTTTCTCTTCTATCTCTCTTCTTCTCTTGCCCTCTCTCTCCTACTTTTCTCTCTCTTCCTCTATTTCTCTTTCTTGCCTCTCTTATGTTCTATCTCTCTTT
Organism: Sequoia sempervirens; assembly: GCA_007258455.2. Classification (NCBI taxonomy): domain Eukaryota; kingdom Viridiplantae; phylum Streptophyta; class Pinopsida; order Cupressales; family Cupressaceae; genus Sequoia; species Sequoia sempervirens. The sequence continues at coordinate 259,392,521 of VDFB02281492.1, forward strand.
CTATATCCCCTTCTCTATTTTTCATGGATTTTAATAACATGAGAAAGCAAAGAAAAATAAAATGTAACATTTTCAATTAAGAGACACCATCTCTTTAAAAGAACAACTCGGATCTACTTTCAAGCCATTGATTGCATAAAAGTTTCTTTGATATTAGTAATTTCCAATATATTCATGTTTTGTATATCTTTATAGATGATATTTGGAAATCAAGTGAACCAAATGCATCAACAATACTTAATTATCACATACATCAATGACAATATTGATGACAACACCACAACATAGTGTAACACTGTCCAACATCAACAATCTCCCCCAACACAAGTTAGACCAACAACTTCTACAACTATACTGAAGTAGGACATCATTGACAACAGTAGCAAGCACATCATCAATACCAATATCATTCTAACACTCTCTTTATACAAGGGGTTGACATCAATGACAACACCCAAGTAACTCACAAAAAACTCAAGCTTCCAACATCTCTAAAATTCCAACATTCCCCTTTATTTTCTTCTATTATTGAGAAGGAATCATCCTTAATATCTTTGATTGCATGATCCATATCTTCTTGTGCCCACTTACCATTTTTTCACTTTGTCTTATGTATATGATGTTGACAAGATTTGACAACAATTCCCATTATTTATGTGTTTTTTTCACTCTGTGGTTTTAGGTCCCTGTAAAACCTGTTTTTTCCTTTTCAAAAACAATTCCCATTATTTATGTGTTTTTATCAATAATATTAAAATTTTTGTTATCATGAGATGGATTGGTTGAAGTGTCATATTTTAGTCAACCACATACAATTTCACACCCCTTTGGTAAAAGATTCCTCAACCTTTGGTTTTTTCTTTTACCTTTTCTCTTTCTTGCTAACAAAATACCTTAAAAATATCAAATAATATTAACCTACAAAACATATAATAATTGAGCCATTTAGAAATATGTGTTATTTTGTAAAAATATATACATGCATACATATGTAGTGTTGAAAAATGTAATCCTTTACATTTTCACACTATGTTTGCATCCTCTTAATTAATTGGATTTAATTAAGCTTCTAATTACCTAAATTATGCATTCCAAAGCCTTATTACTCCCATTTTTTGAAAGGGAAATGTATACTAAATAAATGATAGATCATTAATTTAAACACCTTAGAAATTGTGTCCTAGATTTAGGTCCCAAGACCCATTTTCCCAAGGGTGAATGGGCTCTCCTTAAGTGCCAAGACCCAATTTTTAATATGTTTTTGGCAGTATTTTAATGATTCAAATTCAAGTTTCAAATTTTTGGTTATGGAATCTAATTTTGGAAAAAATAGATAAACACTTATCAATTGGTGCAGGAGCATGTAGGTGAACGAGTGATCAACACCACCAAAAATATTGCTGTTTTGATTTTCTTCAATTTTGGTTTTGTTTGGTTTCATCTGCCTAAACCTCTTAAATTTGATGCTAAGAAAATGTAATTGACTAACATTTTTAAAATCCAATATTCCACAATCTCATCAACTTACTTGACAGTTGCAATTGCATAGGCCAACCTGTATGTAAACTGGAGGCAAGAGTTGATGCATGGATTCATCAACATGATGCCTTAAGAAAACATTGTCATATAAATATTTTTGGATAGGAATGCAAGCATTGAATAGAAGATGGGGTGGGATGGAATCTCAAATGATGCAATAAAGAGTGATAAGAATGATAGAAAACTGGGAAAAACAATCAAAAATCAATTAGCCAAAGTCTAGGGAGTGCGCAAGTAAGAAGAAAATTGGTCTATTAAATTTCAACAAGAATAAAATAAAGAAATTGGAGATTACATTAAGCATAATCACCTTCCACTAAGCACCTAAGAAAGGACTATCAATTTGGGGAAAAGAGATCAATAGATAATAAAAAGGCTAATGACATTCTAGTTGGGAAATTGGAAATAAACACTTGCCTTTTCATCTTCATAGGGAAAAAATTGATTGAGAACAAAAGAAGCAAAATGAGGAGGCATCGAGGGATATGATGCACAATTGAGAAAAGAGAAGGTTTGTTGAAACATGGTGGCTAAGATACCTTATTTTTTCTTCATTAATAGGCAAATTTAAGATAAAAGTAAAGAGAGGAGGTCTGATAGAAAAAAATGTTGCACAATAGTGAATAGAAGTCTATGTGCAATAAGAAGAGGTGCACCGATGAGTGAAGGAGATTGGTCAAGAAGACCATAGAGCTATTAAGCCAAGATTGATGTGGAGATAATAAGGGGCACAATTAAGGAAACAATGGAATGTGCAACAAGTTAAGAAGGATCACATAGCTATGAGACACAAATGATAATGAAAATGAATGTATAGAGAAGGGGGTGTTTGACTAAGAAAACATCAACCAAGTGAAGATTGCAGAGACATCAAAATAGAGAGGTGTGAGAGTATAGCAGAGGAAAGAGGTTTTGGAAACCAATTAATTGTTATTTGTTGCTAAATTTATATCATAGATTTGAATGTTTTTTTTGATAAAATTTGAATTCAATAAAACACCAAATTATTGTGTTTTTGTGGTTGATAACTTGTGAGTGTGAGGCAATATTGGGGGTTTTGCATCAGTTGATATCAGAGTAGAAAATCCTAAGCATGGAGAGTATCCACCAAGATCTGTGGGAGTGAGTAATGGTTGTGGAGAGAATGAAAGAATTGTTGTGGGTGTTTGTGGAGTCTTGAACTTGATTGAGAGTTGAATCCATTGATTGAAAGAGATGCTACCATGAAGACAAAGACCCAAATTAGAGACAGTGTTGGAACAATTTTGAGACATGATATTGGATGAAATCATGAATGATTTAAAAAACAAGGTGAGGTTAGTTGCTCATAATACAAGAGAACCCAAGAATGAGGAAGAAACCAAAGAGGAAGAACAATGAAGGATGCCGAACAAGAATGATTTTTTAGGGCTTTTTCTAGAATTACAAAGAGTAATAAAATGGATGTGCCAAATTTTTTTGGAACATTAAATCCAAAAGAGTTGATCCAATTGGATTGGAGAACTCAAGGAGTACTTTGAAATGAAACAAATTAGAGACCCGAGGTGGGTGAAGATATCCCAAATGAAATTTAAAGGGCATGTTGCATTATGGTGGAAAGGGTTGCAGAGAGAGCGGGAAATGGATGGAGATCCCTGGATAATGAGATGGAACTAGATGGTTACAAAGTTGAGGAGAAAATTCATTCTTGGAGACTACAAAATGGAGCTATTCAAAAAGCTACAAAATCTAAAATAAAAAAGATATGAGTGTAAAATATTACATGAAGGAGTTTTACAAATTGGCTATTTGATCGGGAAGGCATGAAATCAATATCGAGAAGGTAGCTAGGTATGTGAATGTCTTGCACTTTAATATTTAGGATAAAATGAGTATGCTAAAAATTACTATAGTTGAAGAAGTATATCAATATGCGTTGAAGGCAGAGGAGAAATTAATGAGAAGACAAATAAACACTTCCAAAAGTTGGGGAAGATTTGCAACTAAAAATGGGCAAGCAAGAAAAAACAGGTTGAAGAAGAATTCAAGCCCAAATGGAGTAAAGAGGTGGGCCAAAACACCTAAGAATCAACAAGAGGACATGGTAGTAGTAATAGAGGGTTTCTATTTAGATGTTACCAATGTGGAGAAATTTTTCATCTTGCTTTCAAGTGCCAGCAAATACAAGAGGGAAACAAGAAGAGTGTAGTAAAGAATCACTTGGCACAAGAAGATGAGGACCATGATTCATCATCGAAAGGTGAAGACTTAGAAGAAGGTTAATCTCTCATGATGAGGAAAGTGTTGGTGAACTGAAAAGTGGTGAAGTAGGAACCTTCCCAATGAAGGAATACTTTTTGGACTATGTACAAGGTTGGAGATAAGTACTACAAATTTATAGTTGATAGTGGTAGTATATATTTATAAATTAGTTTTAGAGAAAATGGTAGAAAACATAAGTTTGAAAAGGAGTAAACATCCTAGTCCATACAAAGTTTCTTGGTTGCAAAGGGAACATGAAATGACTATGAGTGAGAAGTGTTTAATCAATTTTTAGATTGGTTCTTATAAAGATGAGGTGTTGTGTGATGTGATTCCTATGACTGTGTGTCATGTGTTATTGGGTAGGCCATTGCAGTTTGACTGGGAAGCCATCTATGATGGTAGGAAGAATATTTATACCATCTGAAAAGATGGACAAAATTTTATGTTGAACTCTTTGAAGGTGAAAAAGAAACAAATTAAAGAAGCCATCTCTATTTTTTTTTGTAGTGTGAAGAAGCAAAAAATAGAGGAAGAGAAACAAAGTGAGTGTAATGATTTGTAGCCATTCAAAGAGTATACTTTTAAAGGAAAGGGCGGATTGGGTTTTGATTTATTGTAGCAATGCAATAAAGGAGCAAAGAGTTGTAAGCCAAAAGAATGTGGTGGTCACTGATGTGGACCCATGGTAGGAAGTTGTTGGAAGAAATGATATAATACAAGTGGAGATAGTTTGGGTGTTGAGGTTGAGCAAAACAACATAAGAGGGAAGGCTCTCGTAGACAAGGAACAACTATGGATTAAAAAAAAACTTGGGATTACTGTCCCATGCACCTTTCAATGTTCTTGAGTTTATCAACTCAAGGAAAAATTTCACTTACCGGTGTGTTTGGTACAAGAGCATGTAGGCAAATGAGTGATCAACACCACCAAAAATATTGCTGATTTGATTTTCTTCAATCTTGGTTTTGTTTGGTTTCATTTTCCTAAACATCCTGAATTTGATGCTAAGTGAATGTAATTGACTAGTAGTTTTAAAAGCCAGTATTCCACAATGTCATCAGCTTTCTTAATAGTTGCAATTGCATAGGCTGGAACCTGTATGAAAACTGGAGGCAAGAGTCAATACATGGATTGATCAACATGATGCCTTAAGAAAACATTTTCATATAAATATTTTTAGATAGGAATACAAGCATTGAATAGAAGATAGGGCATAATGGAATCTATAAGGACATAATAAAGAGTAAGAAGACTGATAGACAATTGGGAAAAACAATCAAAAAGCATCGAGGTAAAGTCTAAGGAGTGCGCAAGTAAGAACAAAATTGGTATATTAAATTTCAGCAAGAATAAAATCTAGAAATTGGAGATTACATTGAGCCACATCACCTTCTATTAAGCACCAAAGAAAGGTTGATCAATTTGGGGAAAAGAGGTTGATAGATAAGAAAAAGGTTGATGACATTCTGGTTGGGAAATTGGAAATAAACACTTTCCTTTTCATCTTCATAGGGGAAAAATCGATTGAGAACAAAAGAAGCAAAAAGAGGAGGCATCGGGGTATAGGATACATAGCTGAGAAAAGAGAAGGTGAGCTAAAACAAGATGGCTAAGATACCTTATTTTTTATTCATTAATAGGAAGATTTAAGACAAAAGTAAAGAGAGGAGGCTTGACAAAAAATAGATGTTGCACAACAATGAATATAAGTCTAGACACAACAAGAAGAGGTGTGCAAATGAGTGAAGGAGATCGACCAAGAAGACCATAGAGATATTAAACCAAGAGTGATGTGTAGATGATAAGTAGAACAATTAAGGAAAGAATGGAATGTGCAACAAGTTAAGAAGGATCACGCAGCTATGAGACACAAATGATAATGAAAATGAATGTACAGAGAAGGGCATGTTATACTGAGAAAGAAAATCAGCCAAGTGAAGATTGCAGAGACATAAAAATAGAGAGGTGTGAGAGTATAGTAGAGGAAAGAGGTTTTGAAAATCAATCAATTATTATTTGTTTCTAAATTTGTATCTTGGATTTGAATGTTTGTTTCGAGAAAATTTGAATTCAATAAAGCACCAAATTGTTGTGTTTATATGGTTGATAACTTGTGAGTGTGAGGCAAGATTGGGGGGTTTTGCATCATAAATACATAGATATTTTATCAATTCAAACCTAACACACTTTATGCAAGCATTCCTAAAAAATATTATTGTCAAGAGCATTGAAGAGAAAATTTATCAAGCATCTACAACAACAATCAAGATCATATCATCATTCAAGATTCATGTGTTTTCATATTATGTTTTGGAGCTGACATTGTGATGTAGGTTTCAAGCACTCAAGAAAGCATTCAAGTATCAAATCAAGCAATCATTCAAGCCAATTCAATCAAGATGCAATCCTTAGAGAGATGTGTTATACTTTAGTCCTCTAAGGGAAGCCATTAAGGGTTTGGTGAGTTGTGACATAGAATTGTTCATTCATCATTTATTTTTTCCATTTTATCATTATTTCATTATCAAGGTTTAATTACCAAATTGGAGTTTGACCAAGGAAAACCCCTATTCACCCAAAACTAAACATTCTCTCTCTCTCTCTTTGTATGTGCAAATTTGCACGCACAAAAGGACTAAAAATCAATCAAAAGAGAAATTTTATAAAGTTGTCAAGCCACAAAAACTCAACTACATAATTTATTTTCAACTTTTCAACAATAGAATATGGATAAATCAAAAGCCTAGATCTAGGATCAAGGGACTATGAAATCAAATTTTAGACATTTGTACAGAGACCCATTCACCCTAGGGTGAATCTGTCCTTCAAGAGTGTTCAGAACCCACTTTTGGAACTTGGTACATATCACTCTGCCCTTCTCATATCTGCCTAAAAGTTACTATTTCTATTTGTGCTATCCTTATACTTTGCATTTCAAGTTTTGCATCACATAAATGACTTCATTATGTATTTTAATTTTATCTCCCCAAAGTGTAGGGTAAAAGCAAGAAGTTGGGTACACGAAGAGGAGAAGTTTTGGCCAAAAAAAATTATTGCAGAAAATGCGTACGCGTTATTAAAAAAATGTGTATGCATTATGCTTCGAGTACCCAAGCCTAAAAAACGCGTATGCACTAAAAAATGCGTACATGTTATATAATGCATACACATTTTATAACATGTAAAAATTGATTATTTAAAAAAATAAATACTTTTGAGAAATGGGTACTTATTTTGAAATGCCACAAAATGGGTATGCATTTTACAAAATGGGTACACGTTTTAAAATGGGTACCCGTTTCTTTAAAAAAAAATAAAAATTAAATAATCAAGAAAATAAAGAACACATATGCTTTTTGTAATGCGTATACATTTTTAAAATTCAAAATTCCCAACCCACATGCTGCCTCAGTTTTAAGCTTGGGAAAGGTTTGGCAATCCGAGCCTTAGCCTTTGACCTGCAACTAAAAAACTAAGGCAGATTGAAGAAGAATGTCCAACTTTGGCAATATGGATGATGGACTTTCTTTTTGAATCAATCTATAAAATTAGAACCCATTAGAGAACACGATGTCTACTTTCCAAATATTCAATTTTTTATTAATATTGGATTATTTTTGCTATTTTTTAATTAATTTCTAAGCAAACTAGTCCTTAAACTTGAAATATCAAGCTTTTTTTGTCTTTTAATAACTTTTTTTTGGTTAAGTTTCTTGTAAAAAAATTTATATGGCATCAAACTTTAGACAATTCTCTACACAATAAAAAAAAGATTCAAAAAATGTTTATTTTAGGTCCAATTATGTTGTCCGTACATGTTGATTTTTATAAACAACAATTAAGGCCAATAAAAATTTAATATAAAAAAAATATATTCAACCAAAAATTATAAAAAATTATAGATCAAACTTCATGTTGTTAGCTCTCTTTTCCCAAAAGGAATTAGCAAAATTTATTTGGGTTAAAAAGTGTTGTCTGTACACATGCTTGGTATTGTAAAAAAATAGGGACTTTTAAAAATTGGTTTTTACAAATCCCTATCGAAATTTAATTTCTAGAATCTGGGTATTTTAATAACTTACATATTTGAAAACTAGATTCAAAATTCAAATTTTCATATTACTAACTTTTTTAAAGATTCATTGTGTAAGTGCCTCAAATTTTCAGTCCAAGTGTGACAAATTCTGAAAAACAGCAAAAACACTTCCACTTTTTGAGCTTTTTGTGTACCCAACTTCTTGCATCAGCCCTATATTTTTAGTCATTTTAGTCATTTCTGTTATTATGAAACAACAGATCTCCATCCCCATAGTGTTGACTCATCTCAAGGTTGAAAGTCAATTATATCCTTGGGAGATCTCTTTTTCTAATGAAACCAGGAAAAGTGAGAGGGTCCTAGGTCATCATTTCATTTTGTTGAACCTCTACCTATATTCACACATTTTTCTATGTTTCAACATATAAAAAATATAAATACATATATACAATTATATATGTATGTTTATATATATTTATATGTAAATTTTAATATAGATACATTTATATGCAGCTTCAAATTATATATACATTTATACACAACTTCTTACATGTAGTGCAAACATGAAGATATCAAATAATTTTAACCTATAAAAACATGTAATAATTTAGCAATTTAAAAATATTTTATTTTACAAACATTAAAGTATTATCAAGATTTGTTGTTGCAAGATAATTTCTTCATCATACCATCTTCGAAAACTAGAAAAGCAACAACAATATCCATATTTTTTAAAAGTTAAAATATGTACAAGAAGTTTACATATGGACTATTTGAGGACTTCTCACCAAAGAAAAACTTAAGAATGATGCACATATGATATAGATACTTCTTTTCTTTCATATTACTTAATTTTCTTGAGTAGACATGTGCAACATTTTTCTCCTATGAGTTCAAGAAAGACTCAAGAATCTAAAATTGGTGATATGCATTCATATTTTGATACAAGTATTGGCATCTAGATTAATGGGTCTGTTTTTGGGTATTATAGTTAAGACATTAAGCATTTGATTGAGACTTGAACCAAAAAAATTGATGTTTCAAGATAATAAAAGTAGAGAATAATGCCACAACCATACTCGTATGACTTAATTTTTGACTTTGGACAACTTGGGTCTGTTATATCAACTTCTAGGTATATGATTTATCACAAGAATAAGAAGCATCTAAGAAGATGCTTATTCCAAATATGATCATTTTATTCTATCATCAATATTAATTTTCTAAATGGTATCTATAAAGGAGTTTTAACAAGGTTATAGAAGACATTTATTCAAATGAAGCATTGCAATATCTATTAAGGAGTTTTAACATTTGTCTACTGAATTTTAAATAATTTTAGTATCTAATATATATAATGCATTACATGAGACCATTTAGATATTCTCATGAAAGGTTTACACAAATAAAGGTTGAATAAATTGACGCTTTTCATTTTCTAACTTGTGCTAAAGTATAATGAAGAAAAAACTAAAATATGTGCATAGAAAATATTAGAACTGTCTAATATTCTATGTAGTCTAATAAATTGCACAATCTACAAATCTTCATAGAGAAGTAATAATTAAGAACTGTAGGAATGCCTAGTCTAATATTCTTAATAGGTTTGAGTGTATACAATAAGAATGTAAATGGCTTTCTTTCACTGTATGTTATTTTTATAACTTCTTTGCCTCTCGATTTTTGAAATTGTTTGACCCATGGCTTTGAAATCCTATATTTTTATTGGATAAGAAATCAAAACAATTTTAATTTTTGTTGTATTAATTGTTTGATTTGATTCAAATGGTGAGCCTCACATATGCATATTTATTACAAGAACTAAATATTTGATGGTTGAAGTCCCCAATCTAAGCATTTATTATTCAAAATTTATGAGAGATGAGATTCGTATGAGAAATAAGAGTTTTTTATTTATGTCAAGTTGAGAACTCGAAGTTGAACACTTGTAAATTATTTATTAAGTAGAAAGCATGTAATGATTTGGCCATTTTGTCCATGTGTTTGGATAAATATCTCGTAAGATTGTACAAATTAGAATATAATATTGTATATTGGTTTTATTATATTTTTTATAAATAATTTGAAGTTACTATGAATAACATATTATTTTGTCTCATATATAATATGCAATGAAGGAGAAATATTTATTATTTTAGTATTGATTAATGAATAGTTACATAGATTTTAATATATCAATGATATATATCAAAATAAATTTAAAATAATTAATTACATAATACTATTAACATAAAAATACATAAAAGAATCTACATATGAAATATTAAAAAATCAAAATACAAGAACACTCACAATTATTAAAAAACGATTGTCCCCTCGGTTCAAATTTTTAATCGCTTAGCTTGTAGACAAGAGTGTCTTTGAAAAATGAGGCAATACAAGGACAAACACTTCTTTCATGCAAGTAGAAAATTGGTTTCAATGAGAGCAACAAGTGACAAACTTCAACGGCACTGGTGAAACGTATGACTCACATAAATCTTCGTTGAAATAATAGAAAGCACAATCCTAATCCTAATCTGCCTCATCTTTCAAGACACGCGTTTCATTCTAATGAGTCGCGCTATTGAGTAGAAGATTCTTCTCTAAAAGATGAAATAAATGGCACTTCAGGCGAAGGTCGGGAGGGAGCAACCACATCATCACCATTGCCTTCCAACATTTGAACCACGCTCCGCATCGTTGGCCGATTTATAGAATTGTGTTGGATGCACCACAGCCCCACTTTTGTTAGCCGTATTGCCTTCTCATCGTCTCCTGTTACCCCATTTTCTATCAATTCGAATGCCCACTCTGGAGAATAAAATTGGCTGGAGCGGCTTACCTGCAAATCAATATTCTTCCTTCCCCCAACCATCTCCAGTAACACCATTCCAAAACTGTAGACATCTGATTTATCCGTTACAGGACCCAAATTTCTGTACCAAAGCTCTGGCGCGACGTATCCTGGCGTTCCTCTGGTTGCCGTAAGTGATATGTGATAGTCTCCCTTTCCACACAATTTAGCCAGACCAAAATCAGCTACTTTGGGTGTGAAGTCGTTGTCCAATAGTATATTGTGAGGCTTAATGTCGAAATGGATGATGCGTCTGTTGCAATCTTGGTGTAAATACGCAATCCCACGAGCTGCGCCCAAAGCAATTGAATACAACTGATCCCAACTCAGCATCTGTTCTTTTCCTTTTCCTGCAAATATATACTTCTCCAGAGACCCATTTATCATGCACTCATAGACAAGAGCGCTTCGAGGTTCTTGGAAGCAATAACCCAACAGTCGAACCAAATTAACGTGATGGATCCTTCCGATGGTGCCGACTTCATTCTTGAACTGGTCCTCACAGTGTCTCGAATGATCAAGAATTTTAACAGCCACCATATTACCGCTGGAGAGCCTTCCTTTATAAACCACACCGTAAGCGCCTTCCCCCAATTTATCTGCAAAGTTGTCGGTGATCTTCTTCAGTTGAGAATATGAATATCTGTTGGGCATGTCCTCAACATAATCATGGAGGAATTGCTCCATGTCGGAAGTAGGCCTTGAATTCCGATAATAGACCACAAGCCCTGTTGCAGCTATCAACATGCCAGCCGTTCCAAAGGCAACACCTAATATAACTCCTCTTCTACTCGTTCGGCCTGCACACATTCAAACAAGCGCGTCGGTACAGATAAAGCCTATCAGCTGAGAAGGAAAAAGAAACAAAAAGGGTTATTACTAGATGATTGAATGAATAATAATACCTTGGGAGCACTGCTTTGAACGAGGACCATCCTGGCAAAAACAGATGAAGAAGCTCCCGGAATTGGAAAGGCTATAGCCACAAAAACCCTTACTTTTTTCACAATCTCTACAACTCTGCTCTCGTTCTTGAGAAATAGACCATTGCCCTGTTCCTGCCGGAACGGTGACCATTCTGCGGGAACATGACATGTTGAGATACCCTAGTGGATATGATCCATAAGGTAAACATTTCTCACCACACATATATACTTCTAGACTTACGTTGTTTACATTGATGATATTAAAAATGCTATTGCCCGAGTCCCAGGTTGACTCGAACAGATTAGAAAATGTGCAATCTTGGAAATTCTTGTCATCTGTCAGAGTAAACGTCTGATTATCATAGAAAACCTGTAATACTGTGTAATTGTTGTTCCCCATTCGAAATACTGGACGTACGTTCTGTACACAGTCGAGCTGAGAGCTTGCGACACCACAACTACGGTGACCTGTGCCGAAAGGGAACATGAATTTTGTGCTGCCACATGTTTGATTGCTTTTGCAATATTCGTACTGCGGATCAACGCATAGCGAGCAGCGAAATAAAATGGCACAGACGGTAACGCCAAACAGAAGAGTGAGAGGAAGCATTTAGAATCTAGCGAAGGATGGACAAAAAGATTGAACCAGCTACAACTCAATTATTCATTACATGGAATTCAAATAAAGATTACATTGGGATGAGTCCAAAAAGGAATAAATCAACAATCGCTCTATTATTGATATGCCTCGGTACACTCTTTTTATCTTAAAATAAATCAGGAATAATAACTATATATTTTCACGGTGCACGGTGCACTGAACAATTGGAGCAGCAAATGTGGAAATCTTATAGCATTAATTAAGTGGAGCCCACTGGTCACTAGTAGAATTCTCTGAAAACATTATGAATTGTGGAAATCTTATAGCATTAATCAAGTGGAGCCCACTGGTCACTAGTAGAACTCTCTAAAAACATTATGGATTGTGGAAATCTTATAGCATTAATCAAGTGGAGCCCACTTGTCACTAGTAGAACTCTCTGAAAATATTATGGATTGTGGAAATCTTATAGCATTAATCAAGTGGAGCCCACCGATCACTAGTAGAACTCTCAAAAACAAGTGGTGCCAATTTTGTAGTACAACAATCTAGAAATCACTGACTCATTGCTAGATGTCTAGGTCTGTCCTTAGGAGGAAGTGTCTTAGGGTATCAATAAAAATATTAAATTTACATTTAGATGCATAATGTTTGTGGAAAGAGTCTACTTGTTAAATAAAATATATTGTGATTGATTTATGTGTTTAGACAAATAGTGTAAGATGGGAAGTTGTAGTAATTGAATTGGTTGTCACGATATTCTAATAAGTTAGTAGTTGGGTGATTTTTATTATTTTTTGGAATGTGATTATTTTATTTGGATTTTTTTAAAATAGTTTGTATATTGTATTATAAGTTTGTAATACTTATAAAATAATATAATACATTCATTAATTTAAATATTAATAATGTAAGATTCAATATAGTCTTAATATTTTATTTTAGAGACTTGTGTGCTTTAAGAATGTAAGATTCAATCAAAAATTCAATCATTGGAATACAAAAAGTATTTGCGAGAGAAGACTCAAATTTGAGATTTGGACAAGGAAGAAAGATTAATTAGATGCAATAGATTTTGCCATATTTTAATTGTCGAGTGGATTGTGCCTTAAACCTAATCCTAAACTAAGTTGCATCAGTGTGGTTTTTTATCTATGCAAGTTTTTGTGATGTATTCTCTTACGGCGTCTATACAAATTCAACTTAAAAATAAAAAGGAATAATGTAATTTTAGTGTTAATTAAATATGAGTTATTTATAACTTATTTTATCTTTACATGTCCAAATTTAAATTTTTAACTATAGATGATATTAAATTAAATAATATATAATATGTTATATTATTCTAGGTAGTATAGATATCTTAAATATATCAATCTTAAAAATGAGGAAAGATATAAATTTGGAGCCATTTTATTTACTTAAGAGTTATTTTATTTACTTATTCATCGAAAATAACCTCAAGACTCATATCTCTCAATATATTTTAGATAAATATAACAAATCTATTGTAATTTACTTTAGATTTATTTACATTTACTAAAAATGTAAATAAATTTAAATAAAGCTACTTGATTGCACATATTTAGATAAAGGCAAATAAATGGTTATGACAGGGAATTAATAATTCTAAAAGAGAGTATGGGGTGTTGGGCCTAGCTCGATTGGCTAAAGCATGCAAGAGGCATAAGGTCTAGTCTCCCATAGTACCGGAGAGTGTGTCGTACCAGCACTACCGTGAAAAAATGTTTACCAAACGCAACTGCAATTTATGACATAGTCTGACAAATAATGTTATTCTATCACTCAATCATTCAACATAGAATACAAAGTAAAAATGATCATTCGTTTGAAGACTTCTGTAATAATGAACATTTTTCAACGTCGTCGGAGACTTTGAAAAATGAGCCTAAAACCTTCCTCACACGCAACTATAACATTTAATTCGATTCTTTTACAAGCAACTATAACATTTAATGCGATTGCATTACAGTCAAGGCAGTAAGGAATTGAACAAAATTTTATTGCCACTGCTAACGTCTTCGTTTGATATTTGTAGATCGTAGTTATTGTGTGGCTCAAGTTTTTTTATTACTTTTGCAATATTCCTACTTACTGTTGACCGAAGAATGAGAGGAAGCTTCGAAATTTTGTCGTCTAGAGAAAGCTGGATTAATAACCATCGTACAAATTACAATAAAATCTTTAATCAATTTGCAATATATTGGATTTATAGTCTCTTGCAAACTATATAAACTGACCAAATTGCATGAGAGTGATTTTAGAGTGTAGATAACTTATTCTATCTTTTAAGGAATTTTTATCGAGTTTTAAGTCTATGATTTTTTAGATTTTTTAAATAATTTTAGGTATAAGTTAATTAAGTTATTTTGAGAGTTGTCTATTTATAAATTCTTATTAAGCGTTAGATTTATGTTTTGTATTGTTGCATGTGTGTTGTCTTTTCTTTCGTATATATGTTTATCTTTTATCAAGAATATAATGCAATTTGATGAAGAATAAAATGAAGAAGTCATTGTATGGTAGGAGTTGATTCTTGATAGTCAAGATCTATTCAATGGCCAAAGGAAGTTCACTAACTATGATTGCCATCTCTTTGTATTGACTCTATAACTCTTGTTGCATAGCACTTTAACCATAATTTTTTTTTTTTCTTATTTAAAACTTCACCTTTAATTTTTTGGATCTAATCTTGTTCCACATATTTTTAATGAATTAGTGTTATAATTCTTTTTACAAATATTATATTATAGATATTTATGAATTAAAATATTTACAAGTAAATGTACACTGGTTTATATACAAGTATTGTGCTTCAACTATCAAATCTCATTATTCAATCACACAGGATAAATATTGAGATAACAATGGAATCAAAGTGAAAACATTTTAGAAAAGGAAGTGTATTGCATAGAGAAAGGAATGCATGTGAAAAGAGACCCAAAAAAATGAAGGTAAAAGAGCCTCCAAATTAAGATGAAAGGTCCAATATTTATATTGTGCCAAGTGATAACCCACTACATCATTATAATAAAATGCATCACATCTCAAACAATTAAATATTAAAAAAAATCTTATAATTTCAATGAGTTCATCTTGACCTCCCCTTTTCAAACTACCTCCCCAATCTTCATCATATAAATATCCTTTTTTGGAGCCTTTTATTTTCCAAATGAGATTCCCTCTAAGTTGAATGTAACCCATTTTCAAAACCACTTAGACTATATTGATGGCCTTTTGGCTACTTTAAACATTGATCTTTAACCTCAACATAATAGGTGTCATCACTTGATGTACTTTTTTCTTTGTGTTTATGGATAGAGAATTAGGGATAAATATCAAATAATTTTGAGAATTTTCTTAAAGGATAGCTTGGAAATGAAAGAAACTAATTGGACAACACTCTTAGTATCCCCCTCCAATAGTCAACTTATCACATAGAAAATTTTCTTTCAAAGATGGTTTTTTATATAAGGGAAAAGGTGTTCAAATGTGATCTTGACTGCAATTGATAAACGATGGTGATAACTGATCCATATTTTTCTTCCAATAAATTTATTCAACATATATAAAAAAAGAAAATAGTACATCTCAATCATATAAACTACTAATGGTTCATCTTAACTATATAGAAAACCTTCCATGATTATTATAAAAAACTTTCTACTAGCCAATGATCATCTCATTCTTATACTAGAGTGTAACATGGCAAGCTATATACCCCAAAAAAATGATCTTGAATATAGTACTTTATTGATCAACAATTTTATTTGAAGTAGATTGAAACAACAATATATGATATCGATTTGGAAAATGTCTTGAAATGGATCGAATTCAAGCTAAATTTTACAAAAAAAATTCATTTCACATATTTGAGAAGACTTCTACAATGTTTTATCTTAAAAGTATTGAGACTAGATCATTAGGAGATTTTATTAACTACAAGTTGATTAAACTCATTCCCAGGGGAAGAAAAGAGGATATGATAAATGGTTTGTGCCCCATCATCTTACTTAATAGATGAGATAGTATTATTGTCAATTCCTTGGCTAGAAGAATCAAATGCAATACCCAAGAAACTATGAGATCTAATCAAATTGGATTCTTAAGTGATAGATAATTGTAGATAGGGAAAAATCCAAAGGTTTAATGTGTTGAAAACAATAAACTAATTAAATCCTATCAAGCACCATGAAGCACAAACTAGAATGAAAATGCAAATAAACAAAGAACATGCAAACCAATTCTCAAACTAGACTTGATTGATCTCCATGGCTCTTCTCCACCTGCATAAGAATGCAAGATTTCGAAGGTTGATTGTTAAAGGAAATTTAGAAGGTTGATTGTTAAAGGAATGTTGGTTGCTCAATTCTGTAGCATAACGATATGACAAAGGTGATAGATGAAGATTGAAGACTTATTTTGACAGAGTGAAGATGCTAGAAGAAGATTCCATGCAAATGGCTGGTGAAATGTTAGATTTATAGATTTTCGATGTGGACAGAGATAAGATTTGATAAGATTGATAAGGATTTGATTTTTGACAAAAGAGGAAATACAATGAAATGAGAGAAGATTTTTAAAAGATAGAAAGATTTTGATTTATTGTTTAAAAGGAATTAAAACAAGATAAGATAAGATGTGAAAAGATAAAAAGATTTTGATTCTCTTTTAAAGGAAATAAATCCTAAAAAAGATGAGAAGGATAATTGATGAATTATCTAATTAAATAAATGAATTAGATACACATGAGTTTAGATTTTGGAAAGAAAGCGAGAGGATCCTTTTAAGATTTTATTAATTAAATAAATATTTGATTTATTTAATTAATGTTGGATTTATGATTTCATTAATTAAATAATATAAATTATTTAATTAACATTAGAAGAATTAATTGAAATGATTTTAATTAATTAAATAATATAAATTATTTAATTAACATTAGAGGAATGAATGGAAATGATTTAATTAATTAAATAATATAAATTGTTTAATTAACATTAGAGGAATGGATGGAAATGATTTAATTAATTAAATAATATAAATTATTTAATTAACATTAAAAGAATGGATGGATTATGCATAGGAAGGGAATAAATGAAATTAGTCAAATAAATAAGATTTATTTAACTAATTAGATGATGACATGGGTCCCTAGGGAAAAACATGATACAAGATGTCTAAATGATGCGATGTTGTGACAAGGTATCGTAAGAGGACAATTTTTTGATGTCTACATTTTGCCCCTCTTTGAGACGATGTTCGAGATGATGAGATTTGTGTCGAGTAACATCATTTCAAAGAAGTTAAGGTATGGATAGAGGAAAAATGGGTAGTGAAGGAAAGATAGGATAATGGAATGATGATGCCCCCTTGAGAGGATAGGCGGGTTGAAAAAACATGGGTAGGCTCTCGAATGAAAGGAAATGATAAAGGGAGGGATAAGATGAATGATGCAAGATAGAAAGTGGATGAAGGAGATGAAAGTATGTGTTATGTTGCAATGAAGGTGAGCAACCATGATGTTTGGTATAGCACTAGATGTTATGCACCAAGATATAAGGACCAAGGTGATGATGTGTCTTGTGCCCCAGCGTAATACAACCTTGTCTAGACATATGAGGAAATAGACTTAGAGCATTAAATTCCTAATGCACAAAAGGTATGATGTGACCTTAGATGCAAAGGATAGTGCAAAAAGCTACTCCAACATACACAAGCTATGAATATTAGCTGGAATTATATGGATTTGATACAAATGCAAGATAAAATGATAACACACACAAGCATGCAAGCAAGCATGCACAAATGATTCAAAAACAAACAAGGAATTGTCCCTATCAAGCTGTAAACCATTGATTGATGATGATGATAGTGTTGTCATTATGGGGAGCGACATATCCCTAGAGCAACACAAGGATGATGATAATTGATTGATTGGTTGGTAATTTGGTTTATGACAAGATTAGGATCAAGACCAAAGGATGTGATTGGATAATTTGACAAAATTGATCGACTTGTTTGGTATGGATTAAGGATTGAATTGCATTTGGATATTTGCTCAAAATGATTGAAGATGATTTGATTGATTTAAAGAAACTGTTTGTAATGATATGATGATTGATTCGATGATAGGATATGATGAATGGAATAGAAGAATTGATGTGATTGGAGCGATTTAGGTAGAAGTGATTTGGTTAGATGATTGATTGATTGAATAGAGGAATTGATTTGATTGGAATGAGGTGAGGGATTGAATTGATGAAGAAATGAATTGATTTAATAATAATGATTAGATTGATTAGAAGAAGTGGTGTGGTTTGATTTTATTGCTTGGATTTTTGTATTTTTGGGGATATTTTGATTTTTTTGGAATTTTGAAATGTTTTGATTTTTTTTGGATTTTTGAAATGTTTTGAATTTTTTTGGTTCTTTGAAATGTTTTGATTATTTTTTGTATTTTTGAAATGTTTTGATTTTTTTTTTGTATTTTTGAAATGTTTTGATTTTTTTGAATTTTGAAATGTTTAGAGGTGTCAAAGGATGAATATTGAGTAGCCTTTGTGCTAGATACCAATGACAAGGGGAAAACCAAGTCTAGGTGCAAGGAGATAGATGGGATTGATAGATGAAAGGGTGGGTGATGGGATAAGGGATAAAAGGCTCATGATATATGGATGGATGGAATGGATAGGTCATAGTGAATGGAATGGATGTATGCATCATAGGAGATCAAGGATGTGATTTCCAAAGACTTTGTCACATAGGAATAGCATGCCCCATTCTAGGTACAATACTTATGATTTTTCATGAGAAACCTTATGACAATAGGATAATGATAGGCTTGTTTGGAAGGATGAGATATGTCAAGAGATACTCAAAACATGTTTCAACATTTTTCCCCTATATCTTCATCAAGATCAAAAGGAGAAGGGTGGATGAATGGAAAATGATAGGTTGGATAGATAAGATATTGTGCCCCCAAGTGTAAGTGACATAGAAGATCAACCTACACATGACACCTATTTGCTAGGTTTTCATCATGGTACTTATCCAGGCTGCATGTTTACTAGGTTTTCACCATTGGACGAAGGGATTTCTCTTTACTTTTTTGTTTGTTTTTATTTTGACTATTTTTTTTTACTTTTTGACTTTTTGACTTTTTGGATGGGAGAAGGGGAATATGGATAGGAGGGACTCAAGTGTCTAGTTGCACGAAAGGTGATAGTCCTGTTAGAGATGGATGTCATTGCATGGACCATGTCAAATGTCATTATGCTTAGAGATGTTGGTAAGGAATGACATGAAAGGGATGGATTAGGTAGATGGCAGATTATGAAAGGTTTATGCAAAAGCATGGACCATAGGAAGGTGATGGGGGAGATATGTAGGATAATGAGTGAAGGATGAGGAGATGGAGGTATGTGGAATTGTTGTGAAATGGAAGGGAACCATGACCAATGGTTGCACATACTATGATAAATGTTGAAGCTTTTGATGTGGATTGGGTGTAGGAAGCAATGGAGATGTTTTCTTAGGAGTTGGTGGATGATGTGTTTTAGGTACCCACATAGAATTAGTATTTTTATGATTTTTGTTTGGCTTATGGGACTTATGAATTTGAGACTTTTGAATGGAATCAAAATGTGGGGTGGAAGTGGATGGTTGGGATTTTTGTGATGTAGATGGCTCATTTGATTTTCTTTCCTCTTTCTTAGGGACCCAAACTATTTTAGTTTTGGTCTTTACTTTTGGAGGTATGTGCTTATATAGTTTTTTAGATGTACTTGGCTTTGATATTTTGCATTGATGTCCTAAGGCATGAGAACCCTTAGGATTTTTTACTTTATAGGTAGAGGTATTGAAATTCTTGCTTTTGAATCCCATGGGTATGGTGGAATGGGTGGAAGCTTCATGTTTATACAATGTGTGCATTTGTTGGTCATGATTAGGAATGTTAGGGTATTTATGGATAAATGGATAAAAGGATTGGATGGTAGGGATATTAGGTGTTGGAAGTAATGGTGGTAAAGTTGATGGTGGGAAATTAGGATTTGGAAGTAATGGTGGAAAAGTTGATGGAGGGATATTACGAGTTGGAAGCAATGGTGGCAAAGTTGATGGTGGAATGTGTATGGTCACATGCTTTTGACATTTGTAGAATGAGAGAGGGGGGATGACAACATCTGTTTTAGGTGTGTGATAGGCTTCATGATGGAAAGTGGACTTATGATGCATTGAGGAAATACCAACATCTTTAGGCTATTGTCCTTGGGGTGTAGGTCTAAGGCCATAAGAGCATGGAGGGACTTTGACATGGATGGGCTCCCAAATATCTTGTTCATGAAGTTCTAGAACTTTACCTTGGTGGTTCATATTTTGGAGTGTGCAATGGATAATGGGACTAGGTGTAGGTGGAACACTAGACACGAGTTCCTTATTGGATGGAGAAAATGACACAAGGGAAGATAATGGTTTTTGTTATTCTAAGGAGGAACATTCATGAATGAGGGTGGAAAGACCGATAGGATATTATGGAGGACATGCAATGGGGTTGATAGTGGGTGATGGAGGGTCAATAGGATCTTGATTAGCATTGTGTTCACTTAGATCCAAGGTATTTGTTTGATCTTCTATGTGTGGCTCGGAGGCATATGTCTCATCAAGGGAAGTGGATGTTGATGGATCATGGATAGGACTAGGTGGAGGTGAATTTGGAATATCTTTCTCATGGATGGGTATAAGATCAAATTGCTTATGGATAGGCTCTTCATCATTATGGATATCATCTTGATCATAAAAATGATATATATTATGGATAGGTTGGATGAAAATGATTTGATCTTGATTAGGACTAGGGCTTGGTGTTTCCACATGCTTGGGAGTAGACTCTTGATATAACTCTTGGGTTGCTTGAATGGAAGTGGAAGGGGATTTCTCATGGAGAGACTTGACATGTTCTTGATGGTCAACAAAATAGGAGCATGAAAGAGGGTGACTTGAACTTATGATGGGAGACTCTTGAATTGACTCAAGGGGTTGTGGATAAAACGGTTGACTTGAATGACTTGGCATGACATTTTAGGACTCTTTTGTTTGTTCAAGTATATGTGTTGAATGACATGGTGACAATTGATTCCTTGCTTGTATCCCTTGGGTTACATCCTTTGGAGGTGTAGGGGTGGATTTAGGTAATCCCATCAATTTATTTTTTATATATCTATATTCAGGGGTATGACTTGATTTAGAAAGTAAAGAGGCCAATGAATCAGGACTCGACTGTGGTGGCTTATGGATAGGCTTTTGTTTGGATAGTGGTATGATATACTTAGAGGGTGAATGACCTAGATTAGTGTTCCCCTTGTCAATGGTTGCATTAGAACTTAAAGGCTCTTGATTTTGTTTCCCAAGTGGACTTAAATTCACATGTGTTTGTCGTGATGTGGCATTGTCATGCGAAGAAGTGGATTGATTAGATTGGTATGAGGTGGAAGGGTGATAATAAATGGATAGGGGATTCAATGTGGTGGTTGTTGGATTTGACAAGTGGCCATGAGGTATTGGACTTGAGCTAGGATGTGTTGGATTTGAGGTGACTTGTGTGCTTGAATTTTTTGTATTACATCATGGAATTCATGAATGATTTGTTGGGGAAAAGGTGTTTGAATTGTTTTAGCTATGTGAAGCATGTCAACAACCTTTTCTGCTAGGTCTTCCAATGTTTCCATGGTGTAAAATATTGTTGATTGGATTAAAGAGATGATGATGATTAGGATATTATATGGAATGACAAGATTGTATGATTTGGATGATGTGGCAAGTGTTTATTGGAAGTTTGGCTTGGGCACTATCAAACACAATATTTCACATGTAAATGCATGAACACACACACCAAACACAATGATAAATTTTTCTTTGAACATTAGATGTTATGATTAAGCAAACACTTGAATGCACAACAAGTCCTATGACTAGTCAAGTGGAGTATGGCTAATTAGGTCCCAAGCTAGTTTGCACAAGGTTGACTAAGGAATGATTTGAAAGAAAAATCCTACCACACAACAGGGAGAAAGGGGTAACCCACCCTTCACCTTCACTTCCCAAAGGTATAGAGTTCTTTGGGGCTTAGCCAAGAGTGACAAGATTTCAACTCCTAAACAAGTGTGTCTTTCGATTCACACTTTGATTGAGGTTGTCCCTAGTGGTGATGAAATCCTCTAGCAGGCCTCCTATGAAGGGTTTGACAAAAGAAAACCAAGTGAGGTGTTTGTGATCACACACACACTTGATTCACACTCACAATTGTTAATTAACCCTTTAGAAAATTGAAATGTTTGCAAAATAGTTCAAGCACTTGTTCTTTTTAACCCCAAATCAAGATGTGATGGAAGAAAATGATTAATTTTAGACCCAATATTTGAAGTGTGATTGAAGAATTTTTTTTTTTAAGCCAATTTCAATTATGTGATCAAACAAGATTTGATTTTATGCCCCAAATTGAAATATGTGACAAACAAGATTAACAGATGAAAGATTGAACGAGTGCACCTGGTTATTTTCTCTTTCCAAATTGTTGTTGTGACTGATCCCAACACTTTTCCAACTTCGTATGATTCACCAACAAGTTACCAAGAAAAAAAGAAAAAAATTACAAATGTGCTAGAACAAAAGTCATATGCGCTGAATAATATATGAGAATTTGAGAAATTAAACTCTATCAAAGTTGATAAACACCTACACCATTGGATAGCTTATGAAATTCTACCCCATATAAAAAAAAGGCGCTAAAAAAGACCAAAAAATGACCAAGATACGGTCGTTTTAAGATTTACTAAAAAAATGTTGAAACAAAGACCATATGCGCTAAAACAGACCTCATATGCACTAGAAAAAGTAATATATGCACCCAGATGCACTTAAAAAGGTCCTAAATGCACTAAAAGATTTTTTTTTTTCAATTTTTTTTAATGAAATGGATTGAATATATGTGTTATTTTATCTCGTAGATGTACCGAGACAGTTCCTGGATGCATTGAAACAGCTCTAAATGTATCAAAAGACCTTCAAAAGCACTATTAAAATCCCTAGATGCACTACAAAAACTCCTAAATGTGCTAAAACAGAAAATTTTGCTAAAAATCGAAATTCCAAAATGTGAAATTCTATTAGAAAACCCGCAGATAAATATTAAAAATGGAGCAAGGCCCCACGGTGGGCACCAATATGTAGATAGGGAAAAATTCAAAGGTTTAAGGTGTTGAAAACAATAAACTAATTAAATCCTATCAAACACCATGAAGCACAAACTAGAATGAAAATGTAAATAAACAAAGAACATGCAAACCAATTCTCAAACTAGACTTGATTGATCTCTATGGCTCTTCTCCACCTACATAAGAATGCAAGATTTCGAATGTTGATTGTTGAAGGAATGTTGGTTGCTCAATTCTACAACATAACGATATGACGAAGGTGATTGATGAAGATTGAAGACTGATTTTGACATAGTGAAGATGCTAGAGGAAGATTCCATGCAAATGGCTTGTGAAATGTTAGATTTATAGATTTTCAATGTGGACAGAGATAAGATTTGATAAGATTGATAAGGATTTGATTTTTGAAAAAAGAAGAAATACAATGAGATGAGATAATATTTTCAAAAGATAGAAAAATTTTGATTTATTGTTTTAAAGGAACTAAAACAAGATAAGATAAGATGTGAAAAGATAGAAAGATTTTGATTCTCTTTTAAAGGAAATAAATCCTGAAAAAGATGAGAAGGATAATTGATGAATTATCTAATTAAATAAATGAATTAGATACACATGAGTTTAGATTTTGGAAAGAAAGCGAGAGGATCCTTTTAAGATTTTATTAATTAAATAAATATTTGATTTATTTAATTAATGTTGGATTTATGATTTCATTAATTAAATAATATAAATTATTTAATTAACATTAGAGGAATGGATGGAAATGATTTAATTAATTAAATAATATAAATTATTTAATTAACATTAGAGGAATGGATGGATTATGCATAGGAAGGGAATAAATGAAATTAGTCAAATAAATAAGATTTATTTAACTAATTAGATGATGACATGGGTCCCTAGGGAAAAATATTATACAAGATGTCTAAATGATGAGATGTTGCGACAAGGTATCGTAAGAGGACAATTTTTTTATGTCTACAATAATTATATTAGACAATTTGGTGCTAGCTTGGGAGATGATATAATGAGCCCAAAAAATTTCCTAGGATGTTGTCATCATTAGACTTGATTTTCACAGGACTTATTATTACATCTACTATCCCTTCAATATTAAAATTTGAAAATGAAGTTGGCCCCATAATAGACATGCTCATGTCAAAATTTTCTTTATGGATGCAAATAATGGATTGTCAACTAGTATTTCTCTTTCCCCTTAATTTCCCCATAAAAATATATATAAACCAAGGTTACCCTCTTATGTTGTTCCTTATGTTCTTGCATATAACATCCTCATATATATATATATATATATATATATATATATATATATATATATATATATATATATATATATATATATATATATATATATATATCTCTTCCAAAATTCTCACACAAATTACCTTATCGAAGGCATCTCTCTTCTTGGTAATGCTAATAAATTCAAATGGACCTTTGTTAATGATAACACATGATTTGCATTCAAAATTTTGTTGAAGAGGTGAATAATACTTAGATATTCTAGAGTTACTACTATATGGTCTTAGGATTTCAATTGATAATGCAAAAAACTAATTCCTGATGACACATCCGACATCCCATCCATCATGAATTCCTAAAGAATGGAAAGAGGTGAAAAATGACACCATTTCTAGACACCTCAACATCCCATTTGGAAATTCCATTTAAAAATTAACTATGTGTCAAATGAAGCAATTAGAAAGGCATGACTATCACACCTTGGTCATAGTGCATCCTTTTGAAAGAGAAAGGGAGCTTCTAAAGGTATCATTAGTTCTTGTATACCTAATGTGTCTTGTTTACAAACAAATATATTATGAGGGATTTGGAGGATGCTCCTTGGATATACATATCATTTTTGTATGTATTTACTAGTATCAAAGAATTAATCCATGGGAGAATTTGTTGGAATGGTAAGATCTAGATATCTCTCCTTTCTAAGACTCATGGGTTAACCCCCTTAACATCATTCGTAACTCTTGGAAATTGGTCTCATCTAAATTCTCATGGTTTGATTGGTCCCTAAGCCACAAACTTATCTTTGCCACTTCCTCTATCTAGTGAAACTTGTTGATCCAATTGATTGGAAAACCATAATGCATCATCCTGCGTTTTAAGAAAGGCATCTAATTTTTTGGGGCATATGGGATATAACAAGCTTAAATTGGAAATCATGGTGCCAACTCAAATTTTGATTCAACCTTAGCTATAGAGACAAGCTACTTGTGATTGAACTTTAGAAGCTTATCCTTCCCAACCTCTATGCTTTCCACTTTCCACCATTCCAATTTCCTTAAATATTAGAGATAACCTAATGGACATAACATACAAAGCTTCCCCCTTAAGTTGGTTTACAAAAAACCCAACTTTCCTTGCCCATTGTATATCATCTAAAATTAGTTTGGAAGTGTAAGTTTAATTAGGTTAAATGGAACAAGATAAATCTTCAAATTTGTTAAGAAAACACACACTTATACTCCCAATTTTCTACATGGAAGCTTCTCCATTCAAAAATCCATATTGGGACTCAAGTTCCTTTACCCACCCCTTTACATGCCAATGTTGAGTTCATCCAACACTATTTTTATTTTTTCTTGCATCCTTGAATGATTTTATCCTTCTTTAGGACCTCCCTACCTACCATCTTCTAATTTTCTTAGTCCTCAATAGAAACAATTATTCTTATCCATTGCTCACGATGTAGAACTTGCACCTTCCACCACATTATTTCAAATATATTTAGAAGTTCCATTCTTCTTTCGAAGATCAAAATTCAAATTATGTGTTCTAACCTGCCATTACAGATGATCATTCTATCCTCAATGTTCAAATAACAATACAAGAATAATGAAAGTCATTTAAAAAAATAGTTTAATCATAATTGTAAAAAATAAAAGAGAAACACAATAATCTAAACTCCAAGATTGTCCAAAGCCTCCAAAAAGTAATTTATATAACTCCCATAATAAATTATTCATTCACCATTAAATTTTAATTTTAATTTTCCAAAAATACATTTGATAAATTACATTATTATTTTGTCAAATTGATTATTAATGCAGCTTCGATGCATTATCTATCTCATCATAATAAAATAAACTCAAGCTAAGCACATATATGGCATACTCTTACAGAGAATAGTACAGAGAATACTATTCTCTGATGCGACCATAAAATCACTCGAAACCTTATTCAACATATCATACATTAAAAGAGTATAATGATGCTTATTAAATAATTCAAGGTAAAAATTATTTTAAAAACTTTGACACCTCTAATTACGCTGAAGGCGTGTCCTCTATCAGATTTCAGAGCTCATTTTTTCTATCAACAGTCCAAAACGAAGGATAGAGCTTGGTTGACATTAAAATGAATCTCAGCAGTCCATCATTTTGTGGTGTTTTTCTACTTTCCAAAATGCTCGAGATGATTCCATTCACCTTCCACACCTCTTCGGCATACCCATTGCACAAGGTGCCATAGTTAGTTTTCTAATAATTCATTTGAATACAACTGCTTAATAATGGACAACATTTTCCCGCGTGGTCGGAGAAATTTTGATTGCAAGTATTTGCCTAGCTAGCACGCCTTTGAAACTGAGCCAATTTAGTATGACTAAAACCTTCCTTTCAAGCAACCAGAAAATTATTACAATCAAGGACAAAAAATTCAATGATACTGCTGATATTTGTAGATTCTATGGCTTTCTCCATAATTTTCATTGGAATAATAAAAAGAATAATCTAATCTGGCTGAAGTTTGAAAACACGTGTTCTACATTTCACTAGTTAATTTATTTATTTTAATGACTTGCGCTCCTAAAGTCTATGATTAGACAATTCTTCTAGAGAAGATGAAAGGAACGGCGCTTCAGGTGAAGGGGAGGAGTCGAAAGGGAAGGGATGAGAAGCCACGTCATCACCATTTCCTTCCAACATTTGAACCAACTTGCACATCCCTGGCCGATCTATAGAATTGTGTTGGATGCACCACAGTCCTACTTTTATTAGCCTCTTTTCCTTCTCCTCGTCTTTGCACGATCTCTCTCTTGTTATTCCTAATAACCTCTTCTCTAACTCCCCGTTTTGTACCAATTTGAACGCCCACTCTGGAAAATAAAATTGACTGGAATGGCTTATCGGCTCTTCAACATTCCTCATTCCACCAACAATTTCCAGCAACAACATTCCAAAACTGTAAACATCTGACTTTCCATTACATGACCCAAATTTCTGTACCAAAGCTCTGGTGCAGCATATCCTAGTGTTCCTCTCATTGTCGTAATTGATATATGATCATCTCCCTTTCCACACAGTTTAGCCAGACCAAAGTCGCCTACTTTGGGTGTGAAGTCGACGTCCAATAATATATAGTGAGGCTTAATGTTGAAATGGATGAAGCGGCTGTTGCAATCTTGGTGTAAATATGCAATTCCACGAGCTGCGCCCATAGCAATTGAATACAATTGATCACGATTTAGCCTCTCTTCTTTTCCTTTTTCTACAAAAATATACTTCTCCAGAGACCCATTTAACATGTACTCATAGACAAGTGTGCTTCGAGGTTCTTCGAAGCAATAACCCATCAGCCGAACCAAATTAACATGGTGGATCCTTTCGATGGTGGCAACTTCATTCATGAACTGGTTCTCACTTTGTCTCGACCGATCAAGAATTTTTACAGCAACCATACTACCACTGGAGATCCTTCCTTTATACACCAAACTGAAACTGCCTTCCCCCAATATATCTGTACAGTTGTTGGTGATCTTCTTCAGTTGAGAATATGAATATCTACGGGGCATTTCATCAACATAGTCATGAATGAATTGCTCCACATCGGAAGTAGTCCTTGAGTTCTGATAATAAACTACGAGCACTGTTGCAGCTATCAGCAAGCTGACGGTTCCAATGGCAACAACTATGACAACTCCTATTTTACCAGCTCGACCTATAATTCCACAAATTCAAACATGCGCATCGTTACAGATATAAACTATAGACTGAGTGTAGTGTCCCTCCAGTTGGAACACTTGGTTTTAGTTTGTCTTTGTTAAGTTGATAGTTGCTTTAGTTGCTTATGACATTATGATGTTTATCTCCAGTTATGATTCTGACATTATGTGGATTTTATATTGGGTTGATGATACACTTGACATTGTGATCATTTGGTTATGTTTGTGTGATGATATTATGATGGACACGTTTGTGTATTATGGTTTATGTTGTTATTGAATTTCTAATGAAATTATTATGATGTATTTGATGTTTATGATATAATGATGATTGTTAGTTTGGTGAAGAAGACAGTGTAGCATTACTCACTCGTGAGTACCTTGCTACAATTCAATTCTTCTTCACAGTGTGTTTGCTGATATAAGATGATATGTTTAACAAGTGATGTTTTATGCAGTTATAGGTACCGGATATCGGCTCCACCTATTTGTCAGGTTTGAGTGTACCCTAATCCAATGAAATTATCTTGAATTGGAGATAGTGTGTAGTCCTCATTTAGCCATCATTCTTCATTGAACGAGTATCCATTTATTGTTGTTGTCGTTTGTTGTTTAGTTTTGTCGTGTTGATTTTGTTTGTGTTATCTTGTGTGGGAATTAATTATTTATTAATTTAGTTAAAAGGCTAATTTGTTAATATATTTGATTAAAAGTAAATTTGTTTAAATATTAGATTAAATTTTTATGGTTTAATTTATTAATTTAAATTAAACAAGTCATTTAATTAAAAGAGAATGTTAATTTTGTGAAAAGGTATTTAATTAAATATAATTGTTGAATTACTTGTACAAATAGGAGTTATGTGAAAATAGATATTTTCAAACAAGTTGTTTTCAACATGTTACACAATTTGGATTTGGAGTTGAAAATGTGATTTGGAGTTAAATGGTTGAGTTAGAACTGAATGATTAATTTTAGAATGCATGAATTACAATCAGTAAATTTTTATGAATTGGAGTTAATTAAAAATGCATTAAAATCTTTTGTGGTTGCAATTTTCATTCACGACAATGTTTTAGAAGAATTTTCACGATAATAGCTTTTAGGAAAGTTTTGCATGGAAGTTGTTCGGGAAAAGTTTTTATCTCAGATTGTGATTGCAAGTGGATTATTGGGTTGGATTGTCTTGGATTTCTTCGTCAAATAGCTAGTGTTTGAGCACAATTGATAGGAGCTTCAGACTTTGCTTCAGCCCAGCTTTTCAGCTTAATCGGGTTTTTCTTCATTTCCAGTGATTTTCTTCTTTTGGCTTTCTTACAAGATTTTTGAGTAAATCTTGGCAGAAAAAAAAAATCTTACCGCTCCTGCACATACAATAGAGAAACCATTAGAAGAGCATTCAAAGTATTAAAAAAA
Organism: Sequoia sempervirens; assembly: GCA_007258455.2. Classification (NCBI taxonomy): domain Eukaryota; kingdom Viridiplantae; phylum Streptophyta; class Pinopsida; order Cupressales; family Cupressaceae; genus Sequoia; species Sequoia sempervirens. The sequence continues at coordinate 259,422,352 of VDFB02281492.1, forward strand.
ATAGCTAAAACTCTTTGTCAAAACTATTTTTGATACAATTATGAATATCTAGTATGGGATCCTTGTATTTCCTTGGATCGGTCCTTTAAGCAGATTAATGCATTCAAAGATTTGGAGGTTCTTTTATACTTTGCAATAGATTATCATACTTGGTTTTTTGGCTGAAACTAAAACGTTGGGAGAACCTACTTTTAAACCTGTTTGGAGTGCCAGTGCTGTCTATTCGTAGTATTCACTGATTTTTAGTTTGTTTTATTTAGCATCACCAATATTGATCTCCACTAAGTCGATGGGGTGGTTTAGTTATTAATTATTTTGCTTGTCCTTTGGTTTGTATGCTTTGTTCAACGTCAATTTCGGAACTGCTCTTCTCTTAATGTTGAATATATAGCCTTTGAAAATAGAATATTGTAGAGGTTTAAATGAATTCCCTGTCTTCATACACAGCCTGTAATAACTGTTGCACTTAAAAATAGAAGGCTGTAGAGGATTTAATAAGCTCCCTTACTCCATTCGCTGCCTATCTCAATGGTAGCACTCGAACATGTTAGGGTGTTTAGATTTAAATCACCTTCCTGAATTCCATTCGCAGCCTATAATGGCTAAAGCATTTGAATATTGAAGGGGGCAGATGATTAAACAAACTCCCTGTTTCATTAGTAACCTGTCGCAGCTACAAAGTTTGAACATAGAAGGGTGTAGACATTTAAATAAACTCCAATGTTACTGTTAGCAACCTGTCACATTCGTCCAACTTGAACATGGTAGAGCGATTAGATTTAAATAACCTCCCTGATACGTATGGGCGCCTAACTCAATTGCAGCCTTGATATTAGAATCTTATAGAGATTTAAATAATCTCTCTAATTCCGTCGTCAGTCAGTTTCAGTCGCAGACTTGAAACATAATAGGAAGTTTTTTAGGAATCAATTTTGGAAGTGCAGTTTTGGGACGTATGTACGTAGTGTAGATAGGTAGCAGAGTTGTATGTATTGCAAACTCATACTTAAGAGCACAGAGAAACACATATCTAATCCAAATCAAATGGATAGCCTTGAGTCATTTATTTGTACCTCCACGTAAGTCGAGAATAGTTATAGTTATAAAAGATGAAAATAGTCAAAATAAATATAGATATCAACGTGAGTTATCTTGCAAATAGAAATCGGATTATTGTTATGTTTAGGAATGTTGAATTGATATGTGTAATGTGCACTAGGTTAATCTCTCACTATCGGATAGTTGTTGTTCATCATGCAAATTATGGTAGATGTTCAAACTATGCTTATTTGGAGCTGTTTGCTCATTGAGTTTTTCTCTCTTGGGGTGCATGTATTAGTAACCATTAGTCTTAAGCTGTATTCTCCCTTGCAAGGCGTTGAATGACTAAATTTCGTTTGCATGGCGTATATTTGTTTTTTCTTTGTTCGGGTTATCTGCACTCAACAATTACTTATTGCATGGTTTGTATTGTCTTGTTCATGTCATATTTTCCTAGTATGCACAGTTGTTAATAGAAGTTTGTTACATGTTATTGATGCATGGAGGATTAACGGAGAAAATCAATGTTCTCTTGGAATTAGATAAATATTATGTTTCAATTTAATTGAAACTTCTATCAAAGTTGTTTATTAAAATTCAATAGTCTTTGATTTATATGTAACTTAGTTGAGATTACTATTTCATTAAGTTGAAGTTTTCTTTATTATGAAATAAAGTTCTTTAAATTTTATTTGAAGAATAATTAGTTTGAAATTAAAGAATTTGTTGTACAAAAGGTTTTTTTATTATGATGTTGAAATAAATGTTGATTGGTTATTTAAAAGTCTTTGACATTCTATTACCTTGAATTGTGTTAATGAATGATGATTGTTTTAAATAGCAATGAATAGATAAGGTTCTTGAATTTATATTGTTTAGAACTTATATAGGTATTCAAAAGATTAAGTATATGTTGTATTTATGTACATTGTTTTTCTATTTTATGAGAAAATATTGTTGTGTCAAAATACATCTCTAGTTACTTAAAGAACGTCTATTTATATGATTATTGATTTAAATGAATTCTTGGTTGTATTTTATGGGCAATAATGTTATGATTCTAATTTTTTAGTGTACTTTTGTAGTACTGCGTTTTAATTTTCCAGAGGCTAGGGAACTCTTGAAATGAGTTGTTTATTCCATATGAGTTTGATGATCATTTGTTTTTAAGGTTTTGTGAAATGGCCATGCACATTGTATTTGTTACCTATGTGGTGATTGAAAGGAAAATGTTCTAATTCATGATTGGATTGTGGCCATGATTCAGTTTTTGGTGCATGATGGCTATCTTTTGGTTTAATGTGTTGTGATATTGTAAAAGGAAAAGTGGCTTTTGATAGGGGTCGGTACCCAAAGTGGTAGCTAGGATAACTTATCGTAAGTTAGTAATTTAGTGAAAATTTTAATAAATATACTGGGGATTCATTAATTAATTTTAGATAAATGATTGTCTCACCTAGTTCCTTAATGCTTGTATAGATTAAGGGTAGGTTGAGAAGGCCTGGAATGGCTTAGTTGTTTACCTTGTCTTCATGAAAGGTAGTTCTATGCCACTTGAGATTGTCTAGGGTTGGGAATCGGTTGAGGTCACTAGGATAACCCAAGATGGGGGCCAGAGCCTAGTAAGATTCACCAGGATAACCTAGAACAACTAAGTGATGACACTCTTGTCCTATTACATACTTTGTGGTCTCTTATGTAGAGTCATCTTTAGTTTACTATTGCCTCTGTAAGTTTGTTGCATTCATGTGATTTTAGATACTATCATGTTATCATGTGATTGTTAGCCACATGATGTTGTGTTTAATCTGTTGCTTGCTTGCTTGCTTGATTTGTGGACCTATAGTTATCTCCTGGAACGAAGGGAGTGGGCCTTCAGGTAACATGTGGTTGGGAGGAAACCGTGCTATTTCATCCATTGGGTTCTCTCATAGGTGTTACTATACTTGGATAACATTGTTCATGGAACTTGGGTTCCTATTTCTCATTATTTGAGATGGTGGATGTTGAGTTTGTTAGTGGACAAGGATATTAGTTATGATGTGATCATCATCTCCTTTGTAACTTTACCTCATGTGCATGAGTCTACTCATTGTATCGATATTATGATGTATTAAGATTAGTCATAATCTCACTTATTATGAGATGTAATTGTAACCTGACTCCATCTTTATTTATAATTATATCATTCTTTTGGAAATAAGTTTATCCTTCAACTTTTTGTATTGTGGGTTAGTAATATGTTTACTTTTATTTGTTTAAGTAGCGATGTCGAAAAACCCTAAGGACGTATGTGTGTTGTACTTATGTTTTATGATTAATCGAATGACCTTTCAAAAAATTAAATTTTTTTAGTTAATTCATTGGTTATGTGTTGCTCTTTGGGTTCCTTGGCGGGGTGTTATACATGGTATTAGAGCCCAAGGTTCTAACATTGGGTACTCTAGACAATCGTGAGCTCATTACGTTGTCCTAGGTGTTATACTCTATAGTTCATGTTATCCTGTTGTCTTTTACGTCTTGTAATTGAGACATGTGGGTGATCACTCTACACCACATGAAGACTACTGTTATAGCTAGAAAAAGGTCCCTCCTTCCTTATTTTGTGGTTAGTATCTAGTCACGCAGTGTTACATTGTACAATTTTGAAGATTGTGGACTTTCTTTATATTTATTGATGATTATACACTACTACATAGAAGGGGGGTTTAAGACAATTTTTTAGACAATTTTTGAGTAAATTGTCTTAACTTGAGACAAAAAAAAAGTTGTTTATTTTCTCAAGTATTGTCTTTAAGGGGGTGTCTCTATAAAGACAATGTGACATAGAAGTATTTTTGTCTCTTTAAAGACAATATGAAATTGTCTCTATAAAGACAATATGACATAGAAGTATTTTTGTCTCTTTAGAGACAATTTCACGTTTGTCTCTTTCGAGAAAATTTCACTTTTGTCTCTTTAAAGACAATAGTTGGGATTAAAGACATATTGTCTCTACAGAGATAATATGTAAAAATGTATTAAAAAAATAAATAATTCAATGTTTTCAAATTCTCGTCGTCCTCCTATTTGTTGGAGTTTTTATTTTTTATTTTTCAAATGCGATGGAAAATTATAATAGAAATTATTAATGATTTTGAAGTTGGAACAATGATCAGTTTTCAAATACACAAAGCATAATGTTCATAAAAAACAAAGAAAATAATGCATCCTAATCCAAAATTCATAAAGTAAATGCCAATAAGTATTTTTTTATTTATAGTTTATAAACTTGTTCATACAATCATGAGCAACACATATGTCATAACATGACATACACAAACGATTCATTTCTAGGAAAGAGAAAATGTTAATATTTTCCTAAAAGCCATTGGAATATACCCAACTACTAGCATAACTCTTTTGAGCATGGCAAGGTAGCTTGACAAAAAGTTGACTCAATTGTCTGGACTGGACAATTTTGCTTCAGAACGAGAACTTTCTTCTTGCATGCTTATGTATGGTCCTCTCAAAAGCTGATAACTTTCATTGTAACAATCCACTAAATCATGTACTTTGTTATTGATGAACGACAAGATTTCCAAATCGTCTTTGAGCATAACACAGCCTTTCAAGATTTTGATATGATTTTGGAGAGAGTTGAATTCTTCCTTTAAGATAATCAATATGGTGAAAGTAAAATTTTCCTACAAGCAAACAATATTAGATTTAACAAGTAAATCCATTTGCATTATTCATTTAAAGAACCACAAATCCACGTGTCTCTACACATTAACTAAAAATAATTAATCTACAAATCAAACCCCCAAAAAAATCCAATTATAAGCAACCACTACACTAGTCATTTGATAGCCCAAAAGTGAAAATATGTGATCCCAAAAAACTTTCACAAATATTTTCTTTCATATAACTTACTGCTCAAGCTGGGCTACAAATTGTGCAATTTTAAGTTGGCACTGGTTAGCCGTACTAGTAACTTCTTCACCTTGATAGAGCCCTGCAACTCGCTCAAACTATTCCAAAGCCAGTTCCAAAGTTTCTTCAGCTTCATATATTTCACCGAATTCCTGTAGAAAACAATATTTTGAAGTACATTGGAAATCTAAATTATGGAAATTGACTTCTAAATTTCCAAATCAAAATCTGGTTGATGACCTCCAATATCCCAATTGAAGTATAAAACTCTAGAAACCAAAAGATCTGATAGATACATGAAATTCTAACTTTATAAATTATAAACAATAAAATTCTGCTTAGACACAACCAACACACAGAACAACCAAAACTCTCAGGTAAGCCAATTTCAATTATGATGCTAAGGTAAATCAATCACAGAAAAAAAACTAAACGGACAAGGAAAATCTCTATGAAATTTAGTGTAATGAAGAACAGTTTAGAAGCTGTGATAGTTTTAGCATAACAAGGAGTACAATACAAGAAACAGCTGTGAGAAGAAGTACCAAGAACTGGAAGTTATAGCCATCTCCCACTTTAAGAAAAAGACACAAAATAATGGACTGGAAAGAGAGGACAGCCATAGTAGTGCCAAAACTAGTGTTGACCTTAGAAACTACTATCTTTGGGTCACCATTCAAATTCAAGGAGGACTGTTTGGTCTTTGCTCTATCTATGACCCCAATCACCTCTTAATATGACCTAAGTTTGGAAATGGATGAGGTATAACTCACCATTATAGATTGGGTTCTCAAGGGAAACTTTAACATGGTTGAATACTCTTTTGACATACGTTGGAGTAACAACTCACACTTGTCTTGAGTTAAATTTGATGCTTCTAGATCTTAGCCCATAATTCTTTGGGTGTTTTTGACTCATTCACTAGATTTGTATAAATAGTTAAAATCGCCATTGGTCCACTTGGAGTAATCGTAAAGATAGATTCTTCAGAAAATGAGTAGATTAGACTACATTAATCTCTAATGGTTCAAACAAGTTCAAACTTAAGCACCCTTACCTAGATTAGAGTTCAAATGTTGGAATTGATTCCAGCTAAAATTTTCATGCTAATAACACATTCTTCTTGCTCTTCAACTTGAAAGCAAATGCAAGACAACCTTTAGATAATTTATACTATAATTATTAACAATCAACAGATTAACATTCTAACATTAAAAAATGCCAGCATATTGTACTACCTTAGGATGCACAATTCCAAATGCCCCAATGCTCTTCCCTTTAAACATAATATTTTCTTGTCTACTAAGGAAAAACTCTGGCTCCTCCAATCAGAAAACATTAGAGCAATGTTATTTATAAATTTCAGTAAAGTGTTTATGCTAGATATGACTACTAGAATATTCAAAGAAAGTTCATTATCCTTTTTCCCCTATACTAATTAAACAAAACCATTTGAATCTTACATGAGATGGCCTTATATAATAGCCTGAGTTATCTCCAACTGAAACAAACGGTACACCGACAACTTCCATAATTCTGTCCACCAGACCATGAATTACCTACAGGAATCAACAAGTAAAACATGCAATGAGAAAATGCAGGGTATCTTAGACTTAATACTAAGAACTCCTTTTGTCCCCAATGCCTGAAAGCATAAAGGCCTTTCTATAGGATGAAATGATCAAATTTCAATTTTATAGTGTAACAAATTTATTTCCAGTCAAGAGAAGTTCCATTCATTCAATTGTTTAAAACAATGAAACAAAAAAGTATCTATCATATTAGACATAAAAATATATTTAATGCTCTTCAAGGAAACAAATCCTATGACAAATATATATAGATAGCAGAAATAAATGACTAAAAAGACAAAATAGGAAAGCGGGAAAACAATTCAATATTTGAAGTATTTCAACATGAATTATAAGAAACACCCCTTAATTGATAAACTTACATATGAGACCTCTCGTTGGTAGTCAAAGTCAGACCTCAAACCTCACCATAGGTCATTCACCCCCAAAGCATGAACTTGAGATGAGGGGGGCCGGCTAGTGACATCATCCTCGCTCTTGCCTTGGGTCTTCACAAGCCCATGTCCAAGAGTTGAGGTGCAAAGTTGGAGTTCCTAACTTTAAAGGACTGGTAAAAGCAGCCAAATGAAGAAATAGATATATCTCTTCAACCAAGGTGTTAGCTTATATTTTAGTTCTCAAGGATGAATGGGAGTGAAAAAATTAATTCTGCAATGAAGTAGTATGATGAGGAATTATCATGAAAAGATTGATTAGCTTCAAGAAACCTCTTAGCAGTTCATCTACAAGTGACTCTTTAGGCTAGCAATCACCAGGCCTACCAATGGAAACAATAAAAACCTAAAATTTGAAAGAAAAAAAAAGACATTGGATATGAGGTGACAGACAAAGTTGTAAGGAAGAGAAGAGGTTGCAGAATGATTGCCAAATATAAAAGTAGAAAATAGAGTTTGGAATGATGAGGCCATGAAAAGCCTTGTGATTGTAATTGAAATTGAATCAAATAAAATCAAATTTGTTTGCAATCTTTATCTTAGTGAATTAAGACAGTAATTATCTGTTTGGTTTTGAATTTGTGAATGGTTCTTGAGTAGAGGGAGGGGAGTCCTTTTTGCGTCAATACCTACTGCACATGATTCATTAAATCCCAAGGGAAGGAAGTAAACAAAATATAATAAGTTCCAAAAATACTTACTAATAGTACTCACTTGGAGTTGTTTCATTGCCCAATGACACTCTGTAAGAAACATGATACTCATTGCCATGGAGAGGGAGATAGTTTCATGGCCTGCAAAGAGAAGAAACAGAAGAGTTTCTGCTACAAATTCATTAGAAAGAGTAATATCAACCATACATGCAAAATCAGCCAAAACAGAATACAAATGTAATATAAGTAGAGCATAGAATCAGCCAAAATAGAATACAAATGTCAGCTGACAAGCAATATCAATCATACATGCAGAAGGCAAAGAAAAATTAAATACAACTACATGATATAAAAGCAAAGGAATCTCCACGTCCCTGTCAATGTCAAGCTTTGAGCTAAAAATTATTTCAGTATTATATTTGATCTTAGCCATGGATGTGTTCTGATCTTCATTGATTTCTTTCAGTAGTGTGCTTTATTTTAATTGATGTACACATTGTGTAGAGAGGTCAGATGATGCAAAAGTGTGTTTGTTATTTTAAGTTGTCAGCGACCAATCAATATTGTACATCCTTTGGGCAGAAGTTTTTAACCCCTAGATCATGAAGCCATAAAGCAACAAGATCACGTTTTGATTGCAGAGTCACATCTTTATGGCTCTATTTCAGTTAGTGGGGAAAATGTGACTTATAAATGGAGGTGGAATTCCTATCATGCAATGTATAATGGAGCTGATGTTGGCATGGACAGTCAATAAGGTGTTGCAGGGCATATTTCACTTTTTCATCATAGTCACAATCCACCTATTTCCCTATTAGCATATACATCGAAGAAGATTCATATGATAACCAAATGAATTGAATCTATTATCATAGGGTACATAATACAATACAACATGCAACATAGGTAGGGGAGTAAGGAATTTTGACAAGATCTGGGGTTTTTTAAAATTTTACCTGTTTGCTTGGAGACGACCCATAGGTTGAAGAAAACGGCAGCCCATGAGATGAAGAAAATGGCAGCTAGGGCATAATATTTTCTGCAAATCCGGCAAAAACCCAATACTGCAATCATCACTTCCAGTTCTTTGTAGGGGATTGCTGGGTACTCGTGCGGTTCAAACCAAAAAAATCTTAATTTATGCAGTTCTAATCCTTTCTTGTGTTTGGATCTGCTAAGTCTTCACTAGTGGTGGTTTAGTCCCACTATTGCCATGTGAGTATCCTTTGTATTTACTGTTCTCTTAACAACAACCTACTTATTGATGCACTTTTCTTTTTACCATTGTCCTGATCTCTTCCTTCTGCAGTTGCGAGTCTGTGGCACTCTTGCATATGTTTCTCAGACTGCATGGATTCAAAGTAGAACAGTGCGGGACAACATATTATTTGGGAGCCCCCTATACAAGCAGAAATATAAAGAGGTGATCCAAACACAAGAAATTCTAACAAGACTTAGTAGATAGTGTGTGGTTGAAGCAGTGCATGCTCTTGGAATTATTTTTAGGTAGTAGATTTGAGGTTGATTGTTTGCTCATCCTTCCCTTGTCTTGTTAGAATATTGTCATTGATGTCAAAGAAAATGAACAAATTAATTGTCACTGATGTCAAAGTTATGACAAAACAATGTTGTCATTAATTACCATACTGCTATAGCTGTCATTTGCACAAAGGGATAAATTGTTTGTGCTACCCAAGACCCATTCGCCATAGGGTGAATGAGTCCTCAGACAACTTCTGAGAACACCTTTTTGTGAGAGGTACACAACATTTATCCCTTCTAGATTGGCTAGAAGCTTTTTAGGTTCCATCGGTTTTATGCTTAATCTACTAAATATAATTTATAGACCGCATTTTGGAGTTTATTTTCTATTTCTTCTCAAGACTAGTAGATCCAAACACAAGAAAGGATTAATAAACTACTTCAAACATACATCCACAAAAAATGTAATTTCCAAAAATGAACAATTAGAAGCATGCAAACTTACTTGTTAAGATAAACTGTAGCCTTGATACAAACTTCAAAACTATTATTCACTTTAATTCACTTAATAAAACCTCATAGACAAAGCACAAATAAAACTCAATTCAATACTCAAATGACAAATCTTTGTAGCATAAGCACAACTTCAACTATCATTAATCAACACTTGTTCCTAAGGCACTTATTTATGGATTTACAAAGAATATCATTTAGAGATTTGAGAATCACAGTTAATCACCCTTAAAGATCTAGATGTCATTTTAGCTGCAGTTTATGGAGCTAGGTTTCTGCCTTTGGATAGGAAGTTGTTGGTTAACAATGGCATTGTTAGCAAGCCTTGGAGATCATTCATTGTTACTGGCATGCAGCAAAATAAGAATGGAAGGTGAAAGGTGGTTTCGAGAGGCACACGTTTGGACAACACTAAAGAAGGTTTCGAGAGGAACAGGTTTGGAGAACACTCATTGTTACTGGACTCATGATGTCTGAGGGTATTGCATGGTTCAGGGTGCTCATCTCTGAGAGTTTAGAGGATGAGTTATATTTGTGATTTTCTGCAAGATTAGATGTATAATTAGCTGTTCCCAAACAATACAATGATAACAAATATACAGATAGGTAGATAGCAAGCTAGAAAAAGATAGAAATTAGGTTAATTTTTTACATGGGTATTTTGTAATTCTCCCCTATTTTTCACACTTACTTGGTTTCTATTACAACCCATTTCTATTGTATTGTTGAACCAATGTATATTTTTTTGGTTGAATATAATGCAAAGGGAGCGCTCCCCAAGACTTGTAATTTATAAAAAACAAAATTAATTATCCCAAAACAAAAAGTTCTAAAGAAAACCTTTTCAAAAGCTGCAGAAAAAGTGGAAAAGAAAGATACTCCAACACAAATAGAAAACAAATAATTAATAAAAATAAAACAACCTAAAATAGGTTCTTAGCTCCTTCTGAAATAGAGCACAATTGAAAATAGATATTGCTTAAAAAAAAGCAATATTCCACACAACAATTAATGGTGTCTTTCCACACTGTAGGGAATTTGAAATTATCTTGGTATAGTACCAGAACTCACTTGTAGACCTGTAAAAAAACTAAAAATGGAGCTAATTTCTGCTACAAAATAATCATATAGTGAACTACTTTGTGTAGAATGGTTAACTATGTTTCATTTATAGGGAACGAACATGTGCATTTAGCTTTAAAACTTGTCATTTTTGCTTTCACAACCGACCACCAAAAATAAGTGATAATTGGAACCCAGCCAACCAATTTTATTATTTATACAACGTGGTGCTGCCTTTTCATTTGAATGTATGGCCAACTATATTGAGTGGTGTGCCCTCTAGTGAATTCCACCAGGTTAAAGTAGTAAAGGTATGTGCCATAATGATCTTTGTCAGACTAGATTTTTCCAATTGTTTTGACATGCCTTTCAACTTTCAAGTGCTAGGTGGAACTTTATGCCATCTTAGCCATATTTGCAAGTGAATAGTAGAACTTTACAGCAGCTTTTCCATCTCAAATGCACACCCTTTTTATCACTACGAATTTTTAGGCTTAAGGGCGGAACTTTGCTGTGGCTTACCATTTTCTTTAAGACCCAAGGCAGAATTCTTCAATGACTTAGCTGCTGGAAAATTTGTAATAGTCTTGCCATGTTTGTGAGGCAGATCTTCAAGCTAACTCTGCCAATATTTGACTGAAAGCAGAATTTTTATACTGACTTAGCCCCTGCTGTTGAAGTTGCTACATGTTGAATGAGATAAAAAAATGATAGGGAGTGTTAAACTTTAAAATATATAAATGGTGTTTTCACAATGCAGGTCAGTCCAAAATCAGACCTTATAAGGCTAGCTTGGCCCTACTCCTGAAAATTTTGTTTCAACTTGAAAGATTCAAGGCTGTAACATAATGCTTATTCCCTATTAGGAATAACACAAATGTAATCTTAAACAAATCCCCGAGAGGGCTCCACCCTGAAGCCTTTATGTTCCTAATCACCATAAACTTCGCTATTTTTCAATATAGCCTTATGAATGCGTTCATCTAGTTTCTAGAAAGTTTCAAATTTAAATTTTGCAACACATACTTTCATATTCGTTTTGTTCCTTTGTATGTATGAATGCAATCCAGTACATTTACTCCATGAAAGAGTGCCAAAATAAACAGCAGCATACTCAACCTGACCATCATATATCATGAACCTTACTCTAAAGAGAAAGTGCAAGGCAAGCATTTATCTTACATATTTTCAGTGTAAATATATCAATATTCATCTCTTCATATGTAATTTGCCTTTGTTTAACATCCAAGACAGTATCATTTGGGCTAATACAATATTGGTCACTTGATCATGACTGATACGTTTCAACCCCTAGCAATAATCTAAAGAGAATCATTAAAAATATTTTTCAAAACAAATATATATTTTGATCTTTTAATGTTAAAATGGCATTTCAACAGTAAAGTACTTCCTATTGTCATTTTATGAAATGTGTATGCAAATTCAGTAGGACATGATATCGATTGTGATTGTCAATATAATCAAACTCTCATTCACAACATATGAGAATTTTAGCAAAAGACTATTACTGAGTAGGAAAGAAAGACCTGCATGTTGATTTATTTGATGCTTCAGCAATACAATCTGTTAGTTATTCAACTGTTATAATGCATTTATTTATGGAACATGTCACATTCTTATAAAGACCATTCAATGGAAAACAACAAACTAATTTATATTTTTTTATCCTTAAAATGCACCATACCTCTTTTAATCATAAAAGAAAAGATCAGTGTTAAATGCATAGCATTCATGTAAACATATTCTGCATCAATACAAAAGAAAGCAAGGATATACCTCAATGCCATTTTCATGAAATGATTTAACCATTTCTTTTAAGGAACTGCTTGCTGATATGCCATTTCCCAAAGGACCATAAATTTCCATGGGTGCAAAAAGACTGTAAAGCAATGCCACAATCCATCAGCAAAAAGAAGTGATCAATCCATAAAATTATATTAAAATTCAGCAAATAAAGATATGATGCTAACTATCACAGAATGAAATAATAAAAGAAAGAAATTACATTAATGTCCACAAAAGACAAAGAATAGCTCAAAGGGACTGGAATGTACAATTGTTACCAAAAAAAAGTACCAGGGTGAAAAGTTGAAATGCCCCATGCCTCACACCCAAGACATTAGCCAAGCGAACAATTTATTTTTTGAAAGAATAATGCCAAGCAATTAAAATACAACACCATTATGTTGCAATGCATGCAAATGCACACACAAAGTGTCTTGTCAAGCACAATGACACATGACATAACAAGGATGTTGTGGCAACATTTCACGTCCTATATAACTCAAGGCATCGACAAAACCTACAAGACATTGCCATTGCTCAAGGCAAGGTAGCACAAGTGAAAGACTTATCAATTGTATGACAAAGCCACCACAACATATCTAAAAGAGAGTGGGACTACACCACAACAATGATCAGATCCTAACCCACAATTGCATTCTTACAAACACACCACGTGACAAGCACACAGTTATTCTAAGAGGGGGGTGAATCAGTATAACAACATTCTTTTACCTTTTAAAACTTATTTAATCACTTCAAGATTTAATATTCTTTCTACAAATTTTGTAGACACTAACCCCTATAATACGAGACACCAACCTCAATATAGATAATTTTCTACTCCAATCTCCTATAATGTTGATCACAAATCTGCCATAAAACAGATTACAATCTCCTCATAAAAACTTATTATAAATCTGCCATAAAATTTCTCACAAATTTCTTTGTAAAATCTGCAAGTAAACTCCTTATATATTAGTATGATGTATATTTTAACTTCGTTATTCACACTAACTTGCTGGTATATATCTGATATATATTTTATTCTTCACACCAACATATTTCTTCACTCCTTAAAATGTCATTTATATCTTCATATTTGAATGAGGAGACACATCTCTTTAAAACGTGATAACTTTTTGAAATGACATAACACTTTGTTTACAAAACTGATCGCTGCCGTTTCTTTGACTAATCTGAGCACTCCTTTTCTTTTATTAATTGTTTCCTTCCTTTCACTAATATTAATCGCTGCTTATGCAAATGATAATCGCTGCCCATATTTGCTTTATATGAATTTCTTCTCTACCTTGGTTGATCATATTACAAAGGGAGTCGGCCCATAAATAAAGATTTAAGTACTATTTTAATTTAAATTTTCCTTCAAGTGAAAATACCAAAGGTCGGCCTAGGTGCTAACCATAAAGGAGTCGGCCCAATATAGGATTTAATTTATATTTGAATGTATTCTCCATATAGGAGCCAATAATAAATTATATTGCAATCTTCTCTTGACATGATTACTGGCCTTCGGCATTCCTACGATTTTATCTTTGAACATCAATGACAACATTGTTCTGTCATAACTTTGACATCAGTGACAATTAATTTGTTCATTTTCTTGACATCAATGATGATATTCTAACAAGACAAGGGAAGGATGAGCAAACAATCAACCTCAAATCTACTACCTAAAAATAATTCCAAGAGCATGCACTGCTTCAACCACACACTATCTACAATGCTTCAACCACACACTATCTACAATGTATGCAGGTGGCTGAGCCAGCATAATCAACACTTTACAATAAATTGCATGAATGCAATGCAAGCTACTTGCAAAATGTATAAGCTTGACTCAGACCAAAATGGTTGATAATGCCAACTTTATGCAGTGCCTTTCCAGTAGGTATGGAAATTTTGGTGTTTATTTGATTTGAAGGGAGCTCGTTATATGTTGTCAAAGATGCTGATAAAGATGCTCTGATATCACTGTGGAATCCCTTGACGAATCTGCCCTTAAAAATGTTGATTTGACTCTAAGGAATTTATCAAACACTGTGCTTTTGATCGAATGTGATGATTGCATAAACTGAAGTAACTTCAAGAAAGTAGGCAGTGACTGGAACTAAATGGAAATACAGTGCACGAGACTTTTTGGACCTTTTCTGATATGAAAGATGACTAAAGATAAATGCAAATGACAGCTATAGCAGTATGGTAATTAATGCAAATAGTTGGAATTTAAACTTAAGTCTCAAGTGACTGATAATGGGGTGCAAGATTAAGCTACAACTAATAGACGTTTTACCAAACATTTGTCATACTAAATACTTATGCAATTGGAAAGCTACAGCACTGATAATGCACAACAGTAACTAATGAATAATTTAAAAGACAATGGTATTTTGGCACTAGAAGGATTGGTCTCCAGATGCGCTCCTCACTAATAACAACAATCTATGAGAAACAATTGAAGCTATCCAATAAAGCTAAACAGGTCCATGGAGCAGGAGAGATCATGAACTATATGTCTGTAGATGCTTAACGTATAGGTGAATTTCCCTTCTAGCTTCACCTGACTTGGACAGCAGTTCTCCAGCTTGTATTTTCTTTAAGTATCCTTTCACATGTAATTGGATGGGCTACAGTTGCAGCCTTGGCAGTTGTCATCCTAACTGTGATTTGTAATTCTCCATTAGCAAAAATGCAGCATAAATTCCAAACTGAACTCATGCCAGCCCAAGATGAGAGATTAAGGGCTGTCACAGAAGCTCTTATTCACATGAAGGTACTGAAATTGCATGCATGGGAGGAACATTTCAAATCTGGTATTGAAAAGTTGCGTAAGGTAGAGTACGAATGGCTATCAGCAGTTCAGTTTCTAAAAGCCTGCAATATAATATTGTTTTGGTCATCCCCAATTCTGGTTTCATCTGCTACATTTGCATCATGCTATCTTCTTAAAATCCCTCTAACTCCAAGAAATGTTTTCACGTTCATAGCCACTTTGCAACTGCTTCAAGAACCAATTCGAGTTTCTCCTGATGTCATTGCTGTTATCATTCAAGCGAAGGTCTCATTGGGGTGTCTCGTCAACTTTCTAGAAAGCGAGGAGTTGCAGGATCTGACTGTTTAGTGTGGAACTCAACAATGGTCTGAGCACTCTATCTTTGTCAAATCAGCGACATTAAGCTGGGATACCAATTCATCAAAACCCACATTAAGAAATATCAATATGGAGGTTAAACATGGTCAAAAAGTGGCTATTTGTGGGGAAGTTGGATCTGGAAAATCAACTCTATTAGCTGCTATGCTTGGGGAGCTACCAAAGCTGAGCGGCCATGTGAGTATCCTTTGTATTTACTGTTCTCTTAACAGCAACCTACTTATTGATGCACTTTTCTTTTGCCATTTTCCTGATCTCTTCCTTCTGCAGTTGCGAGTCTGTGGCACTCTTGCATATGTTTCTCAGACTGCATGGATTCAAAGTGGAACAGTGCGGGACAACATATTATTTGGGAACCCCCTGTACAAGCAGAAATATAAAGAGGTGATCCAAAAAGCCTCACTTGAGAAGGACCTGGAGGATCTCCCCTTTGGTGATCTAACTGAAATTGGGAAGCGAGGTGTCAATCTAAGTGGTGGTCAGAAACAACGTATACAACTTGCCAGTGCTCTGTACCAGGATGCTGATATTTATCTTTTGGATGACCCTTTCAGTGCTGTTGATGCTCATACTGCTACTAGCCTCTTTAAGGTTCATAAATAATGCCACCTTTCTCTATTCTGTTGGCTTTCTTTTGATATAAACCTCCTGAAATATTATGTAGTTGGGAACAATTTTATCTCCATCTCATTTCCAGGTTATGATGTTTTTAGAACAATTGTATATTCTGATGTGTAGGACTACATAATGGAAGCACTTTCAAAAAAGACAGTGATCCTTGTAACACATCAAGTTGATTTCCTCCCAGCATTTGATACCATACTGGTTAGTGTGAGCTTGTTTGGTCATGCAAGAGATGCTTGATTGCATATATAATGCTTAAGGGAGTTACATCAAGATGCTTTCTAGTTATTGACAAAATGTAATTCCTACAATTTATAAGAATTTAATGGTAGAAATTTCTGGAACTTCACCTTCGATTATAATAATAATAAGGCCAAACTTTGTTGCAGTTGATGTTGGATGGGGGGGTTCGACAAAGTGGGAGTTATCAAGAGTTATCAGCCTCAAGTGAGGCATTCCAAGAGCTTGTGAATGCACATAAAGACACAATGGATTCTAACAAATCGGTGGTTACAATGCCACCCTCGAAAGACAAACCTGTGAGTCAAGAAAGAGAAATTCAAAAGGTCAAGCCCCAAAAGGGACAAGAGAAATCATCTAAAGTGGATCAGCTAGTTAAAAAGGAAGAAAAGGAAACTGGGGATACTAGTCTGAAGCCATACATTGACTATTTGAAACAGAACAAAGGTTTCTTGTATTGTTCCATTGTTGGTTTTTCTCATCTTGTATTTTCGACCGGACAGATTTTGGGAAATACTTGGTTGGCTGGTAAGGTGCAGAGTCCCCAAGTCAGCACATTGATGCTAATCATAGTCTACTCAAGTATTGCATTTGCATCTTCAATTTTTCTATTCCTTCGATCAGTCTTTGTAGTCATTTTGGGGCTTGAAGCATCGAACTCTTTCTTTTCTGAGCTCATGACTTCCTTATTTCAAGCACCAATGGCATTTTTTGATGCGACGCCATTGGGAAGAATTCTAAGCAGGGTACGTTTTGAGCCCTATCACTATGCAATTGTTTGTTTTCTTGATATTGCTTTGTCAAAAATATCATTATATGTATTTAAGGAAACTAATTTGTCTTTTTCTTTTGCTTCATCTAACTTCTCAGGTTTCTTCAGATTTGAGCATTCTTGATGTCGATCTTCCTTTCAGCTTTACCTTCACTATGTGTGCCACTATGAGTGCTTACAGTAATATTAGTGTCGTAGCTGTTGTGACATAGGAAGTTTTGTTTGCTGCCCTGCCAATGATTTATTTGACAATTCAACTTCAGGTAAAAGCTTATTTTTTATATTATTTAGCTGCTTAAAAAAAACTTAAAAATTTTTGTGTGTAAAGTATATCGAGTATCGACCATAAGATAAAGTATTTTGGTTGTGACAATATTTGCTAGATAACTAAATTCAGGTTTTTTCAATTGAAACAGAAATACTACATTGCTTCTGCTAAAGAATTGATGAGACTCGTTGGTACAACAAAATCACCCATCACAAATCATTTTGGTGAATCCATATCAGGAGCAGTGACAATCAGGGCTTTCAAGGTGCAGGATCAGTTTATGAAGAAGAACTTGGATCTGATTGACAAAAATTCAAGTCCATTTTTCCATAGTTTTGCAACTAATGAATGGTTGATTCAACGTATAGAGGTATTAAGTTCTATAGTTCTTTGCTCATCTGCTCTTGCTATAGTCCTACTCCCAGTGGGCACCTTCAATCTTGGTATGTAGATGGAACTAAAGATTATTTGTGTTCTTGCCTGTTCTAGAATCTCTGTTGTTATAGTACACTCTTGGATAAAGAGGATCATAACTAGTAACTTGAACTTGTACAGGTTTTGTTGGGATGGCCCTATCCTATGGCCTCTCTATGAACTTATTATTGGTTTTCAGTATTCAAAACCAATGCACACTAGCAAACTATAGTGTATCTGTAGAACGCATCAAGCAGTACATGTGCATTCCTCGTGAAGCACCAGCAATAATAGAATCTTGTAGGCCACCAGAGGATTGGCCCTCCCATGGTAAAGTGGAATTGCAGGACCTAAAGGTACTTTTAGTTGGGCTTCCTAACCAGAGAACTAAAATCTCCACCTTCTCAGCTATATTTTATTGTTGGTGAGAGTATAATTTGATGTCTTTCCTAAACCGTATTTCGTGTCGGTGCAGATTAGGTACAGATCAAACAGCCCCCTTGTTCTTCAGGGAATTACTTGTACTTTTGAAGGAGGGAAAAAAGTTGGGATTGTTGGTCGAATGGGAAGTGGAAAGACCACTCTCATCAGTGCCATTTTTTGCTTGGTTGAACCTGCAGGGGGTAGAATCCTCATTGATGGTTTGGATACCACCTCCATTGGACTTCATGATTTGTGGTCGCGCCTTGGAATTATTCCTCAGGAACCAACTCTTAAGACTATTGAATGATTACTAAATGTAAGAAACAAGTCTATGATATTTAACGTTTCCTAGCTTGCTATTATCACAGGGTACATAATACAATACAACATGCAACATAGGCAGGGGAGTAAGGAATCTTGACAAGATCTGGGGTTTTTTAAAATTTTACCTGTTTGCTTGGAGACGACCCACAGGTTGAAGAAAACAGCAGCCCATGGGATGAAGAAAATGGCAGCTAGGGCATAATATTTTCTGCAAATCTGGCAAAAACCCAATACTGCAATCATCACTTCCCGCCACACCTTGCATTCTTATAGGCTTCCTTCCCACCACACCCATTGTAAGCCTTCCCGCTTGAAGAAACTCCATCCGAGTCTGACGCCGTAGCAGCAAATGGGAGAGGCAACTCACAGAGCCATCAAAAAGCTGTGAAAACAGCAGTTTTGTTTGAGGGAAAAGCCATATGTGGGAAATAATTACTATATTTTTTGGAAACGGTAGGTATTTTTTCTATTTTAATTTTAGACAATGTAAAGTAAAAAATAAAACTTAACTAGCAATTGCACCTTGGTGTGCAATAGGTACGTCGAAGAGGTCTAGAATATCCATTACCAAAATTTTATGTCTATATTTTGCATACATCTATGCAATGCAAGAGATCGATTGGTAGGCCATTTTGGAAATGATTTTGTTTGTGCAACAAAGGTCTTAATGGAGAGGTGATAGCTTCAAATGAAATATGCATCCACTTACAAGTATCCAAACATGAAAGAAACAAAACCTTTGAATCAAGAAGATAATCAGGCTTCATTAGTAGTAGGCTCATGTTATGTTTTTCATAGGGAGAGAGGGAGATATAGGAAGAGATATGGATAGAAAGAGGGAGATATAAAGGGGGGAAGAGTGAGAGAGAGGTAAAGAGGAAGATAGATATGGGGATGGAGATGGAGAGGGGTATGGAGAGGAGAGAGAGGGATAAATAGAAATATAGAGGGAGGGAGAGAAAGAGAGGGAGATAGGTAGAGGAGAAAAAAGTAAAGAGATATAGAAGAGGGAGTAATAGAGAGAGAGGGGGGGGAGATAGGGATAGAAAAAGGGAGAGATAGGGATAGAAAGGAGAGATAGAGATAGATATAACTTAGGAAAGATAGAGGGGTTGAGAGAGAGATGGAGATGGAGAAATAGAGATATTAAGAGGGAGACAATGAGAGGGGGATGGAGAGATAGAAAGATAAATATATAAGAAGTTATATATATAGAGGTAGAGAAAGGGATATGTAGGGATATATAAAGGGGGGAAGAGTGAGAGAGAGGTAAAGAGGAAGATAGATATGGGGATGGAGATGGAGAGGGGTATGGAGAGGAGAGATGGATAAATAGAAATATAAAGATAGGAATAGGAAGTTATATATAGAGAGAGATAGAGACAATGTAAAGTAAAAAATAAAACTTAACTAGCAATTGCACCTTGGTGTGCAATAAGTACGCCGAAGAGGTCTAGAATATCCATTACAAAAATTTTCTATCTTTATTTTGCATACATCTATGCAATGCAAGAGACTGATTGGTAGGCCATTTAGTAAATGATTTTGTTTGTGCAACAAAGGTCTCAATGGAGAGGTGATAGCTTCAAATGAAATATGCATCCACTTACAAGTATCCAAACATGAAAGAAACAAAACCTTTGAATCAAGAAGATAATCAGGCTTCATTAGTAGTAGGCTCATGTTATGTTTTTCATATGAAGAGAGGGAGATAGAGGGAGAGATATGGATACAAAGATGGAGATATAAAGGGGGGAAGAGTGAGAGAGAGGTAAAGAGGAAGATAGATATGGGGATGGAGATGGAGAGGGGTATGGAGAGGAGAGAGAGGAATAAATAGAAATATAAAGATAGGCATAGGAAGTTATATATAGAGAGAGATAGAGAGGGAGAGATAAAGATAGTGAGGTAAAGAGATATAGATATGGAGGTATAGGAAGAGGTAGAGGGAAATAGAGAGGGAGAGAGCTAAATGGATAGAGAGAAGGAGACATGTCGAGAGATAGAGGGAGAAAAATAGATAGAGATGCACAGATAGAGAGCTGGATAGGGGGATATAGAGGGAGTGAGGGAGGGAGAGATGGGGATAGATAGAGGGGAGATATAAAGAGAGGGAGGGAGAGAAAGATAGGGAGATAGGTAGAGGAGAGAGAGATAGAGGTTTGAAAGGTGAATTATCATATCCTTAATCAAATGACACATGTGGTACCCTGAGCATAACTCCCTAGGGACACATGTAAGCCTTGGATTGTTAGATATAGTGAGGGAGGAATAGGGAATGTGTGTGTGTGTGTGTGTGTGTGTGTGTGTGTGTGTGAGTGAGAAAGATATATGGAGAGAGATAGAGAGGGAGATTTGTATAAATAGATAGAGAGAGAAGGAGAGGGAGGTAGAGAAATAGAGGAGAAAAATGTAAAGAGATATAGAAGAGGGAGTAATAGAGAGAGAGAGGGGGGGAGATAGGGATAGAAAGGAGAGATAGAGATAGATATAACTTAGGAAAGATAAAGGGGTTGAGAGAGAGATGGAGAGGGAGAAATAGAGATATTAAGAGGGAGACAATGAGAGGGGGATGGAGAGATAGAAAGATAAATATATAAGAATTTATATATATATAGGTAGAGAGAGGGATATGTAGAGAAGGAAAGGGAATTAAAGGGAATGGCATAGCAGATAAAAGATAAAGAAATGAAATAGAGTCATCTCACAGAGGGGGAGGGGAGGAGTCAAAAGATAGGGAGGGAGGAAATGGGTGTGTGTGTGTGAGAGAGAGATATATATGAAGATAGAGACAAAGGGATATATTTAGGGAGAGAGGGAGAGATTCAATGGAGAGAGGATAGAGATAAAATAGAGATATAGAAAGAGGAAGTGATAGGGAGAGATAGAGATCTCAAAAGAGGGAGAGATAGAGAGATAGGTAGTGGAAAAAATGGAGGGGGAAGAGAGAGAAAGAGAGATGGAAGGAGAGAGGAAAGGGAAGAGGGAGAGAATGAGAGAGGGAGCATTAGAAGGATAGAAAGATATAGATCTAGGGAGTTATATATAAAGAGAGGTAGAGATGAGGAGATATATGTATAAAGATGGGAAGAGAAAGAGAGAGACACTCCTTCTATCTATGTCTCCCTCTCAATCTCTATGTTTCTCATTATTTCTCAATTTCTCTCTTTGTATCTCTTCATATTTCTCTATATATTTTTCTTACATTCTCTCTTCCTCTCTGCTGTTGTCTGTTTATTTTCTTTTTGTCCTGTAATTGCTGTGGTCTTTTTGTCTTTTTTTCCCATGGATCTTATTTTTTGGTATTGTTGAGTGAGAAGATGGAGATAGAGGGAGGAGGTGAGAGAAATGGGGAGGGAGAAAAGAGTAAAGAGAGATGTCGAGAAGAGGGATAAAGGGGAGATAGGGATAGAAGAGATAGGGATAGAAGAAGGAGGATGGTCGTCTGTGGGAAGATAGAGGTTAGAGAGAGATGGAGAGGGAGAAATAAGAGATATTAAGAGGGGAGACAATGGGGAGGGGATGGAGAGATAGAATAAATATATAAAGTTTATATATATAGAGATTAGAGGGATAGTAGGAAAGGGGAAGAGTGAGAGATGTGTGATAAGATAATAGAGATAAATAGAGGGGGAGAGAGAGATAAAGATAAGGAGGGAGAAATGGAGTTTGTATGTGTGTGTGTGTGTGAGAGAGAGAGATGAAGATAGAGACAAAGGGATATATTTAGGGAGAGAGAGAGAGATTCAATGGAGAGAGGATAGAGATAAAATAGAGATATAGAAAGAGGAAGTGATAGGGAGAGATAGAGATCTCAAAAGAGGGAGAGATAGTCAGTGGGAAAAATGGAGGGGGAAGAGAGAGAAAGAGAGATGGAAGGAGAGAGGAAAGGGAAGAGGGAGAGAATGAGAGAGGGAGCAATGGAAGGATAGAAAGATAGAGATAGGGAGTTATATGTAAAGAGAGGTAGAGATGAGGAAATATATGTATAAAGATGGGAAGAGAAATAGAGAGACACTCTTTCTATCTATGTCTCCCTCTCAATCTCTATGTTTCTCATTGTCTCTCAATTTCTCTTTATTATCTGTATTTCTCTTTTCGTTCTCTTTCCTCTGCTTTTTGTTGTCCCTTTGTCTTTGCTTCCTCTGGTGTCTTTGTCTTTGACAGATCCTGTTTGTTTTCTTTTCCTCTTGTCTCTCCTGTTGCTTTTCCTTCCTCAGGTGGGACAGGGGTTTGGAATGCATGATCAGTGGGGCACGTGGTGGAGCAAACCTGGGACACAGATGCTCGGATGGTGGGCAGGAGATCAGCTAAATAAGGGTTGATGCCAGCTCCTGACGTTTACAAGTTGGATTTTAAGGTTTGGAAATTTATTTTTATTATGTATAGGTGGGATAAAATAAAATGAATAATTATGATTAAATTGTAACAGGTGGGGTGTAATTTCATAGCATAAATGAAATATGTAAAATAAATTTCAAAAGTTAAAATCATACTATAAAGGAAATGCAAAATTACAATATCCATTTAGAAACAAATAATTTTAAAATAATTAAAGTTAATATGAATAATTATAAAATTAGGTGTGGAAGAAACTTGGGATGGGGATCTGTGGCTTTTGAATTAGAGGCTAAGGGTATGCCTTCCCTGATTTTTATTTGTGCAGGTAAGGAGGGTTTACGCAGCACAGGGGTGTGGTCTCACTCACTGCTTTTCACCGTAAAGTTTGTGGTGCTAGAGTGCTTGTTTTATATTTGTATTTGTCGCAGGAACCTACCCTTTCTCTCACGAGTTTGTACTTGGTGGTGAATTGATTGCAGGTGCCAACAATGCAGTGAGGGTGGGCATTTTTCTTATGCAGCAGGTAATGAAATTTAATGTGTTTGAAGTGAGGTGTGTATTGTGTCGGTAGGCCCTTGGTGGCTGCGTTTCTTTCTCTCTTGGGAGTCTGGTTTGTTCTTTTGTTGTTTGTTCTTTTGTGCACGCCTGTGAGCCTACCCTTTTTGGGGGAGATTTGTGGCTGGAAATTCTTGGTGTGGGGCCTTGGGCTCCCGTGGGCTCGAGGGTTTATCGGCTGGCTTGGGCTTTTTTCTTCTACCCATGGCTCAAGGGGAACTGTCTGGGGTGGGAAATAAGTTGGATTTCCGTTCTGCTATTGGCTCGAAACCTTTGCTTCAGGGATCTCAAATTTATGATAATAATTTATTTGCTCATAATTTGGAGAAGACCAAGTTGGGATCTTCTGGGGGGTTTCGGCTGCCAAAGGTTAATGGATGTCTGGAGAGGTGCAAGGAGAGGCCGAATGTGGTGATCCCGATGGAGATGCTTGCAGAAGACATTGAGTATTACTCTCGACACTCCCTCTACTGCAAGTTTTTGGGGGTAAAAATCTCTTTGCAATTTTTGGAAGCTTGGGCTCAGCGAACATGGATGCCGGAAGGTGAGATGGAGATTAGGCTCCTTGCAAACAACTATTTTATGGTTACCTTTGATTGCATGTCAGACAGGATCAAGGTTTTCGAAGGAGGCCCTTATTTTTACAATCAAGTGGGCTTGTTTATCAAGCCATGGCATGCAGGCTTTGATCCAGCGGAGGAGATTCCTAGTAGAGTTCCAGTCTGGGTCAGATTGCCAAGGCTACCGGTCGAGTGCTGGCGTGAAGATGTTCTGCATCTTCTTGCCTCAATGCTTGGTAAACCCGTTGGTTCGTCGCAGCAGACGCAGTTCAAAAAGGTAATGACATTTGCTCGATTCTGTGTGGAAATTGATTTAAGTAAAGCTTTGCCAGATTCTCTTGAAGTGAGTGCAGGCTCTCACTCATGGGTTCAACAACTTGATTATGAGACCTTACCCTTTAGATGTCGGTTGTGTCATGAATATGGCCACTTACTGCGTAGATGTCCAAGGGCCAAGCCTTTGGAGTCTAATGCCTCACAGCCTCCTAAGAATCCTTCTGGGTTGGATAAGGGTAAGGGTCCTATTCTGGAAGGTGGTGACGGGGAGGGTGGTTTTATTCCGGTCAGGAATCGGAATAGAAATAAGGGGCAGAAGAGGACTCCCAAAGAAAGGCAAGAAGAGGACACTTTTAATAGATTCAAGGTATTGGAGGATTTTAGTCAGCAGGAAGTGAATCCGGGTTTGGTGGACTTGGATCAAGGGACTATGGAAGTTGGACAGCATGGGTCTCCTGTTCAGATAGTGCAAGTTTCTCAGCAGGAGGTGCATACGGGTTTACCAAATGTAGTGCAGGATGGGAAAGATCTAGGGCTTGAAGGGCTCTGTTCAGAGGTTCTTTGTGCTCCACAAGTTGAGGAGACTGGGATTTTGAAATCAAACCATCAGTTGAAGGCGTCGGAGGAACCAAGTGGTGTTGTTGTTCCAGAAAAAAGCAAAGACGCTTCGGCCCACCACTCTCGGAGTTCAGGCTCGGAGTTAGGTAAGAGTAATAAGTTGTCTTCTCATTTAGGAATTCTTCAGAAGGATCTAAAGAAAGGTGGGATGGAAAAGGTCTCTAAGCTTGGCAGGAAGAAGGATGTGGAAAAGATCAAATTGATAGGGGAGAACTTGGTGGAGTCAGGGTCGGTTAAGACCTTGGATTCTCTTTTTTCGAGCCCTTTGAAATGATCGTGTTATCTTGGAATGTAAGGGGCTTGAACAGTGGCCCTCGACAAAAAGTTGTTCGTGATTTGGTTAGAAGTCAATCTCTTGATGTGCTCTTTCTCCAGGAGACTAAGCTGTCGGTTGATAATATGTTTGGTTTGATGCCTAAGCTGTGGGGGAATGGTGAGTGCCAATGTATTGGCGCGCAGGGGGCCTCTGGGGGAGTGGCTTGTTTATGGAATCCTCAGAAGATTTCTCCTTTTTGGTGGATGTCCTCCAAGTCATCTCTCTCCATGATTGCTTCCTGCCTTGAGTCAGGGGAGGCTATACTTTTCTCCAATATTTATGCGCCTCCTGAGCTTTATGGTAAGCAACTATTGTGGACCCATATAAGGTTTGTTAGAAGTATGGCTCCTTACCATCCGTGGATAATGGTGGGGGATTTTAATGCTATCTCTAAGTTGGATGAGAAACGGGGTGGTATTGCGAGGCTGGAGCCTTCTGTTTTTCTCCTTCTGGATAACATTTCAGCTCTAAATCTAGTTGATATCAAGCCTAGTAATGGCCAGTTCACTTGGACTAATCAGAGGGTGGGGGAGGATTGCATTGCTGAGCATCTTGATCGTTTTCTAGTTTCTTGTTACTGGGTTGGTGGTTTGTGGTCCTCTATGTCTGAAATTTTGGACTGGAGGGGTTCAGATCATTGGCCTATCAAGCTCGCGATCTCTTCGGCTCGTGGGCCTTGGTCTCCTCCTTTTAAATTCCATCTTATGTGGCTTAGGGATCCCTCTCTTCATGAATACGTGGCTGAATGGTGGAGGTATGGTAGACCTTCCTATGGTACTAAAATGTATACTTTTGCTAAGCTACTTCAATTTGTCAAGTATCAACTCAAACGATGGAACTGACATTGCTTTGGAAACATCTTCCATGCTAAGGATGCTGCCCAGGCGGAGTTAGCTGGTATTACGAGGATGATTAGGGAGGATGGGATGACTGAAGTGCTGCTTTTGGAAGAAGCCAAGGCTCTGAAGCTATTGGAGGAGTGTGAGCTAAGGGAAGAAATTTTTTGGAAACAAAAGGCCCGGGTTGATTGGTTACTGGAAGGAGATAAGAATACTGCCTTCTTCTTCAATTCGGTGAAAGCCAGGAGACATGGCAACTCTATTTCTGTTTTAGTGAATGACAGGGGTGAGCAGCTTTCCTCCTCTCAGGAGATCTCTAACGAAGCAGTTCAATACTTTGCTTCTTTATTCAAGGAGGAGGAGCGAAGGAGTTTCGATGAGGAAATTCAAGTCCTGTCGTGTATCCCTTCTCTTGTTTCTAGAGAAATGAATGAGCATCTTATGAGTGACATCTCGCTTGATGAACTGGAGGGTATAGTGTTTCAGATGAAGAAGGGGAAAGCCCCTGGCCCGGATGGCTTTCCAATTGAGTTCTTCCAAGAGTTCTGGGATATTATCAAATTGGACTTGTTAGCAGTTGTGCAGGAGTCTCAATCAAATAAGCAAATGCTTCGGGCTCTCAATTCCACCTTCCTTGCTCTCATTCCCAAGTGTGAGGGTGCTGATAGGTTAACGCAATTTGGCCTATCTCTCTGTGCAATGTGATTTATAAAATTATCTCTAAATTGATGGCTGACAGGTTGAAAAAGTGGCTTTCAGTGTTGATTTCTGAGGAACAGGGCGGTTTTGTGGAGGGTCGGCAAATTTTGGATGGGGTAGTGATCGCTACTGAAACTATCCATTCTATGGCCACTTCCAAGGTTAAGGCAATGTTTATCAAACTGGATATGGCTAAGGCTTATGATAGAGTTCAGTGGTCCTTCCTTGAGAAGATTCTTGGTGCTTTTGGTTTTGGAGAGGATTGGATTAGATGGGTAATGAGCTGTGTTACTACAACTTCCTTTTCTGTGTTAATCAATGGTGAGCACTCAGAGCTTTTTGGTGCGTCTAGGGGTCTGCGCCAGGGAGACCCCCTCTCTCCCTATTTGTTTATCCTTCTTGCCGAGGGTCTGGGACGCTTGATGAGAAGGCAGGTGGAGCTGGGGATTATTTCGGGATGGAGATGGAATGGTGGCTTACCTTCGCAGTCTCATTTGCAGTTTGTGGATGACACTGCTTTGATGGGTCTGGCATCTATGAGGGAAGCTACTAATATGCATAAAGTGTTGGATGTTTATCTTAATGCCTCAGGCCAATTGATTAATGAGGAAAAGTCCTCCATCTTTTTCTTTAACACTCCTGAGCCCATTCAGAGGAGGATTGCTCACATTTTGAGATTTCAGATTGGGTCTCTCCCCTTGACCTACCTTGGTATTCCGATCTCTGTTGGAAGACCTCATAGGGATTCTTGGCAAAATATATTGGATAAATTTCGTGTGAAGGTTAATCATTGGACCCACAGATGGCTGTCCTTTGTTGGGCGTGTTTAGTTGCTCAAGTTTGTGGTGCAGGCTCTCCCCATCTACAGGTGCATGATCCAGGTTGCCCCGGTGAGTTTCATTAAGGAGTTGGATTCTCTTGCTAGGCAGTTCTTATGGGCTGGTAGCCTACAGTCTTCCAAATGGAGTCTTGTCAAGTGGGATACTGTTTGTAGCCCGAAGCAGTTCGGAGGGCTTGGCTTAAGGCAGTCTTTGTTGTCCAGCGTGGCTCAAGCTGCTAAGTTGTATTGGCGCTGGTGTGTGGAGCAGGATCATCTCTGGGCTAGAATTTTATCTCATAAGTATTTTCCAGGGATCTCTCAGTGTGATATTCCCTGGTACTCCTTGAGGGGGAAAGGTTCGGTGATTTGGGGTACTCTCAAAAAAGGGGCTGATCTCATAAAGGATGGCCTTTTTTGGATTTGCAAAAAAGGGACGAATGCTCTCTTCTGGTCTGATTCTTGGGATGGTTATTCCCCCATTCTTTCCCAGTTTCTGAACTTGGTAACTTTATGCCAGCGGTTCCTCGAAGCTGGTTGGTCTAGGGTGAGTGATTTTAAGTCCTTCTCTACCCGAGATCAGCGGAGAATGGTGGGATGGAAGAGCCCTGGCGAGTGGCCTGTTGTTGGTATGGAGGAGGACTGTGCTGAGTTGCACACAATCCTCTCCAACAGGAATTGTAGCTCCCTGCAGGAGAAGGATGTTCTTTCATGGTCTCCTAATCCTAAGGGTGTCTTTACTGTTGCTTCGGGATATCAGAGACTGTTATCTCACAGGCTTGAGGGGGGGGAGGTTCACTGGTGGAAGAGAGTGTGGAATAAGTTCTCCTGGCCAAAGTGTAATTGCTTTCTTTGGACCTTGGCCTGGAATAGGTGCTTGACGTGGGACAATATTCAGAAGAGGGGGTTTCAAGGCCCTTCTATTTGTGTTTTGTGCGGGGCAGCGGAGGAGGATTCTTCCCACTTGTTTTTTCGGTGCCCCTTTGTTTTGCATCTTTGGCATATTTGGTGGGAGGCCTGGAGAACCCCGTGTGTTCATGCCTCTTCACTGGTGGAGTTTTGGAACAGTGCTGGTAGACCTCCTTCTGGGACCTCTTTCCTGCAGGAGGTGTGGTATGTAGGTCCTACATTCATATTGTGGCAGATCTGGCTAGAACGAAATCGAAGAATTTTTCGGGGTGAAAGGTTGATATTCCAACAAGTTTGGCAAAGAGTAAGGGCTATGATTCAGGAGACAGTGGAAGCTAAGTGTGAGGTGGTTTTCCCTTTAGACAAAGGGGACGCTGAGAAGGTGGAGAGACTTGGAATCCAGGGGTTGTCTTCAGCTTCGGCTTGCGTCAAGAGGGGTAGGAGGGGGAAACAAAAGGTCCAAAGGATGGGCAGGTGGATGCCCCCTCCGGATGGAATCTTGAAGATCAATACTGATGGTTCTTCATGAGGCAATCCAGGTCCTGCTGGTATTGGTGGAGTTGGCCGGGATTCTTCGGGCTTTGTGGTTTTCTTCTTCTCTGCTCACGAAGGGGTGCATTCTATTAACCTTATGGAAGGTTTGGCGATTCTCTATGCTCTTGAGAGGGCTTATGATTTGGGTTGGCGCAGGGTTATTTGTGAATCTGATTCTCAGGTTCTGATTGGTTTGATAAATAATCGGACGGTGTCTGATGTTAGCTGGCAGCTGGCTGGAATGGTGCAATAGATTTTACAGATTAGTTCTTTGATGGAGTTTATATCCTTTGTCCATATTCCTCGGGAGTGGAATAGGGCTGCTGATTGTTTGGCCAAGTGGGCTTCTGAGAATCTTCTCGGTTGGAAGATTGAGGGGTGGGAGCAAGTTCCCCAGGAGCTCCGCCAGGATTTAGAAGGGATTCTGGTTAAAGATGGGGATGGTCACAATGAGGATGGCTGATGTGTGTTGCTTTGTTGCTGTTGGCAGGTCTTTGTGGCTTGAATTTTTTGTAATCTTCTCTTCTGATTTTCAATAAAGTTTTTACCCTCTTTTTTATTAAAAAAAATAAATAAATAAATAAAATAAAATAAAATAAAATAAAATTATAAATTAAATTATTTCTAATAAATTTTAATTGTAGTTTGTAATTTCATAAATATAAGTAAATATGTAAAATAAATTTCAAAGTTAAATCATACTATAAAGGAAATGCAAAATTAAAATATCCATTTAAATAAATAATTTTAAAAAAATATTAAATAATAAACTTATTGAGAATAATAATTAAATAATAGAATTAAAATTTTAAAAAATGTACTTAAAAAATATAATTAATATATTGGAAACAATAGTAACATTAATTTGAAAGTAAAATTGTACTTCAAATAAAATAGTAAAACTAAAAATAAACTGTATTAAAACTATTAAAACTAAATTTAAATATAAATATCTAATATAAATATAAAATTACTAAAACCTACAATAAAAAAACTCTAATAACTACTCAAATATTTTTTTAACTTTAAAAATTATTAAGAATAAATTAAACTAAAAGAAATAACACAGAGCATTGATAATCAAAATAGGCGCGTGGCATATTCTCTTTATCACGAAATGCCAAATAAATAAATTTATTAATTCTCTTTATCACTAAATACCAAATAAATAAATTTATTTATTTCTTGGAAGGAAAAATCGAACAGCTGTAGGCTTTGCAATGAGTGTTTCTTACGTTTTTTTGACTAAGAATGACAAAAGAAAAAAAATAGTGAGAGACAATGTAAAATAAAAAATAAAGCTTAAATATATTTCATTTCTATTGTCTTAATTTGAGACAATGTAAAATAAAAAATAAAACTTAAATATATTTAATTTCTATTGTCTTAATTTGAGACAATGTAAAATAAAATAAAAAACTTAAATATATTTAATTTATATTGTCTTAAGTTAAGACAAAATAAATAAATAAATATAACTTAAATATATTTAAGACAAAATTAGTATTTTGTCTTAAATTATCGTCTTAAAAAGCCCCTCAATGTAGTAGTGTTATTTGTTGATTGTGATGGTCGGCACCTTGTTTATATTTGATTGTGATGGTTTAGCCAAACCTTGTGATCTTATTTAATGTTTATTGATGACTTTGGTGGCTATATTATTTTATCCTTATTGTTTTCGATATCAGCCATGTGTCATATTGTTATTCCTCTCCAAGGACATAGGATACGGACTTGGCAAGTGTATAAGAGGAAGTAGACCCAGGGAACCTTAGGGTGGGCGTATGTGAAGAATATATATGTTAGTCAAGGATATTGTACTTAGATTCTTGAGATTTTTTATTTCCCTTTCATTGTTCTCATCTTATAGCTGAGACTTGTTCTACGTGGTGATGTGTAGGATCATGCCACTTAGGCAAAGTTGCGGTAGAGGTCGTGGTCATGGAGTTGGATGCCGAGGCAATCAATAGAATCTACCTCCCCATGATCCAGTGGAACTTTTGCTACCACATTTAGTGCCAGAATGTAAATGGGAAATAATCTCATTGTTGGGCTGCCAATTCTTCACAACAACATGATTCCATTTTGGTGGCAATGGATAGGTTGACGAAGTTAGTAAACTTCTCGCCTATTTTTTCATCCTATAGTGCCTTGTCCATTGCTAGAATATTCATGGAAGATATAGTAATATTGCATGGTATTCTTCATCAGATCATTTCTGGAAGAGATAATATATTCACCTCAACTTATGGGACATCATTCCAACATGCGTTGGGGACACATTTGAACTTTAGTTCAACATATTACCCTGAGATAGATGGATTGACCGAGAGGGTTAATCAGATCCTCAAGGAAATGGTACGCATGTATGTGATGGACTAGCAGACATGATGGGACGATTATCTCCATTTGGTGGAGTTTACTTATAATAACACTTATCTAAGTTCGATTGGTATGCCTCCTTTCTAGGCATTATATGGACAACCGCGTCAGATTCCCTTGAGATTGAATTGGTTAGAGGATAGAGATCTATTGGGTATTAAGATGCTTTGAGATATGGAACAACAGGTTGATTGCATCAGAGAACATTTAGTTGTAACTCAAGATAGACAGAAAGAGAATGCAGATGCACATCGGGTGGATCGCCAATTTGTAGTTGAAGACTGAGTTATTTTGTGGGTGTATCCGCGGAAGGTTCCAATCCAATTTGGAAATGGTTCTAAGCTCGCGCCTCACTTTTTCGGTCCATTCAAGATTCTTGAGAAGATTGTTGTATCCTAATGTTTCACATGTGCTCGATTGGAATGCATTAATAGTAGAGGATGGGCACTTGGTCTTGAAGCCCGTGGGCATTCTTCAATGTAGGAGGCTCAGCCTCAGGGGTCGAGACATGATCAAGTGAGGGTCCAATGGGATCCTAATGATGAGACATCATCTACTTGGGAGGATGCAACATGCATGAGAAAGCTTTATCCTTATTTTTTTGTAGGCTTCCAAGAGTAAGCCTTATCCTAGGGGGGAGGATGTAGTGTCCCTCCCAACACTTGGTTTTAGTTTATCTTTCTTTAGTTGATAGTTGCTTTAGTTGCTTATGATACTATGATGTTTATTTTCAGTTATGACTCTAACATTATGTGGATTTTATATTGTGTTGATGATACACTGGACATTGTGATCATTTGGTTATGTTTGTGTATTATGGTTTATGTTATTGAATTTCTAATGAGAATATCATGATGTATTTTATTTTTATGATATAATGATGATTGCCAGTTTGGTGAAGAAGATAGTGTAGCATTACTCACTTGTGAGTACCCTGCTACATTGCGATTCTTCTTCAAGGTGTGTTTGCTAATATGATATGTTTAACAAGTGATGTTTTATGTAGTTACAAGTACCAGGTATCGGCTCCAGTGCCTGTCAAGTCTGAGCGTGCCCTAATCCAATGAAATTATGTTGAATTGAAGATAGTGTCAGGTCCTCGTTTAGCCATCATTCTTCATTGAACAAGTATCCATTTGTTGTCATTTCCGTTTGTTGTTTAGTCTTTTCATGTCAATTTTTTTTGTGTTATCTTGTTTGGGAATTAATTATTTATTAATTTAGTTAAAAGGCTAATTTGTTAATATATTTGATTAAAAGTAAATTTGTTTAAATATTAGATTAAATGTTTATGGTTTAATTTATTAATTTAAATTAAACAAGTCATTTATTTAAAAGAGAATGTTAATTTTGTGAAAAGGTATTTAATTAAATATAATTGGGTAAGTGCACCAAGATGGTTCCCAAAAGGGGGGCTTAAGTGGCCACTTTTTTTCTGAAATCAAGAAATACTGACCTTGGACATGAAATTGAGGATAGTTACACTCAAAATTTTGAGATGGAACAAAAACCAGGATTGAACTACTCCGAGTCTACGTTCTAAACTACTAATTTATTTTGAAAATGGTTGAGATTAAGGGGTTCAAAAGAGGGATGTACACAAATTGGTGCTATTTTTGTCAGAAAACATAACATAGCAACTCTTGTATGACCTGAGCATATGTAGCGAACCTTTTTGTAGTATTTTTAAAATTGCAATTGTCAAAAGTTAGCTAATAGAATCTAGTTGATGCACTATTTTTCTGATAATTTTTTAATGAATATTTGATTTTTACTAATTTTCTAAGTGGGCACTTTCTGAAAAGCAAAAATTTGGTCGTGCTCCCCCTAAAAATTTTTGAAGGTAATTGATTTTAATTTTTTTTTTTAATTCTTTAAATGTAGAATAGAGTCTAGTTTCTAAAAATGTAATTTATTTGAAATTTCGATGAACGTTAATTTATAACGAAAAAAGACCAAACACTGCTTTTTGGCAAAAAAGAGAAATACAAACAAAATAAATTATGGATGAAAGGCTTAACATTGTTAAAAAGTGAAAAAAATTACATCATTGGATAGCTAAGAGAGAACCTAACATTACCCATGTGTTTGATTTTGTTGATATTGAATGAGATGCAATCTTGATGGTGAGCACAAACCCGATTATGTAAAAAATTTATAGAATTTGCAAAAACACGTCTCTGGTCATTAGGAATTCCCTCCAAGCCTCTGCATTGGTATTCCAAGGCAACTACCAATGCTAAGGCTCGGGGATTCCCATAATTTAATATAACATGCTCGCATTATAACGTGAGCGTGTTATTTCCTAGTTTTGATCTTGTTATGTTTCATCGATATGCATCATTTTGCCTCTTGCATGTCACTATAGCATTCTATTTGTTATGCCGAAACCAAAGAAAATACTCATGTCCCAATGTGATTCTCTGTGACCTCATGGAGTCAGGGAAACATCCTATAGATAATGCTTCATTATACCGAGAGTCACCCTGAACGCCATCTCCCAGTCGCTGAGAGATAAGAAATTTTCTTACCGAAATGTGCTTCCTTGCTTCATCCATTTCGCTATAACCTTGAGATATTGGAGAGACATCTCACAAATTAGAATTTTATTTACTGAAAATCTTCATTCATCATGAGTCACTGTGATAAATTGGTTCTCTTGCCGATGTATTCTTTTATCTTATGTGGGTCATCGTAACATACCGACATCGGGGAGACCTCATACATAGTGCACTTTGTTTTACCGAAAGACTTTATCCATCTTGTGTGTCACTGAGACAATCCAATTTTCATCCCAAAAAATTCCTCATTGTGTTATCAGGGAGACCAAAGGTCACTCACCGAGACATTACTTCAAAAGCCTCAACTCTTACCGATAT
>VDFB02281492.1:259456908-259480038 GCA_007258455.2 Sequoia sempervirens
TTCATTTTAAATTTCATTTTGTAGGTATATAGTCCTTATTATAAGCTTCCCGAAAAGTATAATTTTAAATAAATTTAACTTTATTATTATATTTACTTTTTATTTCTTGTGAATGTGTGATTTTCACTGAAAATTAACCTCTTTGTTCTACACACGCGGAAAAATAGAATATTATCAAAAAAATATTAGAAAAAATGACTGCACCATATATTGAAGTCCTTGATCCAACAAAAATAAAAATGAATTTTGATACATACAGAAAAAGGTTATGTATTATACAGTTCACCTATATCTGAATTGTAATTGGTTTTTGTTGATGGTGTTTTTATGCACTTCTCAACACAGGTAATGCATAGGTGCACTACCTCTCTTGAAAGACAATCTCCCATAATCAAATTGCAGAACACTATCCCAAGGTCTCTCTCAGATGTCAGGTCATGACAGTGCTTAGATACCTCAGTAGTTTGATGTGATTTGCTGGAATCACAAGGCGGCCTTACAGAAATACAAAGTGTGGGCACAAAGCATGAAGTTGGATCTTTGAAAAGGAGTTCTTAGCATGAAAGCAGTTATGTGTTGGTTGTAGGTTCAAACAGCAGTCTCAAACTCCATCTAGTTGCAGATTTGGCTTTATAATGTGCAATGAACCTTGGTATTGTTCAATTTCTAAAAAAAAGGGGTGGAAAAGAGCGAAGGGGAAGAAAAGTTCCTAAGTCAGAAACTTGCAATGGATAGTGACAATGGAGTTCCTGCAATGGACAATTCCCTCAAACAATATCCCACTTAACTAGGGATTTCACAGTATCATGGAAATTGTGCTATCTTCTAAGGGCTGCAGATTTTTATCCTTCATCCACTACATACATGCATGAACTAAAGATAAGTGTTTGGGGCAGCTTTAATCAAGTCCAGGCTAACTTTACATAGCTATCTACCCTTAGCAAACAGTAAAAAGTATGGACTAAGGGATCATCAACAGTGCAGGAATTTTCATAAACACCAAACAGCATTCCTAAGATTTACCCAAATGCAATAAACAGCTAACTAAACAGCAAAGAGATCTAAGCTAAACATCTAATATTGGAGAAGTGAATCAAATGACATGAGAGAAAACAAGGAAATGCACCAAGTCAATGCTATTTCTTATAAATTTCTGCAGCATGTCTTTACAACAACTCAACTCTCTCCTTTGCAAATGAGGGGAGTGCTCTATTTATAGTTTTCCAAAAGTCAAATGAATGGCCAAGATTCATTACAATTGTGTGGCCAAGATTTATTACAAAATAGGGTTTCACCTACCCCCAAATAGATTTACAATTAAAAACATTCTTTGTCCTTTCTCTATTTCGTCATCTAGTGGATGACACTATTGCTTTTTCGTCCTGTAGCTAATTGCTATTTTCTTGGCTGTAGCTACTCTTCTGGGAGGTCTTCTTCCTTGGCTGGGCTGTCCTCTTGCTTCTCGGAAGCTGCGTGTTCAATGTACTTGAGGATGACGGCCTGGAGCTTGTCTACCTCGAGGACTTCGCATCTCAACGCTTGGTAGCTCCATTCTTTGGCATTCTCTTCCAGCCGCTTCCAATCCTCGTCATACTTTGAGCCTTGGTCTCTGAATAGCTCTGATCGATCGAAGGCACGGGCAGCAAAACTCAGGAAGTCCATTGTGATATCTCCGGCTGTCCCATCCTTCATCTTTTCCTAAAAGTATGGCTTGATCTTTTCGGCGTTCAATTGTACCATGGGCATATCATGGCCCGTCATTAACTTCAGGTACTCGGTGCATTCTGCCCGGATCTCCTTGATCCACTCTATATCCGAATCTACCTTGTTCAGGATCTGCTCCATCCTTTCCTTCCGGTTGACAAGGTCTCTGCGCCATATGTCCACTAACCAGTGATCCTCTTTTTTCAGCTCTAGCTTTTCTTCCCACGTGCTTTCTGGCATCTGAAGGATGGCTTCAATTTTCAAGGCGGTGGAGTCATAGATTGCAGGGAAGTTAGTGCAGAGTTTCTTCGTACCCTCCAGGGATTGGACCAGGTCCAAGAACTTGTTGGCTATCTGCACAGCCAAGCTAATCCCCTTGTTTTCGATGCTTATGACCTATTGGAACCAATCCTCAGTGGTCCTCTCCAAGTTTTTCCTCCTTTCTAGCTTATCTATCTGCTCTTTGGAGAGTAGCTGCGGTGCAGCTGTAGAGGTAGTGGGCAAGTCATCTACTGAGGACCACTGCTGAATATAATTGGTCAGGGCTGCAACCTGTGCCTTGAGCTCGTTCTTGGTGACCTTGTCCTGTTTGATTAGATGCACCACCGTGGCCACTGACTCTTCCAGATGTTCGACCTTCTGTTCCCTGGTTGCTGTCCCTAGGTCAATTGTAGAGATATTGTAGCTAACTCCGGCCTGGCCAATAGTTGGTGTTGCTACTTGTGTTGCCCGGGAGCCAGAAGCATCCATAGTTATCTTGGAACGGACCTTAGGTTTCTTCTCCTTCTTTGTTGTGGTCAGGGATCGAGCCAAGATGGCTTCCAATCTCGACCTCGGGTCTGTCGGAACTGGGGTTGCCCTTTTAAGCTGCTTTTCCAACCAGTCGGGCATGGTAGATTTGTCCTTGGGTGCATCATGGCTGCCTTCACCCTTTTTAGTTAGAGGCAAGACTTCTGCCTCCTTTTCCTTTTGAAGCTCTTCCTCCTCTTTGTCAGAGTCACGATAAAACACGAGGCATTTAGCGGGTGCCTTGGTAGACAACATCCGGGTGGGATTTTCTTCTCCCGCCACCTCTTCTTCTTTCTTTTCTTCAACAGCCTCGGCCTCGGGGCTCTTCACAATATGGGTCTCGGCCTCAGTGATATCTTTTTTAGGTTGCTCTTCTTGTGGCTGTCCCTCTTCACCATGCGGCGACTGTTCTGCCTCCTCCTCAACATCCTTTGGCTGCTGAGCCAACTCTTCTTCAACGTCTTCATCAAAAACCTGAATAATTTCCTTGGCACCTGAGCCATCCTCTCCATCCCCGCTCTCAGAAGAGCCTCTCTTCTTCCTCGTAGGCCACCTTGTCGATGGTTCTGTGCTCGTATTCAGGGTGCTCATAGTAATCATCGGCCTCTTCCTCGATAGGCTTCAAAGCCTCCTGTTCCAGCTCCTCCAACTCTTTGGAAATCTGCATTGTGGCCTCCATGGTCGGCGACCCTATTGGTGGTTGCGAAGGCGGAGCTGTTGCGAGGGCTTGGGTGAGGGCTGCCTGGAGTGCGGGAACCATTAGGATTTGTGAGAGCTCGGGGGGAAGACTTTGCAGGTGCCGTGTAATAGCCTCGGGCACAGTGGAGAGGAGAATAGGTGATGCTATTGTTGCCAGAGGCAGGGAGGTAATGGGTGACATGGCAGCAGCAGAGGAAGGGGAAGTGGTCATGCTAGAGGAGGAGTCGATATTGATTATTGACCCGGCCGGGGGTGAAGAGCAGGGTGAGGCTGAAGTAATCCACACTTTATGGAGATCTCATGGAATTCTTGACCTTAGAGAGCACGATCAGGGAGGAAGGAGCAAGGGGAGGTTCGCCTCTGGTGTGATCACTGTCCTCTTGAGCTTCTTGGGAGATGAGCCTCCCGTGTCCTTCGTTGCTTGTTCTTTGGGGTCCACAGACTGTGTCATTTCTACTTCTTTTCTCTTCTGGGACCTGGTGATGGGGGGAGACTTGGAAGTCTCACTAGCTGATGTAGAGGCAGCAATGTCCTCCATGGCACTTGGCTCGCTCTTCAGCACTTCATATGTTAGAGCCACCCCCTGTTGCTTTAGTTGTGCTACCTGCCCATCAACCCATTCCCTAGTGCAAGCTATAATCGGCTGGGTGATAGTATCCAGATCCTCGACCTCTTGCTCGTCCCAGTCAATGGAGGGGATTGCCAGGTCGACAACCGCAGGGTACCTCAGGTGCACAAGGGTGGACTCATCCTCCTCAAATTGATCAGGCACCGGAAACAGCTGCACCCTCCTCAAAAACTGCACGGTCATGCGCATGTAGTGTCTCATGCGGACCTCCTTGTCATCTTTACAATCTACCTAGAAATCTTCAACATGGTACTTGTGGGCATACGCCGGTCCTAGTGCCTTCCTGACATGGCCATGTGGGTCCATTCGTGGGCGAGCTGTGTACCATTCAAAGTTGTATTCTTTAAGTTCCTTCTCTGAGTTGCCGGCGCATTGAGATGTTTGCAGTCGATATAGGCCCTGGCCGAGGGTCATGGGATAGGGGATCCCTGCTATGTGCTTATGGCCGAAGACCGTCTGAATATGTTGGAGCTGCCGGGAAAGCTCTAGGAGAATGATCCAGTCGTTCGGGTATCTTGGCAGCTTGTTCGGCCGTTCTGTGAATCCTTAGGCACGGATGTAAGTGAACTTAGGGAACTGAATGAATAGGGAGGCGTACTCCTTTAGGAGCGCCCGGGCACTGTGGGATACCCTTCTCTTGAAGTCCTCGACTATCAATCTGATGACGTGGCCAATGAAGGCGTCATTGACCCGGCAGTACTCCCTTTTGAAGTTGCGGTATTGTAGTTGGGGGTACCGGTCAAAAGGCTTGAGCCCTCGTTTGTGATCCTAATCTGGCACCATAAATAGCCCACTATATTGTCTCTGACCTACCAAGGAGTATACCAGGTACGAGGTCATGTAGAACTTGGAGCTCTTCTTGACATTTACAAACTGCTCGTGGAAGCAGTTGCTGATGATACTCCCACAGTCGAATGAGATCTTAGTTTTCACGTCCTCATTTCCTCGTATGATCTATTCAATGTAGTAAGCCATCCACTCTTTGAAGTAGGCGGCTGCTGGGAGGCCCATGACCCTGCTTAGCATAGTCACCAAGTCGTGATAATCTTCCTGAAAGTCGCTGCGGAATAGCTCCTAGGGAACCTTTGCAGAGCTGCCCCGTTTCTCCTTAAGCCACTAAATGGTAATTGACTTCTTGCAGCCCAATGGATTGGCATCCCACGCCGCCTGACACTGCTCCAAAGTGGGGACCTGCATATGCGGGAATGTAGGAATGTGAAACGTTTTAGTGATTCCTTCTGGAGACATGTCGGTGAGGATGTTTCCCTCCTTGTCGACGATCGTTCTGGTGTTCGTTTGGTAGGTTTCTCGGCAAGCCATTACTAATTCTGGTGCTATCAGAGACGGAGGGAAGCCGGCAGCTTTGGCGATTCCACTTTGGTGTATCAACCTGGCATTCTTTGTTTTAGGGTCGACCTTGACCCTCTGGGTGAACTCATCTATGTCCACCTGGCCGATATTGGTATCCAAGATCTCTTTCCAATCAGTCGAGACCTTTGACTGGAGCGGTTCACCCTGAAATTGGAACTTCATCTAATCTTTATCGTCTTTTCCACGAGCAGCCCTTCCAGATTTCTTACCCTTGTCCCTTTCGGCGGAGGCCCCTGAAGTTCCTACAGCCGATTCCACATATCCTGCAAGCAAAGGGCGAAGTCAGCACAACAAAACATCAACAGCTTTAATGTTAGTCCATATTATGAGCATATCATCTAAATAACCATTCAAATACATCATAAATTTTATTCTCAAATGATATCGATGTCATTTTAGAGCATTTGGGCAATCCGGGCCTGGAGGGCCGGACATCCCTGACAGGAATGTTGTCAGGGAGGGAAAAAGAGACTGAAAGTTCCCGGAAACCCCCGTTGGCCAAATTTTGGTATTTTAAGAGGCCTAAGATGGAGAACGGCATGATTTAGGACGTGGGTCGAAGTTAGATTCTGAATTTGAGTCGGTTTGGATTAGTTTAAGGAACTTCTGAGGTTTCAGGCCGGAAGGCAGTTAAGGGGCAGCCGTTTAGGACGGCAAACAGCGGGCGGAAGTCCGGACGAGGAAGTCTAGAAGCAAAAGTCCGAAGGCCGGAGTCCGGGAGGCAAAAGACGGCCGACATGAGGTTCGGTTTTAAGTCGACGAATGCTTACTCCAGATGCGGGCTTACGGTCGCCGGGAATATGGCTGATAACCACTTATGATTCCCGGCTCGGCCCCAGATGCGGTCGCGAGATCCGTCAAACAAATGCGTGAGAGCAATGGAGAGTTATTATCGAAATTTTCTGGCGTTACTCAATGGCGGCAATATTGAAAAAATTAACCCATGACGAAGCGAAACAATGCAGACGCATGATAATTTGAGCAGCAGCCAGCGAGGAATCGGAACCCATTGACGGAGAAACCGATGCGCTCTGTGCCGAAAGGGATTCAGCAGCAATCGATAAGCCAGCCATGAAAACACCTAAGAATAAAGAAATCTAAGCGTAAAGGTCCGCCAAATGGAGCGCAACTGGCCGGAACACATCTGAGATACGAGACGAAGGCTCGAAGCTAGGGCAGGAGGGTCGAGGCAACAAAGGATTCCGAACAAAATGGGTGGACAATAGGAGCCGGGATCGAAGGCGGTGGCGATTTCGATTCGCCCGTAGAGAACCTTGGCTAATAGCTTGGCCCGGAAAAAGTTAAGCGAGAACCCGGCGTCGGGGCTGAGCACGAAAGGATGAAGACACGGTTTCAATTTTAGCGGTGGGGCGAGATCGGGGTAGGTGGTGGCCATTTGGGTGGCACAGGCGGTTTGGTGTGATGTAAGCCTTGAGAAACCAGGGAAGAAGCATAATGCAGACCCGGAAAGGCGGACCGTCGGGGAAGTTTGTAGTTCAGTCAGCGGTGATGGAGGGTTTTCGGGCCAGCAAGGACGCTACGCTGCGTGAAAGCATACAGCGGGACTTGGTCCCGAGCGGCGGCGAATAGTCCGATGGGTTTCAAAATTTACGAACATGGGTTATGGTGATGGGTTGTTGTTTAATTTTATGCAATTTAATTTATTGTTCAATTTAACGTAATCCCCAAAAATGATCAAAATGATGGGAGGGCAAACGAGGATGGCCTACCTCAGATACGCCAAGTGGGGAGGTGCAGAAACCACTGGGAATCAACGGAATGTGGCAGACTTGGACGATCGAGACGCGGGGTGAAAGCGGTGAGCTCCAATTTGATCGCTGCTCCAATTTGCTTCAATTCACAATATGAAAATGATGGGCGAATTCGGTCCTTATATAGTCCAGGCGCCATTAATGCGATCATTTAATGTAAATTATGGACTCGCAAAGTTAGGTGAAATTCAATTAGGTGTTGGCGGATGAACCGAGGGCGGGGCCGAGGAGAACTGTGAGCGGCTTGACGCGTGAAGAATTGTGATGACTGGCGATGGTGGCGGCAAGGATGTTAGGGCGTGAGGCCGTCGGGGAGTTTACCCGCCCGAGCGGCGATCCGGGAGACCGGATGTCGAGACGGACTTCAGAACTGGGGCTGAAGACGAAATTTGTCAGGAAATCCTGATGAATTCCGAGATGGAGGATGGTAGAGGCCCGAGACTCCGGTGAAACGCCGAGGCGCGCTAAGGAAGCGTGAAACGATAAAGGAACCGGAGGCAGAGACCCGAGGGCCCGAGGGTGAATCTAGAAACCAAGCAAGCGAAAGGAACCCACAAGGCCACGGAGGGCAGCAAAACAAAAGGAAGATCACGGTCGATTTTAGGATGAAACGCCCAGAGCAATATTGACCACGCGAAACATCAAAAAAAAAGAGGGGCACGCAAAATGAGGCAGCACCGAAAGACCCTCCA
Organism: Sequoia sempervirens; assembly: GCA_007258455.2. Classification (NCBI taxonomy): domain Eukaryota; kingdom Viridiplantae; phylum Streptophyta; class Pinopsida; order Cupressales; family Cupressaceae; genus Sequoia; species Sequoia sempervirens. The sequence continues at coordinate 259,464,564 of VDFB02281492.1, forward strand.
AGGCGAAAGAAAAGAGGGTCCCCGTTCCAAACGGGGCATGTGTGCTGAGGGCGCAACAAATGGCGACTCCGTTGGAGAACGCTACGAAGCGTTCTATGGATAAATATTCATTCAGGACCCAGAGTCTCTGGTTTTACAGACCAGGAGCAGCTTCCAAGGATGAATCTGGGAGAACGAGATCCTTAATTGGGTCAGCTCACGTGACATCTCGAAAGTGTGTGTGAAGTGAGCTCATTCCTTTCCTAGGGATAGTAACCAGGGTTATTACTTTAACCAAGTGAGCTACATGAGTTGCCTAACACCAAAAGTAACCTGGACATTGCCCCGCTGCCAGTCAGGCGTCCATAGCCCCGGCGGAGTTGTCACTACAATCTCATGGATACGAACCTCTTGCCCGGTAGGGCATCCCATAATACCGTTAGAGTTATCAGAGCGTATCGGTCATTTATTTCCTTTTTTCAAAGTTTCTTTTCTTCCTTTTTTTTGTTTTGATATTTCATTTCTCTTTTACCATTTAGTTCGACCGGGTAAGCATTGAAGCCTACAATGGGTTTGAGACTGCAGTGGTCACTGGAGTAGACTTAATATTTTTCACTCACTTGGGTGTCGTGACAACCATAGCACGGTCCTTCAGAATTTATTATTATGTAATTTGTGTGAGATCAAGAGATGTGGGTAAAGAAAGATCTGTGAAAGGTTAAGTTCGGCGAGGATTGAACCGGGGAAAAAATCATTATGAGGATAGCTTTGCGAAAAGAAACAATAGTCTAGAAGTGAATGTTGTAAAGAACAGAAACGGGCCGATAAAGTGGGCCAGCTTGTCGATACGGCCGCAAAGGAGCAGGAAACATTTTTTGAAACAAAACTGTCAGGAGGGGAAAGCAAAAAAAAATAAAAAATGACGCGAACAAAATGCAAACAAGCAAGAAAGCAACTACTCTAACCTATGCACAGGTATTTACAACAAAGAGCTCGAAGGAGCTCAAGCCTGGAAGTAATGCTTCAGGTGCTGCCTGTTAACTAGCAACGGGATGTTCTCACTGGTTAAGTTCTTTAGGCGGAAGGCATTATCTCCCAAAATCTCAGCTATCTGAAAGGGGCCAAGCCAAAGCTTGTCGAATTTATTGTGTCCCCCTTTCTTTTCATGGGCCTTGTCCCAATATAGGACCAAATCTGCATTCCTAAAGGCCTTAATTTTGGCTTGGCGGTCGAACCATCTCTTGACTACGCCCTGATGCTTGGTGAAATTTTCTATCGCGCAATTTCGGACTTCCTCTAAATGTAAAAGTTCAGCTAAACGAGCTTCCCTACGATCTCCTCCTTCATAAAAATCATTGATGAACTGAAGAGTAGGAATCTTCAGGTGGATGGGGAATATAGGCTCAAGGCCATAGACAAGGTGGAACGGAGAATCACCAAGGGCAGCCTTGTGGCGGGTGCGATCAGCCCAAAAGGCAAAACAGAGCTGGGTATGCCAGTCCTTGGGATTCCTATTTAGCAGCTTCTTGATCATGGTAATCAAATTCTTGTTCGTGGACTCGGCAAGGCCATTGCCCTGAGGGTAGTAATTGGATGAAAATTTGAGAGCAATCCCATAGTCAAACGCCCAGCTAGCAAATTTTAATGAAGCGAAGGCAGGTCCATTATCACATACCAAAGTATATGGACAACCAAAGCGATTTAAAATGAAACTTTCTAAGAAATTGGTAACTACTTCAGTTGTACAATGCTTACAAACTATTACTTCCGTCCATCTAGTACAATAATCAGTAGCAGTCAGAATGTACCTGTGTCCTGCAGACGATGGAGGGCTTACCGGACCAATGAAGTCGAGACCCCATTGTGCAAAAGGCCTTACCTCCAGCACGGGCTGCAGTGGGACAGCAGCATTCCTCTCCTTGGTGGCAGCGGTCTGGCACGTATGACAGGAATGAACATGGCAATGGGCATCTTTGAAGACGGTTGGCCAATAATACCCTGCCCTTAATATTTGATGTGCCGTAGAAGAACCCGAGCCATGGCCTGTACCAAATTTATTGTGAAATTCTCTCAAAACGCGTTCCGCTTCCTCCTTGCCAAGGTATCTTAGATAAACGCCCTCGTGATTCTTCTTATAGAGAATGGACCTCTGTAACATGTAACCACTACTTTTCAATCTCAGGGCCCTCTTCTGGACTCCTTGCAGATGCTGCGGACACTTATGATTAAGCAGATAATAAATGACATCTTGGTACCATTCTCCCGAGGAGACATCTTCAAGCTGATATTGCTGTACCGTGAGTTCGGGTCCAGCTTCTGCTGCTGTTTCGGCCATTGTACGGGTGAGTGCCTGCCCTCTTACCAATTTCATTGGTTGGATCTCCATATCATATTCTTGGAGCAGGGTGACCCACTTAGCCCTCCGTTCGCCCAACTCGTTTTGCATGAGTAGCGTTTTGACCGCTGGGTCGGGGACGATGGCGAACACCTTGTTGCGTAGAATGTAGTGTCTAAATTTCTTCACTCCTCTGACTAGGGTGTACGCCTGCTTTTCAATATTGTGATAACGCAATTCAGCATCCTTGAGGGGAGCACTCATGAAGGTGATCAGATGCTCGTTTCCTTCATCATCCTTTTGGGTCAACATGCTAGCACAGGAATGCTCTGAAGCAAATGAGTAGATGTAGAACGGCTTCAGATAATCTGGGCTAACTAATACAGGCACCTCAGCAATGGCTCATTTGATTTCTTCGAAGGATTGTTTGGCATCTGGCGTCCACTCAACTTTAGCATCCTGTTTGAGCATGGCATTGAGAGGTTTGACAATTTCTGCGAAACCTGTGATGAATTTTTGGACAAAATTGATCTTTCCGAAGAAAGACTTTAATTCCTTCTTGCTGCCCGGGGGCTGAATCTTGAGTAACGACTCAATGCGTTCAGGATCAATGGAGATTCCTTGCTCTGAGATGATGTGCCCGAGTAATCTGCCTTCGGTCACTCCAAAAATGCACTTCTTAGGGTTGAGAGAAACCCCGAACTCTCGGCATCTCTGAAATACTTTACATAAGTCAGAAACGTGATCACCTCGCTTCTTGGAGAATACGGTCAAATCATCCATGTAGATGATTATGCATTTGCGGATTAGGTCTTTGAAGGCGATATCCATGGCGCGTTGGAAAGTGGCGCCGGCGTTGATGAGCCTGAACGGCATTCTTTTGTACGCAAACGTCCCCACTTAGTGGTGAACGCGGTCTTGTGGCGATCCTCGTATTGTACCATTACTTGATTATACCCGAAGTATCCGTCGAGGAACGACATCATCTGGGAGCCGTTGACGATTTGCAGCACTTCATCCAGTGAAGGCACCGGATAGTTGTCCTTTTCTGAGGCGCGATTGAGATTGCGGAAATCCACGCATAATCTGATCTCTCCATTCTTTTTCCTGACCGGGACCAAATTGGCCACCCATGTGGAGTGCCTGACGAGAAAGATGATTCTTGCTGAAAGCAATTTCTGCACCTCCTTGTAAACGACAGGTTCTAGCAAGGTATTAATAGGGCGCTGCCGCTGGTGGAACGACCTTACTTCCGTCTTCAGAGGGATGGTGTGCGTGATGACAAAGGTGTCGTACGTTTTCAAATCTTCGTAGCTCCATGCCACCACGTCATGATATCTTTTCAATGCATCTGTGATTCCCTTCTTCTCTTCGGGCGTACATACCTTCCCAATAAAAACGTTCCTGGTATCCTTGGCCGTGCCCAGGTTGTGAGCGTTGCACTGGTTTCTTATAGCCTCCTTTTTTGTTTGCTGATCCTGATCTCTAATCTGATCCAGGTTGAATACACACTCCAGCTGAACCATACCTCTAGGGATCGTGTTGGTTTTCAGATTGATAACCCCCTCTATGTCTAATTCAGCCTCCTGCAGATCAGCTTCATCAATTATTTGGGCAGTGAAGACGTCAGAACTTGTGATGAACTGGAGGATATGCTTGTCGTCATTAAAGACTTGCAGGTGAGTAACATTATCTGGGACCGATGGCATAGATGTTAGCTCAACAGTGAATTTCTTGAGCCCAGACAAAGAGAGGGGTTTTAGGGTGCTAGCTGCTTGGGCTAAGGCATCAGCTGTGTGATTCTGAGCATGAGGGATCAATTGTATGTTGAATGCATCTAGGCCCTTTAGGAGATCCCACACCCTGTGTCTATAATTAGTGAGTCTTTGATCATGACTGGAGCACAATCTCTGGACCTGCTTAATTACAAGCGCGGAATCTCTGAAGACTTGCAGCACTTTCACGTTTTTCTTCAAGGCCATAAGAAGGCCAAGGACTAAGGCCTCATATTCTGCTACGTTATTGGTGCAATAAAACTACAGCCGGTGGGCAGCGAGAAATTTCTTACCCGTTGGACTGATGAGTTTGATCCCTACTCCAGCTCCTTGCCTTGACTTCGATCCATCAAATCGGAGCGTCTAGCATGCGGAGGGTTCCTTGTCTTCGGGTGTGACCGAGCCTCCGTTCCCTTTCGGCTGGACGGTGGGCCTCGTGATCTTAGGGGGGCTTTCCGGGTCGAGGCAATGATCAGCAGGTGGTTCTGGTGGTGTCTCCTTTGGTGTTCCTGTCAGAGGAGCAGCGGCTTTCTTAACATGCTCCACCGCTGCTTGGCACAGGCAACAGTCGAACTCGAAGTGAGCAGCGTTGTGGACCCTACACCAGTTCAGCAATAAGAGGTCTTGGAAATTCATTCTAGCTCCTAGGCTGAGCTAATCTCTTGCACATTTTTCCATGAACTCCTGGAAGCCATCGAGCAATCCCCAGTCGTCATCTTTATCCGGCTCATCATCAACTTCTACCAACATTCCTGCATCTGGGGGCATTTGCGCGGAACCCGCCGAGGGACTACACAATACCAGCAATACTTCATCTGCACGTTCTTCCTGAAGCTCAAGCTCATTTTGGTAAGCAAAAGGGCGATAATTCCCTAGGTTAGTCTCAGCGAACAACACCTCGCTGAGATTATTGTATTCCGTGATCATATACTTCATACGGGGTTCACAGTCAATACGGATCTGATTTGGCAGCCCCTTCCACGGCAGCCACATGTGAGAAAGGTCGGTGGCGGTGTATCCGTTCAACGCCTTGGTGAACTCTCTCCCTAAAATAATTCCATAAGCATCGAGAATATCTGCCACCTGGATATCGACAACCTGCTATATCCGGGGGTCCGCAGTAATTTGCATGGGGATGTGGTTTATTTCACCTACGATGTTGATCTCTGTTTTGTCCAGCTGGGTGACCTTTCTCTTTGAAGGCGTGGGAGTGATGCCAAGAGCCTTGCATACGGCCAAGGGCATGATGTTGGCAGACGCGCCTGAATTGAGCAGGCAGTTGTGCAAATTTTTTCCAAAGACCCTAATGGTAGTCAGGAAAGGGGGAGTTTCCAGTCTCCCTTGGAGGATGCCCACGGGTGTATCCATTTGAGCTATTTGGCCTTTGTTCCTATCACTGCCCGTATCCTTGGTTTGCTTAAATTGCTGGTCCTTGGGAGGCTGTCTACTAGCCCTTTCTGGCTCCTTTTCAACATATCTACTTACCGACTGATTTACGGGCACACCGCTCCTTCTTCCGGTATTGTCCTGTGCTTCCTGTTCTCTCCTGGGCTCCTCAAAGGTTACCCTCTTGGCTGGGGTCTCTTGTGTCATGCTAGATGAGGGAAGTCTCATTGAACCCTAAAGAAGGCATGCCTCACGGCAGGAACTTTGAGCAATTTGAAGGCTAACAAACTGATTTTTACCTTCTTGAACTCTTCTGCTACATATTCACCCATTTGCTCGATTTTTGAGCTAAAAGCTTGGCCTATAGCAGAACTAAGCGGTTTGAATCTTAGTTTTGCCAATTGGATTTTAGGGTTTGGCTCACGGTGACTAACTAGCGGTTAGTTTGGGATTGGTTCTTGCTGAGATATTGGGCGGGTATACGAGGGAGCCCTGGGTTATTGCTAGCATTTGGATCAGGCGGGGTGGCAAAGTTGTTTGGTGGAGTAGAAGTGGTGAAGGGTCCGCCGGCTTGTCTATTCCTAAGGAAATAGGGACTTGACCGTTGATGGAACATGTGGACCTCATCCACAAATGACTCTTCTTCATCCACCGGACTGTTATCTACCGAATCAAAAAGCTGAGCTAGAGTTCATTCATTACTTACCTCTTGCGCTTTCTCATCCTCGATGAGGGTGGGCTCTGCCTCGGGCTTGTTACGGTCTCCTCACGGAAACGGCGCCTGATTGACCACCAAACATGAGGAATCGTAGGGCTCCGATGGGACGATGTCCCTGCAGTTGGCATTATCGATGGCATTTTGTACTTCCACCTAGAAGATTTCAGCCGCCGCCTGGAATTCAGGACAGTCCAACTCAGAATGCCTGCTGGTTTTGTGAAGTCGGCACCATCCGGACAAAGCTACTTCAACGGATACCTGCTTCTTGGATGTTTGTCATTGCTTGCCGATTGATCGAATGGCATGGGGACACCACCGTTGTTGGGCCTAATGTTCCATGTGCGGTTTTGCCTCTGAGAAGGCCTCCTTTCTGCATTTTGATTGGAGTTCTACCCCCTCTCATAATTATGCCTAGAGGAGGTGCCCACTTCATAATTGTCCCTGTTATCTCTATTGTCTCGAGACTCTTAATTGTCCCTATTAAGGTTGGTCTGAAAATTACATTGGGAGGCCTGCAGATGATTATTCTGGTTCTTCAGATGCATCATCTCTGTGGACATCTTCTTGATCATCTCGGCTAATTCCTCTAGCTTGTCCTTCTCGGCCGCACCTCCAGGAGACGGGGCCGGGTTTTGGAGAAAAGCGGGCGGGGCCGCCGGCTGATTTTGATAGGCTAGAGGAAAGTCTGGTCCCAATAGATACAACGGCGCCTGGGGCTATTGGGAATATGCCTGCTGTTGCGAAGCAATCTGAGAGTATTGGTATTCTTCTTTGGGAGTTCACCAAATAAGAAGAAAGCGGGGCATAATTCAACGGTTGCCCCGGATGCGGCACCATGGGCAATTGAGGCACCTGATTCATGAGAGGAGTTTGGTGAGAAAATGCTTGATTAAGCCCCTGAATTTGCATTGGGTGGGCGATGGGCCCCAAAGAGGCGATGGGCGGAGATATTTTATCCCAAGTCCGCGCGCACTTGCAATGGCGACTTCCACATAGGTGGCGGTAGGATAGCGGCGGTGAAACATCCTTTTACCAGCGTCGGCGTGGGGTTATCGAGGGAGCCGCATAGTAGGCTGGTAAGAGTGGCAGCATCATTATGGATGTACGGATCCTAAAGCCTCATGTGAGCCCGATGGAAACGGTCATTGAAGGAGCCAATGGGTTCATTGACCTCCCTTCTGATGGACATGAACTGTTGGTAAAAGTCTGCGGGGTTGACAGGGATCTTGTATTTCTGCAGAAAAGCATTCTTCATCAGGTTCCATGAGGTGATGGATCCCCTTAGCAGAATTAATTAATGTACCCGATGAAGGCCTCTTCTCCCAACGAATGTAGAAAGAGGTGACACGCCTCGTCCTCGTGATCCACCTGCATTTTGGTAATCATCGTTTTGAATATCTTGATATGCTCTTCGACTATTCTTTGCATGTCACGAGGATGGAACTTCGAACAAAAGCCCTTCAAATTCTTGGGCATGTCATTGTAAACAGCAAAGTGTATCGGCGAAGGGTTATGCGCAAGCCAAGCCATGGGGGGAGGCGGAGGTGGCACTTGCTGTTGGAGAACAGGGATTTGGGGCTGTATTGGCAATATAACCACAATATGGGGCTGGCCTTGCGCTATGGCTGCCTGGATTGTGCTTTGGGCTGAAAGGGCCGGGAGAGGAGCGAACCCCTGGCTGCCGGAGGGAAGATGTGCAAATGCTGTTTGAGATGGTTGGGTGGAAGATGGAGGCCGGCCAAATGAAGGTGGGGGTGAAATGGAGGCGGATGGAGTGGAGGAAAAGGAAGAGGAAGAGGCGGAGCTGCTTCCTTGTGCTCATTTTGCCCTCGTGGGAGGCTACAATTCTTCAAATTCTCCCTTGTTTGGCGTTGATCGTAGAATCCTTTGAAACCTTTCCGGGGAGAATGATTCGATCCGATCCAACTTCACTTTATCCCGTGGTTTATTATTCCGATCGTGGCCCTCCTTCTAGCGTCAGTTCTGTTGATGGTGTTTTATGCACTTCTCAACACCCGAGGTAATGCATAAGTACTTTTTCTACCTCTCTTAAAGACAATCCCACAATTGAATTCGCAGAACACTATCAAGGTCTCGGATGTTAGATCATGGCCGATTGCTTAGATACCTCGGTAGTTTGATGTGATTTCTTTGGAATGAAAAGGAGACCTTCTGAAATACAAAGTGTGGGCACAAAGCATGAAGTTGGATCTTCAAAAAGGAGTTCTTAGCATGAAAGCAGTTATGTGTTGGCTATAGGTTCAAACAGTAGTCTCAAACTCCATCTAGTTGCAGATTTGGCTTTATAATGTGCAATGAACCTTGGTATTGTTCAATTTCTAAAAAAAGGGTGGAAAAGAGCGAAGGGGAAGAAAAGTTCCTAAGTCTGAAACTTGCAATGAATAGTGACAATGGAGTTCCTGCAATGGACAATTCCCTCAAACAATATCCCACTTAACCAGGGATTTCACAGTATCATGGAAATTGTGCTATCTTCTAAGGGCTGCAGATTTTTATCCTTCATCCACTACATACATGCATGAACTAAAGATAAGTGTTTGGGGCAGCTTTAATCAAGTCCAGGCTAACTTTGCACAGCTATCTACCTTCAGCAAACAGCAAAAAGTATGGACTAAGGGATCATCAACAGTGCATAGGAATTTTCATAAACACCAAACAACATTCCTAAGATTTACCCAAATGCAATAAACAGCTAACTAAACAGCAAAGAGATCTAAGCTAAACATCTAATATTGGAGAAGTGAATCAAATGACATGAGAGAAAACAAGGAAATGCACCAAGTCAATGCTATTTCTTATAAATTTCTGCAGCATGTCTTTACAACAACTCAACTCTCTCTTTTGCAAATGAGGGGAGTGCTCTATTTATAGTTTTCCAAAAGTCAAATGAATGGCCAAGATTCATTACAATTGTGTGGCCAAGATTCATTACAAAATAGGGTTTCACCTACCCCCAAATAGATTTACAATTAAAAAACATTCTTTGTCATTTCCCTATTTCGTTATCTAGTGGATGACACTATTGTTTTTTCGTCCTGTAGCTAATTGCTATTTTCTTGGCTGTAGCTACTCTTCGGGGAGGTCCTCTTCTTTGGCTGGGTTGTCCTCTTGCTCCTTGGAAGCTGCGTGTTCAATGTACTTGAGGATGATGGCCTGGAACTTGTCTACCTCGAGGACCTCGCATCTCAACACCTAGTAGCTCCATTCTTTGGCGTTCTCTTCCAACCGCTTCCAATCCTTGTCATACTTTGAACCTTGGTCTCTGAATAGCTCTGATCGATCGGAGGCACAGACAGTGAAGCTTAGGAAGTCTGTTGTGATATCTCCGGTTGTCCCGTCCTTCATCTTTTCCTCAAAATATGGCTTGATCTTTTCGGCGTCCAATTGTACCGTGGGCATATCATGGCCCGTCATTAACTTAAGGTACTCGGTGCATTCTGCCCGGATCTCCTTGATCCACTCTATATCTCGATCTACCTTGTTGAGGATCTGCTCCATCCTTTCCTTTCGGTTGACAAGGTCTCTGCGCCATATGTTCACCAACTAGTGATTCTCTTTTTTTAGCTCTAGCTTTTCTTCCCACGTGCTTTCTGGCATCTAAAGGATGGTTTCGATTTTCGGGGCGGTGGAGTCATAGATTACAGGGAAGTTGGTGCAGAGTTTCTTCGTACCCTCCAAGGATTGGACCAGGTCCAGGAACTTGTTGGCTATCTGCACAGCCAAGCTGATCCCATTGTTTCCGATGCTTATGACCTGTTGGAACCAATCCTAGTGGTCCTCTCCAAGTTCTTCCTCCTTTCTAGCTTATCTATCTGCTCTTTAGAGAGTAGCTGCGGTGCAGCTGTAGAGGTAGTGGGCAAGTCATCTACTGATGACCACTGTTGAATATAATCGGTCAGGGCCGCAACCTGCGCCTTGAGCTCGTCCTTGGTGACCTTTTCCTATTTGATTAGATGCACCACTGTGGCCACTGACTCCTCCAGATGTTTGACCTTCTGTTCCCTGGTTGCTGTCCCTAGGTCAATTGTAGAGATATTGTAGCTAACTCCGGCCTGGTCAACTGTTGGTGTTGCTACTTGTGCTGCCCAGGAGCCAGAAGCATCCATGGTTATCTTGGAACGGACCTTAGGCTTCTTCTCCTTCTTTGTTGTGGTCAGGGATTGAGCCAAGATGGCTTCCAATCTCGACCTCGGGTCTGTCGGAACTGAGATTGCCCTTTCAAGCTGCTTTTCCAACCAGTCGGGCATGGTAGATTTGTCCTTGGGTGCATCATGGCTGCCTTCACCCTTTTCAGTTAGAGGCAAGACTTCTGCCTCCTTTTCTTTTTGAAGCTCTTCCTCCTCTTCGTCAGAGTCACGATAAAACACGAGGCGTTTAGCGAGTGTCTTGGTAGACAACATCCGGGTGGGATCTTCTTCTCTCGCCACCTCTTCTTTCTTTTCTTCAACAGCCTCAACCTCGGGGCTCTTCACAATATGGGTCTCGGCCTCAGTGATATCCTTTTTAGGTTGCTCTTCTTGTGGCTGTCCCTCTTCACCATGCGGCGACTGTTCTGCCTCCTCCTCAACATCCTTTGGCTACTGAGCCAACTCTTCTTCAATGTCTTCATCGAAAACCTGAATAATTTTCTTGGCACCCGAGCCATCCTCTCCATCCCCACTCTCGGAAGAGCCTGTCTCTTCTTCCTCGTAGGCCACCTTATCGATGGTTCTGTGCTCGTATTCGGGGTGCTGATAGTAATCATCGGCCTCTTCCTCGATAGGCTTCGAAGCCTCCTGTTCCAGCTCCTCCAACTCTTTGGAAATCTGCATTGTGGCCTCCATGGCCAGCGGACCTGTTGGCGGTTGCAAAGGCTGAGCTATTGTGAGGGCTTGGGCGAGGGCCGCCTGGAATGCGGGGTCCATTAGGATTTGCGAGAGCTCAGGAGGAAGACTCTGCAAGTGCCATGTAATAGCTTCGGGCACAGTGGAAAGGGGAACAGGTGATGCTATTGTTGCCAGAGGTAGGGAGGTAATGTGTGACATGGCAGCAGCAGAGGAAGGGGAAGTGGTCATGCTAGAGGAGGAGTCGATATTGATTATTGACCCGGCCGGGGGTGAAGAGGCAAGGTGAACAGAAATATCCACCACCTGTGGAGATGAGGCGATTGCGGCCTGAGAGGCGGGCAGCACACCAGTCAGAGGAGGAAGGAGCAAGGGAGGCTGTGCCTCTGTTGTGATCACTGTCCTCTTGAGCTTCTTGGGAGATGAGCCTCCCGTGTCCTTCATTGCTTGTTCTTTGGGGTCTACAGACTATGTCATTTATGCTTCTTTTCTCTTCTGGGACCTGGTGATGGGGGGAGACTTGGAAGTCTCACCAGCTGATGTAGAGGTGGCAACGTCCTCCGTGGTGCTTGGCTCGCTCTTGAGCGCTTCATATGTTAGAGCCACCCCCTGTTGCTTTAGTTGTGCTACCTGCCCATCAACCCATTCCCTAGTGCGAGCTATAATCGGCTGGGTGATAGTATCCAGGTCCTCGACCTCTTACTCGTCCCAGTCGATGGAGGGGATTTCCAGGTCGGCAACTATAGGGTACCTCGGGTGCACAAGGGTGGACTCATCCTCCTCAAGTTAATCAGGCACCGGAAACAGCTGCACCCTCCTAAAAAACTGCACGGTCATGTGCATGTAGTGTCTCACGTAGACCTCCTTGTCATCTTTACAATCTGCCTAGAAATCTTCGACATGGTACTTGTGGGCGTATGCCGGTCCTAGTGCCTTCCTGACATGGCCATGTGGGTCCATTCGTGGGCGAGCCATGTACCATTCAATGTTGTATTCTTTAAGTTCCTTCTCTGAGTTGTCAGCGCATTGAGATGTTTGCAGTCGATATAGGCCCTGACCGAGGGTCATGGGATAGGGGATCCCTACTACATGCTTATGGCCGAAGACCGTCTGAATATGTTGGAGCTGCTGGGAAAGCTCTAGGAGAATGATCTGGTCGTTCAGGTATCTTGGCAACTTGTTCGGCCATTCCGTGAATCCTTGGGCGCGGATGTAAGTGAACTTAGGGAACTAAATGAATAGGAAGGTGTACTCCTTTAGGAGCGCCCGGGCGCTGTGGGATACCCTTCTCTTGAAGTCCCCGGCTATCAATCTGATGACATGGCCAATGAAGGCGTCATTGACCTGGCAGTACTCCCTTTTGAAGTTGCGGTATTGTAGTTGGGGGTACCGGTCGAAAGGCTTGAGCCCTCATTTGTGATCCTGATCTGGTGCCATAAATAGCCCACTATATTGTCTCAGACCTGCCAAGAAGTATACCAGGTATGAGGTCATGTAGAACTTGGAGCTTTTCTTGACATTTACAAACTGCTCGTGGAAGCAGTTGCTGATGATACTCCCCTAGTTGAATGAGATCTTAGTTTTCACGTCCTCATTTCCTCGTATGATCTATTTAATGTAGTAAGCCATCCACTCCTGGAAGTAGGCGGCTGTTGGGAGGCCCATAACCCTGCTTAGCATAGTCACCAAGTCATGATAATCTTCCTGAAAGTCACTGCGGAATAGCTCCTGGGGAACCTTTGCAGCGCTACCCCGTTTCTCCCTAAGCCAGTAAATGTTAATTGACTTCTTGCAGCCCAATGGATTGGCATCCCACGCCACCTAAAACTGCTCCAAAGTGGGGACCTCCATATGTGGGAATGTAGGAATGTGAAACGTTTTAGTGATTCCTTCTGGAGACATGTCAGCGAGGATGTTTCCCTCCTTATCCATGATCGTTCTGGTGTCTGTTTGGTAGGCTTCTCGGCAAGCCATTACTAATTCCGGTGCTATCAGAGACGGAGGGAAGCCGACAGCTTTGGCAATTCCGCTTTGGCGTATCAACCTGGCATTCTTTGTTTTAGGGTCGACCTCAACCCTCCGGGTGAACTCATCTATGTCCACCTGGCCGATATTGGTATCTGAGATCTCTTTCCAGTCTGTTGAGATCTTTGACTAGAGCGGTTCACCCTAAAATTGAAACTTCATCTGATCCTTATCTTCCTTTCCCTGAGTGGCCCTTCCAGATTTATTGCCCTTATCCTTTTCGGTGGAGGCCCCTGAGGTTCCTACATCCGATTCCATATATCCTGCAAGCAAAGGGAGAAGTCAGCACAACAAAACATCAACAACGTTAATGTTAGTCCATATTATGAGCATATCATCTAAATAACCATTCAAATACATCATAAATTTTATCCTCAGATGATATCGATGTCATTTTAGAGCATTTGGACAATCCGGGCCCGGAGGGCCGGACTTCCCTTACAGGAATGCTGTCAGGGAGGGAAAATAAGACCAAAAGTTCCCGGAGACCCCCGTTGGCCAAATTTTAGTATTTTAAGAGGCCCATGATGGAGAACAACATGATTTAGGATGTGGGTCGAAGTTAGATTCTGAATTTGAGTCTGTTTGTATTAGTTTAAAGAACTTCGGAGGTTTCAGGCCGGAAGGCAGTTAAGGGGCAGCTGTTTGGGATGGTGAATAGTGGGCGGAAGTCCGGACGAGGAAGTCCGGCAGCGGAAGTCTGAAGGCCAGAGTCCGGGAGGCAAAAAGATAGCCGACATGAGGTTCGGTTTTACAATTAGACCAGATGGCACTCGGAGTGGCGGGGCCCGGTGGCCGGGAGGACGCGAGCTGACGGTCGCCGCATGATTTTCAACCATTTTGAATGGCGGTGGTGAGAAGACCGGAGCCCGGAAGGCGGGGAGCCGACGGAGGTTCGCCGTTAAGAGATTTTGCAACGTTGCTCAGTGGCGACGGTGAAAGGCGGCCCGGAGTCCGGGCGGCGGGAAGACGAGAGCTGCAGGCCACTGCATGAATTTTGCGATGATTTGAACGGCAGCGGCGGCAGGGAATCCGGGACCCAGCGACCGAAGAGACGGGAGACGACGGCCGCCGCGAGGTTTTGGCAGCGATCGGGCGACGGTGGCGGCGAAGGAACCTCCAGGGCCCGAAAGTCGAGCAGCCGGAGGGGTTCCGTCGTGGACGACGGCGGAACTATCACGGAGTTCCGGGGATGGAACTCCGGGCGGCCGGGCCTGGAGGATCCTGGGGCATGCCAAAGTTTAGGAAAAATATGGACAGACAAAAGAAGCCCGGGATCCGAAGGGCGGGCGACAGACTCAACTTCGCCACCGAGGCAACGATTGGCCAAACAGCAGAAAAAAGGTGGTGGAACCCTGACGTCCGGGGCCTGAGCACACGAAAGGATGAAGACCCGATTTCAATTGTAATGGTCAGGGCAAGATCGGGGTCTGATTGGCGGTCGGCTGGGTCGACTTAGGCAGTTTGGTGCGGCGAAATGCCAAGGGAAACCCGGGAAGGGAAACCCGATGCACCAGGCTCGGAAGGGTAGACTTCCGTCAGGAGTTTGCAGTTCCAGATTCCGACGGCGATGAAGGGTTTCGAGCCTGGCAAGCACCTCTACACTGCGTGAAGAACGCCCATGACGCGGACAAGTCCCGAGCTGGCGGCGAGGGCAATTCTGATGGGTTCCAAAAATTTTGAAGACATGGGTTATGGGCGCGATGGGGTGTTGTTTAATTTTATGCAATTTAATTTATTGTTCAATTTAACAAAATCCCCAAAAATGATAAAAAATGATGGGAGGGCAAATGAGGATGGCCTACCTCGGATACGCCAAGCGGGGAAGTGCGGAAACCACTGGGAATCGATGAAATGCAGCAGACTTGGACGATCGAGTCGCGGGGTGAAAGCGGTGGGCTCCAATTTGATCGTTGCTCCAATTTACTTCAATTCACAATATGAAAATGACGGGCAAATTTGGTCATTATATAGTCCAGGCGCCATTAATGCGATCACTTAATGCAGGTACGGACCGCCAAAAGTTGGTGAAATTCAATAAGGTCAGCGGCGGAGGATGAGACCCCGGGGCCCGGAGGCCGGAGGGATGCGAGACGACGGCTGTCACGATAATTTGTGATGACTAGGCGACGGCGGCGATGGGATGTTCGGGGCCTGGAGGGCGGGGAGCCGTCGGGAGTCTGCTGCCGAAGACTTCGCTTTGTGTGGGTGGCGGCGGCGGCGAGCAACACCCCGGGGCCCGAGGGGTGGGCGACTGCCGGAGAGCCGCCATCAAAGATGGTGATCTCGGGACGGAAGTCCGGATGAGGACTTTCGGAGCCCGGGGCCCGAAGGAGTAGGGGCCGCCCAGGAAATCCCCAATGAATTCCGAACGGAGGATGGTAGGGCGGGCTCCGGAGGGTGGAAAGACGCC
>VDFB02281492.1:259487392-259759436 GCA_007258455.2 Sequoia sempervirens
CTCTCAACCCTCTCCCTCCTACCCCCTCTCCCTTTGTTAGGTCTATCTCTCCCTCTCAACCCTCTCCCTCCTACCCCCTCTCCCTCTCTCTCTCTCTCAACCCTCTCCCTCCTATGTTGAAAAAATATGTCTCAATCCCACAGGCTAAAACCTCTATTGGAGCCAAGACAGTGTGACATATTCTATGTCTGGCCAATGAGTAGATTTGTAACCTTATGTTTTTTACAGGTTGTTGTGACCTTGTAGAAGTCTTGTTGAATGGTCACACATTGGATTCTTTGGTGTGACATGTTGTGTTCGGTATGTTCTCTTACCGCGTGGAGATCTCTAGCCAACAGGCCATACATATCGTTTATCAGGGAGACCCTTGGCCGAAAGGCTTAGTTCGGGAAGAAGCCTCAATGATGAAGAAAGGTCTCACTAATGGGGGAAATCTTGGAGTCTTCACGGTGACACAATGACTTCGGTATAAAGTCTCAGTGGCTGATCGAGAGTCTCGCCGATGATGAGGGGTCTTCGGTATAACTCTTGGTGAATGGTGGTCTAAGGGTAGCTTGGAGAACTCAGTAAGAACAATCAGTGAAGAGTGGTATGTCTTGCCAAGAGAATTTGCTTGGTGTCCTCAAAGTAACATCTGATGGGTTGGTAAGAAGGCTTACCGATGTGTGAAGTCTTGCTGACCGTTCGGTGCTCGATGTAACTAAAGGGGTCTTGGTGTGAAGTCTCAGTGATGAACGAAAGTCTTGCTGACTACTGATCACTTCAAAGAAAGTATTTAAACCTTGGTATGATCTCTTGGAAAAAGATGATAGTCTCACCGATGTAAGTTATATTATCTATTTGACTTTTGAACCTCGATATGAAGTCTTGGTGAAAGTGATGAGTCTCACCAACTAGTGGATGCACATGGATTAACATGAAGGCTCAGTGTGAGGTCCTAGAAAGAGTGATAGTCTTGCCAAAGGGTAAACTAAAGTTGATGCAATAGGTAAACTCGATATAACCTCTTGTCGATTGTAAGGACTCTTGGCGATATCGAATGCTGACTGTGTTGGCATCGGGGAGACACGGACAATGTCTCACTGATATGCCAACACAGCTTGACATGGTTATCATAACGCTAGTGCGTTATTAACCAGTAGAGATATGTTCGTTTAGGATTAAATAACGTGCTTGTTTTATCACTAAAATGGTAAAAAATCACAGTATACCCATGATGTCATCCCACATTCTGCATATTCTCCTGGTTTTGTGCGTGCTCTGACAAAAAGTAGCTTTTTGGTGATTGAGTGAAGTGTGCATGCATGATTTTGAGATTCCATCACCTTTTGAATGTTCTTTCCATCACCTTTGCATGAAATAGCAGAGTTTTCACATTGAAATGCATATAATATCAATTCAAGTTTGAATTATAATGATAATTGATATACAATTAAAATTTAGAGGGGAACAAACTTTTGAAGAAGTCAATTTTTTGAGGAGTTTGAGGAAGGAAGAAGCAAAGGCTACATAATTGGGTAGAACTCCTCTATTTGAAACTTTTCTTTTTTAGTTATGTGAAATCTTTGTAAATTTTCTTTCATTCTATTATGGCTTCATTTCATTTTTGTTGTTTAGCTTATTCCATGTTGATCAAATTGTTTGTTTGTGATGCAATATCATATTGCCAAGCCACTCAACAACATCATTTCTTTAGGGAACTCCTTCCCAAATCAATAAAGAGTAAAAGATCAATTTATACAAACTTTGTCAAATTCATCCAAACTACTTTCATTCAACCAAAATCCATTTATTTCATTTCAAGTTATAAGGCTATCAATAGCCAATTCACCATCTCCATATAGCAAACTATTTTCAGAATCAAATTTCAACTTTGTTCTTGTCATAATCAATACAACAATCACTCATCAACTAACTGACCCTTCAAGGAAAACAACAAACACCTCCTCGCCCTTTAGACCTCAAGAATCAAACATCATCCCACCTATTTAAGATATTCTTTGCTCAAATCAACACATCCATCATCCTATCTTCACTTAAACACCATTTGTAACAACAACAAGCAACATTAGTTTAACACTGTCACCAGACCTTTAAGATACCAATTTCATCATTTTTTGATTGTAATATTCCAATATATTAGTATAGACACACTCTAACTACTTTGCATTCAAGAAACCATTGCCATATATTGGAAACATATGCCCAAATCATCAAATCTTTCACAATCTACCTTCAAAACATTACCAAGCATAGACACAATTGTGGAATCACAAATGAGACTGCTCCCAAGTACTTAACATCATTCCTTTCGCTGTTTCTACATATTCTCTATTTTTAGCAAACAATGCCAAATATCTCTAGCAGGCCAACATTCCATCTAATCGGGTGATTCCTTTTCTATCATAATGCATTTACACAATCCCAATATAGATTCTCAGGCCTATTTTGATCCTTTTCAACATAGTATAAAAGTTTATAAACTTATTTCACAAAACAGAGTAGAACCAACATGTTGTCTACTGGTAAAAGCCCTTAAATAGTTCAATTTATCAAAGCAAGTCATCATAGAACTACTCACTAATCCACCAAACCTGCAAACAATCTTAGGCCATGTGTAGAAACTCACAAATAAACAAGTTTCAAGATGGGAAATGCCCATCAATACATAGAATCAGTAAGCATTTGATTATAGGGTGAAAACACACCAACCATGAGGGTTTCTTTTATGAAACATTTGCAAAACCTCTACTACTCTGCCCAACAACTGAAATATGCTTCATTATGTCTGCAAATTATTTTGAAATAATTTCTAAGCTCGTCTCCTTTACATGTTGTTTCCTCAAACCCTACTTGAAAACACCATTTTTTTGAATGAGAAAATTCATAATTTTGTTCATACAACAGTATCTCAACTTCTTATTTCTATTTACCCCTGCCACACACATCTTGACATTGAAGAGATACTAAATATGATCTATTCCACCGACCTACTATCCCTACATCGATGGAATGGCTAAGAATCACTTTTTAGACTCTCTAAAAAATTCTAAGGAAACCACAGACCGAGACTTAGGAAACTAAGTTCAAATGAGATTGATTATTTGAATTACAATTCCTACAACTTTCAAGAATGAAAGAAGTCTCTTTCCCTAACAAGAATAAAATCTTAGAATATGCTTGAATCACTATGCAACTTGAAAACAAGAATAGAAAAAGGTTTCCTAAATAACTGAGCAGAGGTTTTTTTATTAATTTTTTTATGGATTTTTTGGATAGAAGATCTTCCTTTCTCGAGCTTACAATTCTTTTTAAAGGTTTCTAAAGAATTTTAAATAACTTCCTCTTCATCTTCATCAAACCATCCTTTCCCTTCCACAAAAAAGACTCTTCACTTTCCTGCTTTTGTGCAATTTTACATTTTTACAATAATTGACAACTTTTGTTATAAAAAGCAACTTTTCAATAATATCACCTAGTGACCTATTTCATGGTGCAAATACATTGAAATTCATCATTTAATGACCTTCACTCATCATATTTACTTGAACATTACAAATTGAAAAAATTATCCTTTTGAAGGAATTTCATCACCTAGGTGCTCCTGCACCAGTTTGTCATGTTACAACCTTACATTGTCAATGGAAATTTTAAATCACACAATTCGATACACTTTCCTATTACATTTTTAAACCACATCTCTTTGAGGCATTTTATTAAATTTAACAATTGACTTTCTTTGTGTATGCTTTTTAAGCTATCATTGAGTTATTTTGTCAAATAGTTATACAAACCAGCTTTCATTGAGTTATGCTTCCAAAGCTTTCAATTAGTTAATTTGACAACTTAGCACTTTTTGCATAGGTAAAATTATTTGTCATGCCAAAGAAACGAACTGTTAAAAGGAAAAAACTAACAGATGATCAACTCCAAGCCATCAAAGATAAAGAGAAAAAATGGATGAGGGAATTTCATGAAAAGTAGAAATTGGGAACGATTGATGAAAACAAGCCAGTTGAAGAGGAACCTCAACTGTCAAAAAGAGAAAAGAAATTGGCAGCACAAAGGGCATGAATTTTGTGCAGCTGCTAGGGAGATGTAGATACCCTAGTTGGAGACACACCCTCTACCGCAAGTGAATACAAAGGGACACCATTAAGCACAAGAAAATATGGAGGGACATCATCTACCACAAGTGAGTATGGTTGGACACCATCCACCACATCTAAAGTTGAGAGTACATCATCACTCGGATTTGATGAACAAAGTATGCCATCATCCCCATGTGAACCTCAAGGTATGTTCTATTCCACCCTCGATTGAAGGTATGCAATCTAGCCCACCTCAATTAAATATTGATGAAATTGCTAATGTTGAGATGTATGTGCCTAAGAGAACACCACCTAGAATTTTGCATAGAAAGCCAAAGTTTTTGATTAATATTGATGAGGATATTTTGCAACACATGGAAGGTAAGATTCCATAAGGCACTTGTAGAAGATATGCTGATAAGATTTGGAAAATGTTCTTTTAAAGGCTAAATGAGACTGTAAGATGTCAACTATTTGTTCAAATGATGCGGGGTTTAAAGTACGAAAACATCATGAAGACTCTTGGGTTGAGAACATCAAATGCATCAATTGAAAACACTATTGTGAAGAATCTAATGGATGCTTATGACAGTGTGGGTAAGACCTCATGCTCAAAGGATAGTAATGTCACCCGACGTGTTATTACATCAAATTTGGTAAGCTATCAAACAAAGAGATCTCACCTCATTAAAAAGACAAGTGAACAAATGGGAATTAGTAGAAAGTTTTACTTTCAAAACGCTATCTGTAAAGGCTGCTTATAAAGAATTGAGGGTACCTAATCAGCCGAATTCAGGACTCTGTGAGACTACCACAAAGATAAAAAAGTTGTTGAAGCATTGAGAATACTAATTGAAGATTATTGGAAGAACAATACAAGGCCATCTCCGAATCAAAAGGATGTCGTAAGAAGGAGAATCGGTAGTCGAAACCGTGAGTCACATCCAAAGCATTTTTTGGATACACTGAACCAATTTTTTTTTTTGATAAATTAAAATTCTATCCTCAAATTAGTATTTTAGTAAAAGATTTTTTGAAATGATTAAACCTTTTTATGTCAAGATAAATCACACACACACTACTTGTTGCTATAAACTACATATTGAATTCTCTAACCATTATGATGTTTATCGTTCTATATGTTTACATTTGCATACTAACGATGTTTTGCAGCATTGTGGCATAGAAACCCCACCAAAATCTTCAAGAAAGTTCTTATAAATTTTTTAATGTGAAATAGAAGATGGCCAAATATTCTATAGGACATCATGCTTGGATGGTTCATGCGAGCGTTGTGGTGGCTTGCAACAAATGCTAGCATGTCAACATATGGAAAGCACATATGAGGTGGGACAAAAATTAGTAGAGTTTAAGAAGTATAAAACAGTGGCATACGCTACAAAAGATGGGTCTGAAGCAAAAAGGTGTGAGTTGGTTATTCAGAAGATTCCAGTGTATTAGTTCATGTCCATGTTTCATGAGAATCTAGTGTATGAGTATGCAAGGCATACCCATAGAGCCCGATGGCTGGACACACAATTCAAGCTATGCAAGGGCACCTTTCCACTTGGTAGCATTGTATCAGTGGTTAAATTTGCAGAGAACTACACTCTACAGCCACAGTGTGAGGTGTAGTCACAATATTACAACTCCACACAGGTTTCGATATTTTTGCACATAGCATTCATACATGTAGTTGAAAGTATAGAGGACAAAAGGAAGGTATTGAGGGAGTATCACTTTTATATTAGTGATGATCACACACATTCTCCAAAGTTCGTGCAAGGTTGCTTCCAGATGTTCTACAATCATTTGGCTTAGAGGGGCATATCATATGATCGGCATATAATATGGTCAAATAACTGTGCAGCATAGTTCAAGAACGTGCTCATGTTCTATTGGTTGTGCAGGATGCATCTCACTACACGTGTTCAACATATGTGGAAATTTTGTGAGGCTAGACATGGAAAGGGAGAGCATGACGGTGCAGGAGCTTTCATGAAAAGATCATTAGTACTAATAAATTAGAAAAGTATGATAAGTATAGTTGATAGATGCAAGCTCTAATCATCGAGCGGTGTAATGTCTGATGTCTGTAATGAAGGTACATCTCGGGCCAGATTTTGGTTGATGGACGATACCAATATTGCACCATATGAGGATTAAGGTACACCATTAGATCATGGAGGCTGGTACTTTCCAGCTCAAATGCGTTCATGAGTATCGATACATGGGTGATGGCATGCTTTTTTTCTTCATGTACAATGCAAGCCTGGAATGATTGTGAGTTAGGGGAGTGGGTTGACAAATGGTTGACAAGTTATCTTAGCCCACTTCACACGTATCGCCCTCCGATGGCATTGGAACTAACACGGATGGAATCATCGGTCAACTTTGACCATGTATCAGATCTAGTTCAACCAGGTAATATATCTACTTTCTTAGTATTTGAAATTCCATATTGTTATCTTACTTTGTACTGTATTCATAATGTTGACTAATTTCAAGAGATATGCCACACATATAAATGCAAGACATGTTTATGCAGTTATTGTAGATGAAGACAATGAAGAGGGTACAAACTAGTACTTGTGTTGTTGTGTTGAGGAAAAAAAGAAATTGGAAGCCCCAATTATAGATGGAGAAAACATTGAATACCCTATAGGCTCAGTTGTTGTTACTAGAACGTGGCTGAGAAGGTACCCACATAAGAGTGTTAAGCATTGGTTGTTTGAGGAATTTGACACATCGAAGATTCTTCATTACTAAAACCTTGTCGTGGCATCCAATGTTCGTTTGAACAAATATGGGGGTAGACCTTTGAACAAGACCTTGTGGAAGGTCTGTGAGTCTGACCATGAGGCAATAATTGACACAATAAAGAGTAGAGCAGACCCAGATGGTTCATTGGATTAATTTGTAAGTATATGCACAATGGTTCTTATTAATTTATACCTGTATCCACATCGCTGGTTGATGCCAATGCTATCATCTTATTTTACTTGTGTATCCGCATGTAACCAGCATAAAACATTGATTGGTGTCCTACGGTATAAAATGCAGGTAGATTTATGAGCCATCCAAGAGAACTTCGCCGCAAAAGCAACAAACATCCTTATTTTGATGATCTTGACAAACTTCAATTATGATTTTAAGCCATTAGTGCAAGTGCGCATGCTTCTGATGAGGAAATTTCAAGTTATTCATTTGAATTTAACCTTATCATGACCAACTCTG
Source organism: Sequoia sempervirens (assembly GCA_007258455.2). Lineage (NCBI taxonomy): Eukaryota > Viridiplantae > Streptophyta > Pinopsida > Cupressales > Cupressaceae > Sequoia > Sequoia sempervirens. The sequence goes on from VDFB02281492.1 coordinate 259,494,721, forward strand.
CGATGTAGACATATAAGAGCATCCTGTACCCCACAATTTATTCATAGAGCATAGACATGGTGTTAACTTTGAAAAATGCCTCAAAGAAATGTGGTTTCATGGTGATGGAACGGCATGACGAATGCTATGACAAGCAAATTGCTATGGATTGTCATGGCATTCCATCACCATTGAGACCACATTTCTTTGAGGCTTTTTTTCAAATAGTTTGCTACCTTTTATATGCTATTGATTATTAGTATGCTTTGATAGATTTTTTCCAAGCATCCATAGCTTTTTTGGAACCACCTATTTTAGGATTTTAGCCATAGCAACAAGGAAGTGAATTGTTTGATAGAATGCTTTGGTAAACATGTATGATAAATGTACTAGCATAGAGAAGGTAGCGAACTGTTTGAAAAAATGCCTCAAAGAAATGTGGTCTCATGGTGATGGAATGCCATGAAAATCCATAAAAAATTTCTTGTCATGTGATGTAGAGGGGATGGGACTTTAGTCAAAACTCAACGTTTCAAGGATTAATACAATCTCAAACACTCTTCCAGGCACCCTGATGGAGACAAGCCTCAATAGTGTACTTATAACTTATATGCTTTCCTAATGGACCCAAACCATTGGACTAATCTCAAGGAACTCAAAAAAACTTTTCTTGAATGGTTTCAAATCCCCAAACCTCTCTCTTAGACAAAACTCACTTTTTGCACCTTGACTAGGCTTCTAGCCCAACTAGGCTTCTAGCGATGGTTTTTTGACTTTTCACTCAACTTCCCCAAAGAAATACTCAATATAATGACCAATTCAGATGTGATTCATGATGATACAGAACATATCAAATCATTTATGGCACTTGTTATGGATCAAACCTACCAAAATATGTTGTTTCCTCAAATTTAAGGCCTAATTAGCTCACTTTTTCAAAGCAACCCCTCTGTAAAATTATCCCCTAACTATGAAACTTTCAGTAGTGTTTTAAAATGTTCCCAAACCAAATATTTTCAAGGTATTAGTCTTCTTTGTCACCCTCAATAAATTGCTCCAAAACTAGGGCCTCTTGAAAACCAACTTTCCCAACACTTCCAGAACCTTCTCTTGGACTTTTCACCAATAACTCAACATATATAAACACCTTCAACTCAGAAATATACCCCTTATTAAGGTAGATCTCCTGCTGCTACACTTTAGGCACCATTTTCATGCCCCTTTCCTCATAAAACTTAAAAATTCAATAATCACTCTTTCCTGACAACAACTCTGTTAGATCAGGCACAAAGGATATGATCCACGGCAAAAGCCAGTCAGCATTCCGTTAAAAATGGATCATTTATCATGGAAGACTCTCAAAACTAGTGAAATTTTGTATTTTGAGTATTACCAAGAATATAACACAAGAAACTGATTCCCAACATTATTCAGGTCATTCAAAAGGTTAAATGCATGTAAATACAAGTTCTTAAACCATCCAAATGATCATGAAACCAAAAGGAATAAGAGATTCATCAAAAAAACTCAAGAAAATGCAAAAAGATTGAAGTTTTTATTGATTTTCTATAGCAGTCCGTACAACACTTGCAATATCAGCCAACCCTCCATACAAATGCTTTCTTCAGGCTTAAAGAATCATCCTACAACTATCCCAACTGATTAGAATTGATTTTATTACATTATTGTGATTAAAACTCCTAAAACTCACTTTTCCACCCAAAGTTGGATTTTAAAATTTTGAATTTCCAACATTGCAATTTATTAACTCCTATTAACTATAAAGCTTCAAAACTATTACATATCATCATTCAACCTTATTTAACCTAATTAAAACATCATATACCTATTTAAACTCCTAGAACATCATTGTTCCATTTACAAGTCAATTTGGTCCTATGGTCCTTATCAGGACCCTTAGGACTTATGATCTTTGTCAACACTCATCCATGCCAAATGCCATTATAGGTCAAAATTCTATAATTGATGCTCTGGAAAGGTTTATAGACCTTCAAGACCCCTGCCATCTCCTGACTCTCCAAATGATCCTCAAGGAGCTTGGGTGCTCCTGCACCATCATGGAATTCCACCACCATGAGACCACATTTCTTTGAGGCATTTTTTTCTGTATTGTTCATTCTGTCTATGCTATATGCTATTATGCTATGACATATTTTTTCTAAGCATCCATAGCTTGTTTGAAAGCACCTATTTTAGGATTTTAGCCATAGCAGCAACGCAATGAATTTTTTGATCAAATGCTTTGATAGACATGTACAGTATGTACATATAGATAAGGCAGTTGAACTCTTTGAGGGGCTCTCAAAGAAATGAGGTCTCATGGTGATGGATGGCATGATGAATGCCATGACAAGAAAATTGCTATGGATTGTCATGGCATTCCATCACCATTGAGACCACATTTCTTTGAGGCTTTTTTTCAAACAATTTGTTGCCTTTTCTATGCTATTACTTATTAGTATGGTTTGATAGATTTTTTCCAAGCATCCATAGCTTTTTTGGAAGAACCTATTTTAGGCTTTTAGCCATAACAATAAGGAAGTGAACTATTTGATAAAATTCTTTGTAAACATGTATGATAAACGTAGTAGCATTAGGCTAAGGCAGCTTAACCGGTTGGAAAAAAATGCCTCAAAGAAATGTGGTTCATGGTGATGAATGCCATACAATCCAAAATTTGCTTGTCGCGTAATTCCACCACCATGAGTAGTTCATACTTTGAGGCATTTTTTCAACAGCTCATTCTGTCTCAGTGTTATTATTACTATTATGCTATGACAGATTTTTCTAAGCATCCAGTCATTTGTTCGAAAGTTAATATATTTTAGGCTTTTATTATAGTAGCAAGGAAATGAACTATTTACAATGCTTTGATAGACATGTATGAAAAATGTGTTAGCATAGACAAGGTTGTGAACTTTGGAAAAATGCTCAAAGAATGAGGTCTCTATGACCTGATGGAATGCCATGACAATCAAATGGCATTTTTTCAAAGAGTTCACTGCCTTGTCTATGATATTACTTACTATTATGCTTTTGATAGATTTTTTCCAAGTATACATAGCTTGTTCGAAAGCACTTGTTTTAGGCTTTCATCCATAGCAACAAGGTAGTGAACTCTTTGACAAAATGCTTTGGTAGACATGTATCAAAAATGTTGTAGTATAGACAAGGCAGTGAATTGTTTGAAAAAATGCCTCAAAGAAATGTGATCTCATAGAATGCCATGACAAGCAAATGCAATTGGCAGCTACTCCTAGTTATTTGTTATGCAATGTGAAGTAATTGCATAACTGCTTAGGTTGACTTTGTAAAAACTATATTGTAATTGAAATTTTGTTATCTATCAACATCTAGTTATTAGTTATGAAATGTGAAGCAATGCTTTTTGTTTGAAACATGTGCAATGCAATGTAATCAATGTTATGAATATAAACTACAAAAATCTAATTTTTACTAAGTTACCGGTTCAGTTTTGGGTTCTAGATCAGGTTCGAGAACCTGGTTCGCCGGTTTAGGAAAAAAAATTTGGGGGTTGGGTTCATTTTGGGTTCGGTCATACAAAAACATATAAAAATCAGAAATATATACATATTTGCAATAGTAATCAAGTTTAGAATACACCACCATATTAATAGTCAAATAACAAAGTAAAAATACACCACCACTTCCATAGTCAAATATTAAAATATTAGTGATCTACTCAAATGTCATGATCCAAAATTATAAATTAAAGTTCAAACATAAAAAATTCAAGTGTTTACAATCAGCCATTATTGATCATTGATCAATATGAAAAGTGTGAACATTTTTCTAGGTGGAAGGAAAACAAGAAAATAGTTTTACATAATTATTTACATTGTGAAAGAGCCAAAACCTTTTTCTTGCAGATCGTAGAAGAATCTCGGTGATTTTTTGGGTGTCCTTGCCTTGGAACAGAACTATCCTGGGCCATGAATGATTGACCAGGAACTGTGAGAAAGAAATAAGATAAATCACATGCAACTTGTTGCAATTTCTTTCCTTGGGAAAAAGGGTAAAGTTTTCTTTTTAGGTAGAATCTACTTTAGAGTTTGAATGCATTGATAATTTTCAAGATAGACTTAGCCAAATATGTCATCTAGGTTTGAAGCTTTTAAGTAAAATATTTGCTTCTTAAAATTTTGTTCAAAATTCAAGATGCAGGCTCTCCTCCCTTAGGGAAGAGAAGGCCTATCAAACCTAACACTCTTATGCAACACTTCTTAAGTTCTTGTTGATGCAGTATTAGATGCGAAGTTTCAAAATAGACATGGTTATATAAATTCTCATCTCATGACTATCATTGCATCAAATTAAGAATTTTCAATCCTTTATGGTCTAGACAAGAGAAGTATGGAGTAGTGTTCCAATGCTAAAGTATTATTGTGAATCTCTTTGCTATGAGTGGTTCAAAAATGAGGAATCTGTCTTCTACACCAAATGAGAAATATTCACAATATGTGCTAGGAAGGAATAAGTCCATAAGATCGAGTATGTAAGAACTAAGAATTGCAAAATTGGCTTACATTTGACTTCCAAACACAAAAATTTTCACACTTTTTGATGTTCACATGTAAGTCAAAAAATATATGTGGGTAAGTTGTAAAGTATACACTTGAATACATGTAACTCATATCTATTGAACCATGATTTTGTTAACTTCTACAAATATGACAATTCATCGATAAAAAGATTTGTATTAAGAAAATAGCCATGTACGCATACATCAATATATGTCGATATAAGTATAAAATATAGTTACAAAATAGCCATATAGGCTTATGAGAATGCCATATAGGTATTCAATGTCAAATATATCCAATACAAAATATACAAAATTTCCATGGTATATACAACAAAGGTCAGTATTCAAAATTCATTTCTCTCTCATGCTCTAGTTCAAATACAATTTCTTTCCTCATCGGTGATCCATGGGTGATGTCTGTCACCCATTTCAGTGACAAGCTTGAGGAGAGGCTCCGCTACTTCCTCTAGTGTTTAGCTCTCGTGAAGTTTCCAATCAAGCATAATAAGAAGTAAAGACATTAATATACAAATTATATTATAAAATTAATATATTTAACAAAATAATCACTTACGGTCTTCTCATGATCACTCTCCATGATGCAAATATTTGCATCCTGATGCACAAGCGTGCTCAAGCCCTATATAAACCATCCAAATAGGAATTAAACTACGAATCATTAATGGTTTGATTTTTCACTAGAACTAACATCTATAACAATGAATGTAAATTGAAATTTAGTAATTTTCCTCATACCTCCCCTATTAGAGCCATTGAGGATTGTATAGCGGAGGAAACACCAATATCCATTTCCCTTGTAACGTTTGGTGGTGTTTTTGTAACCAACATCTGAAAATAAAACAACAAATTATTCAATCACAAAAAAGTTACAAAAGAGATCCATGTGATGACTTATAATGTATGAGATCTAATGAACAAAATTTTGAGTATAAGTATTAAACAGATATATTTCTGATTATTAGTTATCAAATTTGAAGTTACAATGCTTTGATTTTGAATGATCTGTGTAATGCAACGTAAGGTCAACAATATGAATATAAACTAAACAAATCTATTAAACTTAGAATTCATTACTTAAGTTCTCTTTAAATTCTATATTACCTCCATGAACGTTTGATCAAATCTACTGGCACTCGAAGGTGTTTGCTTGAAACATCCAAAATCACATATCAAAATACCATTCGTAAAACAATGCTATTAACACATATAATAAATTTATAATTGTTTACTAACTTTACATACCCCACCAATAGGTGTACTGCAAAAATAAGTAGGTGGATGACTGGTGTATCCAGTTTCTACACTGTGACCCTACAATTTTATTAAACTAATAAAACTAAATTAGTTAATCTTGCATTTCACAATCAAAATTTAATAAATTAAATTCAATGAACATGCTGAATTTTACCTGAGTGTCAATGACATATGCATCATACAAAATATCATCCATCCTCTCCATCCCCATAGATGCATATAGATTAGGCTGCGTAGTAGCATATGGATCCTACGTAGCACCCTCTTGAGTGCCAGTAGGGTCATACAAACAAGTCACCCCGCATGATTGACACACATGGGTTCGAATGCCACCACTTGAAGACTCCCCTAGATGGCATTTTACAATAGGGCTAGTGTGATGGATGACACTCTGGGTCAAAGTTGTGATTGCTTGCAATGTCTCTATGTCCGCACTCTCCTTCGCAATAGCAGGCATCACAATCTGCTCACGAGGCGGCCTAGTGAGAGGTCATCTCCCTTGCCGCATAGGATCTGGTTGTGCACCATACCTATCCTGAGCTAACCCCACACCTCTCCCTAGAACTCCCTCATATCAAAATAATTTGGGATTTGGTTCAATACAAACTCACTGTATAGTTTCCTAAGAAAATATTGGGGGACTTCACAATTATTGCACGGTGGGTAATCAAAGACCATATACCATCTTTCATAAAAATGGTTCTTAATCTCTTGGTGTGGCACCAATGAATAGGAAACCTCTTTGCATTGAGGGTAAGATTTTGATTTGTTTAGGGTTGAATAATAGAGCACAAATCACCTTTAGTAATTTTTAAATCTTTTACTTGTTTATATGATAATTTGTCCATACATAATATGCCCTAGCTGTCTGCCTCCTATCTTGCCATCCAGATATTTGTTGGGTGATTGCATCTACATTTTTTAACATGTATTTCAATGAATTTTCTAGAAGCATTCTTTCTGTGGTTGAAGCATTTGGATCACTCAACCTACTGATAAAATCCTCAAGTTGTTTTCTATTGTTCTCAATTACACTCAAATTTTCTTGAGTGCCAGGAGGGAATTGAGAGAATGGTGGGGGAGGTTTATTTTGTTGTTGAGGATTTACCTCCTCTTCTTGTTGAGGATTTGTAGGATTTCCTATAGATTTTTTTTTTTAAATCAAATCTAACCTAAAACAAACAAAATCAATTTCAAACTAACAAATTCAAAACAAATAGTAAACAATACTTACCTCCTACATCTCTTCATTATCGTGGCACCATATTTGTAGACCAAATCCAACTGTTCTTGATGAAATTTGCAGAAGTCCTGCCTCCTAGAACGCGAGCGCGAAATTGAGGGTTTTTGGTCACGGGTAGAGTTGAGAAACAGTGAAAAGAAAATGATACACATTTCACTTTTTTTCTTTCTTTTAAAAGCACATAACACGCTCGCGTTATAACGCGAGCGCATTATGTGTTTCCCCATTTTTTTCCCATTTGGCCACAAAAGTGTGACCAACTTCATGCACCTGCCCAATTGTTGAATTACTTGTGCAAATAGGACTTATGTGAAAATAGATATATTCAAACAAGTTGTTTTCAACATGTTACACAATTTGTATTTGGAGTTGAAAATGTGATCTAGAGTTAAATGGTTGAGTTAGAATTGAATGATTAATTTTAGAATGCATGAATTACAATTAATTAAGTTTTATGAATTAGAGTTAATTAAAAATGCATTAAAATCTTTTGGGGTTGAAATTTTCATTCACGAAAATGTTTTGAAAGAATTTTCACGGCAGTAGCTTTTACGAAATTTTTGTATGACAATTGTTCGGGAATTTTTTTTTATCTCAGATTGTGATTGGAAGTGGGTTATTGGGTTGGATTATCTTGGATTTCTTCATCAAATAACTAATGTTTGAGCACAATTGACAGGAGCTTCATACTTTTCTTTAGCCCAGCTTTTCAGCTTAATCAGGGTTTTCTACATTTAGTGATTTTCTTCTTTTGGCTTTCTTACAAGATTTTTGAGTAAATCTTGGCAAAAAATAATTTTCTTACCAAACATGCACATACAATAGAAAAACCATTATAAGAGCATTCAATTTAAAAAAAAAAAAATAGCTAAAACTCTTTCGCAAAACTATTTTTGATAAAATTATGAATATCTAGTGTGGGATCCTTGCATTTCCTTGGATCGGTCCTTTAAGCAGATTAATGCATTCAAAGATTTGGAGGTTCTTTTATACTTTGCAATAGATCATCATACATGGATTTTTGGTTGAAATTAAAATATTGGGAGAACCTCCTTTTAAATCTATTTGGAGTGCCAACATTGTCTATTCATAGTATTCATTGATTTTTAGATTGTCTTATTTAGCATCACCAATATTCTCCACTAAGTCAATAGGGGGGTTCATCGTTTTAGTTATTAATTATTTTTCTTATCCTTTGGTTAATATTCTTTGTTCAACATCAATTTCAGAACTGCTCTTCTCTTAATGTTGAATATATAACCTTTCAAAATAGAATATTGTTGAGGTTTAAATGAATTCCTTGTCTTCATACACATCATGTAATAACTATTGCACTTAAAAATAGAAGGCTGTAGAGGATTTCATAAGCTCCCTTACTCCATTCACTGTCTGTCTCAGTGGTAGCACTTGAACATGTTAGGGTGTTTAGATTTAAATCACCTTCCTGAATTCCATTCACAGCCTGTAATGGTTGAAGCATTTGAATATTGAAGAAATTAGATGATTAAACAAACTCCCTATTTCATTAGTAACCTTCCACAGCTATAACGTTTAAACATAGAAAGGTGTTGACGTTTAAATAAACTCCTTATTACCGTTAGCAACTTGTCACAGTCGCTGCACTTGAACATGGTAGGACAATTAGATTTAAATAACCTCCCTGATACATTTGGGAACCTAACTCAATTGCAGTCTTGATATTAGAATGTTGTAGAGATTTAAATCTCTCTAATTCCATTGTCAGTCAGTTTTAGTCACAGACTTGAAACATAATAGGAAGTTTTTTAGCAATCAATTTTTGAAGTGTAGTTTTGTGACATATGTATGTAGTGGAGATAGCTAGCAGAGTTGTATGTATTGCAAATTTATACTTAAGAGCACAGAGAAACACATATCTAATACAAATCATATGCATAGCCTTGAGTTATTTATTTGTATCTCCACATAAGTCAAGAATAGTTATCGTTATAAAAGATGAAAATAGTCAAAATAGAATATAAATATCAATGTGATTTATCTTGCAAATAGCAATCAGATTATTGTTATGTTTTGGAATGTTGTATTGAAAATACGTGTCAAAAAATGAGCAACAAACAAAAGAGTGCAAACAGTAACTATAAACACCCGACACCTCAAAATTGGCCTAGTTGGATTCAAAAACAAAGTAAAGATAACAAATGGAGCTGATTTACCTTGTCTTGAATCGATCCTTTGGTTGGCCCTTCGATCTTTGATGTTGTATGCTCCTTTGATGACAAAAGATGCAAGTTGTGAGATGCAATATGGATGGAAAATAGGTGAAAATGGATGCAAGTGCAAGTATTTGGCTAAATATGGCTCAAGAGAAAGATTTGCAAGAGTTTGGCTAACACAAATGATCTCCTCCCAAAATGAGAGAAGAAAGGGGGTATTTATAGATAATTTTGAATTCTCTAGGGAAATGGATAGTTGGGATTAAGCCAACAAAGTGAAGATGTAGGGCTATGGTGAGTTGATAACTCACAATCCCTCACATCTTGACATGTGGCATGTGAAGTGGCTTGAGAAAGATGATGTGTAAATGAGTTGGAAGGAGAGTACATGACATGGAGGTACTACATAGTACCTTGAGATTTAGACAATATCTCCTCATAAAGGAGGTCCTTGTCCCCATGTGGGTGAGAGGACATGTGAGGAATTAAAAATTCCTCAAATATGCACATGGGGATGAGAGAAAGGATTTAAAATTCTTTGAAATCTATTGGGGGATTAAATGTGAATTAAAAATTTACATGGGGAAAGGGGTTCCTTCTTCAAAAGGAGAAAACATTTAATGGGTTTGACATAGGACACATTCCATAAATGACATGGAGATTAGGTTGACCTAATCAAGTGATTAAGGTTGTGCAAGTACCTAATTAGACAAATTAATGAAATGTTAGGAAGAGTTCACATGTGGCTTGATGTGACAAGTCAAAGATCACATGGGGAAGAGAAAAAAGAATTTAATAATCCTTGGAAGGATAAAAGGAATTAAAAATTTCTTGAGAGGTTGATTAGGCTAGTTAATGAAGGATTAGAGGAGGTTTAGGTGGCTAAGAGAGATTAGAGGCCAACTTGCAAAAGTTGGAGGATGTGACACATCTTAATCAAGGATTAGGAATGTGCACATCCTAATCAATAATTAGGCATGTGTGTTGATGGTGTTTTTGTGCACTTCTCAACACAGGTAATGCATAGGTGCACTACCTCTCTTGAAAGACAATCTCCCACAATCGAATTGCAGAACACTATTGCAAGGTCTCTCGGATGTCAGGTCATGACAGTGCTTAGATACCTTAGTAGTTTGATGTGATTTGCTAGAATCATGAGGCGGCCTTACAGAAATACAAAGTGTGGGAACAAAGCATGAAGTTGGATCTTCGAAAAGGAGTTCTTAGCATGAAAGCCATTATGTATTGGCTGTAGGTTCAAAAGCAGTCTCAAACTCCATCTAGTTGCAGATTTGGCTTTATAATGTGCAATGAACCTTGGTATTGTTCAATTTCTAAAAAAAGGGTGGAAAAGAGCGAAGGGGAAGAAAAGTTCCTAAGTCTAAAACTTGCAATGAATAGTGACAATGGAGTTCTTGCAATGGACAATTCCCTCAAACAATATCCCACTTAACCAGGGATTTCATAGTATCATGGAAATTGTGCTATCTTCTAAGGGCTACAGATTTTTATCCTTCATCCACTACATACATGCATGAACTAAAGATAAGTGTTTGGGGCAGCTTTAATCAAGTCCAGGCTAACTTTGCACAGCTATCTACCTTCAGCAAACAGCAAAAAGTATGGACTAAGGGATCATCAACAGTGCATAAATTTTCATAAACACCAAACAACATTCCTAAGATTTACCCAAATGCAATAAACAGCTAACTAAATAGCAAAGAGATCTAAGCTAAACATCTAATATTAGAGAAGTGAATCAAATGACATGAGAGAAAACAAGGAAATGCACCAAGTCAATGCTATTTCTTATAAATTTCTGCAGCATGTCTTTACAACAACTCAACTCTCCCTTTTGCAAATGAGGGGAGTGCTCTATTTATAGTTTTCCAAAAGTCAAATGAATGGCCAAGATTCATTACAATTGTGTGGCCAAGATTCATTACAAAATAGGGTTTCACCTACCCCCAAATAGATTTACAATTAAAAAACATTCTTTGTCATTTCCCTATTTCGTCATCTAGTGGATGACACTATTGCTTTTTCGTCCTGTAGCTAATTGCTGTTTTCTTAGCTGTAGCTACTCTTCAGGGAGGTCCTCTTCTTTGGCTGGGCTGTCCTCTTGCTCCTTGGAAGCTGCGTGTTCAATGTACTTGAGGATGACGGCCTGGAGCTTGTCTACCTCGAGGACCTCGCATCTCAACGCCTGGTAGCTCCATTCTTTGGCGTTCTCTTCCAACCGCTTCCAATCCTCGCCATACTTTAAGCCTTGGTCTTTGAGTAGCTCTGATCGATCGGAGGCACGAGCAGTGAAACTCAGGAAGTCTGTTGTGATATCTCCAGCTGTCCCGTCCTTCATCTTTTCCTCAAAGTATGGCTTGATCTTTTCGGCGTCCAATTGTATCGTGGGCATATCATGGCCCGTCATTAACTTAAGGTACTCGGTGCATTCTGCCCGGATCTCCTTGATCCACTCTATATCCGGATCTACCTTGTTCAGGATCTGCTCCATCCTTTCCTTCCAGTTGACAAGGTCTCTGCGCCATATGTCCACCAACCAGTGATCCTCTTTTTTCAACTCTAGCTTTTCTTCCCACATGCTTTCTGGCATCTGAAGGATGGCTTCAATTTTTGGGGCGGTGGAGTCGTAGATTGCAGGGAAGTTGGTGCAGAGTTTCTTCGTACCCTCCAGGGATTGGACCAGGTCCAGGAACTTGTTGGCTATCTGCACAGCCAAGCTGATCCCCTTATTTCCGATGCTTATGACTTATTGGAACCAATCCTCAGTGGTCCTCTCCAAGTTCTTCCTCCTTTCTAGCTTATCTATCTGCTCCTTGGAGAGTAGCTGCGGTGCAGCTATAGAGGTAGTGGGCAAGACATCTACTGAGAACTACTGCTGAATATAATCAGTCAGGGCCACAACCTGTGCCTTGACCTCGTCCTTGGTGACCTTGTCCTGTTTGATTAGATGCACCACCGTGGCCACTGACTCCTCCAGATTTTTGACCTTCTGTTCCCTGGTTGCTATCCCTAGGTCAATTGTAGAGATATTGTAGCTAACTCCGACCTGGTCAACAGTTGGTGTTGCTACTTGTGCTGCCCAGGAGCCAGAAGCGTCCATGGTTATCTTGGAACAGACCTTAGGCTTCTTCTCCTCCTTTGTTGTGGTCAGGGATTGAGCCAAGATGGCTTCCAATCTCGACCTCGGGTCTGTCGAAACTGGGGTTGCCCTTTCAAGCTACTTTTCCAACCAGTCGGGCATGGTAGATTTGTCCTTGGGTGCATCATGGTTGCCTTCACCCTTTTAAGTTAGAGGCAAGACTTCCGCCTCCTTTTCCTTTTGAAGCTCTTCCTCCTCTTCGTCAGAGTCATGATAAAACACGAGGCGTTTAACGGGTGCCTTGGTAGACAACATCCGGGTGGGATCTTCTTCTCTCGCCACCTCTTTTTCTTTCTTTTCTTCAACAGCCTCGGCCTTGGGGCTCTTCACAATATGGGTCTCGGCCTCAGTGATATCCTTTTTAGGTTTCTCTTCTTGCGGCGGTCCCTCTTCACCATGCGGCGACTGTTCTGCCTCCTCCTCAACATCCTTTGGCTGCTGAGCCAACTCTTCTTTAACGTCTTCATCGAAACCCCGAATAATTTCCTTGGCACCCGAGCCATCCTCTCCATCCCCGCTCTCAAAAGAGCCTATCTCTTCTTCCTCGTACGCCACCTTGTCAATGGTTCTGTGCTCGTATTCGGGGTGCTCATAGTAATCATTGGCCTTTCCCTCGATAAGCTTCGAAGCCTCCTGTTCCAGCTCCTCCAACTCTTTGGAAATCTGCATTGTGGCCTCCATGGCCGGCGGACCTGTTGGCGGTTGCGAAGGCTGAGCTGTTGCAAGGGCTTGGGTGAGGGCCGCCTGGAGTGCGGGGTCCATTAGGATTTGCGAGAGCTCGGGGGGAAGACTCTGTAGGTGCCGTGTAATAGCCTCAGGCACAGTGGAAAGGGGAACAGGCGATGCTATTATTGCCAGAGGCAGGGAGGTAATGGGTGACATGACAGAGCAGAGGAAGGGGAAGTTGTCATGCTAGAGGAGGAGTCGATATTGATTATTGACCCAGTCAGGGGTGAAGAGGCAAGGTGAACAGAAATGTGCACCGCCTGTGGAGATGAGGCGATTGCCGCCTGAGAGGTAGGTAGCACACCTGTCGGGGGAGGAAGGAGCAAGGGAGGCTATGCCTCTATTGTGTTCACTGTCCTTTTGAGCTTCTTGGGAGATGAGCCTCTTGTGTCATTCATTGCTTGTTCTTTGGGGTCCACAGACTATGCCATTTCTGCTTCTTTTCTCTTTTGGGACCTGGTGATGGGGGGAGACTTGGAAGTCTCACCAGCTGATGTAGAGGCGGCAACGTCCTCCGTAGCACTTGGCTCACTCTTGAGCGCTTCATATGTTAGAGCCACCCCATGTTGCTTTAGTTGTGCTACCTGCCCATCAACCCATTCCCTAGTGCGAGCTATAATCGGCTGGGTGATAGTATCCAGGTCCTCGACCTCTTCTCGTCCCAGTCGATGGAGGGGATTGGCAGGTCGGAAACCACAGGGTACCTTGGGTGCACAAGGGTGGACTCATCCTCCTCAAGTTGATCAAGCACCGGAAACAGCTGCACCCTCCTCAAAAACTACACGGTCATGCGCATGTAGTGTCTCATGTGGATCTCCTTGTCATCTTTACAATCTGCCCAGAAATCTTCGACATGGTACTTGTGGGCGTACGCCGGTCCTAGTGCCTTCCTGACATGGCCATGTGGGTTCATTCGTGGGCGAGCCGTGTACCATTCAAAGTTGTATTTTTTAAGTTCCTTCTCTAAGTTGCCGGCGCATTGAGATGTTTGTAGTCGATATAGGCCCTGGGCGAGGATCATGGGATAGGGGATCCCTGCTATGTGCTTATGGCCGAAGACCATCTGAATATGTTGGAGCTGCCGAGAAAGCTCTAGGAGAATGATCCGGTCGTTCTGGTATCTTGGCAACTTGTTCGGCCGTTCCGTGAATCCTTGGGCACGGATGTAAGTGAACTTAGGGAACTGAATGAATAGGAAGGCGTACTCCTTTAGGAGCGCCCGAGTGCTGTGGGATACCCTTCTCTTGAAGTCCCTGGCTATCAATTTGATGACGTGGCCAATGAAGGTGTCATTGACCCGGCAGTACTCCCTTTTGAAGTTGCGGTATTGTAGTTGGGGGTACCGGTCGAAAGGCTTGAGCCCTCATTTGTGATCCTGATCCAGCGCCATAAATAGCCCACTATATTATCTCTGACCTACCAAGGAGTATACCAGGTACAAGGTCATGTAGAACTTGGAGCTTTTCTTGACATTTACAAACTACTCGTGGAAGCAGTTGCTGATGATACTCCCCTAGTCGAATGAGATCTTAGTTTTCATGTCCTCATTTCCTCTTATGATCTGTTCAATGTAGTAAGCCATCCACTCTTGGAAGTAGGCGGCTACTGGGAGGCCCATGACCCTAATTAGCATAGTCACCAAGTCGTGATAATCTTCCTGAAAGTCGCTGCGGAACAGCTCCTGGGGAACCTTTGCAGCGCTGCCCCATTTCTCCTTAAGCCAGTAAATGTTAATTGACTTCTTGCAGCCCAATGGATTGGCATCCCATGCTACCTAAAACTACTCCAAAGTGGGGACCTGCATATGTGGGAATGTAGGAATGTGAAACGTTTTAGTGATTCCTTCCAGAGACATGTCGGCGAGGATGTTTCCCTCCTTGTCCACGATCGTTCTAGTGTCTGTTTGGTAGGCTTCTCGGCAAGCCATTACTAATTCTGGTGCTATCAGAGACGGAGGGAAGCCGGCAGCTTTGGCGATTCCGCTTTGGCGTATCAACCTGGCATTCTTTGTTTTAAGGTCGACCTTGACCCTCTGGGTGACCTCATCTATGTCCACCTGGCCGATATTGGTATCTGAGATCTCTTTCCAGTCAGTCGAGATCTTTGACTGGAGCAGTTCACCCTGAAATTGAAACTTCATCTGATCCTTATCTTCCTTTCCTCGAGTGGCCCTTCCGGATTTCTTGCCCTTATCCTTTTCGGAAGAGGCCCTTGAGGTTCCTGTAGCCGATTCCATATATCCTGCAAGCAAAGGGCGAAGTCAGCACAACAAAACATCAACAGCGTTAATGTTAGTCCATATTATGAGCATATCATCTAAATAACCATTCAAATACATCATAAATTTTATCCTCAGATGATATCAATGTCATTTTAGAGCATTTGGACAATCCGGGCCCGAAGGGCCAGACTTGCCTGATAGGAATGCTGTTAGGGAGGGAAAACAAGACCGAAAGTTCCCGGAGACCCCAGTTGGCCAAATTTTGGTATTTTAAGAGGCCCATGATGGACAACGGCATGATTTAGGATGTGGGTCGAAGTTAGATTCTAAATTTGAGTTGGTTTGGATTAGTTTAAGGAACTTCAGAGGTTTCAGGCCGGAAGGTAGTTAAGGGGCAGCCGTTTGGGACGGCGAACAGCGGGCGGAAGTCCGGACGAGGAAGTCCGAAGGCCGGAGTCCGGGAGGCAAAAAGATGGCCGACATGAGGTTCGGTTTTACAATTAGACTAGATGGCACTCAGAGTGGCGGGGCCCGGTGGCCGGGAGGACGCGAGCTGACGGCCGCCGCATGATTTTTGACCATTTTGAACGGCGATGGCGAGGAGAAGACTGGAGCCCGGAAGGCGGGGAGCCGACAGAGGTTTTCCTTCGAGAGATTTTGCAACATTGCTCAGCAGTGACGGCGAAAGGTGGCCCAGAGCCCGGGCGACGAGAAGACGAGAGCTGTGGGCCGCCGCATGAATTTTGCGATGATTTGAATGGTGGCGGCGGTAGGGAATCCGGGACCCGGTGACTAGAGAGACGGGAGACGACGGCCACCGCGAGGTTTTGGCAGCAATCGGGTGATGGCATGGCGAAGGAACCTCCGAGGCTCGAAAGTCGAGCAGCTGGAGGGGTTCCGCCGTGGACGACGGCGGAACCATCACGGAGTTCCGGGGGCAGAACTCCTGGCGGCCGGGCCCAGAGGATCTCGAGGCATCGCAAAGTTCAAAAAAAATACGGACGGGCAACAGAAGCCCGGGATCTGAAGCGCGGGCGGCAGACTCGACTTCGCCGCCGAGGCAATGACTAGCCAAACGACGAATAAAAGGCGGTAGAACCCCGACGTCCAGGGCCCGAGCACACGAAAGGATGAAGACCCGGTTTCAATTTTAATGGTCAGGGCGAGATTAGGGTCTGATTGGCGGGCAGCTCGGTCAACTTGGGCAGTTTGGTGCGGCAAAATGCCAAGGGAAACCCAGGAAGGGAAACCCGATGCACCGAGCCCGGATGGGCGGACTTCCGTCAGGAGTTTGCAGTTCTGGATTCCGACGGCGATGGAGGGTTTCAGGCCCGACAAGGACCTCTGCACTGCGCGAAGAATGCCCACGACGTGGACAAGTCTCGAGCCGACAGCGAGGGCAATTCTGATCGGTTCCAAAAAATTTGAGGACATGGGATATGGGTGCGATGGGGTGTTGTTTAATTTTATGCAATTTAATTTATTGTTCAATTTAACAAAATACCCAAAAATGATCAAAAACGATGGGAGGGCAAACGAGGATGGCCTACCTCGGATACGCCAAGCGGGGAGGTGCGAAAACCACTGGGAATCGACGGAATGCGACAGACTTAGACGATCGAGTCGCGGGGTAAAAGCGGTGGGCTCCAATTTGCTTCAATTCACAATATGAAAATGACGGGTGAATTTGGTCATTATATAGTCTAGGCGCCATTAATGCGATCACTTAATGCAGGTACGGACGCGCCAAAAGTTGGTGAAATTCAATAAGGTCAGCGGCGGCGGATGAGACCCTGGGGCCCGGAGGTCGGAGGGATGCGAGATGATGGCCGCCGCGAGAATTTGTGATGACTAGGCGACGGCGGCGACGGGATGTTCGGGACCCGGAGGGCGGGGAGCCGTCGGGAGTTCGCCGCCGAAGACTTCGCTTTGCGTGGGTGGCGGCGGCGGCGAGCAACACCTCGGGGCCCGAGGGACGGGCGACTGCTGGAGAGCCGCCGTCAAAGACAGCGATCTCGGGACGGAAGTCCGGACGAGGACTTCCGGAGCTCGGGGCCTGAAGGAGCAGGGGCCGCCCAGGAAATCCCCGATCAATTCCGAACGGAGGATGGCAGGGCGGGCTCCGGAGGGCGGAAAGACGCCCGGGGAACTCTGCAAAGGGCGGCAAACGCAAAGGGGAAACCCGATAAGGGAACCCCGGAGGCCCGGGCCCGGGGGGCCCAGGGTCGTCTAGAGCCAAATGAAGCCAAAGGAACCCACGAGGCCCCAGAGGGTAGCAAAAACCAAAAGGGAAAGCATGGTCAATTTTAGGATGAAACCTTAGAGCAATATTGACTACGCGAAACATCAAAAAAAGAGGGGCACACAAAACGAGGTGGCCCCAAAAGACCCGACAAGGTGAAAGAAAAGAGGGTCCCCATTCCGAACGGGGCGTGTGTGCTGAGGGCACAACAAATGGCGACTCCACTGGAGAACGCTACGAAGTGTTCTATGGATAAATATTCATTCAAGACCCAGAATCTCTGGTTTTGCAGACCAGGAGTGGCTTCCAAGGATGAATCCAGGAGAACGAGATCCTTAATCGGGTCAACTTACATGACATCTCGAAAGTGTGTGTGAAGTGAGATCATTCATTTCCTGGGGATAGTAACCAGGGTTATTACTTTAACCAAGTGAGCTACATAAGTTGCCTAACACCAAAAGTAACCTGGACATTGCCCCGCTGCCAGTCAGGCATCCATAGCCCCGGCGAAGTTGTCGCTACAATCTCATGGATATTGCTCTACTGCCGGTCGGGCGTCCATAGCCCTGGTAGAGTTATCCGAACGCCCATACGGTCATTTATTTCCTTTTTTGCTTTGATATTTCATTTCTCTTTTACCATTTAGTTCGACGGGGTAAGCATTGAAGCCTACAATGAGTTTGAGACTGCAGTGGTCACTAGAGTAGACTTAAGATTTTTTCACTCACTTGGGTGTCGTGACAACCATAGCACGGTCCTTCAGAATTTATTATTATGTAATTTGTGTGAGATCCAAGATGTGGGTAAGAAGATCCGGCGAAGGGTCAAGTTCTGAGCAGAGTTTGGCAATGGCTTGTTTGATTTCTTTGAATGATTGTTTGGCATCTAGCGTCCACTCAACTTTAGCATCCTGTTTGAGCATGGCATTGAGAGGTTTGATAATTTTTGCGAAACCTGTGATGAATTTCCAGACAAAAGTGATCTTTCCGAAGAAAGACTTTAATTCCTTCTTGCTGCCCAGGGGCTGAATCTTGAGTAATGACTCAATACGTTCAGGATCAATGGAGATTCCTTGCTCTGAGATGATGTGCCCGAGTAATCTGCCTTCGGTCACTCCAAAAATGCACTTCTTAGGGTTGAGAGAAACCCCAAACTCTCAGCATCTTTGAAATACTTTACATAGGTCAGAGAGGTGATCACCTCGCTTCTTGGAGAATACGGTCAAATCATCCATGTAGATGATTATGCATTTTCCAATTAGGTCTTTGAAGGCGATATCTATGGCACGTTGGAAAGTGGTGCCGACGTTGATGAGCCCAAACGACATTCTTCTGTACACAAATGTCCCCCACTTAGTGGTGAATGCAGTCTTGTGGCGATCCTTGTATTGTACCATTACTTGATTATACTCGGAGTATCCATCGAGGAGCGACATCATCTGGGAGTCGTTGATGATTTGCAGCACTTCATCCAGTGAAGGCACCAGATAGTTGTCCTTTTCTGAGGCGCGATTGAGATTGTGGAAATCCATGCACAATCTGATCTCTCCATTATTTTTCTTGACCAGGACCAAATTGGCCACCCATGTGGAGTGCTTGACGGGAAAGATGATTCTTGCTTAAAGCAATTTCTGCACCTCCTTGTAAACGACAGGTTCTAGCAAGGCATTAATAGGGCGCTGCCACTGGTGGAACGGCCTTACTTCCGTCTTCAGAGGGATGGTGTGCGTGACGACAGAGGTGTCATACGTTTTCAAATCTTCGTAGCTCCATGCCACCACGTCATGATATCTTTTCAATGCATTTATGATTCCCTTCTTCTCTTCGGGCGTACATACCTTCCCAATAAAAACATTCTTGGTATCCTCGGCCATGCCCAGGTTTTGAGCATTGCACTAGTTGCCTATAGCCTCCTTTTTTGTTTGTTGATCCTGATCCCTAATCTAATCCAGGTCGAATACACGCTCCAGCTGAACCATACCTCTGGGGATCGTGTTGGTTTTCAGATTGATAACCCCCTCTATGTCCAATTCAGCCTCCTGTGGATCAGCTTCATCAATTATTTGGGCAGCAAAGACGTCAGAAGTTGTGATGAACTAGAGGATATGCTTGTCGTCATTGAAGACCTGCAGGTGAGTAACATTATCTGGGACCGATGGCGTGGATGTTAGTTCAACGGTGAATTTCTTGAGCCTAGACAAAGAGAGGGGTTGTAGGGTGCTAGCTGCTTGGGCTAAAGCATCAGCTGTGCGATTCTGAGCATGAGGGATCAATTGTATGTTGAATGCATCTAGGCCCTCTAGGAGATCCCACACCCTGTGTCTATAATTGGTGAGTCTCCGATCATGATAGGAGTACAATCTCTGGACCTGCTTAACTACAAGCGCGGAATCCCCAAAGACTTACAACACTTTCACGTTTTTCTTCAAGGCCGTAAGAAGGCCAAGGACTAAGGCCTCATATTCTGCTACGTTATTGGTGCAATAAAACTGCAGCCGGTGGGCAGCGGGAAATGTCTTATCCGTTCGACTGATGAGTTCGATCCCTGCTCCAGCTCCTTGCCTTGACTTTGATCCATCAAATCGGAGCATCTAGCATGCAGAGGGTTCCTTGTCTTCGGGTGTGACCGAGCCTCCGTTCCCTTTTGGCTAGACGGTGGGCCTCGTGATCTTAGGGGGGCTTTCTAAGTCGAGGCAATGATCAACAGGTGGTTCTGGTGGTGTCTCCTTTGGTGTTCCTGTTGGAGGAGCAGCGGCTTTCTTAACATGCTCCACTGCTGCTTGGCATAGGCAACAGTCGAACTCGGAGTGAGTAGCGTTGTGGACCCTACACCAGTTCGGCAATAAGAGGTCTTGGAAATTCATTCTAGCTCTTAGGCTGAGCTGATCTTTTACACATTTTTCCATGAACTCCTGGAAGCCATCGAGCAATCCCCAGTCGTCATCTTTATCCGGCTCATCATCAGCTTCTACCAACATTCCTGCATCTGGGGGCATTTGCACGGAACCCACTGAGGGACTACACAATACCAGCAATACTTCATCTGTACGTTCTTCCTGAAGCTCAAGCTCATTTTGGTAAGCAAAAGGGTGATAATTCCCTAAGTCGGTCTCAGCGAACAACACCTCACTGAGATTATTGTATTCCGTGATCATATACTTCATACGGGGTTCACGGTCAATACGGATCTGATTTGGCAGCCCCTTCCACGGCAGCCACATGTGAGAAAGGTCGGTGGCAGTGTATCCATTCAGCACCTTGGTGAACTCTCTCCCTAAAATAATTCCATAAGCATCAGGAATATCTGCCACTTGGATATTGACAACCTGCTGTATCCAGGGGTCCGCAGCAATTTGCATGGGGATGCGGTTTATTTCACCTACGATGTCGATCTCTGTTTTGTCCAGCTGGGTGACCTTTCTCTTTGAAGGCATGGGAGTGATGCCAAGAGCCTTGCATACGGCCAAGGGCATGACGTTGGCAGATGTGCCTGAATCGAGCAGGCAGTTGTGCAAATTCTTCCCAAAGACCCTAATGGTAGTTAGGAAAGGGGGAGTTTCCGGTCTCCCTTGGAGGATGCCCACAGGTGTATCCATTTGAGGTATTTGGTCTTTGTTCCTATCACTGCCCATATCCTTGGTTTGCTTAAATTGCTGGTCCTTGGGAGGCTGTCTACTAGCCCTTTCTAGCTTCTTTTCAACATATCTACTTGCCGACTGATTTACGGGCACACCGCTCCTTCTTTCGGTATTGTCCTGTGCTTCCTGTTCTCTCCTGGGCTCCTCAAAGGTTACCCTCTTGGCTGGGGTCTCTTGTGTCGTGCTAGATGAGGGAGTCCTATTCAGAACCCTGAAGAAGATGTGCCTTACGGTAGGAACCTTGAGTAATTCGAAGGCTGACAAACTAATTTTGACCCTCTTGAACTCTTCTGCCACATATTCACCCATTTGCTCAATTTCGGAGCTAAAAGCCTGGCCTATGGGAGAACTAGGGGTTTGAATCTTGGTTTGCCTAGGCGGATTTTAGGGTTGGCTCTGAGGCTGACCTTGCGGTTGGTTTTGGGATTGGTTCTTGTTGAGGTATTGGGTAGGTATGTGGGGTAGCCCTGGGTTATTACTAGCATTTGGATCGGGTGGAGTGGCGAAATTGTTTGGTGGGGTAGAAGTTGTGAAGGGTCCACCGGCTTGTTTATTCCTAAGGAAATAGGGACTCGACCGTTGATGGAACATGTGGACCTCATCCACAAATGGCTCTTCTTCATCCACTGGACCGTTATCTACCGAATCAAAAAGCTGAGCTAAAGTTGATTCGTTACTTACCTCTTGCGCTTTCTCATCCTCAATAGGGGCGGGCTCGACTTCATGTTCGTTGCGATCGCCTTGCAGAAATGGCGCCTGATTGACCACCAGACATGAGGAATCGTAGGGCTTCGATGGGACGATGTCCCTGCAGTTGGCATTATCGACGGCATTTTGTACCTCCACCTGGAAGATTTCAGCAGCTGTTTGGAACTCGAGACAATCCAACTCAGAATGTCTGCTGGTTTTGTGAAGTCGGCACCATTCGGACAAAGCTGCTTCAGCTAGATACACACCGCTGGATGTTTTGTCATGGCCTGCCAGTTGATCGAATGGTGTGGGGACACCACCGTTGTTGGGCCTAGTGTTCTATGTGTGGTTTTGCCTCTGAGAAGGCCTCCTTTCTGCATTTTGATTGGAGTTCTACCCCCTCTCATAATTTTACTTGGAGGAGGTGCCCACTTCACGATTGTCCCTGTTATCTATATTGTCTTGAGACTCTCGACTGCCCCTATTAAGGTTGGCCTAAAAATTATGTTGGGAGGCCTGCAGTTGATTATTCTAATTCTTCAGATGCGTCATCTCTGTGGACATCTTCTTGATCATCTCGGTTAATTCCTCTAGCTTGTCCTTCTCAGCCGCACCTCTAGGTGACGGGGCCAGGTTTTGGAGAAAAGCGGGCAGGGCCGCCGGCTGATTTTGATAGGCCAGAGGAAAGTCCAGTTCCGATAGATACAACGGTGCCTGGGGCTGTTGGGAATATGCCTGCTATTGTGGAGCAATCTGAGAGTATTGGTATTGTTGTTGGGGTTGTAAATAGGAAGAAGCGGGAGGCGCATAATTCAACGGCTGCCTCGGATGCGGCACCATAGACAATTGAGGCACCTGGTTCATGAGAGGAGTTTGATGAGAAAACACCTGATTAAGTCCCTGAATTTGCATTGGGTGGGCGACGGGCCCCAAAGAGGGCAGTGGGCTGGAGATATTTTGTCCCAAGTCCATACTTGCAATGACGGCTTCTGCATAGGCGGCCAGTAGGGTAGCAGGCGGCGGGCGCATCCTTTTTACCAACGCCGACGTGAGGTTGTCGAGGGCCACGTAGTAGACTAGTAGAGCGGCTGCATCATCATGGACGTACGGATCCTGAAGCCTCATGTGAGCCCGATGGAAGCAATCATTGAAGGAGCCAATAGGTTCGTTGACCTCCCTTCTGATGGACATGAACTGCTGGTAAAGGTCGGCGGGGTTGACAGGAATCTTGTACTTCTGCAGGAAGGCATTCTTCATCAGGTTCCACGGGGTGATGGATCCCCTCGGCAGATTGATGTACCAGTAGAAGACATCTTCTCCCAACGAATGTGAGAAGAGGTGACACGCCACATCCTCGTGATCCACCTGCATTTGGTAATCGTCATTTTTAATATCTTGATATGCTCTTCGGCTGTTCTTTGCATGTCGTGGGGATGGAACTTCGAACAAAAGCCCTCTAGATTCTTGGGCATATTATTGTAGACTACAAAATGTATCGGCGAAGGGTTATGTGCAATCCAAGCTATGGGGGGAGGTGGAGGTGGCACTTGCTGTTAGAGAATAGGTATTTGGGGCTGTATTGGTAATACAACCACAATGCGGGGCTACCCTTGAGCTATGGCTGCCTGGACTACGCCTTGGGCTGAAAGGGCCGGGAGAGGAGCGAACCCCTGGCTGCCGGAGGTAAGATGTGCAAATGCTGTTTGAAATGGTTGGGTTGAAGGTGAAGGCCAGCCAAATGAAGGTGGGGGTGAAATGGAGGCGGATGGAATGGAGGAAGAGGAAGAGGCGATGCTACTTCCTTGAGCTCGTTTTTCCCTCGTGGGAGGCTGCAATTCTTCAAATTCTCCCTTGTTTGGTGTTGATCGTAGAATCTTTTAAAACCTTTCTGGGGAGAATGATCTGATCCTATCTAGCTTCGCTTTATCCCGTAGCTTAGTATTCTGATCATGGCCCTCCTTCTAGTGCCAGTTCTGTTGATGGTGTTTTTATGCACTTCTCAACACAGGTAATGCATAGGTGCACTACCTCTCTTGAAAGACAATCTCCCATAATTGAATTGCAAAACACTATCCCAAGGTCTTTCGGATGTCAGGTCATGACAGTGCTTAGATACCTCAGTAGTTTGATGTGATTTGCTGGAATCACAAGGCAGCCTTACAAAAATACAAAGTGTGGGCACAAAGCATGAAGTTGGATCTTTGAAAATGAGTTCTTAGCATGAAAGCAGTTATGTGTTGGCTGTAGGTTCAAACAGTAGTCTCAAACTCCATCTAGTTGTAGATTTGGCTT
This sequence comes from Sequoia sempervirens, assembly GCA_007258455.2. Taxonomy (NCBI): domain Eukaryota; kingdom Viridiplantae; phylum Streptophyta; class Pinopsida; order Cupressales; family Cupressaceae; genus Sequoia; species Sequoia sempervirens. The sequence goes on from VDFB02281492.1 coordinate 259,518,945, forward strand.
TATAATGTGCAATGAACCTTAGTATTGTTCAATTTCTAAAAAAAGGGTAGAAAAGAGCGAAGGGGAAGAAAAGTTCCTAAATCTGAAACTTGTAATGAATAGTGACAATGGAGTTCCTGCAATGGACAATTCCCTCAAACAATATCCCACTTAACCAGGGATTTCATAGTATCGTGGAAATCATGCTATCTTCTAAGGGCTGCAGATTTTTATCCTTCATCCACTACATACATGCATGAACTAAAGATAAGTGTTTGGGGCAGCTTTAATCAAGTCCAGGCTAACTTTGCACAGCTATCTACCTTCAGCAAACAGTAAAAAGTATGGACTAAGCAATCATCAACAGTGTAGGAATTTTCATAAACACCAAACAACATTCCTAAGATTTACCCAAATGCAATAAACAGCTAACTAAACAGCAAAGAGATCTAAGCTAAACATCTAATATTAGAGAAGTGAATCAAATGACATGAGAGAAAACAAGGAAATGCACCAAGTCAATGCTATTTCTTATAAATTTCTGCAGCATGTCTTTACAACAACTCAACTCTCTCTTTTACAAATGAGGGGAGTGCTCTATTTATAGTTTTCCAAAAGTCAAATAAATGGCCAAGATTCATTACAATTGTGTGGCCAAGATTCATTACAAAATAGGGTTTCACCTACCCCCAAATAGATTTACAATTAAAAAACATTCTTTGTCATTTCCCTATTTCGTTATCTAGTGGATGACACTATTTTTTTGTTCGTCCTGTAGCTAATTGCTATTTTCTTGGCTGTAGCTACTCTTCAGGGAGGTCCTCTTCTTTGGCTGGGTTGCCCTCTTGCTCCTTGGAAGCTGCGTGTTCAATGTACTTGAGGATGATGGCCTGGAACTTGTCTACCTCGAGGACCTCGCATCTCAATGCCTAGTAGCTCCATTCTTTGGCGTTCTCTTCCAACCGCTTCCAATCCTTGTCATACTTTCAACCTTGGTCTCTGAATAACTCTGATCGATCGGAGGCACAGACAGTGAAGCTTAGAAAGTCTGTTGTGATATCTCTGGTTGTCCCATCCTTCATCTTTTTCTCAAAGTATGGCTTGATCTTTTTGACGTCCAATTGTACCATGGGCATATCATGGCCCGTCATTAACTTAAGGTACTCGGTGCATTCTGCCTGGATCTCCTTGATCCACTCTATATCCTGATCTACCTTGTTCAGGATCTGCTCCATCCTTTCCTTTCAGTTGACAAGGTCTCTGCGCCATATGTTCACCAACCAGTGATCCTCTTTTTTTAGCTCTAGCTTTTCTTCCCACGTGTTTTCTGGCATCTAAAGGATGGCTTCGATTTTCGGGGCGGTGGAGTCATAGATTGCAGGGAAGTTGGTGCAGAGTTTCTTCGTACCCTCCAAGGATTGGACCAGGTCCAGGAACTTTTTGGCTAGCTGCACAGCCAAGCTGATCCCATTGTTTCCGATGCTTATGACCTGTTGGAACCAATCCTCAGTGGTCCTCTCCAAGTTCTTCCTCCTTTCTAGCTAATCTATCTGCTCTTTAGAGAGTAGCTGCGGTGCAGCTGTAGAGGTAGTGGACAAGTCATCTACTGAGGACCACTGTTGAATATAATCGGTCAGGGCCACAACCTGCGCCTTGAGCTCGTCCTTGGTGACCTTTTCCTATTTGATTAGATGCACCACTGTGGCCACTGACTCCTCCAGATGTTTGACCTTCTGTTCCCTGGTTGCTGTCCCTAGGTCAATTGTAGAGATATTGTAGCTAACTCCAGCCTGGTCAACTGTTGGTGTTGCTACTTGTGCTGCCCAGGAGCCAGAAGCATCCATGGTTATCTTGGAATGGACCTTAGGCTTCTTCTCCTTCTTTGTTGTGGTCAGGGATTGAGCCAAGATGGCTTCCAATCTCGACCTCGGGTCTGTCGGAACTGAGGTTGCCCTTTCAAGCTACTTTTCCAACCAGTCGGGCATAGTAGATTTGTCCTTGGGTGCATCATGGCTGCCTTCACCCTTTTCAGTTAGAGGCAAGACTTCTGCCTCCTTTTCCTTTTGAAGCTCTTCCTCCTCTTCGTCAGAGTCACGATAAAACACGAGGCGTTTAGCGAGTGTCTTGGTAGACAACATCCAGGTGGGATCTTCTTCTCTCGCCACCTCTTCTTTCTTTTCTTCAACAGCCTCAGCCTCGGGGCTCTTCACAATATGGGTCTCGGCCTCAGTGATATCCTTTTAGGTTGCTCTTCTTGCGGCTGTCCCTCTTCACCATGCGGCAACTGTTCTGCCTCCTCCTCAACATCCTTTGGCTACTGAGCCAACTCTTCTTCAATGTTTTCATCGAAAACCCGAATAATTTCCTTGGCACTAGAGCCATCCTCTCCATCCCCACTCTCGGAAGAGCCTGTCTCTTCTTCCTCGTAGGCCACCTTATCGATGGTTCTGTGCTCGTATTCAGGGTGCTGATAGTAATCATCGGCCTCTTCCTCGATAGGCTTCGAAGCCTCCTGTTCCAGCTCCTCCAACTCTTTGGAAATCTGCATTGTGGCCTCCATGGCTAGCGGACCTGTTGGCGGTTGGGAAGGCTGACCTATTGTGAGGGCTTGGGCGAGGGCCGCCTGGAGTGCGGGGTCCATTAGGATTTGCGAGAGCTCAGGGGGAAGACTCTGTAGGTGCCATGTAATAGCTTCGGGCACAGTGGAAAGGGGAACAGGCGATGCTATTGTTGCCAGAGGCAGGGAGGTAATGTGTGACATGGCAGCAGCAGAGGAAGGGGAAGTGGTCATGCTAGAGGAGGAGTCGATATTGATTATTGACCCGGCCGGGGGTGAAGAGGCAAGGTGAACAGAAATATCCACCACCTGTGGAGATGAGGCGATTGCGGCCTGAGAGGCGGGCAGCACACCAGTCAGAGGAGGAAGGAGCAAGGGAGGCTGTGCCTCTGTTGTGATCACTGTCCTCTTGAGCTTCTTGGGAGATGAGCCTCCCGTGTCCTTCATTGCTTGTTCTTTGGGGTCTACAGACTATGTCATTTATGCTTCTTTTCTCTTCTGGGACCTGGTGATGGGGGGAGACTTGGAAGTCTCACCAGCTGATGTAGAGGTGGCAACGTCCTCCGTGGTGCTTGGCTCGCTCTTGAGCGCTTCATATGTTAGAGCCACCCCCTGTTGCTTTAGTTGTGCTACCTGCCCATCAACCCATTCCCTAGTGCGAGCTATAATCGGCTGGGTGATAGTATCCAGGTCCTCGACCTCTTACTCGTCCCAGTCGATGGAGGGGATTTCCAGGTCGGCAACTATAGGGTACCTCGGGTGCACAAGGGTGGACTCATCCTCCTCAAGTTAATCAGGCACCGGAAACAGCTGCACCCTCCTAAAAAACTGCACGGTCATGTGCATGTAGTGTCTCACGTAGACCTCCTTGTCATCTTTACAATCTGCCTAGAAATCTTCGACATGGTACTTGTGGGCGTATGCCGGTCCTAGTGCCTTCCTGACATGGCCATGTGGGTCCATTCGTGGGCGAGCCATGTACCATTCAATGTTGTATTCTTTAAGTTCCTTCTCTGAGTTGTCAGCGCATTGAGATGTTTGCAGTCGATATAGGCCCTGACCGAGGGTCATGGGATAGGGGATCCCTACTACATGCTTATGGCCGAAGACCGTCTGAATATGTTGGAGCTGCTGGGAAAGCTCTAGGAGAATGATCTGGTCGTTCAGGTATCTTGGCAACTTGTTCGGCCATTCCGTGAATCCTTGGGCGCGGATGTAAGTGAACTTAGGGAACTAAATGAATAGGAAGGTGTACTCCTTTAGGAGCGCCCGGGCGCTGTGGGATACCCTTCTCTTGAAGTCCCCGGCTATCAATCTGATGACATGGCCAATGAAGGCGTCATTGACCTGGCAGTACTCCCTTTTGAAGTTGCGGTATTGTAGTTGGGGGTACCGGTCGAAAGGCTTGAGCCCTCATTTGTGATCCTGATCTGGTGCCATAAATAGCCCACTATATTGTCTCAGACCTGCCAAGAAGTATACCAGGTATGAGGTCATGTAGAACTTGGAGCTTTTCTTGACATTTACAAACTGCTCGTGGAAGCAGTTGCTGATGATACTCCCCCAGTCGAATGAGATCTTAGTTTTCACGTCCTCATTTCCTCGTATGATCTGTTCAATGTAGTAAGCCATCCACTCTTGGAAGTAGGCGGCTGCTGGGAGGCCCATGACCCTGCTTAGCATACTCACCAAGTCGTGATAATCTTCCTGAAAGTCGCTGCGGAATAACTCCTGGGGAACCTTTGCAGCGCTGCCCCGTTTCTCCCTAAGCCAGTAAATGTTAATTGACTTCTTGCAGCCCAATGGATTGGCATCCCACGCCACCTGAAACTGCTCCAAAGTGGGGACCTCCATATGTGGGAATGTAGGAATATGAAACGTTTTAGTGATTCCTTCTGGAGACATGTCAGCGAGGATGTTTCCCTCCTTATCCACGATCGTTCTGGTGTCTGTTTGGTAGGCTTCTCGGAAAGCCATTACTAATTCCGGTGCTATCAGAGACGGAGGGAAGCCGACAGCTTTGGCGATTCCGCTTTGGCGTATCAACCTGGCATTCTTTGTTTTACGGTCGACCTCGACCCTCCGGGTGAACTCATCTATGTCCACCTGGCTGATATTGGTATCTGAGATCTCTTTCCAGTCAGTTGAGATCTTTGACTGGAGCGGCTCACCCTAAAATTGGAACTTCATCTGATCCTTATCTTCCTTTCCCTGAGTGGCCCTTCCAGATTTATTGCCCTTATCCTTTTCGGTGGAGGCCTCTGAGGTTCCTGCATCCGATTCCATATATCCTGCAAGCAAAGGGAGAAGTCAGCACAACAAAACATCAACAACGTTAATGTTAGTCCATATTATGAGCATATCATCTAAATAACCATTCAAATACATCATAAATTTTATCCTCAGATGATATCGATGTCATTTTAGAGCATTTGGACGATCCGGGCCCGGAGGGCCGGACTTCCCTTAGAGGAATGCTGTCAGGGAGGGAAAACAAGACCAAAAGTTCCCGGAGACCCCCGTTGGCCAAATTTTGGTATTTTAAGAGGCCCATGATGGAGAACAACATGATTTAGGACGTGGGTCGAAGTTAGATTCTGAATTTGAGTCGGTTTGTATTAGTTTAAGGAAATTCGGAGGTTTCAGGCCGGAAGGCAGTTAAGGGGCAGCCGTTTGGGATGGCAAATAGTGGGCAGAAGTCCAGACGAGGAAGTCCGGCAGCGGAAGTCTGAAGGCCGGAGTCCGGGAGGCAAAAAGATAGCCGACATGAGGTTCGGTTTTACAGTTAGACCAGATGGCACTCGAAGTGGCGGGGCCCGGTGGCCGGGAGGACGCGAGCTAGTGGTCGCCGCATGATTTTCAACCATTTTGAACGGCGGCGGTGAGGAGAAGACCGGAGCCCGGAAGGCGGGGAGCCGACGGAGGTTCGCCGTTAAGAGATTTTGCAACGTTGCTCAGTGGCGACGGTGAAAGGCCGCCCGGAGTCTGGGCGGCGGGAAGACGAGAGCTGCAGGCCGCTGCATGAATTTTGGGATGATTTGAACGGCAGCGGCGGCAGGGAATTCGGGACCCAGCGACCGAAGAGACGGGAGACGATGACCGCCGCGAGGTTTCGGCAACGATCGGGCGACGGTGGCGGCGAAGGAACCTCCAGGGCTCGAAAGTCGAGCAGCTGGAGGGGTTCCGCCGTGGACGACGGCGGAACTATCACGGAGTTCCGGGGACGGAACTCCGGGCGGCTGGGCCCGGAGGATCCTGGGGCATGGCAAAGTTCAGGAAAAATACGGACGGACAAAAGAAGCCCGGGATCCGAAGGGCGGGCGGCAGACTCGACTTCGCCACCGAGGCAACGATTGGCCAAACGGCAAAAAAAAGGCGGTGGAATCCTGACGTCCGGGGCCCGAGCACACGAAAGGATGAAGACCCGGTTTCAATTTTAACGGTCAGGGCGAGATCGGGGTCTGATTGGCGGTCGGCTAGGTCGACTTAGGCAGTTTGGTGCGGCGAAATGCCAAGGGAAACCCGGGAAGGGAAACCCGATGCACCAGGCTCGGAAGGGTAGACTTCCGTCAGGAGTTTGCAGTTCCGGATTCTGACGGCAATGAAGGGTTTCGAGCCTGGCAAGCACCTCTACACTGCGTGAAGAACACCCACGACGCGGACAAGTCCCGAGCTGGCGGCGAGGGCAATTCTGATGGGTTCCAGAAATTTTGAAGACATGGGTTATGGGCGCGATGGGGTGTTGTTTAATTTTATGCAATTTAATTTATTGTTCAATTTAACAAAATCCCCAAAAATGATAAAAAATGATGGGAGGGCAAACGAGGATGGCCTACCTCGGATACGCCAAGCGGGGAAGTGCGGAAACCACTGGGAATCGACGGAATGCAGCAGACTTGGACGATCGAGTCGCGGGGTGAAAGCGGTGGGCTCCAATTTGATCGCTGCTCCAATTTACTTCAATTCACAATATGAAAATGACGGGCGAATTTTGTCATTATATAGTCCAGGCGCCATTAATGCGATCACTTAATGCAGGTACGGATGCGCCAAAAGTTGGTGAAATTCAATAAGGTCAGCGGCGGTGGATGAGACCCCGAGGCCCGGAGGCCGAAGGGATGCGAGACGATGGCTGTCGCGATAATTTGTGATGACTAGGCGACGGTGGCGACGGGATGTTCGGGGCCTAGAGGGCGGGGAGCCGTCGGGAGTCTGCCGCCGAAGACTTCGCTTTGTGTGAGTGGCGGCGGTGGCGAGCAACACCCCGGGGCCCGAGGGGTGGGCGACCGCCGGAGAGCCGCCATCAAAGATGGCGATCCCGGGACGGAAGTCCGGATGAGGACTTTCGGAGCCCGGGGCCCGAAGGAGTAGGGGCCGCCCCGGAAATCCCCAATGAATTCCGAACGGAGGATGGCAGGGCGGGCTCCGGAGGGTGGAAAGACGCCCGGGGAACGCCACAAAGGGTGGCGAACGCGAAGGGGAAACCTGATAAGGGAACCCCGGAGGCCCGGGCCCAGGGGGCCCAGGGCTGTCTAGAGCCAAACGAAGCCAAAGGAACCCACGAGGCCCCGGAGGGAAGCAAAAACCAAAAGGGAAAGCTTGGTCGATTTTAGGATGAAACCTTAGAGCAATATCGACTACGCGGAACATCAAAAAAAGAGGGGCACGCAAAATGAGGCAGCCCCAAAAGACCCGACAAGGTGAAAGAAAAGAGGGTCCCTGTTCCGAATAGGGCGTGTGTGCTGAGGGCACAACAATGTGCACATCTCTAATGATGAGATTAGGAGAATGATTAAGGGATGTGACATGTGAGGAATTAAATAAATTTCATATTTATTTAATTGATTTGATGAAAAGGGGGAAGGTATTTAATTTTTTAACTAGGTACCTTAGGGATTAGAAGAACTTTGCAAGTATTAATTAAATAATAGTGATATTACTTAATTAATGCAGATAAGGGAATGTTTAGATGAAAAGGGATAAATTTGGATATATGCGGATAAATTAATTATTCTCCTAATCTCAGCATGTGCACATCCTCCAAATTTTGCAAGTTGGCCTCTAATCTCTTAGCCACCTAACCATCCTCTAATCCTTCATTAACTAGCCTAATCAACCTCTCAAGAAATTTTTAATTCCTTTTATCCTTCCAAGGAATATTAAATTACTTTTGTTCTTCCCCATGTGATGTTTGGCTTGTCACATCAAGGCACATGTGAACTCTGCCTAATCTCCCACTTGCCTCTAATATTTCATTAATTTGTCTAATTAGGTACTTGCACAACTTTAATCACTTAATTAGGTCAACGTAATCTCCATGTCATTTATGGAATGTGTCATAAGTCAACCCTATTAAATGTTTTCTCCTTTTGGAGAAGACACCCCTTTCCCATGTGAATTTTTAATTCGCATTTAATCCCCCAATGCATTCCAAGGAATTTTAAATTCCTTCTCTCCTTCCCATGTGGATATTTGAGAAAATTTTAATTCCTCACATGTCCTCTCACCCACATGGGGACAAGGACCTCATTTATGAGGAGATCTTGTCTAATTACCAAGGTACTATGTAGTACATCCATGTCATGTACTCTCCTTCCACCTCATTTACACATCATCTTTCTCAGACCACTTCACATGTCACATGTCAAGATGTGAGGGCTTGTGAGTTCTCAACTCACCATAGCCCTACATCTTCACTTTGTTGGCTTAATCCCAACTATCCATTTCCCTAGAGAATTCAAAATTCTCTATAAATACCCCCTCTTTTCTCTCATTTTGGGGGGAGATCCTTGTGCTAGCCAAACTCTTGCAAATTTTTCTCTTGATCCATACTTAGCCAAATACTTGTGCTTGCATCCATTCTCACCTATTTTCCATCCATATTTCATTTCACAGTGCTTGCATATTTTTCCATCAAAGGAGCATACAACATCAAAGATCAAAGGGCCAACCAAAGGATCAATTCAAGACAAGGTAAATCAACTCCATTTGTTATCTTTACTTTGTTTTTGAATCCAACTAGGCCAATCTTGAGGTGTAGGGTGTTTATATTTGTTATTTGCACTCTTTTGTTTGCTGCTCATTTTCTATTCCCTTATCCGCATCAATTAAGTAATATCACTATTATTTAATTAATACCTCCAAAGTTCTTCTAATCCTTAAGGTATCTAGTTAAATAATTAAATATCTTCCCCCTTTTCATCAAATGAATTAAATAAATATGACATTTATTTAATTCCTCACATGTTACATCCATTTTCTTAATCATTCTCCTAATCTCATCATTAGGGATGTGCACATGTGTAATCCTTGATTAGGGTGTGTCATATCCTCCAACTTTTGCAAGTTGGCCTCTATTCTTTCTTAGCCACCTTACCCTCCTCTAATCCTTTATTAACTAACTTAATCAACCTCTCAAGGAATTTTTAATTTCTTTTATCCTTCCAAGGAATATTAAATTATTTTTTCTCTTCCCCATGTGATCTTTGACTTGTCACATCAAGCCACATGTAAACTCTTCCTAACATGTCATTAATTTGTCTAATCAGGTACTTGCACAACCTTAATCACTTGATTAGGTCAACCTAATCTCCACATTATTTATGGAATATGTCATAAGTCAACCCTATTAAATTTTTTCTCCTTTTGGAGAAGGCACCCATTTCCCCATGTTGGAACCAGGGGTGGACCTGACCCATCCAAGGGCAGACTTGACCTTCGAACCAACACTTTTTAGCCTATTTTGACAAATTTTAACCAGATTTTGTCTGACAGGCAGACCTGCCTAGCTAGGGGTAGACCTGACTTTTAGGGGCAGACCTGACCTTTCCCAAGGGTGGACTTGACCTATTTTAGGGGTGAACCTGACCTCTGAACCAGCCCTTTTTAGCCTTTTTTAGCCAATTTTGACCAAATTTTGTCCGACAAGTGGACTTGCCCTCCACAGGCGGACCTGCCCTCTGGATAGGTGGACCTGACCTCTAGGGGTAGACCTAACCTCTGAACCAGCCCTTTTTAGCCTAGTTTAGCCAATTTTGACCAAATTTTGTCAGAAAGGCGGACCCGCCCTCCACAGGAAGACCTTCCCTTTGGACAAGCGGACCTACCCTCCAAGGGCGGACCTGACCTTTGAACCAACCCTTTTCAACCTGTTTTAGCCAATTTTGACCAACTTTTACCTAACAGGTGAACCTTCCCTCCCGACAGGTGAACCCGCCCTCCACAGGTGGACTTGCCCTCTAGGGGAAAACCTGACCCACCCTAGGGGTGGACCTAACCCTTGACCAATTAGTTTTATCATTTGTTTCATCATTCCACCCTTCGTTCAGTCATTCCAAGCACCCATTTCCCCATCATCAACACTTTTTTTAATTCATCATTTCATCACCAAAATCACATAAGTGCTACTTTGAACATCATTAGAGTCCATATCCATTATCGGATCATCCATCCCGATCACCTAGACTTCGTTTTGAGAGTTGATTTTTATGCCGAAACTTTTGACTTGGGTGTCTGTTTGAGCTGAAATTTTATGTGGTCGCATTATGAGGTGGCATGTGGATTCCCACCTAACCCTGAGTTGGTTGGACCTTTTTTTGCCACATTTTTGGGCCTCAAGCTTTCATCTTGACCCTCAAAATTGCAATTTAGTATTTTTTTCAGTTTTTGAAAAATCATTTTCGTTAATAACTCAAAATAATGGGAGATTTGGGATGTTAGTTGGAAATTCATCCTATCTTAGTTTTGGGTATTTTTTGGGAAAAAATTGAACTCTCAAAAGTATGTCTGTGAAGTTTCCTAAAATGGAAAAAATTGACAATTTTTGAGAATTGCTAAATCTAGAAAAATTTGATTGTCAGCACCTTACATCCTTTAAACCCTGGAACTTGGTGTAGAATCAATCCCATCACATCCTCCAATCATTCTAGGCTTCAATCCAATCCTAATATGAGCTTTAATCTAATCCTAATCTGAGCTTAACCAAAACCCTAATATGAGCTTTAATCCATCTCAGTCAAGATCTTTGGATATCAAAACAAACCTTAAGATCCCTCCCTCCATATTCTTCAATTTAATCCTATTCATTATTTCATCCATTCCACAAGTCAACCTCCTAATCCGAGCAATCGTTCATTCATTTTGATCAATCATTTACTCATTTCAACCTTTCATCCATCCATTCTGAACATTCGTTCCCTCTTTTTCAATCATTCATTTACCAGTTTCGAGTAAACATTCATCCATTTCAAACCTCCTTTCATCATTTTAAACTCCATTTCTATTTTTCTGATCATTCATTTACTCATTTCGAGTAAACGTTCATCTATTTCAAACCTCCTTCTATCATTTTGGACTTTCATTCAATGTAGTCTTAATCAATCATTTACTCATTCCAAGTAATCTTTCATCTATTCCAAACCTTCATCTTCTCTTTTTGAGCAATCTTTCATCTATTCTGAACCTCCTTCTCTTGTTATGAGTAATCGTTCATCCATTCTGATCAATTGTTTACTCATTTTGAGTATTTGTTCATTCATTTTTATCATTCATTCCTCCAATCAAATCATCATTTTTGCCTCGGGTTATTATCCAAATGGACCTAAGTGTCTGATCTGATCATCATCATCAACATCTGCTTAGGATTTTCATTTGTCCTGGGTTATTCAATCATCATCACCAACCCAATCAATCCATTTTCAATCTCAAAGTGGATTTGGTGCCACAATCATCCATTCATCCTTTGATCTAATCAATCAGTATCCTACGTCACCTAAGGTAATCTCTAAATGGGGTTTGCAATCCCTTTCGTCAACCTATCCAATCCATCAATCAATCTTATCAATCATCGATCGATCTTATCCAATTCAATCCAATCAGATCCCTATCCAATCACCTTTGACCCAATCAATCTACTTCCATCTTGAAGCATATTCAGTGCCATAATTGAATCCTTTGATAATCAAATCTGATTGTTTGAATCAATCCCATCGCATCATCCAATCATCCTAATATGAGCTTAAAACCTAAATCCTAATTTGATCTTTAGCCTGTTCCCATCCAAAATCTTTAAACCATCCTCTTTATCCTTTCATCATCATCAATCCTTATCCTCCATCAATAGTAGTCAAGGGAAACCCTAATTACGTCGACAACAATAACAAAATTCTTGTCGATCAAGAAGAACATGACATAGATCCCCTTGACATTATCATTGCTAGTAAGCTTTCTCCATCCGCTTTCCAAAATCCAATCACCCCTCTGAGTTATCCTGTTATGTCTTCATCCATGCCTAATCATGTTGCTTATGCTACCTTCGACAACGGATATCCATCATCCTCTTATTCAACACCCACATCCTCTTATCTTGGTCTGCCATCACAATACCCCTATCCTAATCCCTCGTCCACATCCTCCTATCTCAATCCTTCATCTACATATACCCACTACCCTAATCTTACATACCAATTTTCTCACCCTAATCCTACATTCACACCTTCCTATCCTAATCCAATGTCCACACCAACCTATCCTAATCTAACATCCACATCTTCTTATCCTAATTCAACATCCAGATTTCCCTATCTCAATCTGCCACCTCAATATTCCCATCCTAATCCACCATCCTAATACCCTTACTATAATCCACCACCTACATCCTCATGTCCTAATTCACCATTCCAATACCCCTATCTTAACCTTTCATCTAGTCTTAATCCCCCATCTATTCCCAGTCCTACGTCCAATCCTATTCCTGCATCTAATCTTAATCCCCCATCTATTCCAAGTCTTGCATCCAATCCCATTCCTTCATCTAATCTTAATCCCTCATCTATTCCCAGTCCTGCATCCAATCCCATTCCCCCATCTAATCCTTGTCCACCAATCCCTAGTCCTAATCCCCCATTGATCCATAATCCCTCATCCACTCCTACCACACCATCTTAGCCTAGGGTATTCAAGTTTCTCACTCTAGAAGTTCTCCAAGGACTTATAAAAAAGAAGACATCTCCCAATCCACACCTTGAAGTTATGGAATCATGCCATCCCAACCCATCATCCACAATCATTAGTGATGAGACCCTTCTACACCCAATACCTATAATTGATGATACCACCCCTAGCACCACTCAAACCATCAAAACCATCACATCCTATGAATCCACTAAGCTCCCATCTCCTACCATCACATCTACTGAATCCATTGAACACCCACCTCCTACTTTGAGAGCCGTCAAACCCATCGACACTACCCAAATCCAATCCACTTCTTCCACTCCTAGTGTCACTAAAATCCATTTCCATGAATGTTTTGAATCGTCCATCCCTCCATCTTCCCTACTTGAAGAGTCCCACCAAGACTCCATTATCATGCATCCTGCACACGATGAGTCATGCCAAGAGCTTGATCCAAAGCATGCCAAAATATCCCATTCTCCAGATCAAGATCCTACCATCACATCTAGTCCACCTCAAGATCATTGTCCCCCATCCATTCCATTCCATGATCCCCTTGTCATTTGAGATTCCACCCCTCCATCTCCATCTCCATCTCCATTGCATGAGCCCGCTACCACAAATCCAGATCCTATCATATCCCCTACTCCCTCTCCTGATACCACCCATCCAAATGGTGCTATCCCATCATCTCCCTCTTAGGATCCCCCATCATCACCTAAAACTACTATCCCCACATTGCTTGCATATCCACTTGGTACTCTCACATTCTTCCATGGTGGCTTCCTCGCAGAAGAAAAACACAATGTATGTACCACCCATCATTCTCCACCTAATAATGGACTCGTATCATGTTTTCAGAATAACCCAAATCCTATCATGGATCTCATGCTCAAGAAAATGAACTATCAAGGAAAAGGTCTAGGCCTTCATAAGAAAGGTATTTTAGAGCCCATCCAAGTCAAAGAACAAATTTGCATGCAAGGTCTTGGACCTATTTCCCAAGACTCACAATCTAAAGATGTTAGTATAACTTCTAGACGTCCTCAATGAGCCTCTTCCAAAAGAAATGCTAGCTCTTCCCATCACTCCACTAGATCATATGCTACCATCCCTCCTCCTCTATCGTATCGCCTCAAAACAAACATCCATATTCCTCCTTCAGCTGCTCCATCCACCATCTCCTATCCTTCATCTACTCCATCCATCTTGGGTTCTTATGTCCCTCCACCCACTTTGTCTGCTTTGGGTCCCTATACCCTAAGATTGCCTCATCCATCTCATGCTTTCATCCATCCAACACCTATCCATGTCATCCATCATAAACATCTTACTCAGGATCAACAAAGGCACATACCTACACATTTTCCATCTACACATAATCCTCATAATTTTACCTCCATTTCTCTCCATCATCCATATCCTTGCACCCATCCCATTTCTACTAAAATCACTTTGGATGATAAAGTAAAAATATATAAATCCAAACATCCACATGAATCTAAAGCTCCCCATGTCCCCTCTAAAATACATGGTGAAGAGAAGAAAAACCAAAGTCAAAATCCAATTTGTAGGCCACAAAGGCCCACCAAAGAAAAGATCAAAACCATGTGGATCCCAAAGAATAAAGATGCAATGCCTTCAAATGAAAAATCTGTAACAACATCTAACATTTCTTAGATGTACAAAAGCTAATCATTTTCATCCACCCTCTCCTAAATCTATTTTGGGTCCCTATGTCCCAAAATTCACCATTCCATCTCCTCCATTACCCCCACATTCTCCACCCATTAATCCTCTTATCTTTTCACATCCACCACCACATGTGCCAATGTTGATCCTGAACACATCTCCCCATCACATATCCACCCCATCATTCCATCCATACACTTTCCAACATCCCACCCATTATCCCTCGTATTGCCTCTCTCAAATCCCTTGAATTCATCCTCTTGCATAATCCATTTCTCCTAATAAGATTATACCAACATCCAACAGTTGGTTCAAACATGGGCTCTTAATACCTCGTCTAGAACTTGATGCTTGAGTCCTTCATCCATCTCCTTATCACATGTCTTCTAAATCCACTTATTCACCTCCCTATCCTTATCCATCTCCTTCTACATGCTATCCAAAAAATTCAAAAAATGCAAAAAAAATCAAAAACCAAAAAAAAAAAAATAGTAAAGAGAAATAATCCATCCAATGGTGAAAACTTGGAAAACAAGCACCTTGTATAAGTACCATGATGAAAACCTAGAAAATAGGTGTCATGTGTAAATCCCCATCTACACATGGGGGCAACTTCCTGATATGCATTCCCCTCTATGCTTCCTACTATGCTTCTAGCTATACACCCATCTTCTTCCTATACATCCTTTTCATTCATCCCCTCCATCCTACCTATCTTACACATCCTACTTGGCATATCTCATTTATCCCAATCCTTCCATCCTCCTTGTGATGTTGATAATGATAGGGGAAAACATATAAACATGCTTTGGACACATCTTAGCATACATTCCATTCATCCGCACAATATCCTAATCCTCATTTGCATTCGTCTACCTTCCTTATCCACCTGTCATGCTACCTTCAATCTCCCTTCCTTATCCATGCATCCTATCTTCATCCATATCACTTCTTTATTTTCCTATCCTTCTCTATTGCATCCTTCATTCCTCCTCGCACATGACATATCTAGAGTGGGGCATCTATCTTCCTTTGTGATATAGTCCTTTGAGACATCATTCATTCCATCAGAGCAATCCCTTCCATTTCCCTCTATCCAATCTATCCAAACAATCCTTATATCCATCTCCCCATCCTTATCTTCATATCCTTCCATCATAGCATCCCTTTTCATCTATCCATCTGGTAGCCTTTTCCTCATCCAAATCCTTATCCCTCTATCCAATCCATCCAAACAATCCTTTTCCTGCCCCCATCCTCTATCATCATCCCATCTCATAATCCCTTGTCATTGGTATTTAGCTATAGGCTACTCCCCATGCAATCCAATGCCATCTATCTTATCGTCATCACTTCTGCTTCTTTTTCATATCTTTCCAATCTCCTATCATTTCTCATCATTCATCTATCTATCATATCATCCTCCCAATTAATCTTTTGATGATTTGGATAACTACCCCATCCGGAGCTTCGTGATCACCATCATCCTATCCAATCCAACAGGTCTATCTTGTCTCATCGTATCAGTCCCATCATTTTATCTACTTCTCATGGTTATCTCATCATCTTTTATTGATCATTTTTCTTTGGCCTTTTGTCGAACTACATTGCCCCTGCGCTTTCACGTAGGAAAGGTTGATCATTTGATCTGCCCCCGGGGCTCCTTTATCATCTATCATCGATCTTTCTGCTTTATCCATCGATCTTCATTGTCCACTTTTCTCATTTTCTCCATCCTATCTTTATCATCCATCGAAGTCTCCATCATGGTTTGTTGTCAGCCTTTTATCGAGCTATGAGGGCTCTGTGCTTCCATGTAGGCAAGGATAATCTTTGAATGGACCTCGAGCCCCTAGGTCTTTAGGGTGTGTCAGTCTTGTGTCTTGTCTCTCTCATGTCGTGTCATCGAGTTATACCCTTATCTAGTTGGTTCTTAACAAACGAGATCCACTTGTATCATCAGATCCAATCAGTTTTGAATATCCTGCGTCATATTGATCTTTTAGCTTAGTATCCATCATCGGCCTCAATAGGATGCATCCTTCCTAACATACCTCATCAATCTCATCTATCCCCTTGATCCTATGGCAAAGGACATTTGAAATTGATGGTGATCTTTTGATACTTTTGGATTTTATTTATCATTTGGGCTCTCTATCATCACTTGTCAAGGCTGCCATGATCCATCATATTATGGTGTGTTTTGATTGGTCAACATAGGGGCATATTGTGGTCTTTTTATGTCTATTTATGTCTTCTTGGTTGTCCCACGTAGTACCAACCAAGATCCCTGAGGTCTTGTGTTACACTGGGGCAGCCTTTTGTGCTTGTGGTTAACTCAATACCTGGCTCGACCAAGGTCTTTGTGACTTTGGGGTTTTGGGATAACCTTATTGTCTATTGTGTGTGTTTTATGCATTCAAAACAAATTTTCCTTGGTTCTTTATACATTCGCATCTTGTGGGCGGGTGCATGAAGTTGGGTATCAATTTTTTGGCCACTTTTGAAAAAAAAATTAAAAACGTGCTCACGTTATTTTGCATTAAAAACAAAGAAAAAAGTGAAATTATTTGCCTTGGAATACCAACCCAAAGGCTTGGAGGGAATTCCCAACAAGGCCAGAGACGTGTTTTTGCAAATTCTACAAATTTTCACATAATCAGCTCCGTGCTCACCATCAAGATTGCATCTAGTTCAATATCAACAAAATAAAAAACATGGGTAATGTTAGGTTCTCTCTTAGCTATTCAACAATGTAATTTTTTTCACTGTTTGACAATGTTAAGCCTTTCATCCATAATTTCTTTTGTTTTTATGTCTATTTTTTTCCAAAAAGTAGTGTTTGGTGTTATTTTTATTATAAATTAACCATTCATAAAAATTTCAATATAAATTACATTTATAGAAACTAGACTCCATTCTAAAAAAAAATTAGAAAAAAGAAAAAAATCAATTATTTTCCAAAATTTGTAGGCGGAGCACGGCCAAAATTATTCTTTTCAAGAAGTTCCCACTTAGAAAATTAGTAAAAAATCAAATATTCATTAAAACATTATCATAAAAAATTGTACATCAACTAGATGCTATTAGATAACTTTTGACCATAGAGATTTTCAAAATACTATAAAAAAAGTTCACCGTGCTCAGGTCATACAAGAGTTGCTATGTTATGTTTTTCTGACAAAAACAACACCAATTTTTGTGCATCCCTCTTTTGAACCCCTTAATCTCAACCATTTTCAAAATAAATTAGTAGTTTAGAAAGTAGACTCGAAGCACTCTGATCCTTGTTTTTGTTCCATCTCAAAATTTTGATTGTAACTATCCTCAATTTCGCATCCAAGGTCATCATTTCCTGATTTCATAAACAAAAGTGGCCACTTAAGCCCCCTTTTTGGGAACCATCTTGGTGCACTTACCCTTATGTCTTATGCTATAGCAAAAATCAGTGCTCTAAAGATGGAAAATTGCATTATGGTTGCATCTCATTTTTTCATTCTATCATCTTGCATATATCCCCCATCCTCTTATCTATCACAATTCCCCCCATCCCTTCATCCTTTCTTACTCTCCCTCCTCTATCCATCCAACCTCTTATCATCATTTCTTCAATCTTATTAGAATAATATAGATTGGTTATTCTAATCATCCTTTCCATCATCATTTTTATTCCTTTCATCTATCTCACATCCCAATCCAATCCTCCCCCATTCAATCTAGCACAAATAATCTAATCATACCCTTGGTATTGTTCCCAGTCTTGTTACAAGCCTTGATCCAATCATCCTTATCATCATCATCATCATCATCCAGATGTATTATTCTATATCCCTTCAGTGTTGTTTTAGGATGTATCCTTCTCTCATCAACAACACTTTCCTCATCATCATTGGGAGGTATTCTTCCCTATCCTTTAGTGGTGTTTTGGGATGTATCTTTCCCTATCCTCATATTGTTTCAGGATCTCTCATTCCCTCATTGACAACACTCCATCCATCATCAAACCCTTTTGGATTGTACCTTGACGGGGGAAACATCATATTTTTCCTCAAATCTATTTGTGCTTCATCCATCTCCTATCTCTTATCCTCCTATCTTGTCCATCACTTTGCATCATCTTCTTCATCTCCCCTTTCATCATCTCATCCATTTCGAGAGCACACCTATGTTCTTTTGAACCTGCATGTCCTCTTGAGGGGGCATCCTCAATCCCTAACTTTCATCTTCACCCCCATCATCTTCCTTCCTAGTCAATCCTTTGATGACTAGGGCATCTTTCCCAATCTGACCATCTTCTTCTAGGTTCTATGTTTTAATATTCTTTGAAATGATGTTACTTCGTAACACCATCTCAAATAGGGGAAAAATGGAGACACCTAAATTTGGACACTTAATTTATCCAAATTTGTCCATTTTCATCTAAGCATTCCCTTATTTGCATTAATTAAGTAATATCACTATTATTTAATTAATACGTCCAAAGTTCTTCTAATCCCTAAGGTATCTAGTTAAATAATTAAATACCTTCCCCCTTTTCATCAAATGAATTAAATAAATATGACATTTATTTAATTCCTCACATGTTACATCCCTTTCTTAATCATTCTCCTAATATCATCATTAGGGATGTGAACATGCTTAATCCTTGATTAGGATGTGTCACATCCTCCAACTTTTGCAAGTTGGCCTCTAATCTCTCTTATCCACCTAACCCTCCTCTAATCCTTCATTAACTAGCCTAATCAACCTCTCAAGAAATTTTTAATTCCTTTTATCCTTCCAAGGAATATTAAATTATTTTTTCTCTTCCCCATGTGATCTTTGACTTGTCACATCAAGCCACATGTGAACTCTTCCTAACATGTCATTAATTTGTCTAATCAAGTACTTGCACAACCTTAATTACTTAATTAGGTCAACCTAATCTCCATGTCATTTATGGAATGTGTCATAAGTCAACCCTATAAAATTCTTTCTCATTTTGGAGAAGGCACCTCTTTCCCCATGTGAATTTTTAATTCACATTGAATCCCCAAATGCATTTCAAAGAATTTTAAATTCTTTCTCTCATCCCCATGTGGATATTTAAAGAATTTTTAATTCCTCACATGTCTTATTACCCACATGTGGACAAGGACCTCCTTTATGAGGAGATATTGTCCAAATCCCAAGGTACTATGTAGTACCTCCATGTCATGTACTCTCCTTCCAACTCATTTACACATCATCTTTCTCAAGCCACTTCACATGCCACATGTCAAGATGTGAGGGCTTGTGAGTTCTCAACTCACCATATCCCTACATCTTGACTTTGTTGGCTTAATCCCAACCGTCCATTTCCCTATCTAGAGAATTCAAAATTCTCTATAAATACCCCCTCTTTTCTCTCATTTTAGGAGGAGATTATTTGTGCTAGCCAAACTCTTGCAAATTTTTCTCTTGAGCCATACTTAGCCAAATACTTGCACTTGCATCCATTTTCACCTATTTTCCATCCATATTGCATCTTACAACTTGCATCTTTTTCCATCAAAGGAGCATACAACATCAAAGATCGAAGGGCCAACCAAATAATCGATTCAAGACAAGGTAAATCAGCTCCATTTGTTATCTTTACTTTGTTTTTGAATCCAACTAGGCCAATCTTGAGGTGTAGGGTGTTTATAGTTGTTGTTTGCACTCTTTTGTTTGCTGCTCATTTTCTAACATGTATTTTCACCTGCTCACATATAGATATCAACGTGAGTTATCTTGCAAATAGCAATCAGATTATTGTTATGTTTAGGAATGTTGTATTGATATGTGTAATGTTCACTAGGTTAATCTCTCACTGGATAGTTGTATTTTGTCATGCAAATTATGGTAGATGTTCAAAATATGCTTATTTGGAGTTGTTTGCTCATTGTGTCTTTCTCTCTTGGGGTGCATGTATTAGTAACCATTAGTCTTAAGTTGTATTCTCCATTGCAAGGAACTGAATGACTATAGTTTCCTTTGCATGGCGTATATTTGTTTTTTCTTTGTTTGGGTTATCTACACTCAACAATTACTTATTGCATGGTTTGTATTGTCTTGTTCATGTCATAATTTCCTAGTATGCATAGTTGTTAACAAAAGTTTGTTACATGTTATTGATGCATGGAGGACTAACTGAGAAAGCAATGTTCTCTTCAAATTAGATAAATATTATGTTTCAATTTAATTGAAACTTCTATCAAAGTCATTTATTACAATTCAATAGTCTTTGATTTATATATAACATAGTTGAGATTACTATTTCATTAAGTTGAAGTTTTCTTTATTATGAAAGAAAGTTCTTTAATTTTTATTTGAAGAATAATTAGTTTGAAATTAAAGAATTTGTTGTACAAATGGTTTTTTTATTATGATGTTGAAATAAATGTTGATTGGTTATTTAAAATTCTTTGGCATTCTATTATCTTGAATTGTGTTAATGAATGATGATTGTTTTAAATAGAAATGAATAGATAAGGTTCTTGAATTTATATTGTTTAGAACTTATATGAGTATTCAAAAGATTAAGTATATGTTGTATTTATGTACATTGTTTTTCTATTTTATGAGAAAATATTGTTGTGTCAAAATACATCTCTAGTTACTTAAAGAACGTCTATTTATATGATTATTGATTTAAGCAAATTATTGGTTCTATTTTATAGACAATAATGTTATGATTATAATTTTTTAGTGTACTTTTGTAGTACTGAGTATTAATTTTCCCGAGGCTAGGGAACTCTTGAAATGAGTTTTTTATTCCATATAAGTTTGATGATCATTTGTTTTTAAGGTTTTGTGAAATAGCCATGCATGTTGTATTTGTTACCTATGTGGTGATTGAAAGGAAAATGGTTTAATTCATGATTGTATTTTGGTCATGATTCAGTTTGTGGTGCATGATGGCTATCTTTCAGTTTAATGTGTTGTGATATTGTAAAAGGAAGAGTGGATTTCGATAGGGGCCCATACCCAAAGTGGTAGCCAGGATAACTTATTAGAAGTTAGTAATTCAATGAAAATTTTAATAAATATATTGGGGATTCATTAGTTAATTTTAGATAAATGATTGCCTCACCTAGTGCCTTAATGCTTGTATAGATTAAGGGTAGGTTGAGAAGGCCTGGAATGGCTTAGTTGTTTACCTTGTATTCATGAAAGGTAGTTTGATGTCACTTGAGATTGTCTAGGGGCCAGGAATCGGTTGAGGTCACCAAGATAACCTAAGATGGGGGTTGGAGCCTAGGAAGATTCACCAGGATAACCTAGAACAACTAAGTGATGACAATCTTGTCCTATTACATCCTTTGTGGTCTCTTATGTAGAGTCATCTTTGGTTTACTATTGCCTCTGGAATTTTTTTGCATTCATGTGATTTTATATACTATCATGTTGTCATGTGATTGTTAACCATGTGATGTTGTGTTTAATCTGTTGCTTGCTTGCTTGCTTGATTGATGGACTTGTCATTATCTCCTGGCACAGAGGGAGTGTGACTTCAGGTACCACATGGTTGGGAGGAAACCATGCTATTTCATCCATTGGGTTCTCTCACAGGTGTTACTATACTTGGATAACATTGTTCATGGAATAGGTTCCTATTTCTCATTGTTCGAGATGGTGGATGTTGAGTTTTTTAGTGGACAAGGATATTATTTATGATGTGATCATCATCTCCTTTGTAACTTTACCTCATGTGCATGAGTGTACTCATTGTATCGATATTATGATGTATTGAGATTAGTCATAATCTCACTTATTGTAAGATGTAATTGTAACTTGAATCCATCTTCATTTATAATTATATCATTCTTTTGGAAATAAGTTTATCCTTAAGCTTTTTGTATCATGGGTTAGTAATATGGTGTTTACTTGTATTTGTTTAAGTAGTGACATCAAGGAACCTTGAGGATGTATGTGTGTTGTACTTATGTTTTGTGATTAATCGAATGACCTTTAAAAAAAAAAATTGTTAATTCGTTGGTTATGAGTTGCTCTTTGGGTTCCCTGGCAGGGCATTACACTGAGAAAGAAAAAAATAGATATTTTAAGGAAACATAATACCTTGGGCATAGTGCTTTGAATGAGGTCCATCCTAGAAAAAGAAAACAAATTTATCTAAAATGGGAGCACCATGGCCACAAAAACCTTTACCTTTTTCACAATCTCTACAAGTCTGCTCTCGTTCTTTTGGAAAAACCCATTTCATTGTTGTTGTTGGAACTGTCAACATTCTTGGGGAACATGACATATTCATATACCCTGGCGGGAATGATCCATAAGGTAAACAATTCTCATCACACATATATACTTCTAGACTTGTGTTGTTTATATTGGTCATATTAAGAAGGCTATTACCCACATCCCCAATTGAATCTATTAGATTAGAAAATGTGCAATCTTGAAAATTCTTTTCATTTGTTACCGCAAATGTCTTATTTTCATAGAAAACCTATAATATTGTGTAATTGGTGCTCCCTATTACAATTACTGGATGTACGTTCTGGACACAGTCGATCTAAAACATTGGTAGACCGCATTTGCGACTGCCTACACTGAAAGGAAACATAAAGTTTCTGTTGCTACACGTTTGATTATTTCTGCAATTTTTGTATTGTAGATCGACACATAGGGCGCTTCGAAATAAAATGGCATAGACGATAAGGCCGAAAAGAAAAGTGAGATTAAGCATTTAGAATCTAACAAAGAATGGACAAAGGATTGAGGAAGCCACTGCTCAAGTATGCATTATAAGGAATTCAAATAAAGATCTGACTAGGATGAGTCCAAAAAGTAATCATTCAACGATCACCTTATGTACACAATATCAAGCCACAATATTTGACCAGCGCCCTCTTATCTATAACAACCGACATTTTTATTTTAGCTGAAATGAATTTACAACCTACAATTGGATAGCACAGTAGTTTAGTTATCTTATGCAATAATATATATAGATAACGTTGAGAGATATTTATAGATCAGAGTTTAGAGATCAGGAAATTTTTTGATGTTTAATTTGTGTATGATTTTTATTGCTATTTTTAATTAAAAAAAATATTGTTATCTTATTCTATTGTGTTAATAGATATAAGTTGTTTTATTATTTTTTTTGTCTTTCAATGATTTAATACAATATTATTATCGTTACTCAATGAAATAGGATATCATACAAATTAACAACAAAATAATTGTATAATCAAAATAAACTTTTAAAAGAACTATTATTACAAAATTCCAAAATCATAATTAACTATTCAAATAATCATTCTTACAAAATTTTAGAATTTTTGAAGATGTACAATTTATCTACTCTCAAATTTCAGAAGTCTTTGAAGTCTTCTTTAATGTTCTTGCCCTTGTCCTTTGAAATCTTTTTGATTTCTCTATTCCATAATGTCGAACGAATACTTCATTATAATCTGTAATCAACCTATTTGTAGGTAATGTTTATGTGACATATTCAATGGTGTGGTCATCCACAATGTCAGTAAATGGTCGAGCATAAACCTTCAAGTTGTATGTACAACCAAGAACGATGTGTGGTTAACAATTAGGCTGGTAAAGTAGGATCAAATTAACTAACTCCATTCGATTGATGTAGTACCCCTCCACTCTCACCTGGGATGTGCAGGTAGTCTGGCTAAGGAATCAGAAGAGGAAGATGGGACAAGAGTTTCTAATGGTATTTTGTGAGTATGATATTACATTATGATTGCATTTTATTGGTGATGTTTTTATATAGATGCAGTATTAGGAGGTGATACAGTGAATTGGTAATCGTTCATGATGATATGATATGATTTGTTAGTTTAAAAATGATTAATTTATTGGTTATATTATATTGTTTAGATGGATGTGATGAAGGATAGTGTAGCACCACTTGTTCGCGGGTGCCCTGCTACACTGCGATTCCTTCTCACAATACAATGCTTGATTTTATATGTGTATGCGAATGTACACAACTTCGTTTGTATGCAGGGATTGCAGGTACATAGTCTCAATTCCACCTGCTTCAGCAGGACAGGGCGAGCACCAATAACCCAACGGTATAATGTTGAAACAGAGGTGGTAATGAAGTCATCCCATCCCATGATGTCAGATCATCTTGTTTGAAGGGGTTTGTGCATTCTTGTAATTATCGTTCTTTGTGGTCATTCTTTGTGTTTTGTCGTACATTATTTATATTGGTATTTTTATAAGTTGTGATTGAATTAATTAAATAAGGGTAATATGGTTTATTTTAATGTTAGAATAAATTATATTTAATTTTTTTTAATGTTTTATTTTATTTTTTTTAAAATCATGTATTTTATTGAATATTAATTAAATATTAAATTGTGTTTATTACTTTAATTAATTATCTTGTTGAGGATAATTGTTAGAATAAATTATTTAAATTAATTAGATAATGTGCTTTAGAAGAAAATTTGAAAAAATGGAAATTAAAACAAAAAGTATTGAAAATAGAAAAAGAAATAAATAAAAGAATGAAAAAATTGTGTGAACAAAGGAGAATTGAGATCTGACTCAAAAGCTTGCTTTTAAAAAAATTAATTTCTTTTTTTTTGGATTTTTGAGAGCTTTTGGGGAAAATGGTATTATCTTTTATTTTATTGAAATTTTTGGGGAGTCTTGAGACACAGAGGGAGGATTATGGAGATAGAAGTTGAAAAATAATTGTTATGCATTTTTGCATCTTCTGAAGTTTGCGGAAAGGATATTTCCATTCTTTTGTTGGAAATACTTTGAAAAAGAGTCATGGGATTAAGGAATTGGATTCGAGATTTGAGCACAATCTTCTGGAGAGGAGATTCGAAGCAGAAGGAGGAGCTCTTCGTAAAGGCCATCAGAAATGAGCTTCATCGGATCCCCGAGAGCGCAGCACTCCAGGTTCCACTCTCTTCTTTCAATGGTTTTAAATCTGTAAAAGAAATAAAGAGGTGTTTTAGAATCAATCTCTGTTTGAAAAAGGAAATCTTTTTGTGATTGAGATTTAAATGATTTCATTGAGATTAGAAAATGGATAAACAAATAAGTCTTCCTGAAAAGAAAATTCATGTTGAATTTAGAAATCAGGTTTTGCAAACAAATTGAAAAGAAACTTTTCGAATTTCATTTAGATATGCCCTATTTCTCTCGTTTATTTTTCTGTAGGAAAAGAAATTAATTTTCGTATTTTGAATGGTTTTGAAAGATTATTTTAATAGTCATAAATATATTTATAATGTAAAATATTCTATTCTATATTTATACAGAAAATTGTGTTCTCTGTAATTGTTTATAATTATATATATTTAAATATATATATACATATTTATTTAAATTTATAATATGTATTTAAAAATAAAAATATATTGGTTTTCGTGTAAAGCTAAAAAGGTCAAATTCGATTGACGAAATTTGTGCCAAGGCAGAGTCTTCGTTATTTTGTTTTTAAACAATGGAATTTTTTTTTTAAAAAATAAAAAATAAAAAAATATATATATATTGAATTTTTTTTAACTGTTTGGGGAGGGGAAAGGGTCGTACCCTGTCCCCTATCCCCTTTTCGGTAGAAGGGACTACCCACAGTAGTCCACAGACTGTTGTGCATGGCAGTCTTACGGACTGCCGTGCGCAGCAGTCACGAGGACTGCCGTAGGCAGTCCTCTCCACCCTGCGCACCAGTAAGGCTCGCTCCTTACTCTGTCGGCAGTTTTTGTTTTAAATTTTTTTGATTGCTAGTTAAAATTTGGTTGATTTAAATTCATTTTATATATATACATATGTATGTGTGTATGTATGGTTCAGTCATAAAAATATAAAAATATGCAAGTATTTTATGATTATATTTATATAAATATATGTATATGAGACATTTATTGTATATTTTCAGTTCAAGTAAAGTATTGACCATTGTATATTTAATATTAACTAGATGGACTATTGGTCTAATGTTGATGAGATACAATAAAGTAAATATTTAATTATATAAATTGTATTTATATATATATTAGATAAATTGTAAATGTTAGAATATATTGAATTGGTTCTAATAACTTGAAAATTATAATCATTGAATAATAATGGTTTGTTTAATGAAATAAATTAAATACGGTGGTAAAAGTGATATGGAATTTTTGATTTCAAATTGAAATAGTAAATGCAATAAAACCTATTGTCTATTTTGGGTGTAGTGAAAACCATGTGGAAAAGTTTGAAATAGTGTCTTGAGTCAGAAGATCTTATGAATTGTTCATTTTTCTATTTTATAATCGTTGACTTTTCTCTCGATGTGGGAACCCAGTTGTAATTGTGAACCTTAGGTCCAGAGGCGTGATTTATTTCTTTCAATGTTATGCTTGCCTTGGTCATACTTTTAGAATTGAAAACTTATTGGTTTAATGCTTGGAAGGGTTGAATAGTTTTATTAAGACCTTTGGTTATGAGTCGTCATGAGAGAGTTAATACCTCACATGTTCTCGTTTTGAGTGTTATGTTTTTTTTAGTTCAACCCTTGTTTGGTTTTAGTTTATGTTAGGGGTCTTAGGGAGGATGGCTTTTCGTGGGGGTCAGCGCCTCAGTTGGAGGAAGGGCTAGTAGATCCCATGAGAGCTATGTGATGACACTCTCTACTAGACACCCTTGTACTTGGTTTTTAGTTGCCTCTAGAATAGTAAACTTTATGTTGTATTTGAGTCTTGTGAATTTGATTTATGGTTGTTATTTAGTTACTTGTTTAATTGATAATGTTGTATTTAATTGTGTTGAGTTTCGTTGCTTTAACTTGTTATGTGATTCGTGAACGTTGATGGTTGTTTCATTGTATGTCTTGAATTGTATTTGTCTTGTACTATGTTGTTCATGAGTTAGTTTGGCATTCATGGTCGGGTTCTCTTCCTTGTCACCTCTGAGCATGGGGGGTGAGTTATATTATAATTCACATGGTTGGGTGGAACGTGCTCCGCACCCATTGGGTTCCCCATCAGTAGCCTATCTTCTCAGCATTTCTGCAGTTGGTGTTGCACCAGTGTTCCTTTGTAATTCAGATTTCATTGTATTTATTTTATCCCACATGTTTGGAAAATTTGATGTAATTACTAATCAAGAGCTTATAACGTAATATTAAAATGATGTAATAGTTAGGATCAATTGTAATTTGTTAAAATAGATTCATTATGATTGTATTATGTGGTGTATTAATATTCTCACTCTTGGTTATTAGATGTATTCTTGTTTATGGTTTATAATATTAATAGTTGTGTTGTTATATTTTTTTTCGTTGTTAGTTGTTGTGAAGTAACCTCGCGTGCTGTAACGCCCTGTCATGTGAACCCCAAAGGACAACTAAAGCAACAATTTCCACAGTTTTTTTTTTAGTAAAACTAACATACATGAGATGCACACTAAGTTATGATGTGAAAATTCATTTAAACAAACCCACTATCACTTACGTCCCTTGGGGTACATGAGGATGCATTATGAACTTAATTCCATACATCAATGATAAAGAATGAAAGCCAAATTTAATCCATGGCAAAGCATTCATATAAAACCATCAATAAGAAACCATTCACTTAAATAAATACAACACATTGAATAACATTAGATATGGATCCATATCCACACAAGGTTTACCAATAATAAAATATTAGATCACATCCTTTTCATTACTTTACACTGTTCAAGTCTGACAATGATACAAACATGTTTCCCAATATGGGCGGGAACCACATGTCAAGATAGAATGATACAACTCTGGAATAGTTGCAACAGCACCAATCTGCACCACTTGATCCTCGACTAGGGACCCAATGGGGTGCTTAGCACATTCCACCCAACCACGTGGGTCCGAAGACCCACCCCCCATGCTAAGGAGCTGACAAGAAGAGACCTCAACCAAGAACATCCAAACAGGGAACCACAAGACTCAACGTCATACAAAGGTATTATAAAACAAGGATTACAATGACATAATCAACAACATTCATGAGTCAATAAAATCAATAAAGTTATGAAACTCATCACATTTAACCCAAGCAATAACAAGTAAGCAAGTCACCAAAGAGTATTCATAAATCTTTTTCACAAGAATCTGAAACAACATAAAGATTACAATATCCAGATGTGACTAGAAACAAGAACAAGGGTGTCTAGTGGAGAGTGTCATCGCATAGCTCTCACGAGATTCTCCTGGCCCTTCCTCCAACTAAGGCTTCGACACCCATCTATGGATATCCTGGCCCTTCCTCCTAACTGAGGCACCAGCACCATAGGGTAGCTAATGCGGAGCCGGTAATCTCTCATGAAGATGAGACTACAACTTTGTCGACCACGGCCTTCTTAGTCTATCACTAGTCTATGGTAGCCCTAATGCATAGATGAGGAATCCAGTTTTAATTATCTTGTGTGTTTTACTACCCATCCCCCTAAATTCTATTGTTTAGGTTATCACTTGTTTAATTACTCTTTCGTGGGTTATCCTGAGCCCTTCCTCATTCTGAGGCGCCGACGCCCACAAAGAGCCACTCTCCCTAAGACCCCTAACATAAACCAAACTAGGCAAGGGTTGTACCGAAATCTGAAAAAGCAAATAATCTCAAGACCAAACCTTGTGAGGCATTAACCATCTCGCTATAAACACATAATCAAAGTCTCAACAATTCATGTACAACCCTTTTAAAATCATGATATCAAAACACTTGCCACATCAAGGGCACATAAAGAGAGAACATCAACTGTCAATAATCTCAAGCCTCTAGAAGTCCAAGAAAATGATGGACAAAGAACCTACAAACTTGGGTAAAATGAAGCAATAAGGTTTCGACATAAAACTTCAACATATAGAATTTTCCAACCCAAATTTCAAGGAGTAGAGACTTGTCAAATCAATGTAAACTCAAAACGAATACGCATCAAAAGGATCCATCAACAATCATTCATAACTCTGAAATGAAACTAATGGAGTAAAAACACCTCTGAACCAAGTAATCATGTAAAGGAATGACTAATTAATAACTTACAATAACATGCACTAATCTATAATGTCAACTATTTTGATTTACCATTCAACTATAAAGGTTGCAAGGAACACAACTCTTAAAAGGACATCAACTTCAACTGATTAACTTTCCATTAACATTAATAACAACATACTCATTGCTATTCATTAAGATTCCATATCTTTTCATATGCTACTTCAACCATAAGCCAACATTCTATCTACTACGATACCATATGGTTGTTACACATTTTACTTGCAATTTAACGTATCATCTACACAAACATTTTCTCGCCATTTATAATAATGATAACTAAATGTTGTATTTTACACAAAAGAAAAAAAATACTATTATCTAATTGAATCTTCCTTTAATTGTTGATTATCACTTTTACTAAATGATATAAACATTTATTTAAACTCACTAATTCCCAATATATGGAAAAAGTATATGAAAATGGAAACAAATCAAAGTATATATATTAAAATCTACTTAATAATCATTAAATTCCTATTCTAAATAATTTATTATTGCTTCTCAATAATAAATTACTATTAATTTTACTAAAAGAAAAATAAATAAATAAATCAAATATATCTATAACATCTATATGTTTATTTCCCAAAGAATAAATTTAAAAGTTAAAAGATAAAGTAATAATTTATACAAATATAAGCATTTTAAAATCCATTACTTTTACATATATTTATTTTATTATTATTATTTTTTAAATTTCCCCAAGGGGAAGGAAAGGAGAAAAGATCAAGAGGGATATGATTATTATTATTTTAAAATCCCTTAGCCTTCGTATTCACCCTTATTTTCTTATTAGAAATAATAGGATCTATCCTTTATTTTTTTTAAAGTAAGGAAGACACGAGAAATAGGGTGATGGTAAGATAGAAAATAAAGAAGTCTACATACACATGGGAGGAATAAGGTGCGCATTCACTTAAAGCCATCTATAGGACTGATGCAAGAGAATGTGTTCTAAGAAATGTAAAACTTTTTCCAACATCGTACAGCTTTAGAAACATTCAAGAGACAGTGTTCCTATGGAGATTATTGGTGATGTTAAATGAAACAATTAGAAATATAGGCCTGCACTATTCTAATGTGCACAATAACAGATACCCAGAAATGATGAAGGGGCTTTCGTTCAGACATAACAACAGGTTATTCTTTCATATGATCGTGAGAATAAAAATGAATATAGGTAGAGTATTTCCAACACACTTTTGTTTTGTTTTAGTTGAATCCTGGCAGCAATATGTATGGTATAGTGCCATAAACGTCAAATAGCTCTCTGCCTGAACTAGAAAAACTCAGCTAAGAAGAGTGTTTCCCTAAAGACTAAAACAAAGATATACTAAATGCAAACAGGGTATAACCACAACAAATCCCAATCAATACATAAACTCATGGCTATACGATTTACTACACCTTTGCAGCTGTGACGGTTTGCCAATGGTTTTAGGTAAGCGACTTAACTCTATACAATGCCTCAACTCAAAACGTTGTAACAGTGACAGGTTGCCAAGTATATTAGAAAGTGGATATTGGACTTAGGAATTATCACCATCTACTTGCATTAATATCATATCCCAAATTTAATCCACATGGCTAAGGGGTAGGAGAAAGGTGAGGTGCAAATATGTGACTTAAGAGTAGGATAAATAATGTACAATTTTTCTGTTTTGAACTTGACACCTTGTTATTTGATGGCAAGTTTCCAGAGACGCGCTCAAATTTAAATAGCTCTTGTTTCAACTAGCCACCCTCTCATGGGATTTCGTACGAATAACAAACTTGATCAATATTATCATAGTGAAGGTGCTATGACACCTCAGGGAACGATATCAGGATATGCTCAACTTGGATTGCATAAAGAAGCTCTCAAAATCTTTGGATTAATGGTGCAGTCAAAATAAGAAAAAAACATATCCTAATATTGTGAACTTTTTTCTAAGCATGTGTTGTCATGTAGGTTCAGTTTGCAAGCCTGTTTCAATTAGAAACGAAAGGGGTTCGACCTAATCCTTTTGGGGTTCCAATATAAAATGATACATCACAACTTCAGCTCAAGGTAATTGTTGGTTCATCGAAACCTTAAAATGCTCAAAATCGAAAAGACTTTCAAGGCATTTCAATTCAAGAATTGCAGAATCAAAATCATTCACACTGTTGAGCCTGTGAAAACAAAATTATATATATTGCCTGAAACAGATAAATCAAGGAAGCAAATTCATTTAGCCCAATAAAGATTTGAATCTTTGCAGGATAAAGGTATGATGGTTGCATGAGGAGATAGCATTCATTTATTCTTACAAATCATGTACGAAAATTTTGCTCTAAAGGCTAAGAGAACTCGATAGTCTAAGTTTGATTAAAAGACTAAGACACCCATTTCAACGATCATGGTAAACTAAACAGTGTAAACAAACACAAATTTGCTACAAATACAGAGGCGAATTCAAAAATAAAGAAGGAACCTGAATGCGATTGATTGAGAGAGGTGAAGAATTGATGCCAAGATATCCTTTTCCAAGTTGCAGCTCCATCGTCCGTAATAATTCCCCAATTACTCTTGTTGATCTAGTTTTTTTTTTTTTTAAAACCCTCATGGACTCACCCCCCCACATTTCTCAGCAAATCCCATCCATAAAGCCCCAAGACCGGATAAGTTTTCGAAAACACCAAGATCAATAATATTAGCAAGTTACCCATTCAAAACTAGTTTCCAGTTGTGCATGTGCTTGCATGCAATTCTTCCCGTCTATTTTCAGCTTTTACATCTATCAATACTTATTTTTCTTATTTGTTAAAAGTCACTTGATTTTTTCCCATCTTTTAGGCTTTACTAAAACAAACTCCACCTTTTCTATCTTTATTTTGCTTTAACAACAATTTCAATCTTATCTTCTACTTCCATATTCAAGATCCCCATTTTTTGTGATTAACCAATTATCTCTCAAAATGATAATTTGTCAACTATAATTTGAAACAGACTTCTATCTACACAAATTAAATTTAGTATTTATTAATTACTTAACATTATGTTATTATTACTTTAAATTATAATTTTATTTGAATTACCTTATAAGGAATTCTATTTTAATTTTCTAATTTTATTATAAACAACCTTCCAATCAATTTAATTTAATTAATTGTTTAAACATGACTAATAACATATTATATTTTTCACACAATCAAATAATACAGTGAACAATGAAGCCCAAACAAATACTTCACACAAAATTCAAGAACAACTGACATGGAGGGGCACTACACGTGCCCCAGAGAACTAAGTGTAACAATGTAATGTAATGTGTTATGTGATTATGGTTAATGTTCTTGCATGTTCAATTGTTTTGTTAAAAAAAAAAATTATTTGCTTTGTGTGTGTTCTCTGGGGTTTGTATGACGGGCATTACAATTGTCACTTTCAAACACATTCTAATAGAATGTCCATGTTTCTATTTCAAATCTAATATTCTCATTAAGATAGTTATCTTTCTCAAGTTGGACCCCTAGTCCATACCAATATGATTTATTATCCACAAAACTCAAAAGCGTTAATTGTTGTAAGAATCTATTTAATTTTCTAAATGCTTGTAATTCTTCATTTTGGTTGGTCAAAATGGATAACATTTTGTATACCCACCAAAAAATTATGAGCTTTTTATTATAATAAATTCTACATAATTATATAAAATATAGTTCAATTGTAACTAGAAAAATCAAATATAAATTCACTTACCTTTTTCGCTTAACCTCACTGATATATACCATAAATTTTTCGTTGATTTTTTCCTTCTATTTGTTCGTTATTCAATAGTCTAAGGCTGTACAATTCATCATAGTGATGTTAATAACTTTAATAATTTAATTATTGGTTATCAATACTATGACAACTTATGTGTTTGTCATCTGGGGCATTAGGTAAATTCACCATCAACAATTCATCATTGAAAAATTCACCACAAGAAAATTCACTGTCATGAAAAATTCACCACAAACAATTCATCGCCACAAAAAATTCATCGCATTAACATTTTTAATATATATTTCCAAGACTTTAAATTTTTTTTTCAAAAGAATAATGAAGTTCTATATTTCTGTTATTAATGTCATGAAAATTATTCTTTTGCAAAAACCAATTCAAAGTCTTGGAAATATATATTAAAAATATTAATGCGATGAATTTTCTACTACAATGAATTGCTGATGGTGAATTTTCCTAGAACAATCATCCGGAATACATGAATTGAAAAAGAAACCCTGAAATTTGAATCTTTTATATATTGGTGTGAGGGTATGGGTGTTAATGTATGGGTAGTCAATTGGTGTGGGCATGCATGTCTTTCACTTTGGGAGAGGCATGGCCTTGACTCTTCATAACTAGATCATGATAGTAGAGAAGTACATCATTCCATAATAATGGAAAAATTTGATGGGGAACTACAATTTTTTCATGATTTGGTTTGGAATGTAGGAAGAAGATTTCCAACAGTGCTTACCTAAACTAAATGAAAATATTTGTTAATTCCATTTCTCTAAAGATTGGATAGACATCTATGATGTCACTAGTACAAAAAACAACAATATATGACTAAATAAACTGCTAAAAATTGCATATAAATGACTAATTTTGGTCACGTGACCATTAGTAGTTTATTGTCGGTCATTTATAATGTGACCAGATTGATGACTAAACTATTTTAGTCATTTATCTAGTCATTGATTTGGTCATTGATTTGGTCATTTATTTAGTCATTGATTTAGTCGTTAATTTAGTCATTGATCATTGGTAATTGGTCATTTATTTATTCATGGTAGTGATTTATTTAGTCATATATTTAGTCATTAATTTAGTCACTGATTATTGTTAACTAGTCATTTATTTAGTCATGGTAGTCATTATAGTCATTTATTTAGTCATGGTTTATTCATGTTAATCATTTATTTAGTCATTTATGAACTAATGCTTTCAGATGTGTATGCAAACTCTTATGTTTGGAGAATGCTATTACAATAACTAGTCTATGAAATTGCAAACCAAGAGAAAATTTTGTTGTGATTGAATAATATAAAAATTTAAACCTCTTATGTTATTAAAACTTCAACAAGTTTGTGATTAAAACAACATTGGAAAATAATTCTCTATATATTCAAACTGTATATAAAATATGTTACAAAGAACTCTATATATAGAGTTTTGAATACAAAATATTTTGCAGTATGCAAACTGCTGATTTATTATACTTTTAAAATTGAAAAAAAACTAATTTAACTAAATGGTGTGAATGTATGTCTTTAGTGATGCAACTATTGCACATGAGATGGGCAATAAATGCATCCAGTAAGGCACTAGTTTTGCATTTTCTCTTTGCTCTGTACCTATCCACAATCAAAAAATAAACATATTACTAGGTAGCATAAACAACGAATATCTTAAAAGCATATACCCATAAGTATTAGAGTAATTCTAATAAATAAAAATGCATAGAATTAATGATATTACAAAATAAATGCATTTGCAAAAGGATTAATATCAGAGTAATAACTTAAATATTACTAGCTTATCAGAGCAATATCTCCTTGCTATGTACTATCCATAAACATATTACTAAATAGCTATAAACAATGAATATATTAAATGCAAATACCCATAAGCATTAGAGTAAGTCTAATAAATAAAAATACATAGACTTAATGATATTGCAAAAGAAATGCATTTGCAAAAGAATAAATATCAAAGTAATATCTTAAATATATTACTAGATTATCAAAGTAGGTCTAATAAATAAAAAATGCATAGAATTAGTGATATTGCAAAAGAAATGTATTTGCAAAAGAAATAATCTCTACTTTTTCTATTTTGTATTCAATGATTGTATTATTCTTTAAATCAAATCACCACAATATCTTGAAAACATAAATTTCATTCTAAATTTAGATTAAATTCTAATTTCTAATTTAACATTTTTTTTAAAAAAAATTATTCAAGGGGTAAACATTTTTGACCGGAGCTATGAACCGGATACAACCATTCAACAACACCACCCCAACGGGGTTTGAACCTTGGTGGCAAGAACAACTATGCCACCTATAAACCATCACACCATGTCAATACCGGCCAAATAATTTAACAATTATTAATTTATATATAAAAGAAACCTTTCTTTTTTAGTTTTTCTTTTCTAATGAAAAAGAAAAACTAAAAAAAAGATTGCTTCAAAAAAGCTAAGCTAGTAATAAAATTATTTAAGAAAAATTAAAAACTTAAAAATTTCATTCTAAATTTAAATTAAATTCTAATTTCTAATTTAACAATTACTAATTTAGATATAAAAGCAACCTTTCTTTTTTAGTTTGTCTTTTCTAATGAAAAAAAAAACTAAAAAAGAAAGATTGCTTCAAAAAAACTAAGCTAGTAATAAAATTATTTAAGAAAAACTAAAAAATATTAAAATGTCTCTTGATAACTAAAATTCTATTGTAATAAAATTATTTAAGAAAAACTAAAAACATAATTTTCATTCTAAATTTAAATTAAATTCTAATTTCTAATTTAACAATTACTAATTTAGATATAAAAGCAACCATTCTTTTTTAATTTTTCTTTTCTAAAGAAAAAGAAAAACTAAAAAAATAGGATTGCTTCAAAAAAACTAAGCTAGTAATAAAATTATTTAATAAAAACTAAAACCTTCAAAAAAACTTAAATGTATATTATCAGCAGTGACTAC
Organism: Sequoia sempervirens; assembly: GCA_007258455.2. NCBI lineage: Eukaryota > Viridiplantae > Streptophyta > Pinopsida > Cupressales > Cupressaceae > Sequoia > Sequoia sempervirens. The sequence goes on from VDFB02281492.1 coordinate 259,554,878, forward strand.
AACCATGAATGGAAGATACACTATGAAGCTGTGAATGTGCTCGAAATAAATTATTGAAAGCATTGTGAGAATAAAATGGGTTCAAGAATACAAGCCTAGATTATTTACAAAATCTACTTCAAGAACAAAATCTGAAAATGAATGAAAATAGGCTAGAGATTTCAGGAAATGCCAAAAGTTGTGATATTAAGTGGAAAGAAGCTGAAATAAAGCCCTCTATTAAAATCAAGATTTTCAATAAATATAATAATTCTCTCAGTTATGAAGCTGCTCTCTGGGAATTCAGACACACTTTGGCTGCTCCTGTCTAATATGTCATTCATCTCATTCACAATCAAACACTTTACTTGGATGAAAAGCATAAAAGAAAATTAAAGAAAGAATTTTAGGGCATGCCATTTATATAATTTTTGGAGTTTCCTTTGTGGAAATGTCAAGTATGTACAAAAGTTTGTTTTATTAAGTATTGGGTCTCTACCACACACCCATGAGGAAGAGACAATGAACATAAAGAAAAATACCTAGAATGTTATGAACGTCACGACCATTAGAACACAAAATTCCCTCAAAATAATGAAAATAGTAAGTTGAGAGTGCAAAGTTTTACATTTTCTACAGAAAGAAAGTAACCCATCAAGATTTGCGTAGGGAGATACAAGGGTTTTTATCATATTGCCTCTACTGAGCTTGAATTGAGCCTATTCTCATAGAAATTTAAGAGATATTAATAACAAAACTTACACAAGATTGTTGTAAAGGAGACGCTGATGAGGGCGCAGCCTGAGACTTAGAAAATAACCCACAAAGAAGAGAAATTTTATTATTATTCAAAAAATGGAGCTTCTTACATGCAGAGGATCTCAAATCCCCAAGTTCAACAACACATGCAAGTTACAGACAGCTACAAAATAACCCTTTCACAATATGCGAGCTTGTCCCCAAAAAGTTACCCAAAAATTAGAAACCCACCCATAAATAGAGCTCCTCATTAGTTTGGAGCCAAAACAACATTCAAAATTGAGTTTAGGCGGTTTGGCGCCAAAAATTTACAACATGAAGTTCAAATTTCAAAAGAGTATTTGCAATTGTATCTTTTAGAAAGTGCGCCAACTTCCCGGGGCCATAACTTTTGATCTAGGACTCCGATTGGCGAACCGTTTGAACTATTGGAAAGGTCTCGAAGTCAATAACGCGCTTAATATCCGCTTCAATTTTGGAAAGTTTCAGGGCCATTCTAGGAAATCTAAGTGCCTCAAATCTAACTCAGAAGATTTTCAGGTGCAAATCTGGGAAACTAAAACTGCAATATCTTTCAACCTAGGAATATAAAATAAAAACCGTAAATTGAGAATTTCATTATGACGAAAAGGGTATTAAAAAATATAAAAACATATAAAAACCAATAAACTTGAAATTTAACTATTTTTGGGTGATGCAAGATTGCCCTTACACCACTGGATGCTCCTACATCAGACACCCAGGGTAATTTGAGAAGTGACCCCATCACGTCTCAGATGGTGGAGGAAAACCAAAATGGTCAACCTCTACCTTAGGTAACCAGGATGAATCTTCAACAGGCCTTCCTTTCCATTTCACCAGATATTCTTCATACTACCTATTCATGGTACTCCTTCCCACACAATTATCCAGGATTTCTTCAATCTCCTCCTTTTCTGAAGTAGGTGCTGGAATCCCACACTATTCCATCATTGGTACTTCCTCTGTGCCACCTTCATGATACTCTGTCAAATCTGAAATTTTGAACACAAGGGAAATGTTGAATCCATCCGGAAACTCTACCTCATATGCATTCCCTGAATCATGCCTCTTCAAAATTTTACAGGGACCAAACTTCTTCATCTTCAATTTATTATATGTTCCCACTGGAAAACTTTCTTTCCTCAAGTGGACCATCACTTCATCACCAATCTGAAACTCCTTATACCTCCTCTTCTGATCTGCATTAGCCTTATACTACATATTCATCTTGTTAATATGTTCTCTTACCTTCTCATGTATATCCTTGATGTGTTCTGCAAAATGTTCGGATTCAACACTTATTTTCTTCTCTTGGTCTATCTTACTCAATTCAGGAGCTATTCTAGGGCTACCTCCATACACAATCTGGAATGGTGATCTACCAGTGCTTTTGTTAATAAAATTGTTGTAAGAAAATTCTACCTGGGGTAAGATCAAGTCCCATCCCTTGGGTTTATCTCCTACCAAACATCTCAGTAGGTTACCCAGACTCCTGTTAACAACCTCTATCTGCTCATCTTTTTGTGGATGGTGTGCAAAACTGAACTTCAACTCTGTCTTTAGCTTCTTCCACAAGGTCCTCCAAATGTAACCCACAAATTTGGTGTCACGATCTGAAACAATACTCTTTGGGAGACCATGTAGCCTCACCACCTCTTTGAAGAACAAGTCAATAATGTGGACTGTATCATGGGTCTTCTGACATGGAATGAGATGTGCCATCTTCGAAAACCTATCAACCACCACAAAGACTGAATCATTCCCTCATTGTGTCCTTGGAAAACCAAGAACAAATTCCATACTTATATCCTCCCATGGCCTCTCTGGTATAGGTAAGGGCTGATATAAGCCTGTATTCTGGCTCACTCCTTTAGCCATCTGACATACCTTGCAGCTTTATACAAACTTCTTCACATCATGTGACAACTAAGGCCAATAATAATGCTCACTAATAATGGCAATGGTCTTATCCTGACCAAAATGTCCTACCATTCCTCCACTATGCTTCTTCTTTATCAGGTTCTCCCACATGGAAATCCTCAGGATACACAATTGACTTCCCTTAAATAACATGCCATCCTGGAATTATGTAATCCAGCCACCTTGTCCTGTCCACTATAACAGGTTCCTTGCAAACTTTCTAAGCCTCTGCAAAATCAGGATCTTCTACATATAGTGTCTTGAGTTCATTAAACCCAACCACTTCAATATACATCTTTGTCATCAATGTATGCCTCCTACTTAAGGCATCTGCAACCTTATTTGACTTCCCACTCCTATGTTTCAAAACAAAGGTATAACTCTACAAAAACTCTACCCATTTCATATGCCTCTGATTTAATTTTCCCTAACTATTTAGGTACTACAAGGCCCGATGATTAGTATATAGAACAAATTCCTTTGGCAACAAATAATGTCTCCATTTCTTTAATGCTTGAACTATGCATAAAATTCCTGATCATATACATAATACTTTCTCTTGGCATCATTTAACTTTTCACTAAAATAGGCAATGGGCTTACCTTCTTGGCTCCACTGCTCCAATGGCACAACCACTGGCATCACAATCCACTTGAAACACCTTGTTGAAATCTGGGAGGGCTAGAATAGGTTTCTCTATCACCTTCTGCTTCAACAATTCAAAACTTTTTGCTGCTCCAGTGCTCCACTTGAATTCTTTTATATCCCCTCTCATTGTTTCAGTCGGGGGTCCACAAATACTACTAGAGTTTCTAATGAACTTTCTATAAAAACTAGCCAAACCATGGAAATATCTCACTTCGGTAGCAGTTCTTGGGGTAGGCCATTCCAGAATAGCCTTCACCTTCTTTGGGTCCATCTTGAGACCTTCTGCTGAGACAACAAACTCCAAGTACACTAACTCCTTCTCCACAAAATTGCACTTCTTCAAATTAATCAACAGTTTCTCTTCTCTTAACTTCTCAAAGGCTCTCTGAATATGCATCAGACGCTCATCCAATGTCTTACTGAAAATCAAAATATCATCTAAATACACAATAACAAAACTTCCCAGAAATTCTTTTAGTACATCGTTCATGAGCCATATGAATGTGCTTGGTGCATTGGTTATCCCAAAAGGCATGACTAACCACTCATACAGGCCCTCTTTGGTCTTAAAGGCATTCTTCCATTCATCTCCCTCTCGGATCTGGATCTGGTGATATCCACTCTTCAGATCAATCTTTGTGAAGTACTGAGCTCCACTCAAATAGTCCATCAGGTCATCCATCCTTGGTAGGGAAAATCTATACTTGATTGTTATCTTGTTTATGGCTCTGGAATCTGTACACATCCTCCACTCCCCATCATTCTTTGGTGCTATTACTGTAGGTACTGCACATGGACCCAAACTCTCCCGTATCAAACCCTTTATCAACAACTCTTGAACTTGTCTGTTCAACTCCTCATTTTCTGCTGGAGTCATTCTATGAGCTTCCTTATTTGGAAAACTGGCTCTAGGAGGCAAGTCAATCTAATGACTGATCTTCCTTATTGGTGGTAAACCCTCAGGTACATTATCAGAAACAATATTCTGAAACTCATCCAATATCCCAAAAACTTCTTCTGGAACCTTCTCACTATCCTCCTTACTCACTCTAGGAATCAATGCATAACACACACGCTCATGCTTCATACCTTCTAAAAAATTTCTTCCATCTACATAACAAATTCTAGTACTACTGCATACCTTTTCTTCGGTCTCTTTTAGGGGTTTCAACTTGTGACGAACCCCATCCTTTGTCAAGGAATAAGTGTTTACATGGCCATCATGTATAGCTCACCTATCAAACTGCCACAACATCCCCAACAACATGTGACATGCATCCATGGAGATGATATCATAGAGTACCTCATCATGGTAGCTCGCAATCTTGAACTTTACCAGGCACTGTTCATTGACCAAAACTTTGCGGTCTTTCTACAACCAGGCAATCCGATATGAATGTGGGTGCCTTTCCCTCTTCGGCTTCAACTTTGTGACCATCTCCTCTAACACTAGATTATCAGTGCCCCCACCATCAATAATGACATCACAACATTTTCCTTCATACTTGCACCTTGTGCGAAACAGATTCCTCCTCTATTCTGGTTCCTTTTCCTCTGTCACTAGGGCTCTCCTAATCACTAGGGTTTCTCCCCTTTCAACATCATCTGAATGTTTATATTGGGCCTCCTCATCTGCATGCGCAACCCTTCCACGACCTTCTGGCCTTTTGTCTACCCTTCCTTGGTGTTGTGGACATTCATAGGCTCGATGCCCTTCTTCACCACACTGGAAACACGTTCCTCTGAAACCACCTCTTCCAGATCCTTGTCCATATCTCCCTCATCCTCTACCTCTTTGATCACCACTATTTTGATCACGAGGGCGGTAGAAGTGGTCATTCCTTTGGCTTCAACAGGTATCCACATCTTCACTTTTCTTTTCATCATCATTTCAGCTTCCTGAAAGTTTGCCATTGCCCCTTCCACTTTGACCTCTCATCCTTTTTTCTTGCCATCAAATCTTTTGTTTAGCTTCTCTTCCACCTTTAGAGCAAACTGATACACATCCTCAATGGTGGTCATTTTGACTAGGCTTAACTCCTGAATGCTCGGTTGTAACCCATTAAGATATCAGGCTACCTTCTTATTGGCCTCTGTGTGACCTGTTATGATGATTATCTTGTGAAAATCTTTAGTATATTCTTTCACAGATTTGCTTCCTTGCTTCAACCCTTGCAATTTCTTCAACAGATCTAACTCATAGTCCACTGGTATGAACTGCTTCTTCAGTTTCTCTACCATGCAATCCCATCTAGTGATCTTTCCTTTTCCTCTTTAATTTCTTTCCAACTGGACCTCTTTCCACAAAATATTGGCATGGCCCTTTAGCTTCATTTTCATAAACTTAACCCGATCTGGGTCCTCTATTTCTTCATACTCAAAATATTCTTCTAGCTCGTTGATCCAATCGATCAACTCTTTTGGGTTCAGACTTCAAGAATAGCTAGGGATTTTTGCTCTAGGTCTTTCCTGATATTTGAAATGGCCCTTATTAGCTGCATTTGGTCTTGATCAATTGCTTCTTCTTCCTCTTCTACATCTAAACCTTCTTCCTCTCCTTCTTCCTCACTTTCCTCCCTCCGATTTAACCCTCTTCTCAACTGCTCTTGCAACGCATCAATCTGTCTCTGGAGGGCTGCCAGTGCATCTCTTCCACCAGCATTTCTGCCGCCTCGACCACCTCTGGCACCACCACACCTACTAGACATCACTCTTAGAGGCATCTTTCTTGACCTCGACCCACAACCATAGTCCTGGTGCGAACTGCCTCACGATCGGTGATTTGTCCACACCCTCAAGAATACCTGCTCTGATACCACTTGATGAGGGCGCAACCCAAGACTTAGAAAATAACCCAAAAATAAGAGAAATTTTATTATTATTCAAAAAATGCAGCTTCTTACATGTAGAGGATCTCAAATCCCCAAGTTCTACAACACATGCAAGTTACAGATAGCTATAGAATAACTCTTTCACAATATGCGAGCTTGTCCCCAAAAAGTTACCCAAAAATTAGAAACTCGCCCATAAATAGAGCTCCTCATTAGTTTGGAGCCAAAACAACATTCAAAATTGAGTTTAGGTAGTTTGGCGTTGAAAATTTACAACATGAAGTTTAAATTTCAAAAGAGCATTTGCAATTATATCTTCTAGAAAGTGCGCCAACTTCCCGAGGCCATAACTTTTCATCTGGGACTCGATTCGTGAACCGTTTGAACCATTGGAAAGGTCTCGAAGTCAATAACATGCTTGTAATTTTCTATGCCAATTTTGGAAAGTTTCGGGGCCGTTTTGGGAACTCTAAGTGCCTCAAATCTAACTCGGAAGATTTTCAGGTGCAAATCTGGGAAACTAAAATTGTAATATCTTTCAACCCAGGAATAGAAAATAAAAACCATAAATTGGGAATTTCATTATGACAAAAAGGGTATAAAAAATGTAAAAACATTTAAAAACTGATAAATTTGAAATTTAACTATTTTTGGGTGATGCAAGATTGTCCTTACACCACTAGATGCTCCTGCATCAGACGCCCTCCAAAGTCTTCAGAAATGAGCCTCAAAAATACTCCAATGTCAGTCAAACAAAGAGGAGATATATGAAAAAATGGTAAGAAAAGGAAATACAACAAAAAATACTCAGTTGCGACCAAGTGAGCTCGATAAAATGCTTCAAAATGGAGAATACTTTTCAGTTTCAAAACCAAAGACTTACCTCTGCAAGATTTTTTTTCAGGAAAATCATCAGAAACAATAGAATGAGTCACCATTCCACTCTCAAACCCTAGCCAGGCATGGCAGTGTTGAGTTTTCTTCAAAAATACAAGTGAAAAATGGAATGAGTTTCTTCTCCAAAAATACAAGTGAAAAATGAAATGAGATTAGGGCTCGGTTTCTTTTTGATTTAGGGTTTTTTCATTACCCTAAGCCGAATGGTTGATTTTTCACATTGTATTAAAGAAAATAGGTACCTTTAGATGATTTTTATTAGAAAAATCAAATACCATCGCCCACTTTCCCACTTTTTTACTTCATTTCTTTACTTCATTTGATTTTGATTTCAAAATTAAATCTATCACTTTTAAATATATTATAATATTACATTTATATTATAATATAAATATTATATTATATTATAATATAACAATTATATTATATATTATATATATAATAATAATATAATATTATATTATTATATAATATTAGTATTTAATATAATATTATATAATATCATATTATATTATAATTTATTATTATAATATATTGTATTGTAATATAATATATTATTATTATTATTTTATATTATAATACAATGCACTCCCTCAATTCAATTTTTTTTAATTAACCACTTTAATGTCATATTGTCTAATTTTTATGTGTGACTAATTATTTAGTCATTTTTATTTGTTGGACTAATTATTTAGTCATCTTTATTTGTGTTTTGAAATGAAAGATAGCCCTCAAAATGCAATTGGACTGTTTAAATCATATTTTATTAGTGAAATTGACCACAATTGCTCTTTGATACATTTGCAATGCTAACACAATAGGAAAATCAAATTGGCTTCAAATCATAGTTAAAAACATTAATGATTCATTAACATAATGAGTAATAAAAGTTAAAGAATGTAAATGTTAATTTTTTTTATAAAATATATGAAGACCTTAAGACTGCACCAAGAGCCAATGTCTTCCACGTAACAGGTATTTTTGGTGCATCAAGCAACCTAGGCGATCAAATGGCCTACTTAGGTTAGGGGTCCCATGAGGGGGGCTTAAGCTCTATGGATTATGATCAAATTCGAAAGAAAAAAGAATAGAGTAATAGTCATTTATTTAGTCATTAATTTAGTCAATTATTTAGTCATTTAATTAGTCATTTTTATTTGTCTGATATTAGTTATTTATTTAGTCATTTAGTTGTGATTTTACCTCATGACCAAATTAGTCACTTATAAATGACCAAATTAGTCATTTATTTTCCAAATTATACTAGTGTTAGTCATGTGACTAAAATTTTGTCACATGACTAAAATTTTTAGTCACGTAGTCATTTATTTGCCAAATTCTACTAGTGTGTTAAAGGGTTTAGATGGGAAGATATGATTTCTATATTTATTTCCAATATTATTGTAGCACTTTACATGCTATTTTTTTATGGTTTGACGTTGTATGTGTATTATAGGTCACACTCTTGTAATATAATACACATTAAGATCTTTTTATATTTGCTTATGACTTTACAAATCCATTTCAACTAATTCAAATGATGTATCTTTTAAAAATAAGGTTTGGTAAAAAATGTAACATGTAACACTACTTCTAAGAAAGAACCATAAGAGGGTTTTACTTATGTTTTCTATTAATGTTTTTGATCTTGTCTCTGTGCTACTCAATTTTTTCTTTGTTAATAATGGTCTTATCAAGATAATTTTACTTCAATTTTCTATCAGCACAATTAGGTCATGTATCCTTTGATGAGAAGAACATGACTTTTCCAGGTAGATAAATATATATATTTTTAAAATATCTAACTAAAAAAAGGAAGTGAATGGATATATATGTTTTTAAAATATCTAATTAATAAGAAGGAATATGAGAAGAATTATTTAGGGACAATATATGGGTGATAAGAAATAATTAAAGAATATAGTAAAGTATATAGGAGGAAAAAAAATATGTAGAAAAATATTATTTATAAAATATTTAAGTATTTAATTAGAGGTAATAATTTATTTTTAATTTTTTAATTGTTTAGATTTCAAAAAATGTGTATTAATTTTCTTTTTTTTTGAAAAATTGATTATAGATTTTAATTTTATATGTATTTTTCATAAATTAGATTTGTAATTGGTCTCATAGTTATAATTTATAAGAAGGAAGACAAATGATTGAGGAATTTTCTTGGGAAAAATGTTACCAATTATCTTAATAATCACAAGTCATACTGGATATTGGCTCTAATACCAAATGTAATGTCACTTTTCTTCAATAGTTATTTAAGTAATAGCATCGGATTTAATATAATAAATATTATAATTAAGATAGTTTGAATTATGTAGTGTTAAAAATAAATGTGAATATTCAATGTAAACTATAAACATGTGATAATTTAATAATTAACATAATAAATGGAATAACACCTTCACATAGATTAATAATATTAACATCAAAATCATATAGACCACATTCTCAATATTGTAAAACCAATGCTTTTCAAGACCTATCTTAAAATCACAGAGAGGTTGATATCTAACACTTGGAGGAATGGTTATAAGTTCAAGCTTTTCTCAGCATAAACACCCCTGAAGGAAACTTGGTTCTTACATAGAACCCAACCCTACCTTCATGGCATAAACACAACCCTGGCCAGAACACTCTTGAGTGTACAGTATACCCTAAGTTGGACACACCCCTATATGCCCCTTCTCCAAATATTTCAATGCTAGCTAAGACCCAAACCTTCACTCCTTTGTGCCCTTTGAATTTATCTTTTCCTTTTTCCCTTCTCTCCTTGAATGTTCTTCATGCTTGCATGTTTTCCATATCTCACATTTTTTTATATAAGTCTTAAGGGGTAGTTTCCAAACTATCACACCCTTTCACAAAGGTTTTCTATAATAATTATTTAATAAATAATTATTGTTCCCCTTTTTAAAGAGTGTTTATACATATTCTTTATTAATCTCTTTTAACCAAAGGATCAAAATATCATTTACTTTTTATCCCCCTTTGAATTCAAAGGGTTACTTCATAAATTTTTCTTCTCTTAAGAAAAAATTCACATAACAACAACCATACTTGTAGCGCTAGCATAGGTAGCAGAGTTGGCTTGCCATTGGTTTCGGGTTTGACTCTGCTCTCGAGTTTGCCCAGTTGGGACTGGCTTGCTAGTTGTTGGTTCCCCCCACAGGGGACTAGTCTTGCCCCCGCTCACCCTAGGTACCTAAGATACAGGTTGTTGGGCTGGGTCGCAGGGATACCTTTGTTGTTAACAAAAAGAAAAATCAACCATACTTGTATGACTTTATTTTTTACATTTATTATATTTTCCTTATCACAATAATAAGAAGCATCTAAGAATATGCTTATTCCAAATATAACCATTTTAATCTATCACCAATATTTATTTTCTAAATGATATCTATAAAGGAATTTTAACATGGTTATAGAAGACATTTATTCAAATGAAGCATTGCAATATCTATTAAGGATTTTTAACATTTGTGAACTGAATTCTAAACAATTTCAGTATCTAATATTTATAGTACATTACATGAGACCATTTAGATATTTCCATGAAAGGTTTACACAAATAAAGGTTGAATAAATTGACACTTTTCAATTTCTAACTTGTGTTAAAATATAATGAAGAAAAAACTAAAATATTTGGATAGAAAATAGTAGAACAATATGATATTCTTTGTAGTATGATGTTTTGCACAATCTACAAATCTTTGTAGAGAAGAAGTAATAGTTGAAAATTGTAGGAATGTTTGGTTTGATATATTGATAGATTTAATTATATTCAATGAGAATGTAAATGGATTTCTTTCACCATATATTATTTTTATAACTTCTTTACCTCCTAAATTTTTAAATTGTTTGACCTATGACTTTGAAATCTTGTATTTTATTGGATGGGAGATAAACATAATTTTAAATTTTTTTATATTAATTATTTGATTTTGATTCAAATGGTGAGCCTCATGTATTCATATTTATTTTATAGGAACTAAATATCTAGTTTTTGAAGTCTCCAATCTAAGCATTTATTGTTCAAAATTTATGAGAGATGGGATGAGCATGAGAAATAAGAGTTTTTATTTATGTCAAGCTGAGAATTGGAAGTTGAACACTTGTAAATTATTTATTGATTAGAAAACATGTAATGATTTGACTATTTTGTCCATGTGTTTGGACAAATATCTCATAAGATTGTACAAATTAGAATATAATATTTATATTAATTTTATTTGTATTTTTTATAAGTAATTATCTTTCTTTTTTTTATTTGTGACCAATGGCGCTGGCACAACACGCCCTCGGGTACCATGGGGACAATGGGGAGAGTAGACCTCGTGACCTCTTGCTTGCAACATGATGCTTTAACCAATCGAGCTAGGCCCACCGCCCCAATAATTTGAAGTTGCTATGAATAACATATTATTTTGTTCCACATATAATATGCAATGAAAGAGAAATATTTATTATTTTAGTATTGATTAATGAATAGTTATACATAGATTTTAATATGTCAATGATATATGTAAAGATAAATTTAAAACAATTAATATTTATTAGTTTGGTATTGATTAATGAATAGTTACATAAATTTTAATATGAATGATATATATAAAGATAAATTTAAAATAATTAATTACATGATATTATCAACATAATTTTTTTTTAAAAAAATGATATTTTAGTGTTCAATCAATAGTCTACATATGCTAGGGCGGGGGCCCTAGCTCGGTTGGCTAAGTAATTCCGTTGCGGCTTTGCTGGTCACGAGTTCTAGTCTCCCCCGTCCCGTGGTACCGGAGGGTGTGTCGCGCCAGCACCGTCGGTCACGTTAAAAAGTTTACCAAGCGCACTGCAGTTTATAGGGGGTCGTGCTACCCGATTCCTGCAGTCTAAAATAAAAATAAAAAAAAATAGTCTACATATGCTATATTAATAGATCAAAAATATGACAATAACACTCACAACTATTCAAACACAACTCGTAACACTCACAATTAATTTTAATCGCTTAACTTGCAAACAAGAATGTCTTTTGAAAAATGAGCCAATATAAGAACAAACACTTCTTTCAAACATGATATTAACACCCACAACTATTTAAACGTGACTCATAACACTTGCAACTAATTTTAATCGCTTAGCTTGGAGACGAGTGTCTTTGAAAAATGAGGCAAAAGGACAAACACTTCTTTCGAGTGATGGTCGAAAATTGTAACGCGATTCGGTTCCAATGAAAGCAATAAGTGGCAAACTTCAACGGTACTGCTGAAACGTATGACTCGCATAAATCTTCGTTGAAATAATAGAAAGCACAATTCTAATCCTAATTGCTTCTGGTTTCAAGACACGTGTTTTATTCTAATGAACCGCGCTATCGAGTAGAGAAGAAGTAGACGATTCTTCTCTGAAAGATGAAAGAAACGGTGCTTCAGTCGAAGGTCGGGAGGGAGCAACCACATCATCACCATTGCCTTCCAACATTTGAACCACGCTCCGCATCGTTGGCCGATTTATAGAATTGTGTTGGATGCACCACAGCCCCACTTTTGTTAGCCGTATTGCCTTCTCATCGTCTCTTGCTACTCCTGTTATCCCATTTTCTAGCAATTCCAATGCCCACTCTGAAGAATAAAATTGGCTGGAGCGGCTTACCTGCAAATCAATATTATTCTTTCCCCCAACAATCTCCAATAACACCATTCCAAAACTGTAAACATCTGATTTATCCGTTACAGGACCCAAATTTCTGTGCCAAAGCTCTGGGCCGACGTATCCTGGCGTTCCTCTGGTTGCTGTAAGTGATATGTGATAGTCTCCCTTCCCACACAATTTAGCCAAACCAAAATCAGCTACTTTGGGTGTGAAGTCGGCGTCCAATAGTATATTGTGAGGCTTAATGTCGAAATGGATGATGCGTCTGTTGCAATCTTGGTGTAAATACGCAATCCCACGAGCTGCGCCCAAAGTAATTGAATACAACTCATCCCAACTCAGCATCTGTTCTTTTCCTTTTCCTGCAAATATATACTTCTCCAGAGACCCATTTATCATGCACTCATAGACAAGAGCGCTTCGAGGTTTTTGGAAGCAATAACCCATCAGTCGAACCAAATTAACGTGATGGACCATTGCGATGGTGGCGACTTCATTCTTGAACTGGTCCTCACTGTGTCTCGAATGATCAAGAATTTTAACAGCCACCATATTACCGCTGGAGAGCCTTCCTTTGTAAACCACACCGCAAGCGCCTTCCCCCAATTTATCTGCAAAGTTGTCGGTGATCTTCTTCAGTTCAGAATATGAATATCTGTTGGGCATGTCATCAACATAATCATGAAGGAACTGCTCCATGTCGGAAGTAGGCCTTGAATTCTGATAATAAACCACAAGCCCTGTTGCAACTATCAACATGCCAGCCGTTCCAATGGCAACACCTAATACAACTCCTCTTTTACTCGTTCGGCCTGCACACAATCAAACAAGCGCGTCGGTACAGATAAAGCCTATCAGCTGAGAAAGAAAAAGAAACAAAAAGAGTTATTACGAGATGATTGAATGAAGAATAATACCTTGGGAGCAATGCTTTGAATGAGGACCATCCTGGCAAAAACAGATGAAGAAGTACCCCGAATTGGAAAGGCTATAGCCACAAAAACCTTTACTCTTTTCACAATCTCTGCAACTCTGCTCTCGTTCTTGAGGAATAGTCCATTGCCCTGTTCCTACTGGAACGGTAACCATTCTGCGGGAACATGACATGTTGAGATACCCTGGTGGATATGATCCATAAGGTAAACATTTCTCACCACATATATACTTCTAGACTTGTGTTTTTAACATTGAGGATATTAAAAACGCCATTGCCCGAGTCCCAACTTGAATCGAACAGATTAGAAAATGTGCAATCTTGGAAATTCTTGTCATCTGTCAGAGTAAACGTCTGATTATCATAGAAAACCTGTAATACTGTGTAACTGTTGTTCCCTATTCCAATTACTGGACATACCTTCTGTACACAGTCGAGCTGAAAGCTTGCAACACCACAACTACGGTGACCTGTGCCAAAAGGGAACATGAATTCTCTGCTGCCACATGTTTGATTGTTTTTGCAATATTCGTATTGCGGATCAACGCATAGCGAGCAACGAAATAAAAGGGCGCAGACAGTAACGCCAAACAGAAGAGTGAGAGGAAGCATTTAGAATCTAGCGAGGGGTGGACAAAAAGATTGAACCAGCTACTACTCAATTATTCATTACATCGAATTCAAATAAAGATTACATTGGGATGAGTCCAAAAAGGAATAAATCAACAATCGCTCTATCATTGATATGCCTCGGTACACCCTATGAATAAATCGGGAATAATAACTTTATATTTCAAGTCTATCAAGTCTGCAAGAAGATAAATCTTGAAGGAACCAATAAAAATAAAAATTTCAATCATATTTAAACTTTTAACTCATCAAGGCATAAAAAGAATTTGATAAAGGCAAGAAACATGAAGCCGAGTCATATGGTAAGGACAAATTGCATAGAAAAATAGCATTAAGATTGAGAGAAGTACACAGGAGAGAATTTATTCTAAGGCTATTAAAGATCAAGAATTTTTTTCAAAAGAATGAGATCATTGAATTTTCAGAAAAAGAGGGTGTGTTGTTCAAGGTAGGTTCTCTCTAGTTTCATATTTGTAGTTCACTATTCTATCCTTTAGCTCTAATAGAGTTTCTTGTAAGTTCCATGTGTTGGAATGAAATGCATACTATTTTTTCTTGCATGTACGTTTTCTAATGAATGAATGGATGGGAAAAGATTGACTTGAATACGAATCCTTAAAAGATTTTTAGTCACATGACTAATAAAAATGTAGTAGGGATTATGGTATAAAATGAATAAGAAACATTTATATTACTTTCTAAAAATAGTCATTAGTACTAGGAGATGCTAATGATTTGGACAAATTTACAATTTAATTTTTTTGAATGATTATAAATAAATTCTTATGATCTAAAAAAATTTTAATATCATATATGATCACCAAATTAAAAATGAAATATTTAAATAATACTAAATGAATTTAAAATATACAAAAATATAAAATTTCTATAAAATATAAAATTTTGAAAATAAACAAATTCTTACCATAAAAATATTCTTACATACCATAAGCTTTCTAAATAATGATTTTAATATAAGTTGTAAAGATTTTAGTTGATCATTGTAGAACAAGTTCAACCCATGACATAGTCTTGCAAATAATATTATTCTATCACTCAATCATTCAACAAAGAATACAAAGTTGGAGAAATTATGATTATGAATTGTAATTACGTCGAGAGGCGTAACCCTACAGTGGCAGCAGCCTCTATAGGAAGCCAGCAGAATTAACGGTGTAAGAAAAAAGAAACCTTTCCTATTCTCCTACGTGGCAGCACCACTAAAAATTCATTACAAGCTTTTTTGAGTGGACACCGCAAGAAACTGACGCTTCATTTACTTATCGTGTAATTACGCCGAGAGGCGTAAGCCTACAGTTGCAGGAGCCTCTATAGAAGGCCAGCGAGAGTAACCGTCTTAGCAAAAAGAAATGCTTCGTATTCTTGTTGATTTGTATTCTTCATTACAACTGTCGTCACCACCTGATGCAGCCGCTGTGATATGAATCAACCTATAACGGATGTGAGTGGAAGAGTCACGATGAGATTTGAAGAAAGTTCTATCGTTCCATAAACGCTAGACAGTTCAGACAACAAGGGGCTCTTATTTTAGGCATCCACGATTGAAGTTAACACCAACAGCTCTGATATGATCATACTGTTGCTATATCTTGAGAACTTCTCTGTAGCGATTATGGCTTCCAATTCTCTTGTAGTAGTATTAGTAATGATCCTCCTTGTGTTTGTTAGCATTGGCGCTGATGAAGCCCCACCAGGTGAAAACCTGAAAGATGCTGCAGTGGACACAGTGACCTCCTTTCTCACGGAAGCCCATAATTTTTCAGAGTATATTGTGAAGCTGAAAGAAGACCAGAAGACGAAAAGCACAACGGTTTGCAATGCTCTAAGCGAATGCGTAAAGTTGATGAAAGATGTAGAGTCTCAGATCAATACCACCATTCTGAAATTGAAAGAGTTGTCTGATTCTCAGGCAAAGAAGAATATATCTGACATTCAGATGTTGATGTTCGAAGCGCACAGGAATCCAGAAATATGTGTAGATGAGTTGGTGACTGCACTATTATCTGATCCAGATATCTGGTCAAAGCCAGATCCATCCCATGTTGTCACCATGGTGAAGGATAGATCTCAGAGTTTCTCTTCTTCCTTCTCCCTTCCTTATGATGCTCTCAATACATCTGTAATTCACCATATGTGGAAATTTTTTTATACATGAGTGTCTATACATTTATCTTTTCATCTTTCACCACCATGAATTGACATGTAAAAAAATTCATTATTAGTTGTTCTTTCAATTAGACTTTGTTCGACTTTTGAAAGGCCAATGTGATAATTGCCTTTTGAATGATTTTTATGGAAATGTTGTGGGGAAAGAGGTGAAGGTGGGCGATGATAGGTTGTCCTAGAATTATAATGGAGTATAAGCATGAATTTTAATGATGATAAGCCACAATCATATTTGCAATCCCTTTCTGTCCATATTTAGATGGTTACTGTAAATTATTTTTCTATAAAGTTTAGTCAATCAATCATGTAATAGCTGGACTATTATCATGGCTGTAGTAATATCTCATTTTGAAATTATGTACACACGCGTAACCCGAGGATATATATATATTAAAGTTAAAAGACCGATTCTATATGCCCTCATTCTAGGACATCATCTTAAAGAATGTTAAAACACAGTAATATTAGTGGAATGTTGATTCTATCTTCCTGGGTTGAAACGGAAATGGATTACCAAACCCATTTTCACTTTATGACAAAAATTCTGAAAATTGTGTAGTTAATAGTTTTCTAATATTTTGGCTTTATTTTGATTATACCATCTTTTATGTAATAATAAGTTTTAAAGTGGTATGTTTTTTTTGTGAAATTTGGTTCATGATTAGATGAAAATAATGAATTTGTTAAACTCTCTATTGTTTGTAAGTTCATTTATGTGAGTCAATATTCAATTATGCAAACTAGATCAATTACATAAGTACAAAGACCTATTTCATATATAGAGATATGAATAGAAACAAAACTCTCTTAATTTGTACAAATGTAAAGGTTCTTACCTCCATAAAATATTATGTCAACAATCGTATCTATCCAAGATTTTTTTGTTTCATATTAACAATAATGTTTACACACTGTTCATAATTTATTGTACTTTAGTGGCTATTGCAATTAGTTTGGATTGCATTAGCCAATCTTGAATTTGGTGTTAATGTTTTAATCTGTTTTAAAAATTGGCAACATCTTAGAGGTGTTTTTGGGGATACAAAGATGAAGTTAAATATAGGGTCAAAATTAAGGTTAAGGTTAGGGTTAGAGATAGAACTAGGATTATGGTTGGGGTTTGCATTACAATTAAGTTTACATGTTTAGGGTTTGGTTTAGAAATAGTGTCAAGTTAGGGTTAAGGTTAGTGTTAGAAAAGAATTATGATTACAGTTAGGATTAGCGTTGGGGTTAGAGTTAGGATTAGGATTAGGATTAGGGTAAGACATATGTTACAATTAGATATATTGTTATGATTAGGGTTGGGTTAGGGTTAGAGATAGAATTAGGATTAGAGTTAGGGTTTGCATTAGGATTAGGGTTAATCTTAGGGTTACATTTAGAGAGGGTACAATTATTTTTAGGGTTAGGATTAGAGATAACATCATGATTATGGTTAAGCTTAGGATTAGAGATAGAATTAGGATTAGGGTTAAGGTTAGAGATAGAATTATGATTAAGCTTCGTGTTAGCATTAGAGATATGGTTAGGGTTAGAAATTGTGTTACGATTAGGGTTAGGGTTAGAGATAAAATTAGGATTAGAGTTAAAGTTTGTATTAGGATTAGGGTTAGGGTTCGAGATAGGTTACAATTAAGGCTAGGGTTAAGGTTAGGGTTAGGGTTGGAGATTGTGTTAGGATTAGGATTAGAGTTAGGTTTAGGTAACTAAAGATAGAATTAGGATAATTGTTGGGATTTATGTTTGGAATAGGGTTAAGATCAAGAATAGAGTTATGATTAGTGTTAGGGTTAGAAATAGGGTTACAATTAGTGTAAGGGTTAGGGTTGGAGATAAAAATTAGGAATCGGATTAGGATAATGATTAGTGTTAGGGTTAGGGTTAGGGTTAGGGTCAAGGTTAGACATAATTACGAATCAAATTAGGATTAGGGTTAGAAATAGAATTAAGATTAGGGTTGGGTCAGGGTTAGTGTTAGGATCAGGGTTAGGGATATGGTTAGGATTAGAGATAGGGTCAAGATTAGGGTTAGAGATATGGTTAGGGTTAGGGTTAGTGTTAGGGTTAGGATTAGAGATAGCATCATGATTATGGTTAGGGTTAGGATTAGAGATAGAATTAGGATTAGAGTTAGAGTTTGTATTAGGATTAGGGTTAAGGTTAGAGATAGAATTATGATTAAGATTCATGTTAGCATTAGAGATATGGTTAGGCTTAGAGATAGTGTTACAATTAGGGTTAGGGTCAGAGATAAAATTAGGATTAGAGTTAGAGTTTGTATTAGGATTAGGGTTAAGCTTAAGGTTAGGGTTAGAGATAAAATTAGGATTAGAGTTAGAGTTTGTATTAGGATTAGGGTTAAGCTTAGCCTGGTTAGGGTTAGAGATAGGTTATAATTAAGGCTAGGGTTAGGGTTAGGGTTATGGTTAGAGATAGTGTTAGAATTAGGGTTATGGTTAGAGATAGTGTTAGAATTAGGGTTAGGGTTAGAGATAGTGTTAGGATTAGGATTAGAGTTAGGTTTAGGGAACTAGAGATAGAATTAGGATAAGTGTTGGGATTTATGTTAGGAATGGGGTTAAGATCAAGAATAGAGTTATGATTAGTGTTAGGGTTAAAGAAATAGGGTTACGATTAGTGTTAGTGTTAGGGTTAGAGATAAAAATTAGGAATCGGGTTAGGATAATGATTAGTGTTAGGGTTAGGGTTAGGATTAGGATTGAGATCAGGGTTAGGTTTAGTGTTAGTGTCAAGGTTAGAGATAATTAGGAATCAAATTAGGATTAGGGTTAGAAATAGAATTAAGATTAGTGTTGGGTTGGGGTTAGTGTTAGGATCAGGGTTAGGGATATGGTTAGGATTAGAGATAGGGTCAAGATTAGGGTTAGAGATAAAATTAGGATTAGGGTTAGGATTTATGATAGGAAATTAGGTTTATACTTAGGCTTAGGGATGACATTTGTGATAGGATTAGGCTTAAATATAGGATTAGAATTAAGGTTAGAGTTAGGGTTAGAGATAGAATTACAATTATGGTTAGGTTTGCATTATGATCAAGGTTACTTGCTGACAGTTAAGGTTGTGGCTAGAGAAAATTATGATTAGGGTTAGAATTAGGGTCAGGATTGCTATTAATATTAGGGTTAGGATTAGAGACAATAATAGATTTAGAGATAATGTTAGGATCAAGGTTAAGGTTAGAGATATAATTAGAATTAGAGTTGGGGTTTGTGTTATGATTAGGGTTAATCATAGGGTTAGGGTTAAAGATAGGTTATAGTTAATGAATATAAGTTAATTATTTAAATTAGTGTTAGGGTTAGAGTTAGGATTAGGGTTAGGGTTAGGATTACAGCTAAGATTAGGGTTAGGGTTAGAGTTAGAGTTAGGTTTAGAGATGGGGTTAGGGTTAGGGTTAGGATTAGAGATAGAATCATGATTACGGTTAGGGTTATGATTAGAGATAGAATTAGGATTAAAGTTAGGGTTAGAGATAGTGTTATGATTAGGGTTAGGGTTAGACATAAAATTAGGATTAGAGTTAGATTTTGTATTACGATTAGGGTTAAGCTTAAGGTTAGGGTTAGGGTTAGGGTTATGGTTAGAGATAGTGTTAGAATTAGGGTTAGGGCTACAAATGGTGTTAGGATTAGGATTATAGTTATGCTTAGGGAACTAGAGATAGAATTAGGCTAAGTGTTCAAATTTATGTTAGGAATAGGGTTAAGATTACTGTTAGGGTTAGAAATAGGGTTATAATTAGTGTTAGGGTTAGGGTTAGAAAAAATATTAGGAATCATGTTAGGATAATGATTAGTGTTAGGGTTAGGGTTAGGATTACAATTAAGATCAGGGTTAGGTTTAGGGTTAGGGTTAAGGTTAGAGATAGCTACAAATAAAATTAGGATTAGGGTTAGAAATAGAATTACGATTAGGTTTGGGGTTGGGGTTAGTGTTAGGATCAAGGTTAGGGATATGGTAAGGATTAGAGATAAATTTTGGATAAGGGTTAGGGTTTGTGATATGATTAGGTTTCAACTTAGGCTTAGGTATGGGGTTTGCAATAGGATTAGGGTTAAAGATAGGGTAAAAGTTAAGGTTAGGATTAGGGTTAGAGATAGAATTAGGATTATGGTTAGGTTTATATTATGATTAGGGTTAAGGTTGTGGCTAGAGAAAATTATAATTAGGGTTAGAATAAGGGTTGGGGTTGGTGTTAGGATTAGCTTGGTTAGGATTAGAGACAAGAATAGATTTAAAGATAGTGTTAGGATCAAGGTTAGGGTTAGAGATATAATTAGGATTGGAGTTGGGGTTTGTGCTAGGATTAGGGTCAAGCTTCAGGTTAGGGCTTGCGATAGGGTTACAATTACTATTATGGTTAGGATTAGAGATAGATTTAGGAACATGTTTAAGATCGGGAGTAGAGAAGGAATTAGGTTTAGGGTTGGGGTCAGTATTAGGATTAGGTTTACCATTATGGTTAGGGTTAGAGATAGGGTTTGTATTAGGGTTAGGGTTAGAGATATAATTGGGATAATGGGTAGGGTTTGAGTTAGGTTCATGATTAGAATTAGGGTTAAGATCAGGGATAGGGTTAAGTTTTAAAGTGTAGAATTTCTTTTCATCATTCATGTGCTTACAAATCTAAAATTGAAACCTAAAATTCATTTTTTAAAATTGTAAACCATATCACATTTAGAATTCAATTACGAAAGGATAAAAAAATTATTATATCAATGTTATTAAAGCACATTGCATGCTTGCTTATTGTTTTATATCATTATTCTAAAAATACCTTATCTATCTTAATATATTAATCTATCTATTATACACTAGATATCATTATCGAGGTGTATTTTTTCAGAAAAGATTGAAGTGATGTGTAGCAGTAGATAAGACATCTATAAATGTAAATTTTAACTTTTCGTAAAATATTTTGTTCTACTACTTATTTGTAATATATGTGGCTTTCTAAAATGTGTAGCATTAAATAATGTCTTGAAGTGGATGTGAGACAAATATATGTGAAAAAATAATTTTAATGAATGTGTCACAAATATATGAAATACTAATTGTGTCACTTATATGTGTGTGTGTGTGTGTATAACCCAAACCCTAATTCTAAGCATAATCCTAACCATAATGTAAACCCTAAGCCTAACCATTATTTGAACTCTAACATTAAAGTAATCTTAATCTTGAACTTAAACTTACCATAACTATTATTCTATCATTCTATCATAATCATAATAATAATCCCAATCCTACCCATTTCCTCACCTTGACCATAATTCTTACCCTAACCCAACAATTAATGTAAACCCTAAACATAATCCTAACCATAGAACAAAATTCTAACCCTAATCATAAACCTAATTCTAACACTTACCTTAACACTAAACCCTAATTGTAACTAAAACTTAACACTAAACCTAACGCTAACTATAACCCTAATCATAAGTCTAAACCCTAACCATGACCATAATCATAATCGTAAACCAAATCCTAACCCTAATGCTAATCATAACCTTAAGCCTAACCTTGACACTCACACTAACCCAAACCATAGCCCTGACCAAATATAAATCCTTACCCTACCCCTAATTATAATTCCAATCCAAACCTTAATAGTAGTTCCAACCCTACCCTTAACACTAACCTAAGCCTTATTCCTAACCTAAAACGTGTTATAATTATAATCCAAACCCTAACCCTAACCATAATTCTACCCCTAAGGTCCTAACATAATTCTCACACTAACTATGACCATAAACCAAACCTCAGCACTAAACCCTAACCCTAATCATTATTATAAATCTAAACCAAACCCTAACCCTAATGCTAACCCTAACCATGATATAAACCCTAATCCTAAATGCTAACTCTAATAATAACCCTAAATATATTAATTTATTCAATGTGTTATGCATGTCGCGGCTGCTACTAGCTTATCTATCTTAATATATATTAATCTATATATTATATGCTGAGAGATTTCATTTTCGAGGCATATTTTTTAAATTAAAAAAGGGGAAAAAAAAAAAAAAATGCCTCAAAAATGAAATCTCTCGGTGTATAATATATAGATTAATATATATTAAGATAGATAAGCTAGTTGTATGGCTAGTACGCAACAGTGACTTTGAAAAATGAGCATAAAACCTTCCTTACACGCAACCATAAAATTTAATGCGATTACATTACAGTCAAGGCAGTAAGCAATTGAAGTTTTGCTACTGCTAACGTCTTCGTTTGACATTTGGGCTTTCTCCATAATTCTGGTTGAAATAGTAGAACGCGCAATTGTATTCCGGCGGAAGTTTTAAAATACGCGTTTCACATTTCGCCAGTTATTGTGTGGCCCAAGTTGTTTTATTACCTTTGCAATATTCCTACCGTTGATCGACGCATAGCAAGCAAACGAAATAACGCCGACAAGATATTAAACAACGTGATTTGACTTCCGGTGTCCTCTTTAATAACCATCATACCAAGTCCGCTATGCAAATGGCAATAAAATCTTCAATGAATTTGCAATATATTGGATTTATAGTCTCTTCCAAACTATATAAGCTGAGTGAGAGTGATTTTAGGGTGGAGATTGTATTTAGTATTTGAAGAAAGATTTCTATCTTTTAGGAATTTTTATCGAGTTTTCTAATTTATTTTTTAAATAACTTTAGTATAATCAGGTTATTTTCAAAGTTGTTTATTTATAAATTCTTATTAAGCTTTAGGTTAATGTTTTGTATTGTTGTATGTATTTTCTCTTTTTTATATGTTTATCGTTTATAAAGAATGTAATGAAATTTGATGAAGAATAAAATAAAGAAAATATTGTATGGTAGGAGTTGTATGGTAGACAATTTAGTGCTAGTTTGGGAGATGATATAATGAGCCCAACGAATTACCTAGGATGTTGACATTATTAGACTTGGTTTTGACAAGACTTATGATTCCATCTATTATCCCTTCAATATTAAAATGTTATAATGAAGTTGGCCCCATAATAGACATGCTCATGTCAAAATTTTCTTTATTGATGCAAACACTAGATTGTCAATTAATATTTCTCTTTCCCCTTTATTTTCCCCATAAAATATATCCACCAAGGCTACACTCTTATGTTGTTCCTTACGTTCTTGCATATGACACCTTCATATATATATATCTTCCAACATTCTCACACAAATTACCTTATCCAAGGCATCTCTCTTCTTGGTAATGCTAAGAAATTCAATTGACACTTTGTTGATGATAAAATGATTTGCATTCCAAAATTTGTTGAAGGGGTGAATAATACTATGATATTCTAGATTTGCTACTATATGGTGTTAGGCTTTCAATCAATAATACAAAAAACTAATTCTTGATGACATGTCCCAATTCTCATCCACCATGAATTCCTAAAAAATGAAAAGAGGTGAAAAATGACAACATTTCTAGACACTGAGCAACATCCCATTTGGAATTTCCATTTTAAAATTAATTGTGGGCCAAATGATGCATTAGAAAGGCATAGCTACCACACCTTAGTCACATTACATCCTTTTGAAGGAAAAAGGGAGCTTGGGTATCATTGGTTCTTGTATACCCAATGTGCCTTTTTTACAACCAAACATATTATGGGGGATTTAGAGGATCCTCCTTGTGGATACATGTCATTTTTATATGCAAATTGTTATCAAGTAATTAATCCATGGGAGAATTCATTGGAATGGTAAGATCTAGATATCTCCCCTTTTTAAGACCCATGGGTTAAACCCCTTAACATCATTTGGAACTCTTGGAAATTAGTCTCATCTAAATTCTCATGGTTTGATTGGTCCCATAACCATTGACTTATCTTTGCCACTTCCTCTATCTAGTGAAACTTGATGATCCAACTGATTGGAAAACCATAATGCATTAGCCTAAGTTTTAAAAAGTGCATCTAATGTTTTGGGGCATATGAGATTTAACAAGCTTAAATTGGAAATCATGGTGCCAACTCAAATTTTGATTCAACCTTAGCTATAAAGACAAGTTACTTGTGCTTGAACTTTAGAATTTTGTCCCTCCCAACCTCTCAATGATGCTTTCCACTTTCTACCATTCCAATTTCCTCAAATATTGGAGATCACCTAATGGACATAGCATCCAAACCTTCCCCCTTAAGTTGGTTTACAAAACTCTCCTACTTGTTGCCCATTGCACATCATCTAAAATTAGTTTGAAAGTTTAAGTTCATTTAGGTTAAATGGAACAAGATCAACCTTCAAATTTGTCAAGAAAACACATACTTATACTCCCAATTTGCTACATGGAAGCTTCTCCATGCAAAAATCCATATTGGTAAATTTCTCAAGTTCCTTTACCCACCCCTTTATGTGCCAATGTTGAGTCCATCCAACACTATTTTTGGTTTTTCTTGCATGCTTGAATGATTTTGTCCTTCCTTAGGACCTCCCTACCTATCATCTTCTAATTTGCTTAGTCCTAGATAGATAATATTATTAGCTCATCCATTGCTCATGATGTAGAACTTGCACCTTCCACCACATTATTTCAAACATATTTAGTTCCATTGTTTTGTTTCTTTTTCCATTCGACTCTTCCTTTGGACACCAAAATTCAAATTGTGTTCTAACCTGTCATTACAAATGATCAATCTACCCTCAATGTTCAAATAACAAAACAAGGATAATGCAAATCATTAGAAAAATAGTCTAATCATAATTGTAAAAAATAAAAAAGAAACACAATAATCTAAACTCTGAGATTGTCCAAAGTCTCATTAAAATAATTTATATACCTTCCATAATAAATTATTCTTCACTATTAAATATTTTTTTCCCCAAAAACACGTTTGATAAATTACATTGTTATTTTTGTCAAGTTAATTATTAATGCAACTTTGATGCATTATCTCTCTCATCATAGTAAAATAAATTCAAGCTAAGCACACATATATGGCATAGTCTTACAAAGAATAGTATTCTTGATGCGACCATAAAATCACTGAAAACCTCATTCAACATATCATACATTACAAAAATATAATAATGCTTATTAAATAATTCAAGGTAAAAAATTATTTTAAAAACTTTGACACCTCTAATTTTCTAATTCATTTGAATACGACTGCTTAATAATGAACGACATTTTCCCCGGTGGTCGAAGAAATTTGATTGCAAGTAATTGTCTACCTAGCACGCCTTTGAAAAATGGGCCAATTTAGTACGACCAAAAACCTTCCTTTCAAGCAACAAGAAAATTATCACAATCGAAGGACAAAAACTTCAATGATACTGGTGGCGCCTCCATTTGACATTTGTAGATTGTATGGCTTTCTTCATAATTTTCGCTGGAATAATAAAAAGCACAATCTAATTTGGCTGAAGTTTCAAAACACGTGTTTTACATTTCACCAGTTACTTTATTTTAATGACTTGCGCTCCTAAAGTCTATGATTACACGATTCTTCTAGAGAAGATGAAAGGAAAGGCGCTTCATGTGAAGGCGAGGAGTCGAAAGGGAAGGGAGGAGCAGCCACGTCATCACCATTTCCTTCCAACATTTGAACCACGCTGCTCATCCCTGGCCGATCTATAGAATTGTGTTGGATGCACCACAGTCCTACTTTTATTAGCCGCTTTGCCCTCTCTTCGTCTTTGCACGATCTCTCTCTTGTTATTCCTGATAGCCTCTTCTCACACTCCCCGCTTTCTACCAATTTGAACGCCCACTCTGGAAAATAAAATTGACTGGACCGGCTGACCTGCTCTTCAAAATTCTTCCTTCTCCCAACAATTTCCAACAACACCATTCCAAAACTGTAAACATCTGACCTGTCCGTTACAGGACCCAAATTTCTGTACCAAAGCTCTGGTGCAGCATATCCTGGCGTTCCTCTCGTTGTCGTAATTGATATATGATCATCTCCCTTTCCACACAGTTTAGCCAGACCAAAGTCACCTACTTTGGGTGTGAAGTCGGCGTCCAATAATATATTGTGAGGCTTAATGTCGAAATGGATGATGCGGCCGTCGCAATCTTGGTGTAAATATGCAATTCCACGAGCTGCGCCCAAAGCAATTGAATACAATTGATCACAATTTAGCCTCTCTTCTTTTCCCTTTCCTGCAAATATAAACTTCTCCAGAGACCCATTTAACATGTACTCATAGACAAGTGCGCTTCGAGGTTCTTCGAAGCAATAACCCATCAGCCGAACCAAATTAACATGGTGGATCCTTCCGATGGTGGCAACTTCGTTCATGAACTGGTTCTCACTTTGTCTCGACCGATCAAGAATTTTTACAGCAACCATATTACCACTGGAGAGCCTTCCTTTATACACCACGCTGAAACCGCCTTCCCCCAATTTATCTGTAAAGTTGCTGGTGATCTTCTTCAGTTGAGAATATGAATATCTGCGGGGCATTTCATCAGCATAGTCATGAATGAATTGCTCCACGTCGGAAGTAGGCCTTGAATTCCGATAATAAACTACGAGCACTATTGCAGCTATCAGCAAGCCGACCGTTCCAATGGCAACACCTATGATGACTCCTATTTTACCAGCTCGACCTATAATTCCACACATTCAAACATGCGCATCGTTACAGATATAAACTATAAGCTGAGAAAGAAAAGAATAGATATTTGAAGGAAACATAATACCTTGGGCGCAGTGCTTTGAATGAGGTCCATCCTGGCAAAAGCAAACAAAGTTCCCTCCAATGAAAGCGCCATAGCCACAAAAACCCTTACTTTTTTCACAATCTCTACAACTCTGCTCTCGTTCTTCAGGAATAGGCCATTTTATTGTTGCTGCTGGAACTGTCAACATTCTTGGGGAGCATGACATATTCGGATACCCTGGCGAGAATGATCCATAAGGTAAACATTTGTCATCACACATGTATACTTCTATACTTGCGTTGTTTATATTGGTCACATTAAAAAGACTATCGCCCACCTCCCCTATTGAATCGACCAAATTAGAAAATGTGCAATCTTGAAAATTCTTGTCATCTGTTATCGTAAACGTCTTATTTTCATAGAAAACCTGTAATATTGTGTAGTTGGTGCTCCCTATTCCAATCACTGGACGTACGTTCTGCACACAGTCGATCTGAAACATTGGCATACCACAACTGCGACTGCCTACGCCAAAAGGAAACGTAAAGTTTCTGCCCCCACACGTGTGATTACTTTTGCAATTTTCGTACTGCGGATCGACACATAGCGCGCTCCGAAATAAAATGGCGCAGACGGTAACGCCGAAAAGAAAAGTGAGATTAAGCATTTAGACTCTAACGAAAGATGGACAAAGGATTGAAGCAACCACTGCTCAAGTATGCATTATAAGGAATTCAAATAAAGATCCGACCGGGATGAGTCCAAAAAGTAATGAGTCAACGATCGCCTTATGTACACAATATCAAGCCACGAGATTTGACCAGCGCCCTCTTGTCTGTAACAACCGACATTTTTATTTCAACTGAAACGAATTTACAGCATACAATTGGGTAACACTTTAATTATTCTGTTAAGTAGGACGATCTAATTTGCTAAACTAGCAATCGCACCTTAGTGTGCCATGGGTACGCCGAACAGTGTAGAATGTAAATTAGGAAAACTTTTAGTTTTTTTTTCATGCATTTATACAGTACATGAGGTCACTTGGTAGGTCATTTATGAAATGATGTTTGTGCAACCAAGGTCTAAATGGAGAAGTGATAGCTTCAAAACAATTATGCATTCACTTATAAGGATCAAGACATGACTAAAACAAAAATCTTTTAATCAGGATGATAATCAATTTCCATTAACAATAGACTCATTTTATGTTTGCAATAAATAAATTGGGATTGATAATCCAAAAATCTGTGTGCTGACAATGAATACAGTTTGATGAAGTAAAACCCTTAATTTACAAGAGGTTGCAAAGCATGAGAATGGGCATCTTTTTCTTCACAAGAAGATTGAGTACATCTCTAATGACACCCACGACATGAAGAACAACTTCAACTAGAGGTAGGGGTTGAAGGGAATCTAACAATCATGCACAAGGACATTTTCCCAGTGATCCAAAAGTATTTGAATATGTGTCACCTCTAGTGTAACTTTACTGGCTTGCACCTAGATCTATATAATCACATTAGAACAAATCATTACCTTAGTATAAAGCATAAATTAGTATCAACTTAATTTTTGGAAAATAAAATAGAATTTATGCCTTTCCATATGATGTAAATAATGTTCACCCTAAAAGCATGTCAAATCTAAATATACCTAAAAAGGATTCTAAATCAATCCCCTAATAAAACCACGTGTTTTGAAAAAGGTTCAAATTATTTAACTTGTTTAAAAGACACCTGATGATCACAAAATAGACATTAAGAATTATTAATCCAAATATGATTTAATCTTAGAACTAATAAAAAGACCTTGAAAAGATAATGCACCAAATAAAATGTGCAAAATTCAACTCTAAAACAGTAGACCAAATTGTTTGAAACTTGCACTACCAGATGCTAAATTTTTTTTGCAAAATTCATCTTTGATTTAAAATAGACACGATAGACAAATTATCTTATATATATAAGAGATCTTATATATCCTAAATAACATACAGTTACTGGTTGTTCACTTTAAACACAAAACTTATATTTTTGACACCAATATAATGACTCATCTAAGAATGTTCACATGGTACATACACAAAATGTGAAACCCTTATAAAACTAGACCTCTAGAATTGATGACCATCATCTTGTTAAACTTAGAGAATCATATAAAGCCATCAAAGTTCTCATCATATATGCATATCATTCTCTAGAAATCCTCCAAATAATGTCCACCTTGCTCTATCAATCCCAAATTACACACTACTTATTGAAGTTCCTTAGAATAAATATATCATCTTCATTCAAATTGTAAACTTTTAATGCCTCTATTAGAGATAAATTATAACACTCTTCATTACTACCTTTACTCATATTATACATACTCTCATCCATAAAAGATTGGAAAAGCTTACCAAATTCATCAAATGTTAATCTACCATCTTTTAATGAGAAACACTCATAAACATACACTTTAACTCTTCTTCTGTTAGATTTATTCCAAGCTTGTTGAGAAAGTAATTGATTTCATGTAGAGCAAGGCTTCCATCACCATTTTCGTTTAAGGAATCAAACATTCAACAGAGTTCATTGGGAATAGATGAAAGTGTCATAAGACTAGGTTCCAAATTAGGTAGGAAATTGTTCAAGAATCCTAAAGATCGACATGAAGGCCTCAGCGTATATGTCATCCATTGAAAAAAAGTGGAGGAGATTCACAAATTTGTGATTAAAACATTACACACAAGGCCAATAAATATGCAGTAGCTACAAGCATGTGCAAAAAAAATCAAACATAATGCTTTTGCGTCTCCAACTTCTGGACAACACACAAACATGTGATCAAAATAGTCCCATGCCAAATAAATCAATGACAAAATCAAACAGATTTGCAATCTTATAAATCTATCATACTCAATTGGTACAACTGCAAACAAGGCTTTTCTTGCTATAGATCTATGGCTGTTATAATTTGGGGATTTTTTGTGCTCATATGTGGAGTTTTCATCGTCAAACAAAGGAGCTATGATAATTTTTGTGAACACAAATCGTATCCTTTCATTGGTTGCATGATTTCATTATAGAAAAATCAAACCAAGCTTTATGAATGATATACAGATCTATTAAGAGATTTACCCACATACCATGACAATTTGACGTTTGGGTGCCAGGACCAATCCAGAGAACGTAGAGCACATAGTGAACACTGGATTTGAGAATCATCCCAAAGGTAAGATCTTTAACGAAATTTTGCATGACCTACTGGGCAATAACATCTTCAATGCAAACAAAGAGGAGTGGGGAATATAGAGAAAGATCATGAGCTACGAGTTCAATACTGAACCATAGATTTTTGGCACCACAAGACTCTCTAGCTCTTCTAGGGTTTTTTTACCTAAAAGGAGAGAGTAAGACCAAAAATGCCAAAGGTTTCATTCAAATTATGTTATGTGTGATGTTTTTAAGGCTAAATGAGATGGTCTAAGTGCAACTAAACTATGAAATTGATCGAATATGAATGCAAAACCTAAGAAGCAAGTGATGTTTGAAAACACATTCTGTAGTGCAACAATGAACTAGAAATGAATGAGACTTGAAGTGTGCACCTGAAAGCTTGAAGGAGATTAGAAATTGCTTCTGAGACACTGTTGATGTTGATTTTTAGGCCTGGTGGGACTCATTCACCATTTTAAGTGAATCAGTCCCAGTTTTGTAAAACTAAGCCAAGACCTATTTATGACAAAAGGGTATCTAAAAATGTAGAAAACACAAAACTGACCTTGGGGTAGGACTCATTCGCCACCCAGGGTGAATGAGTCCACTTTTGAATTTTTGGATTTTCAAAGGTGGATTATGAAGCTTTTGATCTGCACTTTGACTTCCTACAGGTGTCCACTTCCGAAACTCTAATTTACGGGGACCTGAAAATGAGTTTTTGTTGATATTTTGACTTGTTGAATGAGGAGAAGACTTGAGAAACTTTGTAAATTGATCTTCAAATATTTCCAAGCTTCCAAGAGTCCTAAATCTACAAACACAAAATGCAAGAGAGAGAAAAGTTGAATGTTAATGCATGGGGGTTTTCCTTGGTCAAACCCCTTTTAGGTAATTAAAACAAAATGATGAAAGAACATAATGAAACATGCAATAATGGAGTTGATTACCTTTCCATGATGTTTGATCTTGAAAGTCTGCAACAAAACATGAGGATCAGCCCTTGAATGTCCTTAGAAGCTTTCTTGATGACTTGCAATGACAAAACCCTAAGTTGCTTGACTTGAGATGAAAGATTGGTGGATGAACAATGAAAAATGGATGTGAAGTAAGTTAATGGATGTAAAAATGATTTTAGAGAGGTTATTTTATAGGAAATTCACCTATTTTACCTATTAATACCTCATCATAGGCCGACATGAAGCAATATTAAACTCAAATTTCACTTTTTTCCCACTCAAAGGTCAAAAATTGGGCCAAATGGGACTCATTCACCACACATGGCAAATGGGTCCCACCTGGATGGGATTGATTCACCATGCATGGTGAATGGGTCCCATAGGAGCTATTTTTGCTAGTTGGAATGTCGAAAAGTAAGAAAATCAGGTTTAATGATGACTATGTTGAAGTATTTCATCAAATTAAGCCTCATGATGCACAATATGGGTTGATAGGGGCCTATTAGTGATTATTTAAAAGTCATTTGGGGCTTGGGACATATAATTCACTGTGAAAGTGTGATTAAATACACTTTACAACACTAAAATGAGGTCCACTTAGCCTAGGAAGGCACCAGAACCAATGTGAATGTGTAAAACACATTACAACACTAATTTAACATTAAGTCTATTTTACAAGCCTTCTAAATTAATGTGATAATGTTATTAAACACATTTTATAATGTTGAATTAGGGAGAAATGGGTTCATTAAGTCTAGAAAAGCATAAACGTATCTTACAACACTTTACAACACCTTTACAAGACATCATTAAAAGCATGTTATTCGATTTGCAAAGGTCCAAGACCTAATGTGGACGTATAAAATGCCTCACAACACTAGATTAAGGCCTCATTAAGTCCATTTTATCATGAATTAATCTAATGTCAAGCGAAGGGTACTTTTGTCTACGACACAAATACGAAGTTGTTGCAAAATGATTGGTAAATATTAAAAGATAAAACTAGGTGGAAAAGAAGATCGACAGAATAAATGTCCATGATCGCTATGATCATCTCTCTGCCTTATCAAAAAGGGTGAAATATTGATTTCAAAAGTTAGCTTTCTCTTCTTCATATCAGATACGCCTTCGGCATAAATCAGTCGCATAGATCATTGGATAAAGAATGCAAGATGATGAAAATGATCCTGATTGTTCATCATTATTAGTCTTCTTATCCAATCACTTTTTACCCACCATTTTTCCATTTTTCATGTTTATCGTTCATGACATTAATGCAATTAAAAGCATATACCCTAGGTTGAGGGAGACACATCATGGTTAGAGTCCTATTGCATTACACCTATCACCTCAAAACATGTAACTCCTCGCAAGTCCCTCCTTCCATTGTTTTGACGTGGTGGAGGATAAAACTAACGAAAGAGTTATAGTACTAGTTTCTATACTCATGCACAAAGTAAATATACTTTAATTTCATCATTTTATTAATAGTGAAGAAATTTCAATTTAAAATAATCTAAATAATTAAGGGAGAAGCTAATCTCTCATAAAATGCATCTATGTATAGACATTATAACATAGCATCCCATCCCTTATCCCACTTTTGCGACAAAACACATTGATGAAAAGACTTGACGGACCAAGCTGATGGATGTTTGGCACATGCTATTTGGAGTGTCGTCACCTATTCTATTGCTTGAAAAGCATGGCAGTGCCGAAGAGTTTTTAAAAATAAAAATTGGAATGGATAGAAAGCCAAAAATGTTTCCATTTTTGACATTCACATTTGGGAGGTTGTTGGGGAGTGTGGAAGGGAGTTATAGGCATTTAGAGGCCGAAGTAGAGTGCACACACTCCTTACCAAAACACATTTGATAGTTGTGGGAAACTAGCTAGAAAGTATGCATATTTGCCTAAAATTTATGCCATTTCCCCATTCTGCCTAGGAACTATGAAGAATTGAATGACTATTCATTGCGAAGATGGGTTTTAGTGATGGCTTTCCAAGGGATTTTCTTGCAAAAAGGGGTTTTCATTTGAAATCCAGAGCAGTTTCTATGCTTTTGTGTCGAGGTTTTTAATTTTTCCATTTTAATGTTCTCATTGAATAAATCAATAACGTTTAGAGAAACTAGAAAGGAAGACGCAATGCGGGTTCTATGATGGTAGGTTTTCAAAATCATAATTTGGAATGGACAAAAAGCCCATTTAAACATTGCCATTTTTGACATTCTCCTTTTCAAGGTTGTTGTCAAGCTTGGAAAGGAGTTGCAGGGGTTTTCTGTAAAGTGTTTTAAAACATTAAGTGGGTTGTTGTTTGTAAATGGTTTTCAAACATTAAAGTGTGTTGCTTGTAAAGGGTTTTCAAACATTAAGTGGTTGCAAGTTTTGTAAAACCCAGTGTTCTGTAACCTAGAATTTTACAAAACAGTATGAATGTCTTGAAAAGCTTTAGTTATTAGACCATAGGAATGTAATAAAAGGCACCACTTTATAAACACACAATAATGTATTTTGCTTCAGTGTGTAGAGGGTTTTACAACATTGTGTGGGTTGGAGGTTTCATAAATCATGTAGTCAACTCTCACTATGTTTTCCAACCTACAATCATACTGTGCACGCATATTTGGATCATATTTAGAAATTGAAATGAAATTTTTACTCTGTGTAATACTTTTTATAAGGTGCCTTTCATTACATTCATAATATCTAAATTATATTCATACTATCTAAATTACATTCATACTATTTTGTAAAATTCAAGGTTGGAAAACGCTAGTTTTTTTAGATCTGCAAGGTCTCACATAATGTTTTAAAACCCTTTAGATATAACAACCCAATCACTTATAAAGAAGCCCCTCACCTCAATTTGGTTTGTTTTTCATCTCCCCCACTTGCAACTCCACCCCCTTCTCTTCAACCTTTCGCTTTCAACCTACAGAATGAAAAAGCCCCCAACACAGAGTGTTTTCCAATAATAATACTTGTTACAATTTAAAATGTATGTATTATTCATGTTAGCCTTACCACCTGCACGGTGCACATATAATTTCTCACGCAAGCCACCATGGCAACAAATTCGAAGTGACAAGAAAAATGAGTGTTTTCATTTGGCTCCAGTGTGTAGAGGGTTTTACAACATTGTGTGGGTTGGAGGTTTCATAAATCAAGTACTCACCTCACACTATCTTTTCCAACTTGCAATCATACAGAGTGTTAATGGTTGTTGGAAAACACTGGGTGTTTATAAAATAATTCCTTTCATTACATTCTTACTATCTAATTAACAAAATATTTTCAAGGAATTCATATTGTTTTATAAAATTCCATGTTGCAAAGTACTGGTTTTATGAAATCTGCAACCCACATAATGTTTTAAAACCCTTTACAAGTAACAACCCAATTGGTTACTCACCCCTCACCTCAATTTGGTATGTTTTGTGATTGTCTTGAGAATCTTTTATTTATTAGATAGTAAGAATGTAATGAAATTGGAAAACACTGGGTGTTAAGAAACTTACAACCCACACAATGTTATAAAATCCTCTAGACGTAACAACCCAATTGGTTAGTCAAGAAAAACAAGCTGACGCCACCTTTATCTCCTAGCTTCCCTAGCCATGACGTTTTCTCCCATCTATCGAATTCATCACTTTTATCATGCATCTTGGTGGGCCCCACAATATGCCATCCCATCATGTTATGTTTGTTTATATGTGTGTTTTTATGTATGTTTTTGTATGTACATAGGTGTGTTTTGTTGGGAGATTAGTTGCATCCATATTGGGTTTTACAACATTCTGTGAGTTGGAGTTTTTATAAATCATGCATTGACCTCCCACTGTGTTTTCCAGCCTACAATTATCTAGAGTGTTAATGGTTGTTGGAAAATTGAACAATGGGAAAATGATGATGCTTTATGCCCTAGGTCATAGAACACCACTATTCTCCAATTTTCACTCAAGGATGCCCTAGGATCCCAAATTGGATTGACTATCAACACAAAGGTGAGTCAATTCTCAACAAGGAAGACCAAGGTATGTGCAAGATCATCATGGAAAAACAAACCCTTAAGTGGCAAAAAATTCAGAAAAATCAGAGTTAGGCAACTTGACATGACAATTTGAATAAATTAGCTATATTATTTCAAAAATACGTAAGAATAAAATCTGTAGAAAATTTAATATAGTTTCTAAACTACTAGGTTTATTTAAAAAATGAAAAATCTATTTGGTGAAAATTTGAAATTTCAATGCAGTCGTACTTAAATTTCAGAGGAAAAATAAGAAGTAGGTATCTGTCTGACCACCCTAACCACAATAAAATGATAATATTTTTTTATAATATTTTAGACATAAGTAGAGGACTCATGTCCTAATGTGATGCATATTTTTTTGTAACTTTTTTCCAAGTAAATAATTAATTATAAATTTTTTATTACAACTTTTAAAAAATATAAAAATTTGTATGTCTGGCCACCTTAACTTGGTCAAAAATTCATGAAATTCAATTTTTCTTTTTTTTATCCTATAGTATGTGAAGCATAGAATGTGACACATGTTTCAAATTCAAAAAATGTGATACCGTTTGAAAGCTATAGATGTTTTTCAATCAACCTATCAATCAAGACTTTAGTCATAATTCAAATAGAAAATGAATAATAATTATTTATTAAATTCCAAGTAAAGCATAATTTATATTGCTGGAAAGTTGAGAATATCCTTTAAAAACCCTTTTCATTACACCAATTTTGGGTAAGAAAAAGTTGTCAGCCACATACCCTACACAGACCCATCATATTGCCACTTTTTGGCCCATCATGATCCTGCACATACCCACCAAGGAGGGGGTTCTTTAATCTTTGAGGGGTTCACTACCAAGCAAAAGCTTGGAAAATACAACTTAACATTCATCTCACAAAACTTAGTAATGCAAGCCAAACAATGAGTGAAAATGATGAAATTAAGCAATAGTAAGTTAGGATGTATGTACCTGGGAAGTCTGGAAATGTAATGAGGATTCTAGAAATGCAAAAATGTTGTCAAAATATGTTAGGGAGGACTAAGACGCCTTTACTATTGTCTTAGTCTCCCTGCTACTTTTTAGGGTAGATGTAGAATCTTCGGTTGTCAAAACATAATTCGAAAGAATATCAGTAAAATACCCTTGGGAGGACTAAGATGACCTTGCTACCAACTTAGTCCCGATCTAAATTTTTGAAATCTCTAAATGTGATCCTAAGGCTCAATGTCTACACTTCCTTCTTCTTAGATATCGGGTTTTGAAACTTCCAGGTATGGCTTGTAGGTGAATTTTTATGAAGATAAGTTGCAATGCAACTTTGCAACTTTGCAACTGTGCACTTCAAATGATCTTCAAGTCTTCAACCTAAATTTGCAAACACATACATGCAAGAGAGGAAAAACTTGTTGATTGTTAGTAAATAGGGGTTTGTCTTTGTCAAACCCCTTGTTGGTAATTAAACCTTGGAGTGAAATGAAATAATGGAGGGAAATGACGAATGAACAACATGAAATGTTACAACTCACCAAACCCTTGTTGCAAACTTGTTTGAAATGGCTAGCTTGAATGTAGATCTTGAAATGCTTGAATTCTTGATAGATCTTGACTTGAATGCTTATTGAATCAAAACCCTACATCACAAATGTTAGCTCAAAAAAACACATGATGCAAGAATATCCTTGATATGATGCTTGAATCTTGATGATGGCTCCAAATGCTTGATGAATTGCTCTTGAATGCTCAAATAATTGAATGCTTGTTAGATTGATAGGTATATGAAAATGAGAGAAGGAACCTTGAATTTATACTTATCTAGATGCTTAATATCCTAAAATTACACCATAAAAAGCCAATTCATTAATTAAAGGAGGCTAAATCCTATCAATATTTGAAATTAAATCCTAAAAATACCTTAAGGGGGACTAAGACACCCTAGGAGGAATCTTAGTCCCGAGGGATGAAACTCGGGTCATAGACTCCAAAAAGGGGCCCATTTAAGGTGCCTTTGAAATCAAGATCCCAAGCTTGCTTTGGAGGAAAAAGATGCCCTAGGTGGTGTCTTAGTCCTGACCCAAAAATCAGGGACACATAGCTAGAATCATTAAATTATCATTTCCCCTTTGATTTTTGTTGAGATTAGCCAAAAAAAGTGAACCAACAATTTTATTGATTCTATGGACTTCTCTTGCACTCTTAGGGATTTTCACCTAAAAGGAGAGAGATAAAACCCAAATGTAATTAAGTTATGAAATAGACTGATTATGAATGTAAAACTAATGAAATATGCAATATTTGAAAACATAGTGAGGTATGCAAGAATCAACTAAAAAGATAAAATAATGCAAACAAAATTGAAAGAGGTTGAATAGAGTGCACCTGGGTAATGAATGTTGAATTTGGAAGGCTCTGAATACTAGCAAAAATCAATGTGAATCACTAGTAGGACTCATTCACCACTAATGGAAAATTAGTCCTCCTACTAACAAAACAACCTAAAACTTCTTTCTAACTGTCAGGAACTGGAATTTGACAAAATCAACTTTTTCAGCCTTAAGGTGGGACTCATTCGCCATTCTGGGCAAATCAGTCCTAGTTTTGTGAAACTATTCTAGAGCCCATTTTGGAAAAAAGGTATCCAAAAATGTAGAAAACCAAAAATAGGCCTAGTAGTGGGACTCATTCACCACCCATGGTAAATGAGTCCACTTTTGAATTTCTTAAGATTCAAAGGTGGAAACAGGAGCCTTCGGTCTACACTTTTTGCTTCTCTAGGTGTCTTGTTCTAAAATTGTCAGATTCAGACCTGAAAGTGACTTTTTGTGGGTATTTTGACTTATCCAATGAAGATATGACTTGAACAACCTTGCAATGCAATCTTCAATGATTTCTAGGCCTCCAAGATGTTTAAATCTACAAACACACAAGACAAGAAAGAGAAATGTTGGATGTTAGGGTATGGGGGTTTGCCTTGGTCAAACCCCTTTGTAGGTAATTAAACCAAAATATAGAAATAATGTAATGAAACATGCAATAATGGAGTCGATTACCTTTCCATGACAATTGACCTTGAATGTCTACAGCAAAACATGAAGAATTTTCCCTTGAATGTCTGAGAATTGCCATCTTAATTACTTGAAATGATGAAACCTTGGCTTGCTTGACTTGAGATGGAAGAATGATGGATGAATAATGAATAATGGTTATTATTTAGGGTTTAGAGACCTTATTTTATAGGAAATTCACCTTATTTTCCTACTAATTGGATACCCAAGGCCGACATGAAGAAAAATTAAACTTAAAACCTAATTTTTCCCACTCAAAAGTCAAAATTGACCCAAATGGACTCATTCGCCACCTTGGTCAAATTAGTCCCACTTGGTAGGGACTCATTCACCACAAGTGGTGAATTAGTCCTAGTGGGGCCCATTTGATAGCTAAGATGTTGGGGAATGAGTAATTTGGGTTCTTATGG
This sequence comes from Sequoia sempervirens, assembly GCA_007258455.2. Classification (NCBI taxonomy): domain Eukaryota; kingdom Viridiplantae; phylum Streptophyta; class Pinopsida; order Cupressales; family Cupressaceae; genus Sequoia; species Sequoia sempervirens. The sequence goes on from VDFB02281492.1 coordinate 259,593,643, forward strand.
TGACTTTGTTGATTATTTCATCAAATTATGCTTTGAGATGCGCAATACGGGGTAATAGGGGCCTATTAGTTATGATGTGAAGGTCAATTAGGGATTGGGACGCATAATTCAATGTGAAAGTGTGATTAAATATAGTTTACAACATTAAAATGAGGTCCACATAGCCTAGAAAGGCACACCATCCAATGTGAATGTGTTAGACACATTACAACACTAGAATATCATTAAGTTTATTTTACAATCCTCCTAGATTGATGTGAGAATTCCATTAAATACATTTTATATTTTTTGAATTAAGGGAAAATGGGTTTATTAAGTCTAGAGAGGTGTGAAAGTCTTTTACAACACTTTACAACACCTTTCCAAGACATTGTTAAATGCATTTGAACAGGCCCAAGACCTAGTGTGGATGTGAAAAACACCTCACCATACCAAATCAAGGCCTCAATGTACAATTTATCATCAATTATTATCAAGAAAGAAATAATTTTTTCTATGGCACAAAAAGATACAATTTATTAGTCTTGTGGATGCAAAATAAGACCAATTAAGACATAAATAAGGATAAACAAAGCAAGACAAGCCCAAAAAAGGGTGAAAATGCAAGGGTATGCATTTTCCTACACTACATTTAGCCCCCACTTTAGTGAGAGGATGAACTTGCTTTAAACTCACACTAAAGTAGCCAACCATACAATCAAGAGGGGTTCAAATGTATGAATGCTAGTAAGATAGGATGGCAATAATCAAGAGGGTGGTCAAGCCCCCAGGATCAAGATCCTATGAAAAACCAACATAGGCACAAAAGAACACACTTGTAAATGATATGTGAAGCCATAACTAGATCGAAAACATACAACATCAAACATAGAAAAGGAAAAAGGGAAAAGAAAAATAAAAATGCAACGAATCAAGCTTCAACTAGCCGTCCAACAGATTGTGGACCAGGTCTACATTGTCCACTATGTAAAAAATGCATGCTCACAAGGGATAGTGAAGCTAGTTTTCCACTAGGTGAGCCCTAAGAGGTCCATATCAAAGTCATACCCCTATGAATATGATGAGGAAAAAAAGAAATAAAATGCATGCTCACAAGGGCTAGTGAAGCTAGTTGTTCACTAGGTGAGCCCTAAGGAACCATATCAAATCCATACCTCCATGACTTTAATAAGGTACAAAAATGTAAGGCAATAAGAAAGAGGGATGTTTTAAGGGATTTTGCTTAGTTCATGTGAGGTCCCATCTTAGGGAACATTGTACTTAATGTTTCCAAGAGAGGACAAGTCAAAGAAATATCACACTCTTAGAGGAAATCAACCGCAATGAAACCACCAAGAAAAGATGCATAACAAGAAAAAAGAACAATGCACAATGAAACATGAGTGTCTATGTACTCCCACACTTTAAAGAAATTGCTAACACCATTGTTGTGAGAAATTGCTTTAAATTAGAAGAAAAGATGATAGCTGATTCGAAAAATGTTATGCCAAATCATATGTTTCCAATAATCTACATAATGAATATGTATGTCACATGTGGGTCAACTTAAGGCATGTGATCCAAATTCCAAGCTTGCTCTTATATGTACATGAAAGGTGATCAAATAGCTATAAGAGACAATGACAAGTGACATATAAGGAGAAGGCTACCTAACCCCTTGCCCCCACTTAGTGCAAGAAAAGGATGAGATGAATGATTGATGAAAAAACATGCTAGAGTGAAAATCAATATCAATTAGAGGAATTAGGTGCCCCCACATAAGGAAGAGTACCAAACTCTTGAAGATGTTGGATTTTAATACTCAAAGCCTTACATTCATTAGTAGAATGACCATGAACTATATGATATGGACAAAATGAACTCTTGTAGTAAAATTTATTTTGTGTTCTTGGAGGAAGATAGATCAAACAATCTTGGAGGAGTCTTGACAAGATACTCTCTTGATTGAAAGTATAAAACGGTTCTTTATTTTGTGACAAAGATATCTCTTGCTTAGTACAGGATGTCATACTTACACAAGACTCTTTAGATTTTGAGATTTTGTTCTCTCCTCTACAGGAAGGTGTAAAATCTAACAAATTTAAACCATTAGTGTCTTGTGTGATGACATTAATGTTAAGTGAGGACTTCTTTGTTTCTTTCAAATGATAACAATCAAGACCACTAGTGTCTATCCATTTAGGATGCACTATTGTTAAAGTCGACTTAGAGGAATCTTTTGTAAGAGTGTTGATATTAAGTGAAGGCTTGTTTATTTCTATCAAAGGACAATAACCAAGACCACAAGTCTTTTATTGTGTGTGAGGTTCTATAGGGACACAAATACCTTATTCTCTATCACCACTGTTGGAAGACTGAAATCACTGAGAGGGGGGCTGAATCATCGATTTATAAAAGTCACAAACTTTTTAAAATAGGAATCTATGTTTTCTTTTGAATCAAGAGGATAAATGACTGTTTGTGAAGTAAACTTGACTTGTGCATGAATTTTCTTGTTTTCACATGAACCATGAATTAGACATATAACATTAATAGAGGATGAACACAACACTTTCACATGTATCAAAGCTCACATTAATAATATAACCTTTTATGCATGAAAGGTGCATTGACAGATATGAAAGATTGATGTGAAATGTGACATAACATTGAAAAATATGAAAGACTAATAATTATGCATTTGATGTTAACACATTAAAATCAAATAGATAAGAAAAAGATCACACACATAAAATTATCACATAACACAGTATATGTCCTAAGTGGAAAACCCTCCTGGGGAATAAAAACCACTCAAAAAATATTTCTCTTTATTCACTTTGAGCACCAACTCTTTAAAGCTTTGAACCACCAACTCCACAAAATTTGGGAGCACCAACTTCATAACATATAGGAGCACCAACTGCTTTACAATGGCAAAACAATTACAATATTGTATCAGAACCCTAGAAGTGCAAATTGCAGTCCTAGAATTTCAATAGAAGACCATAAAATATTTTCAATAAGCACATTGAAGAATTTTGTATGAGTCTAATGACAACATCTTCCATAAATACAATAATTTGAGTATCAATATAAATATTTTTAATGCAATACAACTTCTATACAGTATATCTGAAACATTATATTCCTCTTTCAAGTAACCTAGAAAAATGCTTGAAAGCCATCTTTTAAAGGCATTGTGAATAACAACCTCTGAAAGTAATTTATGTAACTGTAAACCAACTTGGGTTAGGGATTAAATGGAAAACCCAAAATAATCCTTCTTTAAAAAATAAACCCTTTCAACAAAAAGTTACAACTATCACCAGTAAGAAATCATTTAGTTATAGTCGAATATTGCCATCTAGAAACCCTAACGGGTTTAAACAAAATCAACAAAGATTAATCCCTTTAACAAAAAAACATAACAATAACATTCTCCAAATCAATTTTATTCACTAAAAACCTAATTAATCAATTATTTCAAGGTTCATAAGTAATAGAAATGTAATACCTATTTACGGTGAAAAATCAACTGAAAAAAAACCTCAAAAACCTGTCAAATAGTTTCATAATCGTCCAACTAATAGTTGTCAGTCTTTCATTGTCATTTCCTTGACCAACATCCATATGCTTGACCATCTTCATCCAACCTCATACAGTGAGGTGAACTTCCATATCCACAACATACTGGCTGAAAATCTTAAAACCATTGTAGTCACCAGAATAACCATGGCAGCTAGGGCTTCAAAAGTGAAACAACAATAATGAATTTTCCCTAATCAAGCTTACAAGAGATTTTGAAGACTTTGCAAAACAACATAATCATTTGAGATTTGGACAAAAAATTTTGTTGCCAAATATTTTATCAAAACCATCGACATCATAATAATATTAAAGCATTAACCCAAATAAGTTGTCAAAGTCCATGATGAATGTCGGTGTCATTTATACAGTCTCAAGTAGCTATTGAAACTAACAGCTAGTCAACACTTATAAAATGTGATTGTTATCACTAGACCCAATATTATGATATTATTACCACAATGATACCTGATGTCATACATTTTAATGTGATCAAAATGCCAAGCCAAAGAAAAAAATGTTGATACCTCATGTATTCTCCAACATGATTAATGTGCCTCTGATAAAGCTTGAAACCTTATTAATATGTGTGCAAATAAAACCAAATCACCTTGTTCAAAATGACTTTCAATATGTTCAAAAATATTTTTAATAATAAAACATTTCTTGAATAACTTTCTTAAATGACTTGTGTAATGTCAATTTGTATGAAAATATGGATTACAATGAGATCCAATTGAACCACTTTTGTGCCACACGCTGATAATAAATCAAATTCCAATAACCTTAGCAAAGACATGAAAAAGTGAATTGACCAAGCCACACATGGGTATGTGTAGGATCATCATGGAAAAAATAGGCCCTTAAGTGGCAAAAAATCCAGAAAAATCAGAGTTAGAAAACTTGACGTAATTTTTTTAATAAGTTATCTATATTATTTCATAAACATGTAACAACAAAATTTGTAGGAAATTGAATGTAGTTTCTAAACTACTAGGTTTGTTTAAAAAAAATAAAAATTGTTTGGTAAAAATTTGAAATTTCAATGCAGTAACTTACTTAAATTTCAAGGAAAAAATAAGAAGTAGGTGTCTGTCTGACCACCCTAACCACAATAAAATGATAAAAAAATTTATAAGATTTTAGATAGAAGTAGAGGACTCATGTCCTGATGTGAAGCATATTTTTTTGTAATTTTTTTCCAAGTAAATAAATAATTATGAATTTTTTATTACAAATTTTAAAAAATATAAAAACTCATATCTCTAACCACCTTAACTTGGTCAAAACTTCATGAAATTCAATTTTTATTTTTTAATCCTATAGCATGTGAAGCATAGAATGTGATGCATGTTTTGGATTCAAAAAATGTGATATTGTTTGAAAGCTATAGATGTTTTTCAATCAACCTATCAATCAGGACTTTAGTCGTAATTCAAATAGAAAATGAATAATAATTACTTATTAAAGTCAAAGTAAAGCATAATTTATATTGGTGGAAACCTAAGAATCTCCTTTAAAAACCCTTTTTTGTTTCATCAATTTTGGGTAAAAAAAAAGTCGTCAGCCACATACCCATCATATTGCCACTTTTTGGCCCATCATGATCCTGCACATACCCACATTTACTCGAAACACTTTTTCTTTTGAGCCAATCTAAAATGCTTCAAATGCAAAGAATATAGTACTGCCTTGTCAAAATAACAAAAGTGTCAACATCAATATGTATGAAGATCCTATTAAAGTGATGAGATGTCAGCATCAACTTGTATCATGTAACAACCAAAAATTGGAACTGCATGTGAAAATCCAATATCTGAGCCATGTAACTAGTTTTGTCATCAAGGACTAACTACAAACATGATAAACAACTGAAAGCCAACAAACCCCCCTTTGTCCTTGATGGAAAAACACATATCATCTCTCCCCCTTTTTGCCTCAATGGCAAAGAATGAAATAAGAGAATATGAGATGCCATGAAGATAAACAACTAAAACCAACCAACATAGTAACCAACTGCAAGAAGAGTAATATAGCATCAAATGAAAAATATACAAGAGAGTTGTGAATGAAAACATATAGAAACAAGCTACCCCTGAATAAAAAATAGGAGAATTAATGGAGTAGAGATTGATAGATAACTCCCAATCAAAATCTCATCCATTCAAAACCTTCTCTGGATAAAGGCTTAGTGAATATATCAGCCACCTATTCTTTTGAAGCAACAAACTGTAGACATACTTCATTAGCCAACACTTTTTCTTGAAGAAAGTGAAACTTGATGGAAATGTGTTTAATGTGATAGTGCATAACAAGATTTGTAGAAATATTGATCGCACTAGAATTATCACATAAAATAGAAACAAGCTTAGAAACTGTGATACCCATATCAAACAATGTTTGAGTCATCCATAGCAATTGAGTACAATAAAAAGTGGTAGCTATGTATTCTACCTCAGCAGTGGAAAGAGCAACTGATTCTTGTTTCTTGCTATGCCAAGCCACTAACCAATCACCAAGAAAGAATGCACCACCACTGGTACTTTTCCTATCATCCAAGTAGCCAACCCAGTCTAAATTTGTATATGCAATCAGAGAAAAATCATTGCTTTTGGGATACCAAAGACCATAATCAAGAGTAACCTGAATATACTTAAAGATTCTTTTAACAGAAGTAACATGGCATTCTTTAGGTGATACATGTCTGAAATCTTGCAACCATGCAAATTGCCTACATTATATCAAGTCTAGAAGCAGTTAAATATAACAAACTACCAATCATTGATCTATAGGACCGGACTAATTTTCATTAGGTGAATCATTAGTTTTAGTGAGTTTGCAACCTGTAACCATTGGAGTACTACTAGGATGGCATCCATCCATTTGAAACTTCTTAAGCATCTCTCTAGCATACTTAGTTTGAGAGAGAAATATACCACTTTCAAGTTGAGAAACTTGAAGACCAAGAAAGAAAGTCAATTCTCCAAACATTGACATTTCAAATTCAAATTCCATAATATGAGAGAATTTTTTAGTTAAAGTGTCATTAATGCAACCAAAAATGATATCATCTACATAAAATTCAACAACCAGAATATCAGTACCTTCAATCATGACATAGAGATTATTCTCAACACCACCTCTAGTGAAGCCATTTGATGTCAAATGATTATCCAGCCTAGAGTACCATGCCCTAGGTGCTTGTTTTAAGCCATATAAGGCCTTTTTCAACCTGTAAACATGATTAGGCTTGTCTTTGCAAAAAAATCCTTTAGGTTGTTCCATATAAACCTCTTCATCTAAATAACCATTTAAAAATGTAGTTTTGACATCCATTTGATAAACAATGAAATTATTACAAACAGAATAAGCCAAAAATATTCTAATGGATTCTAGTCTAGCAACAGGTGCATACGTTTCACCAAAATCAATACCTTCCTTTTGAGCATAGCCTTTGCAAACAAACCTTAGTTTGTTGTGAAAAAATTTTCCATTTTCATCAAGCTTATTCCTGTAAACCCACTTGCCACCTATGACATTCTTGTCATCAGGTCTTGGGACTAACTCCCAAGTTTGGTTTTTCTTAATTTGACTTATTTCTTCCTACATAGCTTTAAGCTAGTATTCATCCAAGAGAGCTTCATCACATTTCTTAGGTTCAAATCCGATGACTAAACAAAAGGTTGTATGCTCTACCATTTGAGCTTGTTCTTCAAATTTAGCAGCCTTTCTTCATGTTTGAACTCCATCATTTCTATCCTCGATAATTTAACTTTGAGGATGATTTTTAGCAATGGATTTTGGAGTTTTGGGAACAATATTTTTATAATTTGTTGTTTCATCATGTTTAGGACTGGCTATCTCAACATTTTTAGGTATTATTTCAAGTTATGTTTCTATTTCTTCCTCATTATCCTATACAAGATCAGTTTCTAAATGTGGTATTTCATCAACTTTCACATTAACTGCCTCAACAATTTTATTAATCCTTTTATTATAACATTTATAGGCTTTACTTTGAGTTGAGTATCCCAAGAAGATACCCCCATCACATTTTGATTGAAAGTTGCCTAGATGTTCATCATCTTTGTTAATAAAAAATTTGCTGCAAAAAAAATTAAAATGTTTTACAGAGGCAGAATTTCCATCCCACAATTCATAAGTGAATTTTGATTTCACTCTAAGTTTCAATCTGTTTAAAATGTATATAGTTGTATGAACAACTTCTTGACAATACATGCTAGGCAACTTAGCCTCATCTAACATGGTTAATCTTTCCATTTCTTTCATAGTTTTGTTTTTACGTTCAACCACCCCATTTTGTTGAGGTGTTCTAGTGGTTGCATATTGTCTTTTAATACCATGATGTTCACAATAATCAACAAATTCCTAAGAGGTGAACTATCCTCCTTTATCAGATCTTAAGCATTTAAGCTTTAAATTAGATTCTTTTTCAACCATTTTATAAAATATCTTGAATCTTTCAAATGCCTTTGATTTATGTTTAAGAAATATAACCTAAACAATTCTTGTATTATCATCCACAAACAACATGAAATACTTTTCACTGTTAATTGACCTTGTTCTAGTTGGGCCACACAAATTTCTATGCACTAGTTGTAAAGGCTTAGTTGAAGAATGTTCTTTTTCTTAAAACTAACTTTAGTTTGTTTACTACTTAAACATTCTTTGCACAAAGTTTTCTCATTTGTTAAGGACTGGTAGACCTCTAACATTCTATTTTTTACTGATTCTAACCAGATTGTCAAATTTTATATGTCCTAATATTTTATGCCATAATCACCTTTCTTCAACTTGACCCATTAGACACATACATTCATTGTTGTCATTACCAAAGGTGTCTAGGAGATTATAAAGATTACCTTTAGTCCTTCTCCCTGCTGCAACAATCTTTCTAGACTTGTTCTTGATCTAACATCCCTGTGAAGTAAATATAACATGATAACCACTATCACAAATTTGACTAACACTAAGAAAATTGTACTTTAGGTCTTCCACATAATACTCATCATAGATAGGTGTGTCCTCATTTAGCAAAAGTGAAGGTTCCTTTACCTAGGATATGTATACCAGTGTTATCACCAAATTTCACATATGCACAAGTATAATCTTCAAGTTTAATGAATTTTTCTTTGTCCCCTATCATGTGGTTAGAACAACCACTATCTAAAACCCATGAGACCTTCTTTTTAGTATAAAAAGCAATTTGGACTAGCATTGATTGCTCTATGCTTTTAACAAATTTTGGCTTCCAAACCATTTTTTTTTTGTTGGTTACTATGCACATTAATTTTGCATTGATTGACTGTATGTCCTAAACTGTTGCATTTAAAACATCTAACTTGATTAAAAAAACCAAAATACTGCTTTTTTCGAAACCTTGGTATTCTAGAAGTACTCACTTTATGGCCAAATTTGTTGCAAAAGAAGCAGTAACCATGAAAGAAAGGATTGAATCTGAATGATGTTCTTTTATTTTCAAAAGAATGTACATAATTATTACTAGATTCAAAATGATTTGGTTTGAAACTCTTGTTTGTAGAAATAGATTTCTGCTTTGCAGTATCAATTGAACATTCACCTTTTTCAAACCCAACACTAGTTTTATCTTTATTCAGTTTTTGTTTGCTAATCATATCATTGAGTTTTTATGTACTTTCGTACTCTTCAATTTTATTTCTAAGACTAACAACTTCTTGTTCCAATTTTTGAATCTCTTTGTCTTTGGAACTCACAGTTGTTTTAAGGTAGTCCTCAATCCTCTTAGATTCTTCAAGCTCAGTCTTCAAAGAGACTATTGCTTGATCTAGCCTTTGCTCATGAGTAAGGACTTTTCTTTTAAGTTTTTTAATTTCCTTTAAAGCACATTTAACTCACCTTCAAGATCTATTTCACCATCTTCTAACTCAGTTGTATTGTTTGAATCTTCTTGCAGTTTGACTTCAGCCATAAAAAGGTTCTCATCTTCTTCATCTAAAGAGTCTTTTGTTTCAATGTATGTTTCATCTTTACTAAACAAACTCTTTTTCTTTTTGAAATTGATCTTTTTTTTAGGTTTATAGAATTTCTTCTTAGACTATTTGTCATATTTTTCATCATCACTATTTTGATCACCATAGGGGCATTTGGCTACAAAATGTCCAATTTTTCCATAGTTGAAACATTTAAAGAAAATTTTTCCTTTGTATTTTCCTGATCCCTTTTTAAATTTTCTAACAAAGTGAGCTTCTTTTGAATCAGAATATTCTGACTCACTTTCTTCTGCATTTTCCTTTTTCTTAGTTTTAAAAGGAGTTTCATTTCCTGTTAGATTTCTTTTGCTTGTTCTAATTTCAAAAGCAGTAAGAGTTCCTTGTAAATTATCTAAGGTAAGCTGGTCAAAATGTTTCTTTTCTTCAAGAGATGATACTTTTGTTTCATATTTAGGATGCAAGGTTCTAATGACCTTCTTGACAACATCAAACTCTTCTAATTGTTCTCCTAACCCTCTCATTGCATTAACAACTTCATCAATTCTCAAAAAGTATTCAACTACTTTTTCATCATCCTTCATTCTCATTTCCTCAAACTGAGTTTTGAGAGTAAAGATTTTTTATTATTTGACTTGTCATTTCCTTGATAAATATTTTCAATTTTTTCCCAAATTTCCTTAGCTGATTTGCAGTACATGAATTTAACAAATAAATATTTGGTTAAACCACACAAAAGAGCATGCTTAGCTCTAGCATTAGTTTCACACTTCTTTTCAGCATAATCTGTGGGTATTGTGGGTGGAATAGTATACCCATCTAGAACTATGATCCATACATCAAGATCAATTGAAACCCGATATGTTTCCATTCTAATTTTCTAGAACACATAATCTGTATACAAAAAAAAATTAGAAGCACCAACTTCATAAGATATAGGAGCACCAACTCCTTTACAATGAAAAAACAATTATAGTATTCTATCAAAACCCTAGAAGTGCAAATTACAGTCCTAGAATTTTAATAGAAGAGCATAAAATAATTTCGATAAGCACATTGAAGAATGTTGTATGAGAATGACATCTTCCATAAATACAATTAATTGAGTATCAATATAAATATTTTCAATGCAATACAATTTTTGTATAGTATTTCTGAAACATCATATTCCTCTTTCAGGTAACCCACAAAAATGTCTGAAAGTCATCTTTTAAAGGTACTGTGAATAACAACCTCTGAAAGTAGTTTATGTAAATGTAAACCAACTTGGGTTAGGGTTTAAATGGAAAACCCTAAATAATCCTTCTTTTGAAAACATACCCTTTCAACCAAAAGTTACAAATATCACCACCAAGAAATCATTTAGTTACAGTTGAATATTGCCATCTAGAAAAACTAGCGGGTTTAAACACAATCAACAAAGACTAATCCCTTTAACAAAAAAACTTAACAATAGCATTTCCCAGATCAATTTTATTCACTAAAAACCTACTTAATCAATTGTATCAAAGCTTGTAAGTAATAGAAATGCAATACCTATTTATGGTGAAAAACCAACTAAAAGCAAACCTCAAAAACCTGTCAAATAGTTTCATAATCATCCAGCTAATAGTTGCCAGTCTTTCACTGTCGTTTCCTTGACTAGCATCCATATGCCTAACCATCTTCATCTGAGCTCATACAATGAGCTAAACTTCCATATCCACAACATACTGGCTGAAAATATAAAAACCATTGTAGTAACTAGAATAACCATGGTAGCTAGGGCTTCAAAAGTGAAACAACAATAATGCATTTTCCCTAATTGAGCTTACAAGAGATTTTGAAGAATTTGTAAAACAACATAATCATTTGAGATCCAGACAAAACATTTCACTGCCAAATATTTTATCAAAACCATCGACATCATAATAATATTAAAGCATAAACCCACATAAGCTATCAAAGTCCATGATGACTGTCGGTGTCATTTATATAGTCTCAAGTAGCTGTCAAAACTAACAACTAGTCAACACTTATAAAATGTGATTGTTATCAACAAACCCGATATTATCATATTATTACCACAATGATGCCTGATGTCATACATTTTAATGTGATCAAAATGCCAAGCCAAAAAATAAAATGTCGATACCTCATGTATTCTCGAGCATGATTAATGTGCCTTTGATAAAGTTTGAAACCTTATTAATATGATCCCAAATAAAAACAAATCATCTTGTTCAAAATGTCTTGCAATATGTTCAAAAATATTTTTAATAATAAAACCTTTCTTGAATAACTTTCTCAAATGACTTGTGTAATGTCAATTTGTTTGACAATATGGATTACAATGAGATCCAATTGAACCACTTTTGTGCCACATGTTGATAATAAATCAAATGCCAATAACCTTAGCAAAGACATGAAAAAGTGAATTGACCAAGCCACACATATACCTGAAACACTTTTTCTTTCGAGCCAATCTGAAATGCTTCAAATGTAAAGACTATAGTACTGCCTTGTCAAAATAATAAAAGTGTTAGCATCAATATGTATCAAGATCATCAATATGTATCTAGATCTTGTCAAAGTGATAATATGTCAATGTCAACTTGTATCATGTAACAACCAAAAACTGGAACTGCATGTGAAAAGCCAAAATTTGATCCATGTAACCAGTTTTGTCATCAAGGACAAACTAAAAACATGATAAAGATTCGAAAGCCAACAACCCCATCCTTTTCCACTATATCCAAGTTGTTTCATAAACTCATAACCTCTTTCATAAAGTTTTATCATTTCTTTTGGATTCAGTGGTTGCTCATAATTAAGTTCATCAAAGTTTGTTGTGTAATTTTATTTTTCCTCTAAAGTGGTTGACGTGGATGCTTTTGAAGGGTCTTCTGAGTTTTGTGTTGACATTATCACTTTTTCTTCTCCCTTGTCTGAATCTTTATTTATGATCTTGTATTCTCCCATGAATTTTGGTTCAAAATTCAAGGATCCCAAATCATATAACTTGATATCATTGAGAAGGGTTTAATACATCTATCTTTTTGTTGTTCTTGCATGGGTTCTACTTGTGTAGTTGGTAGTAATATGAAGTAGGAGGAAAAAAAAACACATGCTCCCCCACTTGAAACAAATCAAATGCATAAAAAAATTACCGAGAATGGATTTAAGGGTATGTGCAGGATGATCATGGAAAAAAAAGGCCCTTAAGTGGCAAAAAATTCAGAAAAAAGCAGAGTTAGGAAACTTGACATAAAAATTTCAATAAGTTATCTATATTATTTCAAAAATATGTAAGAATAGAATTTGTAGGAAATTGAATGTAGTTTCTAAACTACCAGGTTTATTTTTTTAAAAACAAAATCTATCTAGTGAAAATTTGAAATTTCAATGTAGTAGTACTTAAATTTCAGGGAAAAAATAAGAAGTAGGTGTTTGTCTGACCACCCTAACCACAATAAAATGATAATATTTTTTTATAATATTTTAGATATAAGTAGAGGACTCATGTCCCAATGTGATGCATATTTTTGTAATTTATTTCCAAGTAAATAATTAATTATGATTTTTTATTAGAACTTTTAAAAATATAAAAACTCGACGCCTAACCACCTTTTAACTTGGTCAAAACTTCATGAAATTCAATTTTTTTTTTTTTAATCCTATAGTATGAAGCATAGAATGTGACATATTTTAGATTCAAAAAATGTGATACTATTTGAAAGCTATAGATGTTTTTCAATCAGCTCCAATCAAGACTTTAGTCAGAATTCAAATAGAAAATGAATAATAATTATTTATTAAATTCAAAGTAAAGCATAATTTATATTGGTGGAAAGCTGAAAATATCCTTTAAAAACCATTTTCGTTTCATTAATTTTGGGTAAAAAAGTTTCCAGCCACATACCCTGCAAATACCCACCATATCGCCACTTTTTGGCCCATCATGATCCTGCACATACGCTTAAAATCTGCAATACAAACTTCTTATTTGTTCATTCAAATCACCAACAAGAAACATAAACACTTCAAAAATCTGAAAATACAATTATTGCAGCCTCCATGGCTTATGAATATGCATAACAAACTAAAAATAAACTGATCTACAATAGCAAGATCACTTAAGAATCATGCTTTAGAAATTCTTTGCTCAAATCATGCATCCTTTCTCAACATCTCTAGCTTGTAACCTGCAACATTCAACAAAAACTCTATAGAATCTGGAATATAAATTTCCATCAAATATGCTGCTGTAAATAACTCCTTACACCTGCAACAAAATGAGTTATTTCAACCCTCAAACAAGCACTATGCACAACTCTTCATTCTTTCCCCAAAATCTCAAAATTTCCCCTTTCAATTTCTCCATGAAAAACCTCCAACAAGCTTCCTTAACCCCCAATTTTGGCCTCCTTCAAAAAGCCATGACCCCAACATGAAAAAGGAATTAAAATACCTTTAGAATATGCATTAAATCTCTAGAAAAATTAGTTTCCAAATCCATTCCTCAATATGCTAAAACTGGCAGTCCAACTAGTCTTCCCACTCCTCACAAATAGGCCCTAAATTAGAAAAATATTTCAAACACAACTTGGCAGCCCCAAATTTGAATGATGGATTAAATTCATATTTAGAATCATTATTTCTCCAACAACCTTACAAATCCACTTCCAACAAATTTTCCAAGAATAACAAACATGCAAGATTCCCACTCCTAGAAAATAGGGACCCAATTAGAAAAGCAACTGCCAACTCAACTTGGGCACTCAAGATCTCCATTATTAAAATTTATGAGGATTTAATTGAGTTTTTAAAAATTTGTAACTCCCCTAAAAATCCATTCCAATATTTCCTTTTTAAAGCTCAAGTTCAACACTGCCACCTAGACTATCTCCACTCCAAAAATTAAAATAAAAGACCAATTATTTATTACAATTTTTGGCCCAATATTTTAATTTATTACTTCAATTAAATAATTATCAAATCTTAGGAAAATACAAAATTAAAATATTTATTTTTGTTTGATGTTGATTTCCTGTGCACTTGGATGCTCCTGCATCATAATATTTTCAAAGGATTCTCTTTACCTTTCTCAATGTTCAAACAACTATATGGTTCATGATCGTCTTCAATTGTATGAACTTTGTTTTTATAGAAATATTTCATGATGTGATGAAGGGTAGATGGCACAATATGCATCTCATGAATCCATGGTCCACCTAAAATAAGATTGTACGAAAGATCATTAGGCATAACATGGATCAGGGTTTGTAATGTAACTTTGTCAACTTTAATAGGTAATGTGATCTCTCCAAGTGGTCATTTTCCCACGTTATCAAAGTCACTAATAGATAAAGAGGCAGGTTGGATTTTTGATTTATCAACACCAAGCTTATCCAGAAGGTTTGAACTACACACATTTAAGGCTGAGCCATTGTCAACAAGGGTTTGTTTTATCCCTGTGTTATTGTATTGAGCTATGATCATGAAAACATCATTTTTTTTTTGCACTTCCAAAGCAGGGAGCTCACTTTGGTGGAAAACAATGTTAGCATTTATTCCTTGAACCATGGCTGCTATGTCATTTGGTTGTGCATTAGAATGGATAGGAACTTGTTGCAAGGCCATTTGAAGCATAGTGTGATAATTACGTGAATTCTAAATTAGGTCCCACAGGGATATCTTAGCAAGAGTATTCTTAAGTTTTTTGATAAGATTATACTCCTTTCCATATTGTGAAGGAAAATGAGGGGCACTAGGAAAGATAGGATTAGGTTCGAGAGAGTAATTTAAAGGGTATCTAATGTGCATAACCTCAAAATACTTATCCTTATTTTCATGATCTATTAGTGAAGGGGAGTCTAATTTCACTTCATCATCTTCATCTAAGGAATTATTGTTGTTAATGTTTTTATTTTCTTCCACCATGATATTTTCCCCAGTAGGAGAGTTTTTAGGAGAACTACAAACCAAATGTTCTTGACATTCAAGGATTGGTTCTTCTAAGATGACTTCATCGTACATAAGGGAGTTATCAATGGTTAAATTGTCTTGTTCATCAATGATGTTGTCTTGTTCAAGAATGTTTTTCTCATGACTTTCATTGGTTATATTTTCTAACACCAAGGTATCTTCCTCACAACTAGGAGAGATACTAGGAGAAGAATAAATGTAATTATCATAATCATCCATAATTTCATTCCTTTGTCTTATAATGTCTTCCAAAATAGGGTAGGTAGGGGAAGGATCACAAAGAGGGTTGTCATAGATCTTAAAGTTTTGATCATCCAACACCAATATATCTTCACTTATGCTTTCATCCTCTAGAACATTATCACAAGAGGTGAAGATGTTGGGAGATGAATGTAGACTAGTTGAAGTTTCAATGGTCTCTTGTTGTGTTATGTGGTCATCGTGATTATCTATGGTTGTGTCCTCTTGTTCATCAATTTATTGTCCACTAAGAGAGGTAGAAGGAGAGAAACAACTAGGACTATCAAAACTGCCATTGATTGGTTCTTCAAACACAAAAATATCTTCTTCACAAATAGGAGAGATATTAGGAGAAGAATGAATATGATTGTTAGGATTGTCCAAGGTTGTATTCTCTTTCACTAAAACACTCTCATAGGGAGGGGATATGAAATTTTTCATAGTTTTCCTAGAAAGGTAAGGTACTAACATTGTTTGACAAAAAATGAAAAGCACTTTTAACCATATCATGCAATGCTTTAATGATGTAAACAATGTATATCCAAAGATGCAAAACACTTTTATCCAATGAATACAAAATCACTCAAGGATGTCCTAGGATCCCAAATTGGATTGATTATCAACACAAAGGTGAGTCAATTCTGAACAAGGAAGATGTAGGAGGGGGTTCTTTAAGATTTGATGGGTTCACCACCAAGCAAAAGCTTGGAAAAGACAACTTAACATTCAACTCACAAAACCTAGTAATGCAAGCCAAATAATGAGTGCAAATGATGAAATTAAGCAACATCAAGTTAGGATGTATGTACCTATGAAGTCTGGAAATGTAATGAGGATTTTGGAAATGCAAAAATGTTGTCAAAATATGCTAGGGAGGACTAAGATTCCCTTATTTTTGTCTTAGTCTTGCTGCTATTTTTCGGGGCACATGTAGAATCTTTAGTTGTTGGAACAGAATCTGAAAGAATTTTTGCAAAATACCCTTGGGAAGACTAAGATGCCCTTCCTATTGACTTAGTCTCGATCTAAATTTTTGAAATCTTTGAATGTGATCCTGAGGCTCAATGTTTGCACTTCCTTCTTCTCATATCTCAGGTTCTGAAACTTCCAAATCTAGCATGTAGGTGAATTTCCATGAAGATGACAACTTTGCACTTAAAATGATCTTCAATTCTTCAACCTAAATTTGCAAACACAAACATGCAAGAGAGGAAAAACTTGTTAATTGTTAGTAAATGGGGTTTTCCTTTGTCAAACCCCTTGTTGGTAAATAAACCTTGGAATGAAATGGAATAATAGAGGGAAGTGATGAATGAACAACATGTAATACTACAACTCACCAAACCCTTGTTTCAAACATGTGTGAAATGGATATCTTGAATGGATATCTTGAAATTCTTGAATGCTTGATGGATCTTGACTTGAATTTCTTACTTGAATCAAAACTGTACATCACAAATGTTAGCTCAAAAACACAAATGATGCAAGAATATCCTTCATATGATGCTTGAATCTTGATGATGGCTCCAAATGCTTGATGAATTGCTCTTGAATGCTCGAATACTTGAATGCTTGGATGCTTGTTAGATTGATAGGTATATGAAAATGAGAGAAGGAACCTTGTATTTATACTTATCTATGCTTAATATCCCAAAATTACACCACAAAAAGTTGACATATGAATTCACTAATTAAAGGAGGCTAAATCCCACCAAGATTTGAAATTAAATCTTGAAAATACCTTAAGGGGGACTAAGAATCCCTAGGTGGAAACCTAGTCCCAAGGCATGAAACTTGGGGCACAAAGTCCAAAAAGGGGGCCATTTAAGGTGCCTTTGAAATCGGGGTCCCAAGACCTTTGGAGAAAGACACCCTAGGTGGCATCTTAGTCCTGACCCAAAAATTAGGGACACACAACCAAAATCATTAAATTACCATTTCCCCTTTGATGTTTGTCAGGTTTAGCCATAAAAAGATACAATTTATTAGGCTTGTGGATGCAAAATAGGACCAATTAAGACATAAATAAGGATCAACAAAGCAAGGCAGGACCAAACAAGTGTGAAAATGCATGGGTATGCATTTTCCTAGACTACAAAAACACTAGGTGTTTATAAAACGATTCCTTTCATTACATTCACACTATCTAATTAACGAAATATTTTCAATTCATTCATATTGTTTTGCAAAATTCTAGGTTACAAAGCACTAGTTTTATGAAATATACAACTCCATAATGTTTTAAAATCCTTTACAAATAATAACCCAATTGGTTACTCACCCCTCACCTCAATTTGGTATGTTTTGTGATTTTCTTGAGAACCTTTTGTGAATTAGATAGTAAGAATGTAATGAAATTGGAAAACACTAGGTGTTAAGAAACCTACAACCCACATAGTGTTGTAAAACCCTCTAGACATAGTATCCCAATTGGTTACTCACCTGTTGGATCAATCTGGTTAGTTTTATGTAACCACACTTGCAATTCCTCCTCATTCTCTCCACCACGTAGCTTTGAATGTACATAATGAAATAAATGAAAAATCACATTGTGTTTTCCAACCTACAATTATGTTTTGAATTTATATTTAAAACATATGAGGAAATTTAAATCTAATTTTTAGTGTAAGTAATAATTGCTATAAATTGTGAAGGTGAATGAACTTCACTACATTCTTACTATCTACAAACTTAAATATTTTCATTAGAAGCATGTTGTCTATATATAATTGCATGTTGGAAAACACTATGTGTTATGAAACTTGCAACCCAAATATTGTTCTCAACTTTGAAGGTGATCCCACAATAGTGGTTTACAATTTTTAGCCAAACTGGACAATGAAATATTTTTTTAAAACTAAATCTTTACTTTCGGGCAACTATAGTGGCTAAACCATGAGGAATTTGAAGATGATGCAAACTAGAGTTTCATGAAATTTTTTCTAAAGATTATAAATATATTTTTTTCAAAAATTTTGGAATCACTTTACACTTCTTTTTCCATCTCCCTCAAAAAGTAGTTTTTTTTCAGAAAACAACATTTTAAAAAAGTGACGCTCACTCTATAACGCATAACTTTTTTTCCATGAATGTTAAAATTCTAATTCTTTCGAATGTAGACTCATAACTCTGATATCTAGTGCTTCCACTTGGTTCTATAGTTTTTTATTGAATATTTTTTCTTTAATCAAGTTTTGAAGTCAAACCAATTATAATTTAGACATAGTGCGACCGTATAATGCGTAACTTTTTTTGTATGTATTGAAATTCAATTTTTTTTCTTTGTTGGATCAAGGACTTCAATATCTGGTGTACTCATTTTTTTATTTTATTTTTGATAACCTATTATTTTTCCACATGTGCAAAAAAAAGAGCTTGATTTTCAATGAAAAACCTACATTCACAAGAAATAAAAAATAAATATAATAATAAAATTAAATTTATTTAAAATTATACTTTTTGGAAAGCTTATAATAAGGACTACATACTTACAAAAAATAAATTTTAAATGAATTCATTTGATCCCCCAAAAGGTAAATCAAAAGTGGTTTTTTATCAACATTGTGATAGGTGTAAAGGAGACTCTGCTATAGGTATGGTTTAAAAATAGCTAGGTTCTATCCAAGGGGGTTTGATTTAAGGTAGTTTTATCAAACCCTCCTTAATTGGAATGGTTTAAATGGAGCTTTTAAAGGCTTAAATCATTATATTTCCTAAAAATATGTGATTTCAGCAAAAATCAGATCCTCCCAGAAATTGTAAACCAACTTTGTGGGATCACCCTTGAGAGTGTCTTTCTGATTAGAGAATGTAGAATTTTTTTTTAATAAGTTTTTTACAAAAAATTTCTACCTTCTCACATAGGTCTCTCATGTCTCCACCCAATTGATTATCTTTTCTGTACTGACATCTCATATCTCATATTGCCTTCTTTTCATGTTATATATATATATATATATATATATATATATATATATATATATATATATATAAATAATTTTATGAATTTTTGTATGTTATATGCCTATGAAAGGTGTGTTTTTTCAAGAGATTAGTTGCTATTTTTTGGTCAATCAAAGTGATCACCAAATTTTTTTGTTGACTTGTTAACCTTTATTGTTGCATAACCGATGCACACCATGATTAGCAACTAATGTGTCTTGCAATATTCTATATTTTTTCAGTCATTTATACAAGTAATGGTTTAGTTTACAATATCATTGAACAATGGTTATGATACTAATATTCTTCATTTAGGTGTTCATTGAGAGACACATGAGTTTGATAGTGGTATGCGGTATCCTTCTTGTCTGTCTTCTCTTCACTTATTGATTATTGTAAGTGATGGGATCTTTCAAGCCAAGAGAGATGATTTTTTCATGTATCTGAATGAATGTTTAATGCTTCATAGTTCCATAAAAATGGAAAAATGAAAAATATAATTTAAATGGGCTTAATGGTTATAATAATAATTCTTTATTCCTGTCCACCAAATGGATTCATTATGATGGTGAGGTCAAGGAAAAACTGGCAACTAATAACATTATCTAAAATTTATTTAGCAACATTAGGTTCAACCAGTAAAAGTTGAAAATATTCTATGGAAATACCATCAAGGAAACTAGATCATCCCTTCAAATGCAGTAACTTTAAGTAGTTCACCAATTGCATCTTGCAAGTCCATTTTTAAGCATGTAGCTAAAATCACATATAGAGAGATCAATAGAACACTTTAGGAATTGAAAAGTACTAAGGGAGGATTGCAATACATTTTTCTTACATCTTATGTTGTCTACTAATAATGGGAAAGAAAGGTAGTAGAAGTTGTCTAGGTGCAGTTTTGAGATGGAGGCCTTTATGCGAACGTTTCTCTTGTCAAGGAAGCTTGTATTTGTAATAGATGAGATATTGATTGGTTTTGCAAATTTTTTAGGAGAAAGGTGGTTGTTTGACAAGGAACTAAAAGGTTAGGAAATCCATATAGTGGCATACCATGTCTGTAATTTTTAGGCCTCTAATAAATTTGGGTCAATTAGAATTGTATTTAGAAAATAAGTGTCATTACTTTTCCCACACCAAGATGTTATACGCCCATATTTAGTCAAAAGAATAGGAGGGTTTGGCTTTATGGGGATATTAGAGACTTTTTCCCCATCAATATGAAAATTGTGACTCCAAAGTGTAACATCAATGGTACTACTTGACATGTCAAGGATTGTAGTAGTACACTTTATTGTTTCTATACCATCTCTTTTACGAATGGTTGATATAGAGGAGATAGATAAAATTATTCCAATTACATCAACAAGGGAATTAATAGGTAACGAGGCCAGTGAATCTATGCTCTTGAGATGGTAGGTATGTGTGGGTATGGTGGAGTCTAAGGATGTGGAGGGAGTTATTGTGATGAGCTATTGAGAATAATTTCAAAGGGATATGTGGACCTGCTATGCTTGTGTTGGCCACTTTAATGTGATCATTAGAGATCACATAAAGACTATCAAAGTGAATAGCATGGTAGAACTCATCAAGAAGTTCAAATCATGCACCATTTATTTGTCCTCATATTATGTATCTCCATTTTCATCATTTCCACATGGATCTGCATATATGGTATTGGTAAAATGACAACAATCACTAACAATTTGTTTAGGTTCAGATACATCCTCTTGACCTACTGAAACTAACCTTTGATTCTCCTTATCATGATAATCACTCTCAGTGCTCTGAGGTAGCACTTGTTGTGTGTACTCACCCTTAGCCTCTTCTACAACTCTTATCCAATCAACTACTTGGCTCAAATCATGAGGCTTCAATTCTCTTAGTAAGGTGCTTAATCCTGATTGATACATGTCACAAAACAAGTCAGTACATATGGATTCTTTTGGCCTAAAATCATTAGGTATGTCTAATAAGGTGTCTACAAATCTAGAGAACAAATCATAGGGTGATTCCCCTTGGCACCTTTTTATTTCATGTAAATTCCTAGTTGAGAATACTTGGTCAACTTTACCTTGATCTTGTAGGCTTTTCACTTGAGCCCTACCATAATTCTCACATTGTGGTAATGGAGAAGATGGAACAATAGAATCATGGTCCTCTTGAATCAAACCTCTACTAATTGATCCACTATTTGTATCTGTATGAAATATGCTAGGAAGACCAGTATTGGTTGTTGCACATCCCCTCATTATTGAATACCTCAAATTATTTTTCAATATCTATGGCCATCTGGTATGCTTGGTCAAATGTAGTAGGCTCTTTGTCTCTCAGAAGGTAACTCATATTTTTGTTGAATGCACCCAAGTACACCACTAAGCATTAAACATCATTTGGTCTTATGCTTATAGGGATTTCTTTGATTAATTATGAAAATTGGAGGTTGAAAGCAAGAACCAACTCATCTTCTTCCTTTCCATTTTCATGAATTTTTTTTTTATTAGGACAAGATCAATCCTCTCCCCAACTTGTTCCATGAACAATACTTTTAACTCATCCCATGAATGTATGGTTCAGAATCTAGTAGATAAGAGAACTAGTCTCTCGCATCTCCTCTCAGGGACTAAACAAAAAATTTCATAACATCTTCAAAGTCCAATTCATAATCTCCCATCATGTCAACAAACTCTTGCAAATTTCTTCTTGTTGATTCAGCTTTTGCACCATTGAATTTTCGTAGCTTATCCCTGATCATAGGTGGGGCAACATTTGGATACCTAGAAATATTGTTAAAGGAAATGGCCTTGTATCTCTCAATACTAAAACTCCTTCAACCCAACAAAGTTTTTTCATCATGCTCGGTTACACTCATGTCTACACCAGAATGTGCAACTTAACTATGCAATTTCACTCCTTAAAAAAGAATTGACAATTTTGATTTGCAATTATAGAATGCTATATCAATTTTATGCAATTGTTTTGACCCTAAACCTTTACAATGCATATCTCTTACAAATTTTTCTTAGGATCTTACAATACAACATGCTTATTTATGATAATAAACTAATTTCAAAAAGGCATGCTAAATTTTCATTATTATTCCCTGATCTAGTGCTTATTCACTCAATGGGGATTCATTTACATTCTAAACATAGAATATTTATCATAATTTATTCATAACACAATCAAATCATCATCAATCCTATGGGAATACCTATAATTTTGCAATAACCACCTATAATTTTGTAGCAACCACCTATCATTTGTCTTCAAATTTGGAGATCTAGAGATTTGATGAAAATTTTATCAGGTTTGTTTGTCAGAGTTGCCACCTCTTGTCATGGAGAATTAAAATTCAAATGAGATGAAATTTCTTTAGAATAATATAGGCTCTAGATTGGCTTCCATAGTGAAGTCACTTTCAGGTTCTTTGAATTATGTTCCAATCAAACCTTCTACCAGGTTCAAGAACAGATCAATATTTGAACAAGATGTTTAGAATTATCTCGTCGTTTGACTCTATGATGTAAAGATCTATGTCTGAAGAATGAGAATTATCCCCAGAAGAGTCATCATTTTGTTGGTGTTTTTTCCAATACACCCTTAGACCTCTCTAAAGAGTATACAACTCTTATACTCAAGAATCCCAAGAGGAATGGAAAACTTAACGAGTGAATAGCTACATAAGCTACACTCTTTCACTTTAGGCTCTATGGGACCTAGGAGGATGTTCCTATTGTGTTCATTTTGGTTTAATTAGTAAAGAACACGTCAACTCACATATTGGTTCCTATGATGGATAAATAAACATAATTCCCTAAAAATTTGGTTGGTCTTTGAACAAATAATCGTCCATTTATCATGAACAAAAAGATATTTCAAAAACATGTCTCATAGTTAACAATCTTAAATTATTTATATTTTGAATCTGAGTCAATGATTGGGTGTACATAAATTCTTTAGCTCTGACAATAAAGAACTATTTTCATAATACCTTACACTATTAAAACTCGCTATTCCTAAAGCATAGCTTCTTACTAAATCCTTTGCAAATTATCACAAATTTATGACCTTATTCAAGCATTTAATTGATTCTTTGAACCAAAGTAGAAAAAAGTACATACATTCAAATGGGTATTTGACAATGAACAAAGGTATCCTTGATATTCCATTCATAATTTGCAAAAAATTACAAAAGGAGAGGAAATGATTTAGACATAATATTTGTTTTGATATCATTCATTTCCATATAACTATTTTAAGATTAGCATAAATACCACCTAAAACCCAGACAATTTAGTTGTTCTACCTATTGGTATTTTTTCTATACCTATTTTCTACCCTAAAAGTATATTGGACTCAAAAAATTTAAAGAGCAAAACCCCTTTCAAATGAGCCATGAAATCCCTTTTATAATGCATGGGAGAAACAAGCACCCAACTCAAATGTAGTTACAATTTAGATATTTCATTTCAAAATCAATTTGCATTTCATCTCAAAATTCCCCACATGGTGATTTTCAATCATTTATTGAAAACAGGGAGGCAAAATTTGTAACTATCTTCAAATGGGAAATGCTAGTACCACCAAAATTTCTATTTAATTTCTAGTTACGCCTTACATCCCATGTCCACATATCCTTAGAAACCCACAGTCAACATAAAAACCCAAAAAACCACCACCACACACGAGGAACAAGAGCAACCACTGCAACAAACTTAACAAACAACACAAAATTGAAAGTCCACACACCAATTCTTTCAACCCGAGGAATGACAAGCACCAGAACCCAACCCACGATACCCACTTCACATCCTAGCATGAGCTGGAGAAGAACCCTCAACACCTTCTTCATCCTTATCCTTGCTTGGTACAGAACCATCACACCCACTTGGAGTTTTAACGGATAATGGCGGTACCAATAGCACCTCCATCCACAGGACCATAGCTTTATTCAACATCATTAGGTATCACTTATAGCCTAAGTCCATCTCCGTCACGCTTTTTGAGGGGATATTTGTGATAGAAATTAGTGAATTCTTCCTTCCAAAAGAGTCACGTCCATACCTTATCTTCCTACGAACCCTTAGTGCAAATGATGTAGGATCCTTTCCTTTTTCTTCCATCTTTTCTACAGTGACACCCTAGTGCTTTAGTCTACTACTACATCTAACAAGAGCACACAGAGGCTTCTTGGCAAGGACCTTTTCCTTTGTAGATGGAGCGCATTTAGGTGCTTTGTTCTCATGTATAGGAACATCATCTTGAGGCCTCTATAAATTAAGTATGGGTGACCTCCTAACTGGTACTATGGAAGTGACTGACTTACTCATTTTCACTACCTGGTAGTTTCTCCAACTCACAATTGAACACTCATCATTTTGCAAAAATTCAAGAAGATGCTAATTGCTAACTGCAATGGTGAAAATGGAAATCACTCTGTCCGTCTTTAATGAGTAGGGCTAATGGTGTTTGCTCATTAATTTTGATGTCACATGCTTCAGGAATCAATTAATTGCTAGCATCAATTTCCCCACTGTCAATCACCCAAGTACTTGGAGATTTGCATGCCATCCCCCATAATAGCTAGAAATTAATTCCTCGTATGCACAAGGACTCAATTTTTTCATTCTTGAAGAGAGCATGCCATTAATGCTCACTGGTTGCAAAGAAAAATGGCTAACACATGTGTGTTGTTTGAATTTGAATATCGGCCATTGATGTCAAAATGAGATGGAAGATACAACAACAAGGATGTAGTCAAATTGGGTTTTTTGACATGGAAGATACAATGAAAAGGATGTAGTCAAATCGGGTTTGAAAACCCAATGCCATGACTCATTATCCCCTGGCCAATGAGAGGATGCTGACTAGGAACCATGTCACAAAGTCCACAGACTCTGACATATTCTTTACAGTGGTCGAGAAGACCCACATGTCGCCTTTTCATGTACCTCACAAGTTGTCTAAGAGGCATGAATAAAGTACCGCGAGGTGCGCGATGAATGACTTGGATTAAATCTTAGTCCGTCATCACAGTCATCAATCTTCCCTTTATCAGCCACTGGACACACGCACATGGGATGGGCCCTGAACGACAAGGACATGCATCATTATATCGTAGACCTCGCATGCTTCCTGATGACTATCCATAAATGCCCACGCAATGTGCGATGGGTGGTGAGGATTAAATCTTTACATTTGACGGACCTTATTTCCTACACAAGCCACATGTTATTTTAAAGGTGGGGCCATGACAAGGCTGATGGCAATAAGACCCTTGGGAGCGACGACTTAAGTCCCAAAATGAAAATTTTTGGCCAACTTTAGAAAAAATTAGCTCAGGATGATACAAGGGGTGACTATCTTTCTTAAGTGAAGGGGTTGGTTAGCATATAGGTTCAAAGGATTTGATGATGACTTACTCAACTGGAAACTGATGAGAACAAGTCATCGCATAATTATGACATTGAAGGGGTTTTAGGATAAACATTTGCATGGTAAGGGTTTACAACTAGACCCTTAGACCATACATGGTTACAAAGTTTAAAAATCATGACTCAAGTCATGATTTCCTCATAATTTTGTAGAGTTTTTAGGAGCTCTATCAGTACTTATGGTATGGGGTTAACATTTTGATGAAAATTGGTGCGAAAGGGGATATATGGTTTTGACTTTGAGGGTCTCAATTTGTTGCAATGAATTGTGTGTAGATTGAGAGGCGACCAACAAGGCTTGAGAGCTACTTGATGGGAGGGACCTGTGGATTGGAGGAGAGGAGTTAGAGTTCCAACAATTAGTGCATTTTTTGAAATTAATTCCAATTTTTTAATTATGATAGCCTTGTAATAAAATACAAGGGATAATTTAGTAAGTGCATGCAAATTGAATAAATGAGAGGAATAACATAGTTTTCAGAAATTGTGGGCATATGTAAATTTATGGAATATCTTGGAAGTGTATTGGTTTAGTAGAAAAATAGAACCATTAACTAAAGCCTCTTCCAAAACAAGATAATTGAATTCATCAAGAAGCAAAGCATGATGTGTGTGTAAACCATCAGAAAGCTTACCTTAGTATTTGATAAGTGTAGAATGAACTTTTTCAATAGAGTCTATAGATGCAACCTATAAAACAGGTTCTAGAACAGATATTCCTACAAGAATCTCAACAATGTCATTTGTAGTTAACATTGTCATAATGTTATTGGAATTTACTATAAGAAATTGGCCTATGAGCAAGTACAAATTTTACAATTAGGTTTTGCAAAAAAAAAAGGCTTGGTCTCCTCAAGTTAAATTAGAGTAAATGAAATTGGCTTTGAAATTGTAAAAGGTAAATTGTCTCTAGAAGAATTTATTTTGAGGGAAATCTAGGGTTTTAATTTTTAGGAGATTTTATTGATTGTTTTTTGGTATATAAATATGTACAAACATTAGGAATTACACAATATATCATAGAAATGGAATGAGAAAATATAAAACATAAAATAAATATATATATATATGCACAAATATAAATATGGAAAGGTAAATTGTCTCTACAACATATAAATATGCACAAACATTACATAATATACCATAAAAATGAAACGTGAATATATAAAACATAAACCATAAAATATAAAAATATAGAAGAATAAAGATGTTATTTTTTCTAAAAATGTAGTGGTACTTGTGTAAAGAAACAAAATTTTAGATTGTGTGGGATGATTTTGTTTATAAAGATAAAATGTTTGAACAAATGTTAAGGTATACTAGATTATGTGTGCAACTTTCATTAATCTAATTTAGAAGAGACTTATCTACAATATCAATTAAACATAATATATGTCAATACATATTCAATTATAGTATAAATATAACCTTAAATCCTACATGAAATCCTAATCCACATCAAACCATAAATTTGCATCAACTAGACAACTTTAATTGTAAAAGGTAAATCCTACAATATTATCTAGGAAACGTGAACATATATAGGCATTGTACTTTTGTCTCTGCAACATGTTTAGATAGAGAAACATTGAAATTTTAAAGCTAAAGCCATTTGTCCTTAATATTATTTTTGAACTGAATTGAAGTAGTAGGTGATGACACTCTTTTTTTCTTTATGTTTACATAAAAATTCATGAGTTTATATAGGATGTTGTACACATATATCTATATCTATTGTGCCCTTTTTCTCTTGCTCTATGTCCAAAGGTTAGTTTTTTTTTTAATGTTATTTAATTAGTAATAATATTATTTGTATATATAAATTAGACAATATAATATAGCGTATAATATTTCTTTTGAATTATCCAAAAAATTCCCTCCTTATCAATGTAATTAATTTTAATAGTGTAATTTGTATTGTTTCAAATTAAACATGATAAATTTGAGATCATAATTCAAATGTATTTTAAATTATTACAAAAAATTCCAATGTAATTTATAAAATTTAAAGTTAATTAGATTAAAATTTATATTGTGTCATAATGATTTAACACAAAATTAGATTCATTTTGATCTTGCAAAGTGAGAATATTCATTATTTAGTTTAGATTGAACACTTTTTAAGGAGAGACATATGTAAAAAGTGTCTTTATTTATTGTAGACAAAATGCACATATTTATTTATATATAGGTTACAATATTACAAAATAGTAACATCTTTGATTATGTGATGTTACATAGTTAAAAAATTGTAACATCTTTGTTTATGTGAGGCTACATAGTAGGTAAATAGTAACATATTGGTCACATAGTAAAAGGATATAATTGTTGCTCACATATTTTGCAAGTACATCTCATGCACATGGATGATAAAGGAGGTTGGGTTAGTTTGGTAGTGGTGATCATAGTAAACCTCCCGAAGGAAAGTGCAAATCTCCTCAAGTTTTATGCAACTTTCTTGATATGTTAACGTTTATTGAAGCTTTTCGATATCCATTACTTCAACTAGAGATGTTTGGAACACAAGTTTGAACTTGCTTACAGTTTCATGGTAGCTATCTAAAACGGTCAAATCAAGATTCTAAACATTAGTTCGAAGGCATTGTGACTTGTTGATAGACGAGCACGACTCTGCCAACATGTTTGTAGAATCAATTGAAATGAAGGGGGTATGCATGTTTTTGCTTGTATCTTCCCTGGTGATTTTAATGATGGAATTATTATTTGAATATTCAACCATTTCTTGAGAGAGAAATGAGTAAATTAAAAGTATAAGAAAAAAGAAAACAATTATAATAGGTGTAACATAATTGTTATTTTTAAATTCATAAAAATAAAATGTAAGAACATGTCATTTCAAATATTAATACAAGAAAGAGAATTATAAATCAAAAAATCCTACAATAAAATTTAAGTACAATTGTAAATAAAAGGAAAAAAAGTTAAAATATTTTTTAATATATAATTTTGTTTATAAATAATATTAACATTACTATATATTAATTTTTCTTTAATTATTTGTGTTACCTGATTTTTAGCTTTATGCTAAAATCAGGTTTAGTGTTTATTCTTTTTGTGTTGTTCATTTAAATATTTGAAAGATATTAAACCAGAAGTCTGCTAGGTTTAATATGCATGGAAAAAGATTGTCAATGAAACAAATTACATTTGTTTTTCATTCCAATGTTGCAATTACAACAAATGAGAAAAGAGAATCATATGTATACAAGTTCAATATTTTATTGATAATCATGAAGTGTACATGTCCCTCACAAGCCAAGGGAATAACTTTACTTATTGAATGAAAATACAAAAAGGAATTTATACATGAATAAGTAAAACAAAATGTGCATATAAGAGTGGAGACCAATCACTGCCTGAGAATGATTGGTTTTGAAGTTTCCCTCTTGCCCCGCTACTACTGCCCCAAGTTGCTTGTGTCCTTCCCAGCTCTGTAATGCTCCTAGCTCTTGCATTTGAACATTTGGAAAAAAAATGATATGAGAGCAATGCTCTAAGCAATGAAAGATCTCAAAGCTTACATACACACCTACCTATGCATGTATAAACTGATCCATAAGTGCATTAAATAATCATGAAAACCTTGGATGTCCTAGAAAAAAATGAAGTCATCAAACACATCCAAAATATGCATCTATTTTTCTAACTTGTTTGCTTCATGTGCAGATTTAAGACAAGTCTAGTTACTATTTTGATTCAGTTAAATATAGCATGTGGGGTAAATGTGGCTCCCACAAGGGTAGAGCTTAGCATGCTTTGAAATAAATAGGAAATTGAGCAACTTGATCAAAGATATACCCATTATTAATGCATTAAATCAATGTGGAATCACATCAGTTGATCAACTTTCATTATTAGATTCAAAAGATGCATCAAGTTCAATTATGCATCTCTTAAATAAGGAGCAATCTAGAGTATTGTCAAACCCCTCTCACCTTAACCCTATTGGACAACTACATGTCACATAGGATGGTGAGCTTTTAGGTCACCAACATAGGGGACATGTGTCTGCCCACTAGGATCAAAGTGAGGAGATAGTTTATGTGTTACACATGATCAAAAGGTAAAAAAATGTTGTGGAGATCAGATAGAAAATTCATAGAAGGAAGAAAGCATTGTTATGGAAGCCATGAAGGTTGGGACAACAAGATGTATTCTCATGTCATGCAAGAAAACAACAAAGACAAATGTATTTCGAATAGACTGAAGGAAAACAAGAAATGGTCACAAGAGATTACATTACAGATGAAGAAGAAAGAACTTAGGATAGTAAAAAATTTCAACTTCCCTGTTCGGTGTCACATAATGATCAACTTTCATCTACATTTTCTTGAGTTTCTCGGACCCAAGGATTACCTCCACAAGTGATATGTAGTTGAAAATAACTATATTGATGGAAATGGAGAAGCAATCAGTTTCACAACTTACAAAGTGTAACTTTTAATGGACATGAGATATTGTCACCATTGGCTACACAATCTGTTGTTTTGAAACAATGAAATGATAGAAATTTAACAAAAATGGAGAGAGAAATGTAGAGTTATGAGCATATGGAACAGCCACTAGGCTTCAAATAAATGCAATCAAAAGCAATGAAAAGGAGAAGTCATCATGTATCAAAAAGTAGTACTTCAAGTTTATTGCCTTCATCAAATGAGCACATATTGTTGAAGAGGGACTGCCATATGATAGAATATCACCAAGTGTGAAGACATTTAAGGAGGTATTCATGAATATAGGCTACAGTGCAACGAGGTCCAACAAGTATGGGGTTGTCATTATCTGCTAGTGGTCTGTGTTATGGTGTTCTCCTACATTTGCAAAAGCTATATATATATAAAAAGAATAAACCAAAGAATGTTTATCATTGGAGAAAAATGGAATTGCTAATGCTTATTAATAGGTGCATTTGTGAAAATAAGGGCAGTGAGTAAGGTCATTTTCATTGACAATGGTGATACAATGCTACAAATTTTATTGAGAAGAAGGGTATCCTTTGGTGGACATTCCCAAGTACCTTGCTTTCTTGAAGGAGAGAACTCAGTAGGAAGTCAAGAATCAAGGGCAGATAGTCATATTTATAAAGATATCATTATAAGAGGATAGTCAACATGGAATCATCACATAACAGAGGTTGTGAAATAAAAAGAGCTTATAAAGTCTAATGGATAGTCCCAAGAAATAAAGCCATGAGTAATGTTCATAAAGGAATGACAGATGTGTGGGGTCTTTGACTTATACCCGTGTTGTACAATGGCATTGAATCATTTTGTGCAGACCTTTTTTTCTCCACACAAGTCAGCATTTTCCTGTGGAATAAACACAAAGGTAGCTCTTGTTTGAACTCATCACTCTCTCATGAAAACTCATTCACATTATATTCTTGCAAAATCTTGTAAAAAAGGAGAAAACTGAAAATGCAGGAGGTTTCTTCACAATGACAAACCCACTTTAGGGTTTTATTTTTCAAAAAAAATTCTACAGGAAAAGGAAGCATATTTGCAAAACCCAATTCATATGCTCACAAAAAAACACAATTTTGCTACAAATTGGAGCTTTCAAGTTATACCCACACTGTACAATGGCATTGAATCTTTTTTGCAACAAAATATGAGTTTTTATTTCACAAATTAAGAAGACACATTTGGGTTTATCATGAGAGGCTAATGTAGAAGAATTAAACAATGGAGAAAATTCTATAGAAATGAAAAATGGAAACCCATTTCATGCATTATTATAGGTCATGGCTACGTAGATCTTTGTTTCTGCAAAATATAGAAAACCCACCTAGGGTTTTTTAATGAAACACAACATTGCTACAAATTGAAGGAAAATGAAGGTATAACACAAAACCCACTTGTATTTTTGCATCAAAATTCGAGTTTCTTCAAAAAAATTAAAAAAAAAACTCACTTGGGTTCTTTCGCAAAAAATTGCAGATACATAAACAGAGGTGTTACAAGAAACCCACTTAGGGGTTTTGCAATTAAATTGCAAAAAGAGAACAAAATTATATGAAGATACCCTATTTATGTCCATGGTTGCAGCCAAGAAGCATTTTTCTTCATGAAAGCAACAAGTAAACAATATGGAGTGTCTTCATTCTCAAATGTAGAAAGAAAATAAGCATTTCATGCTTTATCTTTAAGCTGGAAACAAAATATAGCTTTCTCTTGGTCGAAATCTGAAGAATGGAGTCGGCTAAAAGCTTACCAAAGATTTTTCTTTTTTTTCCTTCAAATTGAAAGAATTTTAATGGCCTCCATTCGAGCTTCACAGGATCCATCATGGTAGCTAAGTGAGGACAAAGTAACCATAGAAGAAAATCAAGAAACATGCTATAGGCCATAGTTTTTGAGCTCAAAATGGCATTTAAGAAGTGATATGACACAGTTTTTTTCTCAAGAAATGCATTACCTTTTGTTTCTCTGAGGATTCCATGCAATTTTCATCAAAAACTAGTGTCAAGGCCTCCATTTTTCTGTGTCAACTAAAACCCTCATGGCGGCATCATTTTTCCAGAATGTTCAATGGTAAGAATGATTGTGTTTTTTTCATTCTTTTAGTTTTGATGATTAGTGTTTGACTCTACTTGATGGACAATGGGATTTTGTCCCATGTTTTTTAAAAAATGAAGCATGTGTTAATGCAAAATGGGGGAGGCTAAAACATGTAAACATTGACTTAGGCATTTTATGCCTTAGGTTCTTTTTCCCTTGCTTCAAATATTTGTTAAGTCCTTCAAGCAATACAAACATATGGAGTGTGCCAGGTCATATCAGATATGCCTTTTATTTTTTTATCATGCATCATGTGCCTTAGACACTTGGAATATTCTTTCCAAGAACTGTGGAGTTCAGCCATATAGGCCAAGTTTTTTTGAGCTTTTATGTTGCCTTTGAAAATTAGAGTATTGACCACATGTGGCCTTACAGTGTAGAATGAGAAAAGGTGAGATGATCATATGCCTTATTGACCTTACTAATGCTTTTAAAATCATTTTAGCATTTCATTATTGGTTTTTGCATTTGTTTCAAAACATTGAAATGTCATTTAAGTGATTTTACTAATCACTTTGCTATTTTCACTTGTACATGAAATGTAATTCATATTGATGGCGGGCCCCCTTATTTTGTGCTTTGAAATGTAAAATAACTTGATTTTAAGTGATGTATTATGAATCACTTAATCAAGATTATTATCTTTAATTCCTTTTGGCGTCTTGAGTTTTCAAAACACACATATTGCATGAGTCAAAGTTGGGAGACAAAATGAATGAATTGCAGACATGAGGAGAATGTGGTAGTGAGGTATTTGACTATTTTAGAGAAACATGTGCTATTTCAGAGGCTATTTTATCACACTTTTGGCATGAATATGGTCTTGGCTTGACCTTGGACTATTTGGAGGACTATTTGGAGTGATTTTAGAAGGTTCTTTTTTGGCCTCATTGCTGCATCCGACCATAACCTTCTAGATGGACATGTGTGAGGGGTTTTGGTGGGTTTTTTGCTTAAGTATATTAATTTTGAGCATTTTTTGGGTAGTTCTTTCCTTCCATCAGCAAGATAGCTTTGTTTCTTGGAGCTATTTTTCATGGAGTAGTATTGTAACTCAGATGGACTTGTAACACAATAAGCACTTTGAATCAATATAATAAAGGATTTTATGTTCTCTCTTCATGTTTCATGGTATTCCATTAATGATTGATTAGTTTATCTTGTGAAAATTCATCTTTCCTTGCAAACTTGTCTCATGTTTATGCATCTATTTAGTAGAAAATGTATGTTTATAGGTTATGAGTTGTGTTGTGTAGTAGTGTTGTTAGTTGTGAAACCTTTGTTTTCCTTTTAAAAGCACTGTTTATAGACCTCCTTATAAATTATTCATGTAAACTGCATTGGAAAGTGAGTTGTGTAAATCAAATTTTATGATATTGATCTGAATGTGTTAGGTTGTTATCAGGTCCAAGTTGTGTTGGTGTATTACCTTAGGTATTTTCAGTACTAGGCTCATTTTCATGCAATTCTTACCCTTTACCTCAAAAATTAGTAGTTAGGTGGCATCAAAAGGGGAAGCCAACCCTTATCATTGGAGGTCTACTTTCAAATAGGATACCCATAACTTGAAAGCAGTCCCATGTTACATCCAAATCTACCAAGTTCGTTCATAGCTTGGTATTTAGGGTGCAGAATTGGATCCCTAACAATTTGTAAGTAAACCAAAAAAAATTGTTCAACTTTATTGGAATTTAAATATAAATATAAAAATATATAGAAATTTTAACTAATACCAAAGAATATTAACATATAAAGGATGTTTAAATATTTTAACAGATAGATTTTTTTTATAGCTATAGTTAAACAAAACACATATAGAATCGAATTCATCAGTAGGAAGCTTTCTAGGAATGGAATGATGAGAGGAATTATGGGCATTGATTTTGACACCTAACATCTTTCACTATTCATTTTTTGTTAACTTGTTTAATAGTTGTTTTGCAAACAATATAATGCTATATATTTTTTAGAATCAAGAAAAAAATCAATGTGATTTATGTTTTATTTATCTTAAAATATGTATCTCATCAACCTAATTTAATTTATAATAGATCACATATATGTCTTATTTAAGGAAAAACATGATGTGAAGGCCTCTTAATATAAATATATCAATATAATAAAATCACAGAGATATTAAAAGATGTGTCTCAAAATATTTTATTTGAAATCACACCAAAAGTCTATAAGACACATCCTAAAAGAGAAAACAAAAATATTAAATAATTTCAATGAGGGATTGAAAACTATCAACATCATTAAGGTTGAATCCATTTCTTTTACCTTTAAATTCTTTAGTCCTAAACTTCTGCTACCCACTTTGTATGGATGACATCATAATCAACACAGTGTTCATGAACCTATAGTAGTTTCATTTATATTTTTGACATGCAAATTTAAAAAGAAAAGTGTTGATAATATGGTCTTCCATCTCCATGTGTCTGTTCTTCTTAGTTTATTCAATGGCCACGTTAATGCTTTAGAAAAAATTATTCATTTCAGCCACTCAAAACATAGATATACCAAAATATTCCCTTTTAAGAAGAAGAAGAAGAAGAAGAGTTGGAATAGAAGAAATTGTTCATAAGTAGGTGAAGTCACAAATTTGATTACACAAATTATATGAAATTTATAATGGAAATGGTGTGAGTATAAAATGTATCAATATTTTGAATTTGGTTATCAAAGTTGTGAATGTGGGTATCAAAATCCATATTTGCATGTCAAAAGTATACATTTGGATATC
This sequence comes from Sequoia sempervirens, assembly GCA_007258455.2. Classification (NCBI taxonomy): domain Eukaryota; kingdom Viridiplantae; phylum Streptophyta; class Pinopsida; order Cupressales; family Cupressaceae; genus Sequoia; species Sequoia sempervirens. The sequence continues at coordinate 259,629,110 of VDFB02281492.1, forward strand.
AAATTTATAGGTGGTGTCAAACTGGGAATATTAGTTGTGAATACAGGTAAAAAAAATGAATTGAGTTACAAATTTATCAATTTTGATATCAAATAAGAGAAGATTGCTTTTACTATCCTCTATAGGTAAAATTCTCATGCAATAGCTAGCTAGAGTCACCGAAAAAGTAACCCTTCTACCTTTCCTGACTCGTTTGGGCCCTCCTTGTGATTTTGACTTAATGTTGCCTTGAATTAGTGTTTTAATGTGGATAACACATTCACATTAGGTCCTGGGCCCTTTTGAACTAATGGAATTCAATGGTGCCTTGCAAAAGTGTTGTGAAGTGTTGTAACACACTTTCACACATTTCTAGGGTTTTAGCAATTAACTAAGAATAATAAACTTAATTTTAATCATAATTAATCTTAATCTTACCCTATTTAGAGTGTTGTAAAGTTTTGTGACACACATTCACATTCCTCTAGGATTATCATTAATAATTGGGATTTCTTATGCTTTAATTGGCCCTATTTTGCATCCACAAGCCTCATTTATTGCATCATTTCGAGGATAATCCTGACACCAATCAGTAACCAATCATAATTCAAGTGTTCCTAGATTGTGTGGAACAGATTTAGTGTCTGGGACTCATTCACCACCTTGGGCGAATGAGTCCCACCTAGGTCTTTTTGGCCTTAATGTAGGTTTCACACATTTCTAAGAATTTTTCATTTTTGGTCCTATACATTATGTGTGATGGGACTCATTTTCCAGCTTGGTGAAATGAGTTCCATGTGACAAAATTTTAAATTTAAATCAAATTTATGACAGGATTTTATTCTCGTAGATCTGATGTTGGCTTGTAGTGTTGTAATTTTGGGAATTCTTGTATAATTAAGTATAAATACAAGGTTCTTTCACTCATTTAAATTCCAAGCATTCAAGAGTTAACACAAGAGAATTTGAGCATTCAAAAGAGAATTCACTTAGGCATTTCAAGGGAAGATTATCAAGTATTCTAGAGCATCTTCAAGTTTCAGTCATCATGTCAAAGATTGCTTGCATCATGTTGTTTTAGAGCTAACAATTGTGATGTAGGTTTTGTGATTCAAGCAAGTGCTTCATTCAAGATCTATCAATATCAAGCAAGATTCCAAGTCTACATCCATTACAGCCATTACTTACATATTTGCAACACCTTATTGCAAGGGTTTGGTGAGTTGTGATATTATCTTTTGTTCATTCATCATTCTCCTTTCATATTTGCTTTCATTTCAAGGTTTAATTACCAACAAAGGGGTTTGACCAAGGAAAACCCCTATTCACTAACCCCCACAGTATTTTTCCCTCTTCTTATGTGTGATTTGTAGGGATAGGTTGAAAATTTTCCAAGAAGAAAAGTTGGAGAAAATTTTTCAAGTCCCCAAAGGTTGTCAAAGTTGTCATCAAGCCTTGGAGAAGCTTGGAGAAAGCCTGCATGTGGTATTTTGCAATTTTGGATCCAGAAACTAGTTAAAAAGGGTAGAGCAAACCAAGAGGCACATAATCCACTTTAGAATTTCCAAAAAAGAAGTGGACTAATTCACCACTATTGGAAAATCAGTCCCACTATACAAGCTTGATCAATATTTTTACAGATTTGGATACCCTTTTGGCTGAAACCTGTTCTCGCACATTTTCCCAGAAGTTGGAATGATTCGCCCAACCTAGCATATGAGTCATAGTCAACATCAACAACAAAATTTCTAATGATCCAAACCTCCATTTTTCCTTCTTTAGTCTTTTAGGTGCACACTTCTAGTCTCATAACTTTTCATTACAATTTGTTCATCTTTTTAGGTCATTTAGCATTTTTTTTCATATCACACTGTGTTTTCCAACTCATTGCCTTTTCCAAGTTTACACTTGGTGGTAAACCCCTCATCATCTATCATTCAATCCCTAGGATATCCCTATTGATAAATTTCAATCTCCTTTGGATTGAAGTCTCTAGGGTTGTCCTTGAGTGGAGCCTCTTTGAAAGTGGAACTAATGAAAATAGGTGTGTTTGTGTGTGTGTGTACAATTGATTAGGATATATAATGTATTCACACCCACTTTGGATTAACATTGCATTAGGTTTTGCATTATTTAATTTTTATTCTAGGGTTTTATATTTTACATTAGTTAAAATTTCATTTAGCTTGCATTATTGCATTTAATTTTATTGAAAATTAGTAAAATTCTACATTTGCATCTTAGATTTGCATAAAAAAACATAAAAAGTATAAAATTTAATTCAATTTTTTTAAAAAAATAGTATCTAGACTCATTCACCACCTGGGGCGAATCAGTCCCCTTGCATATTTTTTCACTACATTTTCTGGCATTTCCAGTCCATTTTCTAAGTTTTTATTTGCTATTGTTACCTCTATGTTTTAGTTTGCAGACTTTTTGTTTCATCCAATTCATTACATTTAGCTTAAATTTACTCATCTTCTACATTTCTTAAAATAAAATTTGCATTTATAACATTATTGCATAGCTTAGAATCTGAAATTTTCATCATGGATATGTGCATTAACAAGCTTTGGATGTCATTAAAGTCCTTAGTGGATGTGTCAAGTTTTGCTTTTGGACATGACCCTAATGATATTGAACTCACTCATGCTCACTCAACTCCTAATGCATGTCCTTCTCTTGATGTTGACATCATTGGAGAAGATAATGCTAGCATGAATAGGCTCCTAAACGATTGTATTGACAACCTTGAAGCTAATGCATCCTTTTATCCATCCATGAAACAACAAGATCTTCCTACAATATCAGCTCTTGAGATGTTTGGTTACTTACATCCTAAAAAAAAAAGTTGAACCTAAGTTCCCTATAACAGGTGAATCTAGTTCCTCTAGACAAGAAAACACTCAACCATTTTATGATAATAAACTAACCAACACTCCTGTCAATCTTAAAGAAACATATGGAAAAGGCTTCACGATCTTGAATAAACAAGGATGTGACACAACAAGTGAATGTGAAATCACAAAAATCACACACAAGAAGAGGGAAAAATGTTGTGGAGGTTAGGGAATAGGGGTTTTCCTTGGTCATACCCCTTGTTGGTAATTAAACCTTGAAATAAAAGAAAATATGAGTGGAGAATGATGAATGAACAAATAGTAATGTTGCAACTCACCAAACCCTAGCAATAAGGTGCTACAAACATGTAAGTAACAGCTCCAATGGATGTGGTTCTTAACTCTTGCTTGATGTTGATAGATCTTTGAATGAAGCATTTTCTTGAATCAAAAACCCTACATCACAATTTTTAGTTCTAAAACAACATGATGCGATCATTCTTTGACATGATGAATGGCAACTTAAAGATGCTATAGAATGCTTGATAATCTACCCTTGAAATGCCTTGAATGATTTTGTGAATGCTCAAATGCTCTTGTGAACATGCTAAGCGATCTCTTGAATGTTAGGGGTTGAATATGAGTGAAATAACCTTGTATTTATAACTAATTATGCAAGAATTCCTAAAATTACAACACTACAAGCCGACATCAGATCTAGGAGAATAAAATCCCATATGAAATTTGAATTAAATTTGAATTTTGGTCACATGGGGCTCATTCGCCCAAGGTGGTGAATGAGTCCCAGACACTAAGTCTAGTCCACACAAGCCAAAAACACCTAAATTATGATTGGTCACTAATTGGTGTCAGGATTGTCCTCAAAAAGATACAATAAATGATGCTTGTGGATACAAAATAGGGCCAATTAAAGCATAAGTAATCCCAATTATAAATGAAAATCGTAGAGGCATGTGAAAGTGTGTTACAACACTTTACAACACTCCAAATAAGGGAAGATTAATGTTTATTATGATTAAAATTATATTCATTATGCTTAGCTAATTGATAAAACCCTAGAAAAGTGTGAAACTGTGTTACAACACTTCACAACACTTTTGTAAGGCACCATTAAATTCCATTAGTTCACAAGGGTCCAAGATCTAATGTGAATGTATTATCCACATTACAACACTAAATCAAGGCAAAATTAAGCCAAAATCCACAAGGAAGACCCAAACAAGTGCAAAAATGTCAAAGGAACCTTTCTTCGACACTACATTAAGCCCCCACTTTGGTGAGCGCATGAAACTACTTAAAAGTCACACTAAAGCAGAAAAAAATGCACCAAGAGGGGTTCCAATGAACCAATGCTAGAAATATGAGACAACAACGATCAAGAGGGGTGATCAAGTCCCTAGGATCAAGATCCCATGGAAAACCAACATAAGCACAAAGGAATGCACATGAAAATGATATAAAGAGCAATGACAAGGCCAATCATACATTGCCAAAGATGAAAAAGAAAAATAAATACATAAAAGAATCAGATCAAGCTTCAATCGCTTGTCCATCTTGATGTGGATCAGATCTAGGTTGTTTTTCTGAAAAATGTATACTCACTTTGAGGTGACGAAACTCTTGGTTGTTCATTGGGTGAGAAGTCCTAAAAGGTGAGAAACATACACTCATGGCTGGTATGCACTCACACACATGCTAGTGGCTATGGGGAAAGCCATGCCTCAGATTGGGCTTCCCAATCAACCATACAAAAGTTATACCTCCTGATAACTTTAGTAAGGTGCCACACAAAAAGGATTTTTGAGCTTGATGAGACAAGAAAAAATTTGTATGCTTGGAGTTCATGAACAAACAGGATGGCTCCACAAGCATGCAAGTTGTGTTATGCAAGGTGGCCATATAACAAAAAATGAAAAAATGAAAAAATAAGAAATGTTCAAAGGAATCTTTCTTAGTTCATGTGAGGTCTTTAACTTAGGGTACATCGTGCCTAATGTCTCCAAGAGAGGACCCATCAAAGAATAGAATATTTCCAACCTAGGGGATGTAGTGTGTCGCATTAGGCCACTAAGAGGAATATAATATGCTAAGAGAGATCGAGCTCCTGAAGGAATCACACCCAATGTCATCCACAAAGTGAAAAGTGCATCGTATGAAGTAAGAAGGCTGCACTAAGAACCAAGAAAAATGCAAAAGAATAATGCCAATGTATGCCCCCACTTTAAAGAAATTCCTAAACACCACACTGTGAGCAATTAATTTAAAGTAGCAAATGAAAATGTAAACAAGAAAGAGACATGAGATCCAACTTTGAAAGCCCTATGCCAAGTCATATGTTTCTGAGTAAAGTTGCATCATGTGAGAGAAAAAGAAAAGAGAGGGGTGGCCCCCAAATGAAAACACCAAAAACACCAAACACATATGGGATCTATGGATCTGGGGTCAATATTTATTTGCCACAATGTTTTTAGAGAGATTGGAACTATCATCATCCCCCAAATACACATAGAACTAGAAGAATGACATAAAGAGAGTGAAAACAAAGAAAAACCTTTTGGGTCAACATGGAAGAAACATGAATGTCTCGACACCTTGCACGTCATCCCCAAAAGGAAAACACAAGACAAATGGAAAGGTAAAAGAAAATAAAAAGCCTTTTGGGTCAACATGCAAGAGACATAGGGTGTCTCGACACCTTGCATCATCCCCAAAAGAAAAAAAAGAGACAAATGAAAAAGATAAACAAAAAGGAAAAGGAAAAGAAAAATCCTTTTGGGTCAACATGGAAGAGACATGCATGTCTCAATGCCTTGTGTCATCCTCAAAAGGAAAAGGGAAATGAAAAAAGGAAAAAAAGATACACAACATAGAGAAGAATGAAGGTAAAAATAGAGGAATGTCACAAAGAGAGAGAGAACATCAAACATAATGCCATACGGGATCACATTACGCACATGCAATCACACAAAAAAGAAAAAGAAAAAGAAAGAAATAATACAAAATACTAGTAAGGAAAATGCAAGTCAACCTATATGAGTAAGTCATCCACCTCCCAATCATGTTATGTGTATACTAAAGGTGGGAAACTAGCCAAAGGGACAAGAGCAAGTGCCAAACTAGGAGAAGCACCAGGTTCAACACTCTTTGTAGGATATTTGTCGTTTAAGCTCGTTGAAGAGGAAAACAATGTGTTCAGTTCATTGTGCACCTCTTCATCAATTTTAGTGATCTAGTCATTGTCATCCAAGTTAACCACAACAGGAGGATGAAGATAATATCCATGGAAGAGCTCAACTCTTGTTGTGGTTGCTATATTGGATTTTTTTGTTTCAGTTGGGAGGGGGATCATCATGCATTGCTTCAGTCAAGTTCAGATCTTGATTTTATTTTAATTCTTCATGTATCTTATGAGAAAGGGAATGATGTCTATACATGCGCTCTCTAACACCTTTATTTCTTTTGGTTTTGTTCTCATGTTTCTTTTGTGTAGGAGCGGTTGATCAACTGCAGGTTTCTTTTCTTCCCTAAGGGGAGGAACAGAAGGAACCTTGTGAGATTTTTCAACCACTTTCTCTTTTACTTTGAAAACTTGTTTGATTTTGGGAGGTGTAATAGGGTTATTTTCATTTTCTTTTGGGAATTTTTGGGATGTAGGTGAAGTTTCTATTTTTGGTTGGTCTTGGTTGTTTGGTTCTTGTTTAGGTTCAAGCATGATTTTGTCAAGGATGGGAGGTTTGGAGGTGGATGGGGACATGTTTCAAAGAGATAGTTTTGCTATCTTCTTTTCCTTGAACTTTTGATAGGACAAGAAAAAGAAGTCTTCTCGAGGTTTTATAGGTTCCATGGGCTCAAGCCAAAAGACATCTAAGGAAAAGTTTCCTTTAGAAGAAAAAGGGTTAAATCTGCTATGGTGGACAGTGAATATTTCATTTTCAAAAGGAAAATTTAAGAATTTCTACACAACTAAAGGGACGGCTTTCAGGGAGTGAAGCCATGGGTGGCCTAGCTTCACATGAAATTGGTCTGACTATGGGATGATGGAGAATGTGAAATCTAATGTTTTTGGTCCTACTTGCAATGGTAAGGTGATTGATCCAATCATAGGGCAAGCAAAATCATTGTGTTTCTTGATCCATGCTTTCAATTTATCATATTCATCTTGATAGATTTCTTACAAGAGTAAAAATTCCTTGGTGATCACATTCTCTCCACAAGTGGGATCTATTAGTATCCCATTAGTGGGCTTTTCATAGATATGGAGGGCTATGTAGAGAGGACCATCAGGAAAATGTTTAAGTATATCCTTATAGGAAAAAGCAATGTCAAGAGAATTCTTAGGTCAGCCCTTATGAGGGATGATGTCTATCATCCCTACCATTTCATCCATAGGATTGACATTGATAGCCTTGTTTATAATAGAATCATTGTTTTCATAATTTGTATCAACATTCATCACATCACTCTTTGTAGTTTCATTGGCTTTGACAAATGAAATATTGTGTTTGGGCATTGGGTTGGTAAAAATTTGCAAATTTTGGTTAGGAGGGGCAACAGAATTATTTCCTTGATCACTAACACCTCCAATGGATAGATAACCAAAATCAATGAGTTCTTGCACAAGATGTTTAAGACACTTGCAATGTTCTGTGTCATGTCCATTTTGTCGATGATAGTGGCAATAAGTGTTTGATTTAAAGCTTGGGGGTAAAGGATTATTAGGGTTGAGTGTTCTAATGGGAGGTAAGGTAATCATTTGTTGTTCTAAAATTTGGGACATTGTGTTATGAAGGGTATCATGCAAGGGAGTGAATTGTCTTTTGGGATCCCCATAGCTAAAGGGTATTGTGGCTTTGACAACAACTACTTGGTTGTTGAAATTTTGAGTTGTTCGTTGAGGAGGGTTAAATTGAAGAAACCATTTATTTTTCTTTCTAAAACGCTAGGAGTTGTTCTGGTTGTGGGTTCAAATCTCTTGATTTGACTAGAAGTGGACTTTGTATCTCGACTACTAACCGAATTTTGATAATCTTAGAGGGCAGTGCATGGGTGCATGAAGGATTGAAATTTCATCATGGTAATTTTTTCTTGAATCTTAGTTTGCAAGTTTTCTATGAACATATTTTGAAGGTTTGGGTCAGGAACCTTGACATTGATTTGGGAATAAAGCGATTGGTAACACGAGATAAAATTAGTTATCTTTTCTTCCTCTTTTTGTTTTCATCTCATCAAATCATCCAAGGTCATTTTAGGAGTCATATGCACTTGGAAGTGGCTTAAAAATGCTTCAAAAAGTTCATTAAATGAATGAATTGAGTTGTTTGGTAAAGAAGAGAACCATTCCAAGGTGGTATCTTTCAAGGGCCTAGGAAAAAAAATTTCCAACATTTTATCATCAAGGAAAAAGTCACTACATAAGGCATTGTAGGAATTAACATGGTTAGAAGGATCTCCCTCCCCTCCATATTTCTCAAATCTAGGCACCTTTACACATTGTGGCATCGGTGTTCATAATATCTCCAAGGACAATGGACTACTTTTGACATAATATGTAGGTGGACCATTCTAATTTTGGTTTATGGTAGAAATTTTCTTTTGAAGGGATGACATGGTTTGGAAAAGTTGCATTATCAGAGGGTCATTACTTGTGTTATGAGATGGAAGTGAAAGTGGTGATGGAGTCTATGTGTTCATAGTACAAGTGAATGGAATGCTTATAGGTGGTAAGGTAGGAGATATAAATTGCAATGCCACATAGGAACTAGGGACACTAATAGGAATACCCAGGGAAGGAATCACATTACTAACTTGTATTATTGTTGTGACTTGGGGAGTGGTATAGGTAGGTATTGAGGCTATTGTTGTGGGAGGAGGAATTTGAGTTCCTCCTTGACTTGTAACATTGCTTGTCAGCAAAGAACAACTAAAGGTTGAGGGAAGATGTTTTCCAAATATTTTCACTATATTTTTCATAAGGTCAACGCCATTGTCCCATTCAAGCATGTGGTGAATGTTTTCTATGGTTAGAATTGTAGTAGTTGAAATGTTTTCAAGGTTTATTTGATGTTGTAAGTTTACTAGGTCCTCATGAATCTAAATTATGTTTTCTTATAGGATGCTATCATTCTTTGGTTCATCTTGCATGCTACCTAAAGGCAAGGAGTTGCTAAGGGTGTTATCCATGCCTAGTGTACTAGTGTCAATACTAGGAGTGGAAGCTCTTGATAACCAAAGTTCCACGATGATTGTGCTATTGTAGGATTGCATGAGTCTCAAACTTCTTCTCATTATTCTATTAGAAATAGGACAAAAAACACTCATGCAAAGTCTAATAAATGTGGGGTGAATGCAAATGCAATGTAAGCTAATAAAAATGAAATGCTTATAACTAAAATTCTGTAAAGTGAAACATGAATGAGTCCAAGTACTTTTTTTTTTAATTTTTTAGAATTTTTGAATTGGATTTTATCCTTTTTATGTTTTTTGATGCAAATATGAGATACAAATGCAAAATTTTACTAGTTTCTAATGAAATTAGATGCACTAATGCAAGAATTGAAGCCCTAGAATGCAAATTAACCAATGCAAAACCTAAATCAATGTTAATGCAAGCTAAATCTAGGATGTAAATGCACTTAAAATCATAAATATGATGCTCTATATGTAGGTTCACCAAAATGAAAAGATTAAAATAGGGGTCTCTCTTTCACTTCTAGGGTTTTGGACCCAAAAGGAGAGAGGTTGTTTCCTTACTCTTCACTCAAGAACAAATCCTTGAGATTTCAATGTAAGGGAGATTGAAATATTGCAAAGGGACTCTCCTAGGGGTTGAATGAGATCTAATGAGGGGTTCACCACCAAGTGTAAAAATGGAAAAGACAATGTAATGCAAAACATAATGTAGAAACCCTAATTGCATGCAAGACAACACTAAATGACCTAGAAAGACAAGTAAAATCCAATAGAGGGTTATGAAACTAAAAGTGTGAACCTATAAGATTGGAGAAGAAAGAATGAAGATCTAGATCACTAGAAAATCTATTCTTTATGTTAACTTGGACTCATTCGCCAATCTAGGTGAATTAGTCTAATTTTTGGGAAAGTGTGTAGGAACAAGTTTCAGTCAAAAGGGTATCTAGATCTATAAAAATATTTTTCAAGCCTATACAATGGGACTCATTCACCAATAGTGTCAAATTAGTCCACTTCTACTTTTTTGGAAGTTCTAAACTAGATTTCGTGCCTCTCGGTATGCTCTACTCTTTCTAACTGGTTTCTAGATGCGAAACTAAAAAATACCACCTGTAGGTCTTCTCCAATCTTCTCCAAGGCTTGACGAAAACTTTGAAAACTTTAGGGATTTGAAAACTTTTCTCCAACTTTGCTTCTTGGAAAAGTATAACCTAGCCCTGTAAATCACACACAGGAAGAGGGAGAAATTTTGTGTGGCTTAGTGAATAGGGGTTTATCTTTGTCAAACCCCTTGTTGGTAATTAAACCTTGAAATGAAAGAAAATATGAATGGAGAATGATGAATGAAAAAATAGTACTATTGCAACTCACCAATCCATAGCAATAAGGTGATACAAACATGTAAGTAATGGCTCCAATGGATGTGGTTCTTAGCTCTTGCTTGATGTTGATAGATCTTTGAATGAAGCACTTGCTTGAATCAAAAACCCTACAACACAATTTTTAGCTCTAAAAGAACATGATGCAAGCAATCTTTGACATGATGAATGACAATTGAAAGATGGTCTAGATTACTTGATATTCTACCCTTGAAATGCCTTGAATTCTCTTGTGAATGCTCAAATTCTCTTGTGAACTCGCTAAGTGATCTCTTGAATGCTAGGTGTTGAATATGAGTGAAATAACCTTGTATTTATATTTAATTATGCAAGAATTCCCAAAATTACATTAGTATAAGCCGATATCAGATCTAGGAGAATAAAATCCTATCAAAAATTTGAATTAAATTTAAATTTTGGTCACATGGGACTCATTCACCCAAGGTGGAAAATGAGTCCCATTACACATAATGTATGGGACCAAAAATGAAAAGTGCTTAGAAATGTGTGAAACCTGCATCGGGGCCAAAAAGACCTGGGTGGGACTCATTCGCCCAAGGTGGTGAATGAGTCCCAAACACTAAATCTAGGCCACACAAGCTAGGACCACTTAAATTATGATTGTTCACTTATTGGTGTCTGGATTATCCTCAAAAAGATGCAATAAATGAGGCTTGTGGATGCAAAATAGGGCCAATTAAAGCATAAGAAAGCCCAATTATTAATGACAAGCCTAGAGGAATGTGAACATGTGTTACAACACTTTAAAAAACTCCAAATAAGGAAAGATTAATGTTGATTATGATTAAAAGTATATTCATTATGCTTAGCTAATTGATAAAACCCTAGAAAAGTGTGAAAGTGTGTTACAGTAGTTCACAACACTTTTTCAAGGCACCATTAAATTCCATTAGTTCACAAGGGCCCAAGAACTAATTTGAATGTGTTATCCACATTACAACACTAAATCAAGGTAACATTAAGCCAAAATCCACAAGGAGGACCCAAACAAGTGCAAAAATGTCAAAGGACCCTTTTTTTGACAATACAGATATATATGGATATTTTTTACAAAATAATTTATATTTTTATTATTTTAAAATAATAAATTCTTCATATATGAGTATACAAACATTATGATAATATATTATCCTTATTCATTTAGATTTTAGTGGTTAATTATTGTGTGTGGTGATATTAAATAGAAGTTACAACAATGAGTTGGTGGTTGGAAAGTTTAGTTTTCCGATTCTAGTTTATAATAATAGTAACATAAAATATAACATTTATTTTTAACTTTTTTTTTGGTCCTATAACTATATGTCATTGCCATGTATTATATTGTTAGTAAAAATATGTTAAGGTATTTGTATCAATAGAGGACAATTCATAATCTCTTATTATTTGAATTGTCTCTTGTGAAATTAATACTCTTCAATTTATTTAGATTGAATTTGTTATATATGATATTATTAGACACTTATTTCATATAACTTTCCTTGGCTATATATAAATGGTTCCAAATTTGAAATGAATATTAACTAGGTGAATATTTATAAATTGGCTCTCTAAGGTTTTGGAAGTACTCTTGACAATCCAAGTATTATTTATCACTCATGCACATTCCAAATAACCCATGCTCTTATGAAATGGCTCAAGATAAGGTTTATTCATATCAAATTATTGTTTTGTGCATTCAACACAATGCTAAGATGTTTTTTTTATGAAATATTCTAACATAATGGGTTTGGAGAAATCTACCAAACATTGATTCTAAACAATTTCATGTAACTTAATGTAATATAACTACGTACACACCATTTAATCATGTCATAATTTTGGGAATCGATACTCAAATATTCAACAACACTAATTTGATCCTACAACAATACTTTGAGATGCATGTGTGGACAAGGGAAAAGTAACCCTTTTACATTTTCTTCCTATTTAGGCCATCCTTGTGATTTTGGCTTGATTTTTCCTTGATTTAATGTTGTAATGTGTTCAACACATTCATATTAGGTCTTGGATCCTTGTGAATAATTAAGAACTCTATGATGTCTTGTAAAAGTGTTGTGAAGTGTTGTAACCCACTTTCACGCTTTTATAGGACCTTTTTATTATAATTCACTTAAATAAGGATTTTATCACTTACCAAACCTTATTTCAAAGTGTTGTAAAGTGTTGTAACAAACTTTCACACTTTTCTAGGCTTGTCATGTCAATAATTTGACCCTTTCTTATGTTTAAATGCCCCCTTAATGCACTTAAAACCCTTAAGTGTGTTTTAGAGAATAATCCCGTTAAACATCATTTAATACACTTTAATTCTTGACACCCATTTACACTACCCTAGTGGGACCAAGTCACCACTAGGGGTGACTTAGTCCCATTTGGAACAAAAATCAAAATTATTTCAAAATTCTGGTGAGATATTATTCTCTAAACCTTGAGGTCAACCTGTGATGTGATATTTTTGAGAAATTTTGTAAAATAAAGTATAAATAAGGTTTTTCCTCTCATTTTCGACCCCAATCAATCTTCTACTATCCTAATTTCCTTAATTCATTCTCAAGCATTCTAGGCATTATCAAGTCTACATTCATTGGAGCATCTACTTACATATATTTAGATTTATACACCAAGGGTTTGGTGAATTGTAGCATTGCATGTTAATCATTCATCATCCTCTTTCCATTTTATTTCATTTTCAAGGGTTTAATTACCAAATTGAGGTTTGACCAAGGAAAACCCCTATTCACTAACCCTTAACCCTTTTTTTCCCTCTTTACATGTGTGTTTTGTAGGTCTTGTATGCAAATTTGTCAAAGAGCAAGGTGTTAAAAGGTCTCATAATTCCATCAAAGTCTTTCAAAGTCAAAAAATCCCTAAAATAAGCTTGGAGATTGCCTATAAACTAGATTCTATAGATTCGGATCCAAAAACTCATCAAGAATAGAAGTGCAGATTGGAGACTACAAATTCCTATCCCGAATTTCTCGAGATTCACAGATAGACTAAGTCACCATTTGTGGTGAATTAGTCCCACTACTAGTCTTGAAAAGTGATTTCTGTATTTTTGGATACCCTTTTGGTTGAAAGCTGTTCTAGCAGATTTTCCCTGAAACAGGACTAAGTTGTCCATCTTGGCATAAGTGTTTGATTTGGATTCAACAACAAATTTTGTAGGATTCCAAAGCCTCTCTCCATCACATTCTAGTTTCTAGGTGCACCTCTTCAGTCTCATTCATTTTTGTTATAGTTTGTTTGCATTCTTAGGTCATTCTACATATCACATTGTGTTTTCAAACATCTTGCATTTCATTATTTTTCATTAATAATCAATATATTTTATCAATTTATTACTTTTAGGACATTACATTTAGGCATATTTCATTCATATTTTAATATTAGTTTTGAGTGGGGATATTGCACATTTTGTCCTACCTCTCTCCTTTTAGGTGAAAAACATTAGAAGTGTTAGAGAGCCTTGTGGTGCCAAAATCTTTGTCCATAGCATGTAATCAAAACATGAGTGTGCATGAAAATACTCTAGCATGTCAATCCAACACCACATATTTATTTGAAGACATTCTATCTATGAGAGGGAGTGAGCTAATTTGGTAATCAATGGTTGATATCATCTAAATACAATGCAAGATGATTGAATATATTTGAGTCATTGCATTTAATTATTTTTCATTCAAAATTTGGACACATCCTACTATGTAATGATGATCATACTTCGAGGTGATGATGAAAAACTTAGTTCACTTGCTTAGGACATGTTACCAAGGTTTTTAAATTAGGTTTGGTGAATGGTATTTAATGAGAATTGTGTCAATCTATGCTATTTGTATGGTTTTTATATGAACCTTGATTGTGTTGGCATGAAATATGTGCAATAAATTTCCACCTTACCTTTAATTATTTGGAGTTAAATACTAATATTTGTAATGTTTTATGTTATTAATTTTTTCAATATTAACATTGATACAAATATATAAATATATTTTTATGATGGTAAATAAAATAGTTTTAAGACCATTGAGATTTTAAGAATGGGAGGGTATGACCCCTCTCATAATCTCATGACATAGAAAGAGACAAAAATATTTATAATCGTGAATGATTTATTTTCATATGATGAAGATGGCTACTTACATTGTGCAGTTATATAATAATTATTTCTAATATTAAAAGGATGGATCCCTACAAATCAAAATCATATGATTTCTACTTTCATGTAAGGAAGATGGCTCACTACGTCATCTCATTTCTAAATGGATAATTTTCCAAGTCCTCTTCATGTGTATATACCATGGATGAAGATTCTTCGGTGGAAGATGACAATGGGGCTTCACACAAAGGGGAGGAATTGAAAGGTAATGGAGGATTGCTTACATCATCATTGTTTCCTTCCAGCATTTGTATGACCTTGCTCATACACGGTCAATCGTTGGAATTGTATTGAATACACCAAAGTCCTACTTTTCTCATTCTCCTTACCTTCTCTTCATCTTCCTTTTCTATGTCCCCTTTGCCTCTTAATTATCTCAACCTATTCTCTAACTCCCCACTCTCTATCAATTTGAAAGCCCATTCCAGAAAATACAGTTTACTTAGATGACTCACTTGCACATCAATGTTCTGCCTCTTTCTAGATATCTCCAGTAATAACATTCCAAAACTATAAACATTTGATTTGTCTGTTACGGGTCCCAAATTTCTAGGCCATCATTCTAGCACAACATATCTTGGCATTCCTCTCACAACAGTAATTGATACGTGGTTGTCACCCTTCCCATATAGTTTAGTTAGACCAAAATCAACTACCTTGGGTGTGAAATCTATGTCCAATAATATATTATGGGGCTTAATGTTGAAATGGATGATGCACCTATGACACTCTTGGTGCAAATAATAAATTCCATGAGCAACACCCAAAGCAATTGAGTACAGTTGATCCCAATTGAGCATTTTTTCTTGTTCTTTTCCTTCAAATATAAACTTCTCTAGGGATCCATTGGCCATGTACTCATATACAATTGCATGTTTGAATCCTTCAAAATAATAACCCATCATTTGAACCAAATGAATGTGATGAATGATTCCAAGAGTTGCAACTTCATTCATGAACTGGCTCTCACTGTGTCTTGCTTGATCAAGATGTTTGACAGCCACCAAAAAACCATTAGAGAGCATTCCTTTATAAACCACACCGAATCCTCCTTCCCCTAGTTTATCTACAAAGTTGTTGGTGATATTCTTTAGTTGAGAGAATGAATATTTTGCCAACACTTGATGAATATAACTTTGCAGAAAATTCTCCACTTTCCAAATAGACCCTAAAGTTTGGATACCTTTAAAGAAGGATGACCTATTTCGATAGACGGTCATCATAGGTAATAGTACTACTATAATTATTAAATCACTTGCCCCAATAGCTATGCCTAGAATTGATGTGGAGTAATATAGATTAGTAAATCTACCATGAAAGAAAATTAGAACATTTTTAAAACTCACAAAAAAGGTTTCTTACCCTTTATAGGTGTTATTGTTCCATAATTTGTGCTCATTCTTGTTTAAATATGTTAAATTCTAATTAGATGTGAAAAATAATTTCCATATAACTACTGATAGATGATCCAATTTTTCATTTTTTGTTTTCAAATTGCAAGGAAACTAAACTTAATTGGGTACACAGAGGAAAATATAAAGAGACTTGAACCACATACCTAGTGGACATGTGGCTTGATGGGGCTCCTCACAAAAGAAAAGAAACTAGTTTGAATCGGAAATATTAAATCCACAAATCCCACTGCTTGAACCACAACTGTGACATTTATTGTCTTGTTCCTCTTCAATATTCCAATGGATTGATATCCCTTCAATAGTAACCCATTTAAAACCACATCCTGCAAACTCGAGGCCAGATAGTACACATTGTGAACCACACACATATACTACTAGACTGATGTTTCGTCGTTGGATGTGATCAAAGAGACCTAAGGCTTGGATTGCATATTCGTTAAGATTATATGAAAATGAATATTTTTTGAAATTTGTGTCCTCGGTAATTGTTAAAGTCTGATTATTAGGGAAAAACTCTAAGACTATGTACTTCTGGCTTCCAATTTCAATTACCAAACATGTGTTCTCTTCATAGTCAATTTGAAATTTTGGTAGACCACATCCACTTTACCACAAACCAAAAGGATATGGGATGTCTTTACCGCCACATTTTTATTTTTGTTAGAAACAATAAATTAAAAAAAAAATACCAGTACACAATAAATAAACTAGAAATTTAATACTCAATAATAAACTGTGATAAAAACACAAAGGCAAAGAAATTAATTCTATTATGTTTACATAGAAATATGCCACAAATTGTCTCCACACTTTATTGAGAAAAAAGATAGATATATATATATAAATAGCTAAAATTTAAAAAGGCACTGAAAAATACAATGGGAAACTTTCCCAAATAGAAAAATGAAATGCACAAAAATGTTGGGAAACATTCCCAACTCACAACAGTACAAAATAGATTTTTACTAATTTAACATCCTCCCTAAAATATGATTTGCAAGAAAACTTCTCGTACCTAAATGATTCTTTAGTTTATTGAAATATTTTTCCTTCAAAGGCTTTGTCAAAATGTTAGCAACTTGATCTTTGGACCTGTAATAAGAAAGTTTGATTTCATTTTTTTTAACCAACTCTCTGATGAAATGAAATTTTATGTCTATGTGCTTGCTTCTTCCATGAAACACACGATTTTTAGAAAGTGCAATGGCTAATTGAATATCACAAAATATAATTGTTTCTTCCATTTGGAGATGCAACAATGCTTGAAACATTCTTCGTAACCAAACTACTTGACAACTTGCTAAAGTGGTTACCAAATATTCTACCTCTGCTGATGACAATGCAATAATGGGTTGTTTCTTTGAAGACCATGGAATTACACCTGAACCAAGAGTAAAAACATAGCCAGAAGTGCTTTTCCTATCATCTTGATTTTCATCCCAATCACTATCTATATAACCAATTAACTTCAAAACACCCTTCTTTTCATAAAAAATTCCATGATTTGAAGTCCCTTTCACATACCTTAGTATTCTTTTACCTACTTGTAGATGAGTATCATGTGGATCCTCCATGAATTTTC
This sequence comes from Sequoia sempervirens, assembly GCA_007258455.2. NCBI lineage: Eukaryota > Viridiplantae > Streptophyta > Pinopsida > Cupressales > Cupressaceae > Sequoia > Sequoia sempervirens. Next base: position 259,646,695 of record VDFB02281492.1, read on the forward strand.
TTATCAGGCTTACTAAATACATGATATCTGGTCTTGTTGTAGTTAAGTACATTAAACTTCCAACCAAACTTTTATACAAAGTAGAATCTACCTTTTTGGTTTCATCTTTTTTGCTCAACTTCACACCCATGGCAATAGGTGTAATTGTTGGTTTTCTATTTTCCATCTTAAAACTTTTCAAAATATCATTTGCATACTTTTCTTATGAAATGAAAATCCCATCACTATTTTGAGTTACTTCAAGACCAAGATAATAATGCAATAAACCAAGATCAGTCATCTCAAATTCACTCTTCATTGCCATTGAAAATTCTCTAAGCATGTTTTCATTATTTCTAGTTTAAAGTAAATCACCAACATAAATGCAAAATATCATAAATATGAATAAGGTGGGCTCATAAGGGAGTTTTTCAAAAACATTTTTCAAAAAAAATGATTCAATCCATTAATACCAAACTCTAGGTGCCTGTTTTAAACCATACAAAGCTTCTTTAGTTTGAGCACTTTACCTTTTTGACTTTTAATCTAAAAACCAAGTGGTTTCTCAATGTAAATTTCTTCCTCTAATACACCATTCAAGAATGCTGATTTGACATCCATATGAAAGAGTTTCCAACCCTTTTGTGTTGAAAGAGCTAAAATCATGTGAATAGTATCCATTCTAGCAACAAGTGCAAAAAATTCATTATAATCAATACCTGATTTTTGTTTGGAGCCCTTCACTACCAACCTAGCCTTGTATTTATTCACTTTACATTGCTCATTGCACTTTTTTATACACCCACTTTACTCCAATTGGCTTCTTATGCTCGAGGAGATCTAAAATTTCCCAAGTTTGATTATTTTCTATGGATGCAATTTCTTCGTTCATATCTTAAACCCATCTATCATCATTTATAACTTCTTCAAATGTAATAGGATCACTATCAGAAAAATAGAAAAATGACAAATATCTTCATTTACCTCTATTGTTTCTTAATATATGTCAGACAAGCTCCTTGTTTTTTGCCACCTTTTTAGAGATTTTTCCATGGACGATGAAGAACTAATTGATGAAACATGCCTATGACTTGGTGGAGATGAAGAAGAGCTTCTTCTTAGTGTTGATTGTTGAATGCTAATACTACTGGCTCCTGTATTAACAACCAAAATTTGTTGTTGATTTGTAGCTTCATCTTGAATGTTAACTTGTTGATGTTTCTCTTTTAGATTCTTACACCAATCCTAATCTTCAAGAAACTTTGCATCGCTACTTATCATCAACTTTTTTTCTTAGGATTATACAACCTATATGCCTTAGATTCTTCACTGTACCCAACAAATATATATTTTTTCCTTATCATCCAATTTACTTCTGAGTGCATCTGGAACATTAGAATAAGCAATACAACCAAAAATTCTTAGGTGATCTACCTGAGGTTTGTATCCTCCCCAGGCTTCTTCTGGTGTCATGCCCAAAATTGAGTTTGTAGGACATCTATTCAAAATATAACCTACACAACAAATTGCTTCTTCCCAAAAAACTTTGGGTAAATTCTTAACACTAAGCATACTCCTTACCATATTTAAAATTGTTTTGTTTTTTCTCTTAGCTACACCATTGTTTTGAGGTGTATACCTTGTTGTTAGTTTATTTTTTACGCCATTTTCAATCAAAAAAATTATGAAAATCAAGTGAAATATACTCTCCGCCCCTATTAGTCCTTAAAAATCTAAGAAAGTAGCCACTTTATTTTTCAACTAATTCTTTAAATTCTCTTAATTTCTTGAAAGTATCTAATTTATTTTTCAAAGGATACACCCAAATTTTCCTACTTTAGTCATCAATAAATGTCAAAAAATATCTCATAACAGATAATGAAACAACCTCAATTGGTCCACATAGATTTGAGTGAACTAGCTCCCATGGCACTAAAGCTCTCCTAGAATCCCTTATTGGAAAGGGTTATCTATGGTGTTTTCCAACAATACAAGCTTCACATTCTTCATCTAGTCTTTGGATAAATGGTAAACCTATTACCATGTTCTTTTTATGCAAAATATTTAGTCCACCAAAAATCAAATAACCAAATCTAAGATGCCATAACCACTGAGTGTCCTTTACAAGAGGACTAAAATTTAAATGCATATTGTTTCTGATACTAAGAGAAAACATCATAGTAGCAGTCATGGGTATTTTGGTTCTCAACTTATTTTTACCATCAACAATAATGTATGAACCCTTTTCAAATTTTACAATGTGGCCTTTTTGCACAAGTTGACCTACACTTAACAAATTATGCTTTAAGCTTGGTACATAAAATACATCACCAATATATTTTTTCTCACCTTGTTTTGTTGTGATTATTACCCTCCCTTTCCCCATAACTGATGCAATTATATCATTTCTCATCTTGATTTTAGATTTGATGGACTCGTCCAAATTTTGAAATATCTCTTTGTGTCATGTCATATGATTACTACACCCACTGCCAACATACCATTTGTCATCATTTACTTCCTCCTTTGTGCTGCAAGTTAGCAAGACATATCCTTCTTTCCTTTCACCTTTGTTTTCATATTGGGATTCCTATTTACTTTCATTTGCAATCTTTTTTCTACATTTAGCTGCAATATGTCCATACTTTTGATAGTAATAATATTGAACAGATGATTTATCATACCTTTGAAAACCTCTACCTCTTTGCTGAAAATTTGCTCTGCCTCTACCTCTTGCTTGAGTGTAACTATAGTTTTCTTCATCACTTCTATTGCTTCTTTGACCTCTTCCTCTTTGTTGAAAATGTCATCGTCTTCCTCTTAAATTTCTACCTCTTCCTCTTTATGTTGAAGATGATTATGGTGCGGCTTCTTTTTCTTTCAAGTATACCTTTCTCTTTAAAGCTTTCTCAAGTGGCTCCTTTTTTGATTTATTTATTCTATGCTCATGTGTGTATAGTGAACCCATAAGCTCATCTACAGACAAAGAAATTAGATCTTTTGATTCTTCAATAGCTATAACTATAGGATCATATTTTGTAGGAAAACTTAGAATCTTTTCAACAATATTTTGATCAGTCATAACCTCGCCATTTATTTTCATCTAATTAACTATCCCCATTGTATGAGTAAAGAAATCTCCTAAACTTTCAGAATCTGACATTTATAAAATTTCAAAATATTTTCTAAAGATTTGTAAACAAATTGTTCTTACTCTTTCTATACCTTGAAATGATTGTGCAAGAAGATCCCATGCTTCTTTGGCTATTGAAATAGCTATAACCCTTGGAAGGAGAGTTTCATCAAAAACCTGCACAATGAACAATAATGCTTTCTGATCTTTTTTTTCATTATTCTGCAGTAAATCCCTTTCATTTTGTGTGAGTGTTGTTAATGTTGTTGCATATGTTGGTTTTGAATACCCATTATGCACAAGATCCCATAGCTCCTATGACCTGAACAAGATCTTCATTTGAAAACTCCAAAAATCATAGTTTTTCCCATTAAATTTAGGAATATGTAGCTATGTATTGTTAGCATTCATTGTGATTTCTAACTAGCTCTGATACCATATGTTTCTTTTTTTTTGGTGAAAGTGGCAAGCCATTGATATATATTAATTATATAAATAGAATAATACAAAAACTGGTTCTGGGGAGCATACTGGCAGGAAAGAACCAGTAAGAAAACCTCTGGTTATAGCTCCAAATGAACAAATTACAAAACATGTTGATGATCCAAGATCAACTAACTCCTGATTAACCCCAAAAGATGAATCCAAAAAACCACTATCTCCTAGTTAGCCCAAGATGATACCAATATGTTGATAGTACAAAATTTAGCATTTTCCCAACTAAGCCGCATATAGCTTCAAAAAGACTAAATAACCCTGATCTTAAACATTTTCAATGTGATTAGATCCGAACATAATATAAGTCTTTAACCTCAGCCGAACATAATATCTGACTTTAACCCCAGAATTAAACAAATTCAAAATGTATGCTAATTATAAATCAAAAAACCCTTCTAAAATCAAAAACCCTCCTAAAAATAAAGCTTTTAATCTTTAAAAGGCACCCCATTTACTGAATTTCTGTCCATGTCCTCAACCTTTTGTGAAACTCTTCCTACACACCTTCCACGAACATTTTGAATGCCAATATTTTGAAGATGAGGAACTGCACTTGTATTTTGTGGATGACTGACAACTGATGAAAACCACTAAGGATGATTAACTATCTGATCATGCACATAATGACCACCCGCTGAAGCTCAAACTCACGAATTAACACCCAAATGTAGATCCAGATGTATTCCTTGTCTTGTTGGTTGTAAAACATGAATGCGAAGGTAATTCAATGCATAAAACTTATCCATTACCCCCATCTCCATGATCGAGCAGACATTCCTTCGATACTTCCTTAAGACTTGCAATAAGATGGTATCATTTTCATACTAGAGAGCTAGTCGTAAAGCATCAAAAATTTTCTCAAAGCATTGGCAGTTCTAAATTAATTTTTTGGGAAATAACCCTCCAATGAACCCTTGCCACTGGGTATGTGCAAGATCATCATGGAAAAAATAGGCCCTTAAGTGGCAAAAAAATTCAAAAAAATCAGAGTTAGGTAACTTGACATAAAAATTTGAATAAGTTATCTATATTATTTCAAAAATATGTAAGAATAGAATCAGTAGCAAATTGAATGTAGTTTCTAAACTACTAGGTTTATTTATTTTTTTAAAATCTATTTGGTGAAAATTTGAGATTTCAATGCAGTAGTACTTAAATTTTAGGGAAAAAATAAGAAGTAGGTGTCTGTCTGACCACCCTAACCATAATAAAATGATAATATTTTTTATAATATTTTAGCTATAAGTAGAGGACTCATGTCTAGATGTGATGCATTTTTTTCTAATTTTTTCCAATAAATAATAAATTATGAATTTTTTATTACAACTTTTAAAAATTAAAAAAACTCGTGTGTCTAACCACCTTAACTTGGTCAAAACCTAATTAAATTAATTTTTTCTTTTTTTAATCCTATAGTATGCAAACCATAGAATGTGACACATATTTTGGATTCAAAAAACGTGGTACCGTTTGAAAGATATAGATGTTTTTCAATTAGCCTATCAATTAGGACTTTAGTCATAATTCAAATAGAAAATGAATAATAATTATTTATTAAATTCAAAGTATAGCATAATTTGTATTGGTGGAAAGCTGAGAATCTCCTTTAAAAACCCTTTTCATTTCATCAATTTTGGGTAAAATAAAAGTCATCAGCCACATACCCTACACATACCCATCATATCGCCACTTTTTGGCCCATCATGATCCTACACATACCCCACTGTAAAATTTGTATTCCTAGGTCACTCGAAGAACAACATTATCCAGCAAGAAATGAAAGAAAATATATTTTATAGCAAGGTCTTCAATTTTAGACAAAGACTGAAGTAAATCCAATGCATTGGATAGAAAGACGGAGATCACCTGTCATGGGAAAAGGAGTCTATGAGCACGAGGACTGGTGACCTCTGTCCCCAAAATCGTTTGAATGCTATCCTCCACTCTTGCACAGTCCATTTGAAACATAGACTTCAGGATGTCATGAGTAATATGTTCCTGAATAGGTTTCTCCCAAAGTGTCACTGGCAGACGAACTCTGTAATTCCACAGGCGAAGTACCATAGAAGGTGGTTTTATGCAGAAACACTCTACTAGAAATACGAAGGAAATAACAACAGACTCCTTGCTTTTAGCATAGATTTTTTGCAAAAAATAACAAGTTATTTCCGCTTTTTAATTACAAACTCCAGCTGAAAAAAGTGAGACGAAATCATTGCAAAAAGAGGGACACAGTACTAAAGTTATGTCATCCCCTATTTCCTTAAATGCTCAGACGTATAGAGGCTTTTTTGAGGCCATTTTGTGCATCGCTTACATATTAATCTCTATCAATATGTACTTTGAGCGATATGAAGATCATGATGAAAAATGGAGGGAATAAACAATGTGATTTATGAGGTATCTTTGTGCAAGCGCCCACATCATCAAGTGAAGAAATATTGTCTTGAATAATTACTACAAATACCCTTGAAGGATAAACCATCATTACTAAATATGATCTTTAACACATGGAAATTTTTGAATCTGCTGCAACTACTTTCCACAGAGTATTTGGGACCATCATTATCCTAAGTGTTCTCAATCATGTGCTCGAATTCAACTTCCATGGGTGATATCCACCAAGGTTTTCTTCATTTAAACACTAGCCACAAAAATAGAGATATTAATCTTTCAAAATAAAATATAATCATTTTCAATTACGTTTCTTAACTCCACCAGAAGAGAAATTAGAGACACTATTACTATCATGTATGTAAAGGATCGTATGTTAGAAACAATAAATTTTTAAAAAAAATGCCAATACACAATAAATAAACCAGAAATTTAATACTTAATAATAAACTGTGATAAAAACACATAGGATAAAAACACATAGGCGGATAAATTAATTTTGTTATGTTTACACAGAAATATGCTGTAAATTGTCTCCACACTTTATTGAGAAAAAAGATAGATATATACATAAACAAATATAGTTGAAAAAGGCACCAAAAACTACAATGGGAAAATTTCCAAAATAGAAAAGGGAAACACACAAAATTTTTGGGAAACATTCCCAACTCACAACAGTACAGAACATATTTTTACTAATTTAACAATTTTTGCAAGAAGTATAACTGAGGTCTGTGCATAGCGAACACAGGAGTAAAATGGTATAGACAATGAAGGTAAGAAGGAGATTAAAATGATGCATTGAGTGATGGGTGGGCGATTGTATTGAAGTAAAAAGGGAAAGGATTGCAGACACTCGGCCAATTCAGTCACTGCAGAAGTATCTAATTAGAATGAAATCATGGTAGCATTTGAACGACTCAATTATCCAGTTAGCAAAAGTCAACAAAAGTGGGCACTTACATGGTCAATGCACACCGTGATAACTAATAAATAACTTCTTCTTTTTCTATCTTGAAACCCTTGAGTCAAGATGATTAAAACATCCAAAAGGGTCTCAAATCTATGAAAATGTTAGTAGAAATCATTAGAACAAGAATTTGAATTATTACCTTATTTATTATTGTACAAGTCTGAAAATTATATAAAAAATAAGAATAAATCACAAAATATTCTTAGAATTTATATTCTAAAAAATCTCACAAAAAGGAAAAATAACTAGTACTAATAGTTTCTCATCTATCAAATATATTAATAAAATTGAAACAAATACATAGAAAATATACAACTTTTAGCTACTCCAAGTACTCACTATGAGGTCTCAAATGTCTTCTACAATTAAATTCATGTTGATTTGATCACCACAACACTCACACAAGCCTCCAATTTGATCACTCATGTGCACATTTCCAAATAACGCATGCTCTTATGCAGTGGCTCAACATAAGGTTTATTCATATCAGATTATTGTTTTGTGCATTCAACACAACACTAAGATGCTTTGTGTATAGAATACTCTAGTATAATGGCTTTAGACACATCTATGCAAGTATTGATTCTAGAAAATATTGTGTAACTTTATGGAAGATAACCACACATATACCATTTAATCATGTCACAATTTTAGGAATTGATATTCAAAGATACAATAACAATAGTTTGATCCTACAACAATACTTTGAGATGCATACATAGTTAAAATGTGGGTGCACATGCATATACTCTAACATGTTAGTCCAACACCATATATTTATTTATAGATGTTGTATCTATGAGAGGGAGTGAGATAATTTGGAAATCAATGGTTGCTATCATATAAGTATAATGCAAGATGATTGAATATATTTGCTCGTCATTAAATTTAATTGTTTATCCTTCATCATTTTTTTCCTTTCATGAGTTTTTTGCAAGACACATCGAACTATGTAATGAGGAGTAGAGGAGGAAGTGGAATTAGAGGTGATGGAAACAAACTTAGTTCATGCTTGATCTCTCTATATTTTTGGGTTTTTTTGGTGTTTAATTTTAAATTATTTTCCTTTGCTTAAGACATGTTTGCAAGGTTTTTTAGTTAGGTTTTGGTGAACGGTTATTAATGAGCATTGAGTTAATCTATGTCATTTGTATGGTTTATATGTGATCCTTGATTATGTTGGCATATAATATGTGTAGTAAATTCCCACCTTTCTTTCAATGATTTGGAGTTAGGTACTAATATTTGTAATTTTTTATTCTATTAATTTGCTCAATATCAACACTAATACAAGTATACTCTACTCATTGGTCACAACTTTTTTACTTGCAAATTTATAAATAATTTATCTTGCTATAAAAAAGATGTTTTGTTTAAGTTCTCTTATTTCCCCTTCCTTAAAAATTAGTATGTAACATGCATTATTAAGGACTTTTCCTATATTGAATTTCTTGCTATTAAAAGAGAATTAAAAATATGAAGATTGTCCATTGTATATAAATTGTTGAAGAGGATATGAAGAATATGTGGCATGTGCTTGTTTATGTAGCCTCTTAGTTGAAGTGGGATATGATTATTTAAGCTACTTTGTAGATATATTAATGTAGGATAATGACGTGACTATATTTTATTGTTGGTATTTAAGATTAGTGTAGGGAGATACAATGCAATTTTAGATATTTAAGGAAAGATAATAAATTAATTGATGTAATTAAATTTTAAATTAGTTTATCAATTAAGATTTAAGATATTGAGATATATAAATGGAAATTGATTATATTTTATTTAAAATTAACATAATGTTAATCTAACTATTGTGATATATATTTATGGATTGATATTTAAAATTGGATATGTAATTAGAATCTTGAAACTTAGAACAAAGAAGGAAATTAAGATATAGTGGGGAGGGGGGCATTGATAGAGTAACATGAATAAATAAAGATAGATAAAGATAAGAGATATAGAGGGAAAGAGAGAAAAAGGAGATTGAAATTTATATCTTAGAAAATCTCATAAAAAGGAAAAATAACTAGTACTAATACTAGTTATGGTATAAATTAAAAGTAAGAATAAATCACAAAATAATTTTAAAATTTATATCTTAGAAAATATCATTAAAAGGAAAAATAACTAGTACTAATAGTTTCTCATCTACCAAATATATTAATAAAATTGAAACAAATATAGAGAAAATATACAACTTGTAGCTACTCCAAGTGTTCACTATCAAGTCTCAAATGCCTTCTACAATTGAATTCATGTTGATTTGATCACCACAACACTCACACAAGCCTCCAATTTGATCACTCATGTGCACATTTCCAAATAACATGTGCTCTTATGCAGTGGCTCAACATAAGGTTTATTCATATCATATTATTTTTTTGTGCATTCAACACAATGCTAAGATGCTTTGTGTATAGAATACACCATTATAATGGCTTTGGACACATCTATGCAAGTATTGATTCTAAAAAATATTGTGTAACTTTATGCATGATAACCACATATATACCATTTAATCATGTCACAATTTTAGGAATTGATATTCAAAGATACAATAACAATAGTTTGATCCTACAACAATACTTTGAGATGCATGCATAGTTTGATCCAACACTACATATTTATTTGTAGATGTTCTATCTATGAGAGGGAGTGAGATAATTTGGAAATTGTAATGTTGTAAAATTGCACCCCTTGCAAATTCAAATACATTCTTCTATATGCTTTAGTGTCCACTCCTTTAGAATTTTTGTAGGCTCATTTTAGCCCTTGCATCAGCCTTTTTCCCTTCTCATGATGCTCGAGACCCCTTTTCAGTAGCTACCTTCACACGTTAGCTTTGCGTCAAACCTTTAGCTTTTCTTGTTCATGTCATTTTGTAGCATGATGTATTTGGACACTAGCACACCGCGTGAATGTCTGCACACCATGCTAGCATCCTGCAACATTTCAATATTCAAATGATCACTTCCAAGCCTGTTTTCCACTTGTCAACAGGTGATCCTGTCATGCCCAAAATTTTCACTAGAAAAACCCAACCAATTTTTTATTTATTTATTTTAGAACAACCACTAAGCTAACTAAAGTTCTAAGTGATCATAGTTCAGCATTATATAGATATACCAGTAACATTGATATCTACAATAGTGTGCTCCTTTAATATTTCTCTTTGAATATTAGCAAACTCCACATCCCTAGGTTTTAACTATAACCTTAGTCACCTAGCACAATCATGATGGCTAATAGCATCAATATAATTTATTTTTTTCCATTGGCTCGCAAGACAATTTAAACAAGAAGACTCTATAAGCGTGTCTCCTATAACTATCTTAAATATACTTTAGCTAGCATGAGTATTGTGTCACTTTAATTACATGACAAACTGTCATTCCCTAAATTTTACATGAAAGGTGAAAACACAATTAATAATTCATTTATTTTGTAATTACACATACATCTAACCTTTCTTACTAACATTTGTGCATGCTCATAGTCACTAGGTATGTGCACCAAATGAGTGTGGGACATGCCACATCATAGCTGAATCAACATTCAAGATCGTGAGGCGGCATAAAATATATTTAGGTGTATGTAGCCCCTCACGCACACACCTTCAAGAAACATTAGGTTGACATTTAACCTAGATGGAGAAGTAAAAAGGTTATCATTAAAGTTTATTTGTTTCCATGTAGCAATATTATTATTTTTGAGTCGATAGACAGACCAACAATTTTAGTAATGCCCTTCATATTTTACCCATTCTAAATTTATTCGCTTGATGTGATTCTCAATAGTTTGAACTATTAATAATATTAATAAAATTTCAATATACTAATGTTAATATTATGACCAATACAAAACATTTCCATTCACATACAAATAATTTCTATTTAATATAAATCTAAATAGTACTTACAAGAGATTTATATAAATATAAGTACTTCAAAAAGAAGAGTATACATAATTAGAGTAAAGGCATAAATTAGGTTACTTCTAAATCTAAAAACTAAAGCTTATATTATGAATTTCAAATTAAAAGAAAGAGACATATAACACATGTCATCTATAGTTTCCCCTATTCAAGATTAACTTTCCCATTAAGACACATAGTATATTCTATCAATTTTAATTAGGCTTTTATTTTATGTGATTTTATTGACTTACATTTTTTTTATGCATTATCTATTGGGAAGCTAAACAAATGTAAATACTTGAATGATATGAATTTTTTTTTAAACTATTCTCCACACAGAGTATAAAGTAATAAGTTCATTCCTTTTAAACTTTTAAACTTCTAATGCAGCGAAACTGACAATATTAAAGTTCTTTCTACTGAAACTTTTAATGCAGCCATATTGACAATATTAACGTTGTCGATACACTACTCTTACCCTGCCAATAATTTCAACTGTAATCTCACATTAATCGTTATTTATTCTCTACCAGCATTTATTAACCGTCTCTACAAAATCTAATCAGTAGCAATAATTTATTTATTTATTAACTGCTTATTATTAGTCACCCATTCTTACTGCCTTGAGCTGCCCTCGTTTATTTCGCCTACCAAATTTGGGTAAGAAATAAAATAAAATAAATAACATAAAGAACATATCTCACACACTGCAACTAATTAAAGATAATGATATTTTAAAAATTAATATAATATTAAAGTGGAGAATATAGTAGCAATTGTAATAATCAATAAAAATGTTAGATTTAAATGTTAATGAGATTTTTAAAATATAATTAAATAATAATGTATTTTTTGATTTGTCAATCTAAATTAAATAAAATAATTATGTTTAAAAAATTATTAGATAAAGATATTAAGTGAAAGTAAAAAATAATTACAATAGAGTTCACATATATATTTAAAAATATATAAAATTAATAAAATATTTTTTCAAATAAATAGAATAAAATAACTTTAAACATGTAAAAATAAAATAATTCTTATATAAATAAGAAAAAAATGTAAATAAAATAATTATTTAATAAATTAAAAAATGTTATTTTAGATAAAAATAAATTTAAGAATACATATAAAATAAAATTAGAATAAATCTTAAGTAAAGAAAATAACTAAAGACTATTTTTTAGAAATCTTTTAGATATCTGTACTAAGTTATTTGTCACTTTTGTGAATTTAGATTTATTATTTATTATTTACTAGTTTTACTTTAGAATTGATTATTTCATTAGATGAGTATAAAAATATTATTGTATATTATTATATATTTATATATAACATATTATTTATTTTAATATATTACATATTATATTATATAAATTATTTTTATTACGTCGAAGGCGTGTCCTATATGAGCTTTTCAAGCTCACTTTTCCCATCAATGGTTTACAAATCCTGAGAGACCTGGCAAGGTGCTTAAATCAATCTCAACCGTGCATATTTTTTTGTCACTTTTTTACCATTTTCCCACCGCTATTGGTTTCCGATCCAGTTTTGACGATGAACAAACATTTTCTCAGTCAGGCCAAGGTCACTTTTTTTGGTTGTTTTTTTGCCGCTATTGGTTTTATTTTCTTCTCTACCCGGAGTACCATAAAGTCAAGGGAGCACATGAAATTCTGATGGAGGAAAGTATTTAAAAGAAATATACCCTACCTCCCGAGTATGGTTCTAACAGATTTTAGAGCCAATGTTCACACGTTTTAGGCAACCTTTGATATACTTAAAAAAAATGGTACTTCGATAGATGGTCATTTATGGAGGTGAGTATACCAGCAACCTGTACATAATGAGTGTGCTTGGAAATCCTATTGTTGAGTTGGCATCATAAATTATGATGAGGGTGATTGCAAACTGCTTCTCAATTACTTTTGGTCTAGATACATACGCGCAACGTCATCTCATTGGCCAACAATCCATGTGTTCTCCTACTTTGACCATGCTAACCCTAGCATTCAACTCTTGGGCACTCCAGCTGGTTGCGGAGACGGTCATTTTGCTAGTCATTTAATCTAGGTCGTTCAATCCAAAATCTCTTCTTCTCATTTAACCCTCGTGAATAGCTTTATGGCATGTAAGATTTGACACATGTTAGATGAACCTTAAATTCAACAAAAGCTATATTCATTACTTACAGTAGTAGAAAACAATCTTTAGTTGTCATCCTCAGTCAAGACTTGCATTTAGATGATTGATGAAGCTAGAATGTCGAACTGTAGGAGCACCCTAGTAGTTCTGGAAGTGGCAATGATGATGTTGGATTTGTTTTGTGGAGAGGGAGGCACACACAAATCCTTCAAGGAGGAGGTTACACTTGTTTCCCATACATCATCTAAAAACAAAGCAAACCTATGTTTTTCCATGGTTTCATTCAACCAATTTCTACTCTCCAATATTTCATTTACTAAATAAGAGACATTTTCTTAATGAGATCATTTCTAAGAGCATTGTAAGATGGATTATGTGAAACAATAATCCAAAGCATCAAGCCATTGGAAAAGAGACTTTGTACCTAGTTACAATTAAAGACTCGTTTGAGTAGTAAAATCTTACCAACCCCACCCTTCCCAACTATGTCGAAATGAGACATTTGTGTGTTGCTGTGAATGAATAAGCTCCACAAGTCTGTTTGATGCAAAATCTTGTCCGACAACAAGTGGCTGAAGAAGTGGGTGCAGGAAAGAGATCTCCAAATGTGTCATTAAATCTTGGAGTACCCAAATTAAGAGAACTCACCCTCTCTTTAATTTGCTCAAGCACTTGTTGATTGGCCACATGTTGTTGCAATTGGTGCAGAAAAGAAATGAAAGGCATGGAGGCTAAATGCTTTTCTACACTTTCAATAAGTCGCCTGATATTTTTGCTCATTCTGTAACAAGAAAAGAGATGAGAGTGTGAGGGTAAAATGTAGTGTTGGGCTAAATCAGATGCTCCCTCTAGAAAAGCATTCAAGTCATTAAACTAGTTAAATTCAATAACAATTATGACATCAGAAATTAAAACATGTATGATGGAAATAACCTCCATCATCTTCCATCCTTCAGGTCAGTTTTCGGTCGTTGATCCAGCAAAGTAACTAGCTCTGTTTCATACAAGGGGAGAAAAGTTCTTCAGTTTTGATAGCAGATGAAGATCACAAACTTCCCATACCAACTGCATTTAAAAATAAAAATTAATTAAAAAGAGGGCAACATCTAAAGACACTAGATTGGGACTCCCAATTTAACATACACTTTTTAACAGGTCGCTAACTTACCCGTTACATCCAACTTTGATGTCTATAGTCATGGCATGGTTCTGGTCCTCTAGATATTTCAAGTGGTGGAAGAAATTTTCAAACTATTTCCTCTTCCCAGTACCTTTCTAATGCAGGAGCATCCAGTGGTGTAAGGGAAATCTTGCATCACCCAAAAATAGTTAAATTTCAAGTTTCTCAATTTTTAGATGTTTTTACATTTTTGGATACCCTTTTCATCATAATGAAATTCCCAATTTGTAGTTTTTATTTTCTATTCCTAGGTTGAAAGATATTGTAGTTTTAGTTTCCCAAATTTGCACCTAAAAATCTTCCGAGTTAGATTTGAGGCACTTAGAGTTCCCGGAAAGGCCCCGAAACTTTCCGAAATCAGCATAGATGTTGAGCACGTTATTGGCTTCGAGACCTTTCCAACGATTCAAATGGTTCATGAATCGGAGTCCCAAATCAAAAGTTATGGCCCCAAGAAGTTGTCGCACTTTCTAGAAGATACAATTGCAAATGTTCTTTTGAAATTTGAACTTCAAGTTGTAATTTTTCAATGCCAAACTGCCTAAAACTCAAATTTGAATGTTGTTTTGGCCCTAAACTAAAGAGGAGCTCTATTTATGGGCATGTTTCTAATTTTTGGGTAACTTTTTGGGGACAAGCTCGCATATTGCGAAAGGGTGATTCTATAGCTTTTTGTAACTTGCATGTGTTGTAGAACTTTGGGATTTGAGATCCTCTAGATGTAAGAAGCTCCATTTTCTAAATAATAAAATTATTCTCTTTTTTGTGGGTTATTTTCTAAGTCTCGGGTTGTGCCTTCATCACTTTCATATGCTTTATGCATGCACAAAATGAAACTTAGCTAAGGCACGTGGAAGTTTACTTGTTCCCATGCAACTATGTAGTTGAGACAAGACACTGAGCCAATGAAGATAGTTAAATGTGGATTGTTTAAAAAAAATGTTTATATTCAAGGTGCCACACCTACCAAATTCTTTTGCATTTTTTGTGCCCCACATTTTACAACGGCCTTTTGTTATATAGTTCACATGCCTTACCTATGCTCCACCACTCATTTTTATTTTTAAATTTAGTAAATCTTTGGCTTAATTAAACCACCAATGAAACAAACATGACAGGATTTGAATCCATGACATCACAATCATTTCTACCTTATTTACCATGGGCATATTCCTTTTTTCCTTGTAGCTATTTATGGGATTAGATTTGTCTTTTGACATTTGGGATTTATGAATACAGGGGATCTTGAGCTATGAAATTTGATGATCTAAACAAATCATATGTTAAAATATTTCTTTTTAATGATATCAAGTTTCCACAATCCATGTAGATTATTGTTAGATGATTTCTGGATTTGATTGTGTAAGAATTTTGCATCAACGTTTCGGATCACACTCCATGATCCATCATCAAGATAGCTGAGAGCTCAAGGAGAAAAAAAATGGGAAGGACATGCAAGGGGTTGAAGATGGATGGATAGTGGGGTACTTATAATGTAAATTTACAGTAAAGTTTAGCTAGAATTAAACATTAGAAAATAGCAATGTTTGCGAGCCTTTGTGGGCATAGTCAAAAGTAAAGTAATCTTTCTTCAAGAGGTAGCTCCCAATCTTAATATGGGAGAATGATCAATATTTGTGGGTATTATTTCTAATCATAATTATCGGATCTATAAGAAAGTTAAATGGTTTCTTTACATATGCATCCCATGCAATATGTACAATTAAATAAGCATCCTTATCTTGGATTAAGAGTGATTAATTGATAAGATTCAAGATACAAATAAAACATTGACTGTAAATCAATTTTAAAATACAATATTCAAGACAATTGTTATATAAATATATATACATATATTTTATATATATTCATGTAATAGTTAAATACTATGTTTATATTTCAAGTATAATTGGTATTAGTAAATTAAATACATTTTTATTAAGAAATAATACAATCCACACAAATCAATTACCTCATATTTAAAATCAGCTATATTATATGAACAACATACTCTTATTGGAGTAAAGTTCTTTCTGAAAGTTTAATTTTCCCCTGCCATTCATAAGAATTTATATTGAACTCATTTTGATTGATGCAAATAAATATATTCAATATGTATAAAAAAAATACCTATTTGGCGTACCCATTGCACACGAAGGTGCGATTGCTAGTATAAATAATATAATATAATCTATCATAATGATTCCTTTATCCCTTGCATTTATTTTTTTAAAGTAGTTAGTACAATAATATGATTTATTAGTCTCAACTATCATACCTAATATATCTTTATTTATATTTAATTAATTACATTTATTTAATTAGCTTATATTTGGTGAACCTTTCTACCTTACACAAACTAATTTTTTAAAGATTTCTTATCCATATCAGAGTTTTCCATATCAATATATGTATGTCATGTACATCTCACTTTTAGATAAAAGGAAAAAAGCTTTACAATCATTTTTTTTTCATTACTTTGTCTTTGACAATGATTTTTAGCTTTATTTTATATCTTTTTCACCCACCCATAAAATCATATTAAGGTCTAATTTTAGATCTAATATACCGCTAAAATTTTAGCATTTTTAATCTAAATCTAAACTTCTAATCTTTATTTTTCAACCTTTTTTATTACATGAGCTACTTGAGATCCTAGTCTTCCATTACAAAAGAGTGTTCATCTAAACCCTACCATGGCTACCACAAATCAAACTAAGATTGAGATCTATTGTAACATTTGCTCATATTGAAAAAAAAAATTATGTTATATATATAATATGTATATATATTACATATAATATAATATAATATATAATAAGACAATAATAATATTTTATATATTATTTATATATACTAAATTATTATATATTATTATATATTTATATAACATAGTATTTATTCTATTATATTATATACTATTTTATTAGTACTTTCCATAGCAATACTATTGCAATGAGTTTTGTTAATTAGTTATTAATAAGTTGGTTTTGAACCAATTAAAAACTAAAAAAAATACTCTTTTTAAATAAAATTTAATATTTGTAAAGTGAACATGTAAATATTTAACTTTTGAAATTTGAAAAAATATTTTTCTTGAATGTGATTGGTTAAAATTTGGGGTGTTATGGGTGGATTTTTAGGAAATTGATGGTAAACTATTATTTTGGCATTTCTTTTAATCAATTTTCCTCTAATTTTGCTATTATTTTGATGGTTTCATGTAAAAATATATTTATAAGAGAATAAATGAAACAATACACATGAATTAAAATGTGGAAAAACCTATGATAAAAAAGCCCACAAAGTGTAATTCAATATAAAAAAAAATACCCTCTCCTTTCCACAAATGCCTCACAACCTACCTTCTTTACTACCATTTTAATCACAATGGATATTTAATTTTACTCCCATACAACTCCCTTAAATATAGTCATTGAATACATTTCATTTACATGTTAGTTATAGTCTATATATTTAACCATTTAATAAACATTATATTCAAATAGACTTGTATTTTTTTTTTAATTAATAATAGAGCAAACAACATGAATTAGAAATAAGATGCAACAAACAGACCACCGTCCTATAAACTATTGCTAACAAACTACTACTAATATGTTACAACTTACTTATTGCTGCTTACATATCTCTGTACAGCTGTTTACATGTTGTTTACATATTTTTTGTACTAATGATTACATATTTCCTATACAACTACTTACACGTTAAATACATACAGGTATAAGGATCATCATGTACATCGATACACATTGACCACTTGGTTACAAGATGATAGGTTAAGTAACACTGCTTTGACTAGCATAGAAACATCTGATGCCAACAGATCCTACGTTGGGTGGCATGCATGACTATGCTTCATTTCCTCGTTCACTGCCACTACACCATCACTACTTAACTTAGCCGTGGAGCTCTTCTTTAAGTTTTCCTAGAGCCTACATAAAGACAACAATATTGGGTTGAAATAGACTTGTATTCATATTTATAAATATATATTTATAATTTTAGACTCCATAAAATACAAATAATTTTAATTAAAAATTTAACATAAACTAGTATAGATACAAGAGTTTGTTGCTTACGAACTAAACATAAATATAAGAGGTGAGGGGAAGGTTGCACAAGAATCAAGATGTTTTCTTAATAGAAGAAATTTAGAAGGAATGTTATAAGAATATTGTTAATTTGTATTAAAATAATGAAATTATATAATATAGAGATACGAAGTTAAAAAAATCTAAAAGGTCTTATATGTGTATTGTTAGACATAAAATAACAGACTCAAAAAATAAAAATAAAGATGAGGGATGAATAGAGATAAGAGCAAAATGAGGTCTTATAAATATGAAACAATTTTCATTTGAAAAATAGAAAAATGTTGTAAATTAGTGAAATATGTAGAATAGAAAATGATTAAACAAGAAATTGTTTTTATGTGAAAATATAGTAAAATATATTATATTAATAAAAATATCATTTAATTAAAAAAATAGATGTTTAAAAATAATGGTAAAATTCATATATTTATATTAAATTTCTTATTTAATTTTCTGTTTATTTCTAGAGAATGTTTTTGGTAGTCATTATTTTGTTTCTATATATTTATCTATCAAACATAACAAGAGTTTACCATCAATTGTGAATAGCAAAGTAAAATAAGTAAAGACAAATTGGGTAAAAATATGCAAACTACTTGTTAATATTCTAATGTGTACTTATTTATATGCATCTTATTGGATTAATCTAAATGGAAGTTTTTCCATAACTCCTAGCATATAGATAAATTCATGAAATTATTAATAGTATTTTTTATGTTTTATTTTCATCAATTATTGCAATCATAATTGGTTATAAAAATATCTTAAAGTTTACTTTTTCTACAAATCTATGAGTTGAAATACTTAAAATTTTATTAAAAAATTCAAAAATCAAGAACATAAAGAAGTCATAGATAAGCACACTTAAATAATATTTGGTATGGTATAATTATTTTACTGGTATGATTATTTTATTTTGAAGAAATATTTTTATTGAGAGCTATTATTTCAAACTATGATTTGAATTGACCCTAAGTTAATATTTCATAAATAGTTTATTAATTAACCAATAAATACAATTACTACAATACTAGATAGGCACTTGTTCATATTATATTATATATAAATAATAATATAATCTATCATCAAAAGAATGATTTATTAGTCTCATGTTGATTTGTATTTAATTAATTACATTTATTTAATTAGCTTATATTTGGTGAACCTCTCTAACCTCACACAATCTAATTTATTTTTAAGATTTCTTATCCATATTAGGGTTTTCCATAAAACATATTTATGACATATAAATCATACTTTTAATATAAGAAAAACTATTTAAAAATCATTTTGTTTCATAGCTATTATATTGTTACTATCTCTTTTACAATAGTTTTAAACTTTATTTTATATTTTTTCACCCACCTTTAGAAATCATATTAAGGTTTAATTTTAGATCTTATAATATATCACTAACATTTTTACATTTATAATATAAATCTAAACTTTTAATCTAAATCTAAAAAATAATATAATATATAAATAAGTAATATATAATAATTGATTTATTATTAATCTTTATGAACAAATTTTATTACAAAACATTTCAAATATATAACAATTGTTTTAATGCAATGGATTTACTTAAATTTGTTTCATTAATTTATTACATTATTTAATCATCTTAAACATTTTTATATAAATTTAAAAAATAAAAATAAAAAAATAACCTTAACATAAATCTAAAATAAATTATAGGCAATTTGTGCTTAATAGTGAAAAAAAATATTTTGAATTTCAAAGTACTTTGCATTTGAAGTGAAGAAATCTTCAAACTTCCCCCGTAATTTCGAGTTGTCGTCATAAAATATCTTAGCAGGGAGTAGTGAAAGGTACAATGTTCGATGCAGGCACCAGAGCAATGAATGGTACAAGCGTAGTCATGATGTGACTATGTTGAACCTGAGAGTGACATGCTGAAACGGAAAACAAAAATGATTTTTTTTTTTTACTCACCGAAAAAGTCAAAGCTTAGTGTGTGATACTTAAGCCCAGCCCTGTTTAAGCCTTATGAGCATATTTATACTTCAGTGTTTTATGACTACTATCCAATGCCACAATGAAACAATAGTTTAGTAAGTGACTCGTTATAACATTATTTCATCATTAATTTCCTTCCAAAATATTCATTATACCATTTGTGGAGAAATACAAATGATTAAACACTGCTACTTTCAAATAATACATAAGAATACTTCTTTCTTCTAGACACTTTCATTACAAACTCAAGAGTCTCTCTTTTTCATTTCAATAGGATATTGATCCCTTAACCAAACATTCCATAATACAAAGGAATATATATATATATATTGAAATTTCCTACATGGCATGATAATGCATCTAACCTCCTCTATCAGATTTCTTCATTTAAGCATTATAGAAAACTTAGATTTCAACCTGCACTGTTATAAATAATGCTGAGAATGACTGACTCTTTTTCTTTTCTTACATACCAATGAAATTAGCCTTCTCTTTAAATTCTTCCATTTTTAGAAAGAAATGGCAAAATAAAACATTGAATATTACCATTGTAATGAGAACCCATAAGCTACCTACTAAAGAAATGAGTCTTTCTCTATTCCCATCTCTTTCATGTTACAACAAAACACTAGCCTTCCATTTTACAAATGAGTTAAAGAAATACAATGGACACACACAACTGATTAAGGCTTGCTCTCCACCCTACCATAATGGCATCATGGAGCCTGTGGGCTCTAGCCATACCCCCGAGCAAGGAATTCTTTTAGCTCCATGATGATAAATGGAGTCTTTTCTCATTTCTACAAGGGATTAAACTAGCATAGATCCAATAATGCATCTAGGTTCTCTACCTTCTATTTTCAACCATAAACTTATTCATTATGTCACTTTCTTACAACTAATCAACAATGGGAAATGGAAATAGGAGGAACTTATCTCTTTTCAGAAGGGATTAAACTCTTGCAACTTTCTTTCTTCTCCAAGCCAAGCAATCTTGATTATCTTCTCCAAGCCAAGCAATCTTGATCACTATCCTTCCAAGGATGTGGACTCCTCTCCTCTTCTCATTCTTTCTACCATCTCCACTCAAGTTCTCCAAGAGGAGAAGTGGGTAACACCCCACTCATCCTTCCTCTCCAAATTATATAGGAGTTTCAACATGCAACTTTTGAGTGAGGAGGTGTGAAGTGTACCTACCTTCATCAATGAGAGTATTTTCTTTATTAAAGAGGAAACATGCACTAGGACACCCCCCCATCCTTTCATTTCATCTCCTCCTCAAAACTCGTCACTCTCCATTATGAGGAATTTTCAGGGGTCAAATCATGTCCTTAAGGCACTATTATATGCCCACTTGACCCCTACCACTATGGTATAGACCCTAAGGGGTTATTTATGCATCCCAGCCCAAGAAATTGACCAACAACCCTCTTTAAAGACCCACCTAAAGATCAATCCGAGATTCACACTTGGATAAGGGTTTCTAACCCCTAGCCCCACTTGCACTCACTAAACACGTAATCAATTAACCCTTTAACAACCACCCTCACCACCTTAACTTACCAAAATGTTAAATCTGTACTTGTTATAGGCCCCCAAAAGGAATCAAATCTACATCCTTAAGAAAAAGTCCTTTGATTTGCTCTCAATGGTCTTCTCTTCTCATGCTAGCACCGTTACTTTCCTGCACATCACCAACACGATCATAAGTAATGATTGTATATCACATTAATCTGTTAGCTAAATATCCATATAATAATCCAATTAAATTTCAATTTGTATTTCTATAGTATACATGTGTATTTCACCTTCACGGTAGTGACAATAAAACATAATTTCAAATGGAATACAAGAATATTATGAAGAGATCACTTTAGTTATCATCCAAAATATATCTAATCTTCAATTTAAGAAAAACATATAACAAGTTAGGTTTGACAAATTAATCACATGTGGAGCGGGATCTTACAGATCCCACAAAAGTGGTTTACAATTTTTGGCCAAACTTGACACTAAAATAAAAAAATTTAACTAAATCTTCACTTTCAGGCACCTTTAGTGGCTAAACCGTGAGGAATTTGAAAATGATGCAAACTAGAGTTTTGTCATATTTTTTTCATAGATTCTAAAATTATTTTTCCAAAATTTTTGAATCAAATTGCACTTTTTTTTCCATCTCCCTTGAAAACTAGTTTTTTTAAGAAAACAACATTTTTAAAAAGTGACGCACACCGTATAACGCATAACTTTTTTTCCATGAAGGATAAAATTCTAATTCTTTCGAATTTAGATTTGTAACTCCAATATCTAGTGCTTCCAATTAGTTAGATAGTTTTTTATTGAATATTTTTTCTTTAGTAAAGTTTCAAAGTCAAACCAATTACAATTCATAAATAGTGCAATCGTATAATGCGTAACTTTTTCTGTATATATCGAAATTCAATTTTTTTTGTTGGATCAAGGACTTCAATATCTATTGCACTCATAATTTTATTTTATTTTTTGATAATCTACTAGTTTTCCACATGTGCAAAATAAAGACCTTCATTTTTGATGAAAAACCTATGTTTAATAAAACTAAAAAAATAAATATATAATAAAACCAAAACATATTAAAATTATATTCAATGGATAGCTTGTTCTAAGGACTACCTAATTCCAGTTGGATTTGTGAAGTATCCACCATTTTTATGTTCAAACCAAGCTTTGAAGTGAAAAAATTTAGGTTTTCTTTGTGTTTCAAGGGGAGAATGACGAATAAGGGGGGTTCATATGAACCCCTAGGGGTTCGCTTGAACCAGGGTTTTCTCGAACCTTGGTTCAAGTGAACCACCCTTCCTAATGCATTTTTTTTGGTTTTTTTGGTGAGCAAGATTCAAATGGGTTCTCTCAAAACTTGGTTTGCACAAACCCCTTATGGATTTGCTCAAACCAGTAGGTTCGTACAAATCCCCAAAATCACATTCTTTTCCTTGGGGTCATTTTTTGTGAGTTTTCCTTCCTTACTAGAATTGTAAATCACTTTTTTTGGTTTACCCCAACAATTTTCGCCAGTGGTAATGGCTCAGAACACCTTGTAACCACTCGGGAAGCTTCTTTTCCCTCCTATTTTCTCTTTATATGCTATCTTTTCAATCTATTTTGGTCTTCTGAACCTTTCCAACTTTGGCTCCTACATTTTCCTTAATTACTTTTGCTATCTTCCTTACATAACTCTTTACAGCTTGCTACAACAACACACTCAAGCTCTTACAACACTCTTAAGCTCTCACAGTGCTCTTTGCAGCTCTCTAGGGTCTTGCAACCCTCCCATTTGTCCTTTCTCTCTTTGGCTTCCTTAATCCTTGCATCTGATACATCCCTTTGTGCTTGTATTGAAGATATTCATGTGTTGGAGGCTTCATTACTTGGGTTGTTGTGAGAAGTTTATATCACTTATTTTCCTACTTGATTATTTAATTTACTTTATTTTAGTTATGTTGTATCCTATTAATTTTCTGTACTCTGGAAGTTCTCAGTAATTAGATCACTAGAAGTCGCTTTGTTGTTTTCCATGATAAAATTTGTTTCTAATTCGTACAAGATGCTAGCACATTTTTGGGACTCCAACGCATTATGCTATCATCCTTATTCCACGCTATCATCCTTTGGTTTAAAGCTCGTTAGTTTGTCTAGAAAATCTTTGTGGCTTACTCTTTTTGATTCTAGAACTCTCGCTTTGTTCCCTAGTGGGGTCATAACTTTTGACTCAGTGCTTGGAATTCAGAACTGTTTACACCATTGAAAAAGTATCCAAGAGGACTAATTCAGTCCCTAAAATATTGTTCCTTCAATAATCAAATTTTAAGGACTGATCCCAAATTCTACTCTGAAGACCTCCAAAAATACAAATTACTAGAACCTAGAAAATATTGAAAAAATCAACAAAATTAGGATTTTTGGTTTTTCTCAATTCTGTCATCCCTAGATTGCTTTGGGTCAGCCGATGTGTTTATATCTCTATTTCAAAATTCATTTTCTATCTTTTTTCCTTCTATCTCTTTCCATCTTTGTTAAGAACCTTCACGAAGTTCTCTTACAAGCATGTGAAAGTGAGTTCTTGTCTCCTTTCTTATTATTCTTTGTTGATCCCTCTCTTGAAATTCCTTCTAAGGATATTTTGGTGTAAGAGGATGAAATCATTGATACCTTTCTTAACATTACTCTACCTTATCTCCATTCCAATGCACTCTCTTCTAGAGATGATGCATTAGCAAATGATGAATCTCCTTCCACATTATTTGATCCTCCTCATATTGATGTTGAAAATATGTCTTTGAATAATTATTCCACTAGTTTTGATGATTCTATAAACATAATCTATGTCTCTACTACCCCTCAAAGACCTAAGAGATTGGACATTCATCTCACTCCAGCTAGTCCTTCTCCTAAAAGGATTTGTTCTATTGATGGTGTCCCATTTGATAGTGATTCTCTTGATCTTTCTATGGCTCCCTCTTATAGAGCGGTAGCCCATACTTATAAGAATAGAATGAATAAACAACCAAGCCTTCTTCAAGCTCCTAAACCTACAACTAAAGCACCCAGTGATTACGATCTTGTCAAGAAACTTTGAGTTACTCCATGTAATCCCCCGCCATGCAACCCCAAAGGAAAACTAATACATCAACATTAATGGCACAATTTTTTTTAAAGTAAACTAACATAATCCATACATTAACATTAAATACATGTAATACAATTGTACGTATACAATAACTAACATGCAACATGATATTATCATTCAACACTTGAAAAGGAATTATGTATGTACATCTTATGACCAAGTCCCTTGCGGTTACATGACTGCATTACTTTTCGTATCAATATCTTTACATTACATGAAAGATACCAGTAACCATAAGATAACATGAACATGGACAATACATTAATATCATGAAGTTACAATGCTCAATGATTGCATCATTACAATAATACTTCTCAACATGTACGGGGAAAGTATAATAACATAAAATAGATAAATGATATGTGTGAGTACAAACCATGAAGACTGGTTCCAATACTGGAATATCTCTGGAGTCTCAACAACTTAAACAACTTAGCACAACTTGATCAATGGCTGGGGACCCAATGGGGTGCATAGCATGTTCCACCCAACCGCGTGGACCCAAAGGCCCACCCCCATGCTAGGAGAAGACAAGAAGGACCTCAATGAAAACCATCAAATGAAACAAGGATTACAAGACTTTACAATAAGAACAACAATAACACAAGGTAACCTCCAACTCTAGAATGAACCATCACAATATGTAACCAATCATAAGAAATAACCAACATAAGAAAACATAACAAAGGGGTATGTGCAGGATCATGATGGGCCAAAAAGTGGCAATATGATGGGTATATATAGGGTATGTGGCGGACGACTTTTTTTTACCCAAAATTAATGAAACGAAAAGGGTTTTTAAATGAGATTCTTAGCTTTCCACCAATATAAATTATGCTTTATTTTGAATTTAATAAATAATTATTATTTATTTTCTATTTGAATTACAACTAAAGTCCTAATTGATAGGTTGACTAAAAACATCTATAGCTTTCAAATGGTATCACATTTTTTGAATCTGAAGCATGCATCACATTCTATGCTTCACATACTATAGGATTAAAAAAAATAAAAAAATGAATTTCATGAAGTTTTGACAAGTTAAGGTGGTTAGACATACGAGTTTTATATTTTTAAAAATTTGTAATAAAAAGTTCATAATTAAATATTTACTTGGAAAAAAATTACAAAAAAATATGCATCACATCAGAACATGAGTCCTCTACCTATATCTAAAATCTTATAAAAAAATATTATCATTTTATTGTGGTTAGAGTGGTTAGACATACACCTACTTTTTTTTCCCTGAAATTTAAGTACTACTGCATTCAAATTTCAAATTTTCACCAAATAGATGTTCTTTTTTAAAAAAAATAAACCTAGTAGTTTAAAAACTACATTCAATTTTCTACATATTTTATTCTTACACATTTTTGAAATAATATAGATAACTTATTCAAATTTTTACTTCAAGTTGCCTAACTCTGATTTTTCTCAATTTTTTGCCACTTAAGGGCCTTTTTTTTCCATGATGATCCTGCACATACCCAAAGCATCAACATGCACATGACAACATCCACTTCTAGAGGCTTATGAACAACAAGCGAGGAATAAAAATTTACAAGGTTGTCAAAGGGTGGAGTGTCATTGCATAGGTAGCCACGGGTTATCCTGGTGTAACCTTCCTAGGTTGTTGGCCCCCATCTTGGGTTATCCTGGTAACCTCTACCAGCCGCCGACCCCCCATGCTCGCTATGCGAGATCAACATAACTTGCAAAATTACTATATGCAGAGACAAGGCAATTGATCTTTCCATTCCAAGGCTTCCCACTCATCCCAAGCCTAAATGAGCACGTGGGCCCATGAGTGAGGCTACATTATCTGAATTAATGTGTGGAACTACCTAAACCCCCTAATTAATTAACTTAATTATCACTTGATTAAACTCACAATGGGTTACCCTAGACCAATCACTTTGGGCACCGACCCCCACTAAGAGCCACTCCCCCAACTAACAACAATATCTCAAAATCACAAATGGCAAGCCAATTTGCAAAAGAAACCAAATCCAACAAAATAACTACACCAAATGAGGCATGCACCATCTCACACTAGAACTTAAAAGTACCAAAAACCACATTCAAGTGCAAGGCTCAAACCACATAAAATCAACCAAGTGTAAGATCAACCATTATCAAAGTATTAGAAACATAAAACCACCCGCTTTCAGGTGAAACAACATAAAACTCAAATAAATAATTTAGGCTTGATATGGGTTATCCAAGGCAGATCCTCCTAGGTCATTGGCCCCCATACCAACTCTAAATTCAAAATCCTCTCATTAACTCTTAGGCACAAAAAGGCTTCCTCCATGAAACAAGAATCACAATCATCACCTTGCCACAATCAACCATAATAACCAACCACAAGGTCAACAAACAGTATATACCATGATTGCAAGGAATAACATTTTGGCCATGAACTCAACAAAAGATCGCAAATGGAATCAACATGAAATTGATTTCTCACTTGATCAAATTAATGATTGTACATAATGATATCTCAAGGTGACTCCATTATTAATGAAACAATCACTTCAAAACTCTAGTATAAAAATTTCAACACTAAAATCATGCTATCATGACCTTATCATAATTGCTCATTTCACATAACAATTCAAGAATGTAAGCATAAATATAAAAGTATCAATACCTATTTACTAAGGAATTTTCTAAGAGAAATCCATTAAACAATCAGGAACATAATCAACCCACAAAATGTATAATACTTTGTTTATTTAGTAAAACCTTCCATTTTAATGTTAAGACAATATATTTTCTTTCTATTTCAAATAAATTCTTCTAGTAAAGTAATGTTACTAATTTCATTATTTGCTATAATCATCTAATTTAACATGGGAGAACATTCAACCTGATCACTTTAAAAGTATCTTTTAATATTATATTAATACTTTAATTTATTTTATGATCAACACATGAATTAAGGGCTTTTCCTTACCTATGCTTATACTAATGTCAAGACCCATACCAAAACCTAAACAAGATCATGTATGAATGTCTAGCCTAGATATCCTTTTAGTTATTCACTTCAATAACCTCATTGCATGCTTTCTAACATAGTAGGGAATTTAGTTGGACATACCCTCTATTGTAATGAGAAATCATAAGTATTCATATATGTTCCAAAACACATGTGTATAATTCTTCATAAGTGATATGTCTCATATGATGAGTTTATCAATGAGTTTACATTCAAGTGAAGGGTATCATTAATATGATTACTTAGGAGATTTCATTACAAGATTAAAGAACACTCTAACTTGTTTAGGTCAACTCTTATCTAATTGAAATGACTTAGCACTTTCTTCAAGCTATCAATTCTCAAATAAAGGTTTGGGTTTATTGATACCCACTGTTTTAAAAAAAAATCAATGGTTTATACACCGTCGGCTAAAAACTTCGAAGATGAAATCTAACGACTAGTGCAATGACTATATGTATATATATAAATGTATACATATATATTGCATGAATGAGTTGATAGAATAATGAAATAAGAAAATCTATCATAGATTTTATCCTAAACTATAAGATTTATGTCTTGGTCATCACACTAATTATGTACCATCTTAATATTGTCTCTATTTAGGATATGGGTAGATGTAGTGTTTGACAACAAATATCTTCATAATGGTTCAAAGAGTTGGGTCCATGACCTAACAGCCTCATCTATATTTATTTGACTCAACCATCAATCTTAGACCCTTCACTAACTATCATTAAATATGGTTCGCACAAATGGATCTCCTTATCAATCGATCCTCCCTCTCTAAGAAAAATGTATTGGAGTTAAATTAAGGAGATAAGTATAAGCATGCAACCCCAAACTAAAAGATGAAAATAGTAGGTCAACTGCATACTTGAGTAGCATCTTCTCGGCTTGTACCATTGTTAAGGACTAGAAACAAGGTTTTTAATCAAATATGAGAGAAAACAGAGTATGAGTTACTCTCACTTGTTCTAAGACTCACATAACAATAAGAGGATAGGGCATCGACTTAATGAATCTGATACAATGAGGGGGAGCAAAGGAACATAAAATCAGTTTTAGTGTGGAAGCATAAAAGAGTACTTGATAAATTAGACAGATTGACTCAAATAGGCATCATGTGAAGGATATCCACAAAATGGAATTTAGTCTAGTATATATCTTGATGATGGAAGCTTTTGAATACATTTGAAGACTTATTAGACAACCACACTTCGTTATTGCATTGATAGCTTTAACTTTTACTTATATTGATGATGTTTTAAACTAACATGTATTAATGCATAAAGTCTAACTCATGTTCAAGACATACTTTGTCTCTCGCTTCAAGAGTATAAGTAGTAGACTACATGGCATATTTGATTGATTTAAAATATACAATATTCATTTTATTCTTTTGCAATTAGACAGGTCTTTGAATAGGTTAGTTTACCTTCCTATAGCAGTCAATGGTAACATACTTGTAAAAATATTGAAAACAAACTAAACTCAGTTTCAATTCAAAGATACTTCACATGTGATAGTGATCATTACACTAAAGTTTACCCTATATGAAAATTGGTGATGTTGTCATCTCTGAGAAGAGGTTAAACATTTAGAACATAAGTTATGACTATCTCTCCATACTCGAATTCAAGCTGGAAAATACATGATATATGAAGTGGATGATTTATTTGGAACTAGGAATAAGTCAAAGTTATTATATCCTAATCATTTGATCAATTGCAGAAAATGTAGGTCAAATCTCGTGACCTTTCTCTATCATATTCTCTACCTACGCTGAAATGGATCTTGTCATAGGGTGTGAATTGTATGAGAGTGTAGAGGCAGAGACAAGGTGTGCGGTTTGCTTGACAATATTCCTCAAAGAAACATGGTCTTTTGGATTGTCGTAGTTGAAGGTTAAGCACATAATGGATTAGTAAATGATTGTATGCTAATCATTACTATTTTTTTGGTAGTGGAGGCAAGTCATGTTGTTAATACAAACTATGGAGTCCAATGAAAGACACTAAATGCAAGAGTTGGACCTAGAAGATTATCATTTGTTAACATGCATGATGGCTGGCGATAAAGTCATCCATTGGTCTTGCATGGGAAAAAAGATTGGAATCATCTTGGACTACTTTCTTGTCTAAATGCTTCTTATGGTTTGACACATATATGGCAGGTTCGTTGCCTCGAATGAGATAGACGTTTGACACATATATGGAAGGATATGAAGAATAATAAAAAGGGATATGTTTTTCTAAGGGTTTAAGCAAATGTAAATGGTAGGTGAAAACTGAATTCCAAAGTCCACTTAATATCTTTCTAGGCAACATTGGAGAAGAATCAACAATGAAACAATAGAGTAGCCATAGAAGTATAATCAACATTACATTGCAAAGATAGTGCCAATCCTCTCTTGCTCTTCCCCCTGATCATATTAGAGTAGTTCCTTCAAAAATATCAAGATGTACCCCCTTTAGTGCGGTTCCTAAAAAGTTACATGCAGTGACTATATTAAGATTGGCACATAAATGCATTCTTTAAAACTTCCCCTGAAAGACCAATTCTCCACTTTCATATGCATGCAACCATTAAAAGCAAGTAATATAAAATTTATTTACTTTTATTACCTTATTGCTATTATTACTCATTTATTTTATATTTTACTAGCAGGTAGCATTATAAAGCCATTAATTTCAAACACTCTCCAAAACACAATTATTCAAATGTTATAAAAGGGAAAATCATAGAGGGCGTTACACTCCAGCTAAAATCTTACTATGGGACTTGCTTCAATTTGCTCTGATTTATCAAGGTATACTTCAGGAAGCCTTGCAAAATATCATCTTGCCTTCTTCTACTAGGCCTGTGGATGTTAACGCATTGATAGCTCATATTCATGCAGATTTGTCGAATATTATGTTCTATCCACAGGAGCTCCCACCTCCAGAAGTTCAAAAGCAGGCAGATCCTTTGATGATTACAATTAACATTAATAATATTGACATTAGACAAACTCTTTTCAAACACCAGTTCAACGCTCAACATATGTAGCATTGATCTACTGCCTAAGACTAATAGTGATTCATTTTCTCTTAATGCTTCTTCTGTTAACATTCATGGGTTTGATAATGATGGTCAATAAGCCCTAAGCATGATAGTCTTTCCTTTGAGGTTGGGACCTGTTATCGTACCTACCCTTATATATGTTATGTCAGGAAAATTACCATATAACCTTCTTATTGGTAGAATGTGGATTCATGCCATGGGTGTAGTCTCGTCTACCTTGCATAAATCTATTAAGTTCATTTGTAACAATCGATTAGTCACAGTCAAGGATTAACCTGAGGCTATGCACTTATGTGAGATGGCAGCTGTCAGTTAGGTTTTGGTTGTGCCTACTCTTATTCCTTCAATTTCTTCCAATGTGTCGATGTTTACTCCAACAGTAACTACTACAAAGGATACTCTTGAGATAGATGTCCCTAAAGAAGATCATTTTGAAGCAAGAAATCTTAAGTCAACTCCTTCTACCTCTTCTCAATAAAATGCATGTCTTGGTGATGATTGGGGTTCTCTAGACTTTACGGAATCCTTCATTAGAGAATGTAAACTCACCTCGATCCACTTAAACCTTTCGATAACATCATCCAAACCCACTATCAAAGATGGTTATTATTCTATATCGTGGGATAACATGAGCATAAATTATAATATTTTTAGTGTTGATCCTCCTTCTAAGGAAGATGATCACACTTTTGTTAAAGAGGCTAATGTTGGTAGCCCTATCAAGAAGATTGATGGTTATCCTGTAGAAGAGTGTAATCCCCATTGCTGGAATAATCCTCTCGATGAAGATCCTCCTCCTTCTTGAGATTTACAAACACATTATGGCCCTAGATTTAATCTTGTCTCTAAATATGGCTATGGGCATAAAGGTTGTGGGCGTGATGAACAAGGAATTCAGGTCCCTATAGAATGTGAACCTCGTAAGCATAATTTGGGGCTTTGTTGCTTGAATGAACAATCTAAATGGAAGCCATGGTTGAATGACATGAATTCCACTCAACCTTGTTCTGTTGGATCGATTCATCCTGCATTATCTACTATCTTCATGCCTTCTCCTTGTGAGTAGTCGAGTCTTCCTCCACAAGAGAAAGGGTTGCTTCTCACTTCTCATTCTTTATATGAGTAAGAGTACATTTTGTTGAGGCTTTTAACATCCCACTTGATTACTCTTCCTTCTCCTACATGTAATAAATTTCATAAGCATGATAAAGAAAAACATTCTTTCTGTGTGTACCATCAAGTGCCTATCCATTCCACTAGTGAATGTAAGGCTTTGAAGGATAAATACAACAACTTCTTGATTCAGGTGCCATCACTCATTTATTTGTTGATGCGCCTATCTCTTCTTCAAATGACAAGTGATATCGAGGTCTACCTCTATCCTATATGCTATAAGTATCTTGCATGGTTGTCCTCCCCTGTATGTTGGGGGCAGTGATAACTTGTTCTGGAGATGTGCATCCTTCTTAAGGACCCCCTCTCTTCTTTATGTCTTTCAAATGAAGCATCCCTTGAGTGGATCCCTTGTTGTCTTGAAGGGTTCCCGAGGGACTCCCTTTGAATTTTTTTATCTCAAATGAATTCATTTGCATCTAGCTTGGGGGCATCCTAACTAGACCTATCTTTTCCATGATTGTCTTACAATGCAACTTGCAATATCCATAGGCTTCTCTGATTACTCTTGCTCTACAAGACCGAGAACCTATAGAGTTCCTTTGCATCAAACTTTCCTAACATTTTTAGTTTGCAGATTAACATGTTGCTTTATAGGTGCACTTGTAAAGTTGCTTTTCAATCAACCTTGCAATACCGAGCACCTATAAGGCCCAATCCAACTCTGCAGAATCCCCTACATCATGCTTCCCTCAGGAGAGAGTACCTAGGGTGCCTTTTTTCAAAGTCTAAGGACCTATAAAGTGCTTTCATCTTGTGGGATCTATTCACTATAGGTTTTCGGGCCTCTAGTGCAGTTTGTTCAACTCTGTGGGAGAGAGTACCTATAGATCCTTTTGTTCACCTTTCATAGGTATGTGGATCTATGGTGCATTTTTTCAACTCTCCTTTGGTCTAAGGAACTATTGATCCATCTCTCTTAGAATTTTCATTCCTTTCTAGCTTCTCCATCTCTCTCTCTTAAATTCTCTTTCTTAGATCAATTATGTATACTGGATCAAAGATCTGCATCTTCTTCATCCTGAGTATATGCTCTTTCTCTCTTCGATATTAGTTGCTTCCTTGACTTTTGGGTTCATTCTTCTCTTGGAGTGATCAATCCTTACATTTTTCTCTTCATTTAAGAATTTTTCTATGTTATTATTTTTAATTTGGGGACAAGGCATCGTACTAAGACAACCTTTTACATCAAGGTCTCTTTCACTTTGCTGACTCAAATCTTTTAGTTTTTTATGTGCTAACATTACTGTCTTGTGCAGATCTTTCTTTTCTAACATGTTTCTTTTGCAGGTCTTCAACCTAGAGGCATGCTTTTGTGGTTCGAAGAGTTATCTGCTTCCTTTATAGTATCCTTTTGGCATTACATGGTATTATTTATGTTTAGTAGATCTCCTTTAATGTGCATGTTAGTGTAGATTCATATACCTGCTAAAGTGGGGGAAAAATGTAATGCTATAAAATTGTACCCCTTGCAATTGCACATACATTCTTGTATCTGCTTTAGTGTCCACTCCCTTAGAATTTGTGTAGGCTCATTTTAGCCCATGCCTCAACCTTTTTGACTTCTCGGGATGCTCAGGACCCCGTTTTAGCAGTTATATTCACGTGTTAGCTTTGCATCAAACCTTGTGCTTTTCCCGTTTGTGTCATTTTGTAGTGTGATGTGTTTACACACTAGTGAGTCATACAGATATCTGCACATCGCACTAGCATCTTGCGACGTTTTAACATCCAAATGACCACTTCCAAGCATGTTTTCCACTTGTCAATAAGTTTTGTTGGTGGTAACAACTTGGGACACCTTGTAACCGCCTGAGAAGCTTCTTTTCCCTCCTATTATCTCTTTATACACTATCTTTTCAATCTATTTTGGTCTTCTAAACCTCTCCAACTTTGGCTCCTACCTTTTCCTCCTCTATTTATTTTTCTATCTTGCTTGCATATCTCTTTAAAACTTACTACAATAGCACACTCAATCTTTTACAGTACTCTTAAGCTCTCAAAGTTCTCTTTGCAGCTCTCTTGGCTTTTGTAGCCCTCTTTTTTCCTTGCTCTCTTTGGCTTCCTTAAGCCTTGCAGCTGATATCTCCCCTACTTTGTTCTTGCAAGCATCCTGGGATTCATCACATCCCTATGATACAGGTTCTCCTCCTCAAGAGATGATTGCTTTTATCACTCCTTTGTTCATTTCTTTATATCTGTTTGGATGTTCATGGAGCTAGGAACACCAAAATGGGGGTTTGGCTAAGGAAAACCCCTATAGAGTCCAAGTATTTTCTCCAAATTTTACCCATGTAGGTATTGAACATATTTGTGTACTGGAGGCTTCATTACTTGGGTTGTTGTGAAAAGTTTCTATCTCTTATTCTCCTTCCTTATCATTTACTTTATTTTAGTTTTATCGTATCCTGTTATTTTTCTATACTCTAGAAGTTCTCAATAATTAGATCGCTACAAGTCGCTTTGCCATTTTCCATGATAAACTTAGTTTTCGGTCCATAGAAGATGCTAGCATGCCTCTAGGACTCCAGTGTGCCACGTTTTCATCCTTATTCCAAACTATCATCCTTTGGCTGAAAGCTCATCAGTTTGTCCAAAAAATCGTTGTGACATGCTCTTTCTTATTCTAGAACTCTCACTTTGTTCCCTGAGGTAGTTTAGGGAATTTCGCCCCTTGGGAATCTCTTGAGAATAAAGAGACTTATGAGTAGTGAATCCCCGTTCTCTGCAAAAACAAATGGTTGCTATCATATAAGTATTTAATGCAAGATGATTGAATATATATTTGAGCCATTAAATTTAATTATTTTTCATTCATCATTTTTTCCTTTCACCAATTTTTTTCAAGGCACATCCTACTATGTAAGGAGGAGTAGAGGAGGAAGTGGAATTAGAGGTGATGGAAACAAACTTATTTTGTACTTGATCTCTCTATATTTTTTGGTTCTTTTGTGTGTTTAATTTTAAATTATTTTCCTTTGCTTATGACATGTTAGCAAGGTTTTGTAGTTAGGTTTTGATGAATAGTTGTTAATGAGCATTGAGATAATCTATCATTTGTATGGTTTCTATGTGATCCTCTATTATATTGGCATGAAATATGTGTAGTAAATTCTCACCTTGCTTTCAATGATTTGGAGTTAGGTGTGAATATTTGTAATGTTTTATGCTATTAATTTTCTCAATATCAACAATAATACAAGTATACTCTACTCATTGGTCACAAATTAGAAAAAAAAAATTCTTTAAGTTCTCTTATTTCCCCCTTCCTTAAAAATTAGTATGTAACATGCATTATTAGTATGTAATTTGGGGTCTTATTTGCTATTAAAAGAGAATTAAAAATATGAAGATTGTCCATTGTATATAAATTGTTGAAGGGGATATGAAGCATATGTGGCATGTGCTTGTTTATGTAGCCTCTTAGTTGAGGCGGGATATGATTATTTAAGCTACTTTGTACATATATTAATGTAGGATAAATTTTAAAAAAGGACATGACTATATTTTATTGTTGGTATTTGAGATTAGTGTAGGGAGATACAATGTAATTTTAGATATTTAAGGAGAGATAATAAATTAATTGATGTAATTAAATTTTAAATTAGTTTATCAATTAAGATAAGATATTGAGATATTCTAACTATTGTGATATATTTATGGATTGATATTTAGAATTGGATATGTAATTAGAATCTTGGAACTTAGAATAAAGCGAGAAATTAAGAGAGAGAGAGAGGGGAGGGGGGTTTTGATAGAGTAACATGAATAAATAAAGATAGATAAGAGATAAGAGATATAGAGGGA
Organism: Sequoia sempervirens; assembly: GCA_007258455.2. Taxonomy (NCBI): domain Eukaryota; kingdom Viridiplantae; phylum Streptophyta; class Pinopsida; order Cupressales; family Cupressaceae; genus Sequoia; species Sequoia sempervirens. The sequence goes on from VDFB02281492.1 coordinate 259,682,733, forward strand.
AAGAGAGAGAAAAAGGAGATTGACTTTTGATCAATCATTTTATGTGTGGGTGATCCCACAATAGTGGTTTACAATTTTTGGCCAAACTGGACACTGAAATTATTTTTTTAAACTACATTTTCACATTCAGGCACCTATAGCGGCTAAACCATGAAGAATTTGAAGATGATGAAAACTAGATTCTTGTCACATTTTGTCTGTAGATTCTATAAATATTTTTTTCAAAAAAATTGGAATCAGATTGCACTTTTATTTCCATCTCCCACGAAAACTAGTTTTTTTTCAAAAAACAACATTTTTAAAAAGTGACGCACACCGTATAATGCATAATTTTTTTTCCATGAAGGATAAAAGTCTAATTCTTTCGAATTTAGATTTGTAACTCTGATATCTAGTGCTTCCACTTGGTTAGACAATTTTTTATTGAATATTTTTTCTTTCATCAAGTTTTGAAGTCAAACCAATTACAATTCAGACATAGTGCAACCATATAATGCATAACTTTTTTTGTATATATCTGGTGCACTCATATTTTTCAAAAAAAAAATTATAATCTACTATTTTCCCACATGTGTAGAACACCTTCATTTTCGATGAAAAACCTATGTTTAATAAAACTAAAAAAACAAATACATAATAAAACTAGAACATATTAAAATTAAATTCGTTGAATAGCTCGTTTTGAGGACTACCCAATTCAAGTTGGGTTTGTGAAGATTCTTCCATTTTCATCCTCAACTCAAGCTCCGAAGTGCCAAAATTCAGATTTTTTTTTCTCAGGGAGGGGATGAGGAATAAAGGGGGTTTGAATGAACCCCTAGGGGTTCGCTCGAACTAGGGTTCATTCGAACCCCCCTTCTATAAGGGTTTTTTATGGCTTTTTTGGCGGGAAAGTATAAGGAGGGTTCGCTCAAACTTAGGTTCTAGCCGAACCCCTAAAATAATATTTTTTCCACGCATTCATTTTCTGTGAGTTTTCCTTCCTCACTTCAATTGTAAACCACTATTGTGTCGTCACCCTACAAACAATTCAAAGATGACACATGTCCATAAGGAGCTATGCTCAAGTAATGTCATTTAATTAAGGACCTGATAACTCACCATTAAGATATTATAATATAATTATAAATATATGAAATTTTATGTAATATAAATTATGAAATATATTTTTAATATAATATGATATTATAATATTATATATTTAATATTAATTATTCTATATTATATATTATATAATATATTATTTAATTTAACATAATATATATTAATCTATAATATTATTTAAATTAATCTATAATAAATCAAAAGGATTAATTAGAAAGGGGATCTACCTTATAATAAGGATTTTATATATAAAATAGATATATAATCAAATAATAAATATATATAAATATTACATATAATATAGTCGATAAAAAATATAAATTTATAATTTGATGTTTATTATCCAAGTTGGTCATAATATAATTATGTTTATTATTATGTATATCTTTTTATATAATCTAAGTTAATAAACATATTTTAAGATAGTATAACATTATAATATTATATATTTATTTATACAATATAATATATATTTTAAATAAATCTATTTAAGAAGTAGAAGATTTAATTAGAGAGATGGGTTGATCTTATAGCAATAAATATAGTTATGGTACATAGATTTATATATATAATAGATATATAATATAAATTTATTATTTGATTTTTATTATCTAAGATTATCATATTTAATAGTTACAATTGGTTGAAGAGATCTTTAATAAGTGAATGATATGTTAGATGTTGTAGTTGCAAATGTTGGTGGAGAAATTAACATTGAGGAAGATGGAGATGGATATATATATATATATATATATATATATATATATAGAGAGAGAGAGAGAGAGAGAGAGAGAGATCTCCATGGACATGTGTTATCTTTAGATTGTTGGCACAAAATAATTTATTGAAAGTTAATCTCTCTTTCCCTTCATATCCCTTATTTCTCTCCCATGTCCCCTCTCTATATATAGAGATGGAGGGAGATATATATAACCCTCTCTCTTTTATCTCTCTTTACATTTCTATATAAATATATTTTTATTTTCTCTCTTCTTCTCTTGCCCTCTCTCTCCTACTTTTCTCTCTCTTCCTCTATTTCTCTTTCTTGACTCTCTTATGTTCTATCTCTCTTTATATATCTCCTTCTCTATTTTTCATGGATTTTAATAACATGAGAAAGCAAAGAAAAATAAAACATAACATTTGCAATTAAGAGGCACCATCTCTTTAAAAGAACAACTTGGATCTACTTTCAAGCCATTAATTGCATAAAAGCTTCTTTGATATTAGTAATTTCTAATATATTCATATTTTGTATATGTTTATAGATGATATTTGGAAATCAAGTAAACCAAATGCATCAACAATACTTAATTATCACATACATGAATGACAATATTGATGACAACACTACAACATAGTGTAACACTTTCCAACATCAATAATCTCCCCCAACACAAGTCAGACCAACAGCTTCTACAACTATACTGAAGTAGGACATCAATGACAACACCAGCAAGCACATCATCAATACCAATAGCATTCCAACACTCTCTTTATACAAGGGGTTGACATCAATGACAACACCCAAGTAACTCACAAAAAACTCAAGCTTCCAACATCTCTAAAATTCCAACATTCCCCTTTCTTTTCTTCTCTTATTGAGAAGGCATTATTTTTTAATATATTTGATTGCATGATCCATATCTTCTTATGCCAACTTACCATTTTTTCACTTTGTCTTTTGTATATGATGTTGATAAGATTTGACAAGAAGTCCCATTATTTATGTGTTTTTATCAATAATATTACAATTTTTGTTATCATGAGATGGATTGGTTGAAGTGTCATATTTGAGTCAACCACATACAATTTCACACCCCTTTGGTAAACGATTCCTCAACCTTGGTTTGTTCTTTTACCTTTTCCCTTTCTTGCTAACAAAATACCTAAAAAATATCAAATAATATTAACTTACAAAACATGTAATAATTGAGTTATTTAGAAATGTGTTATTTTGAAAAAATATATACATGCATACATATGTAGTGTTGAAAAATGTAATCCTTTACATTTTCAAACTATGTTTGCATCCTCTTAATTAATTGGATTTAATTAAGCTTCTAATTACCTAAATTATGCATTCCAAAGCCTTATTACTCCCATTTTTCAAAAGGGAAATTTATACTAAATAAATGCTAGATCATTAATTTAAACAACTTGGAAATTGTGTGTCCTAGATTTAGGTCCCAAGACCCATTTTCCCAAGGGTGAATGGGCCCTCCTTAAGTGCCAATACCCAAATTTTAATATGTTTTTGGCGACATTTTAATGATTCAAATTCAAGTTTCAAATTTTGGGTTGTGGAATCTAATTTTGGAAAAATTAGATAAACATTTATCAATTGGTGTAGGAGCATGTAGGCGAACGAGTGATCAACACCAACAAAAATATTGTTGTTTTGATTTTCTTCAATTTTGGTTTTGTTTGGTTTCATCTGCCTAAACCTCTTAAATTTGATGCTAAGCAAATGTAATTGACTAGTATTTTTAAAAGCCAATATTCCAAAATCTCATCAACTTGCTTGACAGTTACAATTGCATAGGCCAACTTGTATGCAAATTGGAGGCAAGAATCGATACATGGATTGATCAACATGATGCCTTAAGAAAAAGTTGTCATATAAATAGTTTCAGATAGGAAGACAAGCATTGAATAGAAGATGAAGCAGGATGGAATCTCAAAGGATGCAATTAAGAGTAAGAAGAATGATAGACAATTGGGAAAAAAAATCAAAAAGCATTGAGCCAAAGTCTAGGGAGTGCGCAAGTAAGAAGAAAATTGGTATATTAAATTTCAACAAGAATAAAATCTAGAAATTGGAGATTACATTAAGCATCATCACCTTCTATTAAGCACCTAAGAAAGGACTATCAATTTGGGGGAAAGAGGTCAATAGATAAGAAAAAGGACGATGACATTCTAGTTGGTAAATTGGAAATAAACACTTACCTTTTCATCTTCTTAGGGGAAAAATTGATTGAGAACAAAAGAAGCAAAATGAGGAGGCATCGAGGGATATGATGCACAATTGAGAAAAGAGAAGGTGTGTTGAAACATGGTGGCTAAGATACCTCATTTTTTCTTCATTAATAGGTAGATTTAAGATAAAAGTAAAGAGAGGAGGCTCGATAGAAAACAAATGTTGCACAACAGTGAATAGAAGTCTATGTGCAACAAGAATAGGTGCACCGATGAGTGAAGGAGATTGGTCAAGAAGACCACAGAGATATTAAGCCAAGAGTGATGTGCAGCTAATAAGGGGAAAAATTAAGGAAAGAATGGAATGTGCAGCAAGTTAAGAAGGATCACGTAGCTATGAGACACAAATGATAATGAAAATGAATGTACAGAGAAGGGGATGTTTGACTAAGAAAAAATCAATCAAGTGAAGATTGCAAAGACATAAAAATAGAGAGGTGTGAGAGTATAGCAGAGGAAAGAGGTTTTGGAAACCAATTAATTGTTATTTGTTGCTAAATTTATATCATAGATTTGAATGTTTGTTTTTAGAAAATTTGAATTCAATAAAGCACCAAATTATTGTGTTTCTGTGGTTGATAGCTTGTGAGTGTGAGGCAATATTGGGGGTTTTGCATCAGTTGCTATCGGAGTAGAAAATATTGAGTGTGGAGAGTATCCACCATGATCTGTGGGAGTGAGTAATGGTTGTGCAAAGATCAAAATAATTGTTGTGGGTGTGTGTGGAATTTTGAACTTGATTGAGAGTTGAATCCATTGATTGAAAGAGATGCTACCTCGAAGAGGAAGACCCAAATTAGAGACAATGTTGGAACAATTTTGAGACATGATAATGGATGAAATCATAAATGATTTCAAAAATGAGGTGAGGTTAGTTGCTCGTAATACAAGAGAACCCAAGAATGGGCAAGAAACCAAAGAGGAAGAACAATGAAGAGAAAAAGAAGAAGAGGAATAACTAGAGGATGTCAGACAAGAATGATTTTTTAGGGCTTTTTCTAGAATTACAAAGAGTAATAAAATGGATGTGCCAAATTTTTTTGGAACATTAAATCCAGAAGAGTTGATCCAATTGGATTGGAAAACTCAAGGAGTACTTCGAAATGAAATAAATTAGAGACTCGAGGTGGGTGAAGATATCCCAAACAAAATTTAAAGGGCATGTTGCATTATGGTGGAAAGGGTTGCAGAAAGAGCAGGAAATAGATGGAGATCCCTAGATAATGAGATGGAACTAGATGGTTACAAAGTTGAGGAGAAAATTCAATCTTGGAGACTACGAAATGGAGCTATTCAAAAAGCTACAAAATCTAAAATAAAAATATATGAGTGTAAAATATTACATGAAGGAGTTTTACAAATTTTCTCTTTGATTGGGAAGGCAGGAAATCAATAGGGAGAAGGTAGCTAGGTATGTGAATGGCTTGCACTTTAATATTCAAGATAAAATGAGTATGCTAAAAATTACCATAGTTGAAGAAGCATATCAATATGCATTGAAGGCAGGGGAGAAATTAATGAGAAGACAAATAAACACTTCCAAAAGTCAGAGAAGATTTGCAACTAAAAATGGGAAAGCAAGCAAAAGTAGGTTGAAGAAGAATTCAAGCCCAAATGGAGTAAAGAGGTTGGCCAAAACACTAAAGAATCAACAAAAGGACATGGTAGTAGTAATAGAGGGTTTCTATTTAGATGTTACCAATGTGGAGAAGTTTCTCATCTTGCTTTCAAGTGTTAGCAAATACAAGAGGGAAACAAGAAGAGTGCAACAAAGAATCACTTGGCACAAGAAGATGAGGAGCATGATGCATCATCGAAAGGTGAAGACTCAGAAGAGGGTTAATCTCTCATGATGAGGAGAGTGTTGGTGAACCGAAAGGTGGTGAAGGAGGAACCATCCCAATGAAAGAATCTTTTTCGGACTATGTGCAAGGTTGGAGGTAAGTACTACAAATTAATAGTTGATAATGGTAGTGTATATAACTTAGTTTTAGAGAAAATGGTAGAAAAGCTAAGTTTGAAAAGGAGTAAACATTCTAGTCCATACAAAGTTTCTTGGTTGCAAAGGGAACATGAAATGACTGTGAGTGAGAAGTGTTTAATCAATTTTTAGATTGGTTTTTATAAAGATAGGGTGTTGTGTGATGTGATGCCTATGACTATGTGTCATGTGCTATTGGGTAGGCCATTGTAGTTTGAATGGGAAGTCATCTATGATGGTAGGAAGAATATTTATACCATCTGAAAAGATGGACAAAATTTTATGTTGAATTCTTTGAAGGAGAAAGAGAAACAAATGAAAGAAGCCATCTCTATTTTTTTTGTAGTGTGAAGAAGTAGCAAATAGAGGAAGAGAAACGAAGTGAGTGTAGTGATTTGCAACCATTCAAAGAGTATATTTTTAAAGGAAAGGGAAGATTGGGTTTTGATTTATTGCAACAATACAATAAAGGAACAAAGAGTTGCAACCCAAAAGAATGTGGTGGTCACCGATGTGGACCCATGGTAGGAAGTTGTTGGAAGAAATGAGATAAGACAAGTGGAGATAGTTGGGTGTTGAGGTTGAGCAGAACAAAAAAAGAGGGAAGACTCCCGTAGACAAGGAATAACTATGGATTAAAAACAAACTTGGGATTATCATCTCATGCACCTTTCAATGTTCCTAAGTTTATCAACTCAAGGAAAATTTCACTTACCTGATGTGTCTGGTACAAGAGCATGTAGGCAAACGAGTGATCAACACCACCAAAAATATTGTTGTTTTGATTTTCTTCAATTTTGATTTTGTTTGGTTTCATCTACCTAAACCTCTTAAATTTGATGCTAAGTGAATGTAATTGACTAGTATTTTTAAAAGCCAATATTCCATAATGTCATCAACTTTCTTAATATTTGAAATTGCATAGGCTGAAACCTGTATGCAAAGTGGAGGCCAGAGTCGATACATGGATTGATCAACATGATGCCTTAAGAAAACATTTTCATATAAATATTTTTAGATAGGAAGACAAGCATTGAATAGAAGATGCGGTAGAATGGAATCTAGAAGTACGTAATAAAGAGTAAGAAGACTGATAGACAATTGGGAAAAACAATAAAAAAGCATCGAGCTAAAGTTTAAGGAGTGTGCAAGTAAGAAGAAAATTGTTATATTAAATTTCAACAAGAATAAAATCTAGAAATTGGAGATTACATTGAGCCTCATCACCTTCTATTAAGCACCAAATAAAGGTCGATCAATTTGGGGAAAAGAGGCCGATAGATAAGAAAAAGGTTGATGACATTCTGGTCGGGAAATTGGAAATAAACACTTGCCTTTTCATCTTCATAGGGGAAAATTTGACTGAGAACAAAAGAAGCAAAAAGAGGAGGCATCGGGGGATAGGATGCGTAGCTGAGAAAAGAGAAAGTGGGCTGAAATAAGGTGGCTAAGATACCTTATTTTTTATTCATTAATAGGAAGATTTAAGACAAAAGTAAAGAGAGGAGGCTTGACAAAAAATAGATGTTGAATAGCAATGAATAGAAGTCTAGACACAACAAGAAGAGGTGTGCAAATGAGTGAAGGAGATCGATCAAGAAGACCATAAAGATATTAAACCAAGAGTGATGTGCAGATGATAAGTGGAACAATTAAGGAAAGAATGGAATGCACAACAAGTTAAGAAGGATCGCACAACTATGAGACACAAATGATAATAAAAATGAATGTACAGAGAAGGAGTTGTTATACTAAGAAAAAAATCAGCAAAGTGAAGATTGCAGAGACATCAAAATAGAGAGGTGTGAGAGTATAGCAGAGGAAAGAGGTTTTGAAAATCAATTAATTGTTATTTGTTTCTAAATTTGTATTGCAGATTTGAATGTTTGTTTTGAGAAAATTTGAATTCAATAAAGCACCAAATTGTTGTGTTTATGTGGTTGATAACTTGTGAGTGTGATGCAAGATTGGGGGGTTTTGCATCATAAATACATAGATATTTTATCAATTCAAACCTAACACACTTTATGCAAGCATTCTTAGAAAATATTATTGCCAAGAGCATTAAAGATAAAATTTATCAAGCATCTACAACAACAATCAAGATCATATCATCATGTCAAGATTCATGTGTTTTCATATTATGTTTTGGAGTTAACATTGTGATGTAGGTTTCAAGCATTCAAGAAAGCATTCAAGCATCAAATCAAGCAATCATTCAAGCCAATTCAATCAAGATCCAATCCTTAGAGAGATGTGTTAGACTTTAGTCCTCTAAAGACAGCCATTAAGGGTTTGGTGAGTTGTGACATAGAATTGTTCATTCATCAATTTTTTTCCATTTTATCATTATTTCATTGTCAAGGTTTAATTACCATATTGGGGTTTGACCAAGGAAAACCCCTATTCACCCAAAAATAAACATTTTTCCCCTCTCTCTTTGTATGTGTAGATTTGTAGGCATATAAGGACTAAAAATCAATCAAAAGAGCAATTTTATAAAGTTGTCAAGCCACGAAAACTCACCTATAGAATTTATTTTCAACTTTTCGACAATAGAATATGGAGAAATCAAAAGCCTAGATCTAGGATCAAATGATTATGAAATCAAATTTTAGACCTTTGTACAGAGACCCATTCACCCTAGGGCAAATCTGTCCTTTAGGAGTGTTTAGAACCCACTTTTGGAGCCTAGTACATATCACTCTGCCCTTCTCATATCTGTGTGAAAGTTACTATTTCTATTTGTGCTATCCTTATACTTTGCATTTCAAGTTTTGCATCACATAATTGAGCTCATTAGGTATTTTAATTTTATCTCCCTAAAGTGTATTTTAGTCATTTTAGTCATTTTTGTCATTAGGAAATAATAGATCTCCATCCCCATAGAGTTGACTCACCTCAAGATTGAAAGTCAATATATCCTTTGGAGGTCTCTTTTTTTAATGAAACTAAGAAAAGTGAGAGGGTCCTAGGTCATCATTTCATTTTGTTGAACCCCTACCTATATTCACACATTTTTCTATGTTTCAACATATAAAAAATATAAATACATACATACAATTATATATGTATGTTTATATATATTTATATGTAAATTTTGATATAGATACATTTGTATGCAACTTCAAATTATATATACATTTATACACAACTTCTTACATGTAGTGAAAACATAAGATATCAAATAATTTTAACCTACAAAAACATGTAATAATTTAGCAATTTAAAAATATGTTATTTTACAAACATTAAAGTATTATCAAGATTTGTTGTTGCAAGAGAATTTCTTCATCATACCATCTTCGAAAGCTAGAAAAGCAACAACAATATCCATATTTTTTAAAAGTTAAAATATGTACAAGAAGTTTACATATGGACTATTTGAGGACTTCTCACAAAAGACAAACTTATGAATGATGCACATATGATATAGATACTTCTTTTCTTTCACATTACTTAATTTTCTTGAGTAGACATGTGCAACATTTTTCTCATATGAGTTCAAGAAAGACTCAAGAATCTAAAATTGGTGATATGCATTCATATTTTGATACAAGTATTGGCATCTAGATTAATGGGTCTCTTTTGGGGTATTATAGTTAAGACATTAAGCATTTAATTGAGACTTGAACCAAAAAACTGATGTTTCAAGATAATAAAAGTAGAGAATAAATGGCACAACCATACTCATATGACTTAATTTTTGACTTTGGACAACTTGGGCCTGTTATATTAGCTTCTAGGTATATGATTTATCACAAGAATAAGAAGCATCTAAGAAGATGCTTATTCCAAATATGACCATTTTATTCTATCATCAATATTTATTTTCTAAATGGTATCTATAAAGGAGTTTTAACAAGGTTATAGAAGACATTTATTCAAATGAAGCATTGCAATATCTATTAAGGATTTTTAACATCTGTCTATTGAATTTTAAATAATTTTAGTATCTAATATATATAGTGCATTACATGAGACCATTTAGATATTCTCATGAAAGGTTTATGCAAATAAAGGTTGAGTAAATTGATACTTTTCATTTTCTAACTTGTGCTAAAGTATAATGAAGAAAAAACTAAAATATGTGGATAGAAAATAGCAAAACTGTCTGATATTCTATGTAGTCTAATGAATTGCATAATCTACAAATCTTTGTAGAGAAGAAGTAATAATTAAGAACTGTAGGAATGTCTAGTCTAATATTCTTAATAACAATAAGAATGAAAATGGTTTTCTTTCACTATATGTTATTTTTATAACTTCTTTGCCTCTTGATTTTTGAAATTGTTTGACTCATGGCTTTGAAATCCTATATTTTTATTGGATAAGAAATCAAGACAATTTTAGTTTGTGTTGTATTAATTATTTGATTTGATTCAAATGGTGAGCCTCACATATGCATATTTATTACAAGAACTAAATATTTGATGGTTGAAATCTCCAATCTAAGCATTTATTATTCAAAATTTATGAGAGATGAGATGAGTATGAGAAATAAGAGTTTTTTTATTTGTGTCAAGTTGAGAACTCGAAGTTGAACACTTGTAAATTATTTATTAAGTAGAAAGCATATAATGATTTGGCCATTTTGCCCATGTGTTTGGACAAATATCTCGTAAGATTGTACAAATTGGAATATAATATTGTATATTGGTTTTATTATATTTTTCATAAATAATTTGAAGCTACTATGAATAACATATTATTTTGTCTCATATATAATATGCAATGAAAGAGAAATATTTATTATTTTAGTATTGATTAATGAATAGTTACATAGATTTTAAAATGTCAATGATATATATAAAAATAAATTTAAAATAATTAATTACATAATACTATTAACATAAAAATACATAAAAGTTATTATTTAATGTTCAATCAATAATCTACATATGAAATATAAAAAAATCAAAATACAAGAACACTCACAATTATTCAAAAACGATTGTCCCCTCGGTTCAAATTTTTAATCGCTTAGCTTGTAGACAAGAGTGTCTTTGAAAAATGAGGCAATACAAGGACAAACACTTCTTTCATGCAAGTAGAAAATTGGTTTCAATGAGAGCAACAAGTGACAAACTTCAACGGCACTGCTGAAACGTATGACTCACATAAATCTTCATTGAAATAATAGAAAGCACAATCCTAATCCTAATCTGCATCTGCTTTCAAGACACGCATTTTATTCTAATGAATAGCGCTATTGAGTAGAAGATTCTTCCCTAAAAGATGAAAGAAACGGGACTTCAGGCGAAGGCCGTGAGGGAGCAACCACATCATCACCATTGCCTTCCAACATTTGAACCACGCTCCGCATCGTTGGCCGGTTTATAGAATTGTGTTGGATGCACCACAGCCCCACTTTTGTTAGCCGTATTGCCTTCTCATCGTCTCCTGCTAATCCTGTTACCCCATTTTCTATCAATTTGAATGCCCACTCTGGAGAATAAAATTGGCTGGAGCGGCTTACCTGCAAATCAATATTCTTCCTTCCCCCAACCATCTCCAATAACACCATTCCAAAACTGTAGACATCTGATTTATCCGTTACAGGACCCAAATTTCTGTACCAAAGCTCTGGCGCGACGTATCCTGGCGTTCCTCTGGTTGCCGTAAGTGATATGTGATAGTCTCCCTTTCCACACAATTTAGCCAGACCAAAATCAGCTACTTTGGGTGTGAAGTCGTTGTCCAATAGTATATTGTGAGGCTTAATGTCGAAATGAATGATGCGTCTGTTGCAATCTTGGTGTAAATACGCAATCCCACGAGCTGCGCCCAAAGCAATTGAATACAACTGATCCCAACTCAGCATCTGTTCTTTTCCTTTTCCTGCAAATATATACTTCTCCAGAGACCCATTTATCATGCACTCATAGACAAGAGCGCTTCGAGGTTCTTGGAAGCAATAACCCAACAGTCGAACCAAATTAACGTGATGGATCCTTCCGATGGTGGCGACTTCATTCTTGAACTGGTCCTCACAATGTCTCGAATGATCAAGAATTTTAACAGCCACCATATTACCGCTGGAGAGCCTTCCTTTGTAAACCACACCGTAAGCGCCTTCCCCCAATTTATCTGCAAAGTTGTCGGTGATCTTCTTCAGTTGAGAATATGAATATCTGTTGGGCATGTCCTCAACATAATCATGGAGGAATTGCTCCATGTCGGAAGTAGGCCTTGAATTCCGATAATAGACCACAAGCCCTGTTGCAGCTATCAACATGCCAGCCGTTCCAATGGCAACACCTAATACAACTCCTCTTCTACTCGTTCGGCCTGCACACACTCAAATAAGCGCGTCGGTACAGATAAAGCCTATCAGCTGAGAAGGAAAAAGAAAAAAAAAGGGTTATTACGAGATGATTGAATGAAGAATAATACCTTGGGAGCACTGCTTTGAATGAGGACCATCCTGGCAAAAACAGATGAAGAAGTACCCCGAATTGGAAAGGCTATAGCCACAAAAACCTTCACTCTTTTCACAATCTCTGCAACTCTGTTCTCGTTCTTGAGGAATAGTCCATTGCCCTGTTCCTACTAGAACGGTGACCATTCTGCGGGAACATGACATGTTGAGATATCCTGGTGGATATGATCCATAAGGTAAACATTTCTCACCACACATATATACTTCTAGACTTGCGTTTTTTACATTGATGATATCAAAAACGCCATTGCCCGAGTCCCAACTTGAATCGAACAGATTAGAAAATGTGCAATCTTGGAAATTCTTGTCATCTGTCAGAGTAAACGTCTGATTATCATAGAAAACCTGTAATACTGTGTAACTGTTGTTCCCTAGTCCAATTACTGGACGTACGTTCTGTACACAGTTGAGCTGAAAGCTTGCCACACCACAACTACGGTGACCTGTGCCGAAAGGGAACATGAATTTTGTGCTGCCACATGTTTGATTGCTTTTGCAATATTCGTACTGCGGATCAACGCATAGCGACCAGCGAAATAAAAGGGCGCAGACAGTAACGCCATACAGAAGAGTGAGAGGAAGCATTTAGAATCTAGCGAGGGATTCTAAAATTGAACTTAATGCGATTGCATTACAGTGAAGGCAGTAAGCAATTGAACTTTTGCTACTGCTAACGTCTTCATTTGACATTTGGGCTTTCTCCATAATTTTGGTTGAAATAATAGAACGCGCAATCGTATTCTGGCTGAAGTTTTTAAATACGCGTTTCACATTTCGCAGACAGTAATGAGAGGAAGATTCGCAATTTTGTCGTGTAGAGAAAGCTGGACTGTTGACCGACGAAATAAAAGGGCGCAGACAGTAATGAGAGGAAGATGCGCAATTTTGTCGTGTAGAGAAAGCTGGACTCGAGTTGGGCGTGATTGGAATTCCTCATACCGAGTCCGCCATACAAATTGCAATTAAATCTTCAATCAATTTGCAATATATTGGATTTATAGTCTCTTCCAAACTACATAAGCTGACACCTTCTTATGATTTCTAAATACATAAGCAATACATAAGCATTAATCAAGTGGGCAAGTGGAGCCCACTGGTCACTAGAAGAATTACCTGAAATCATTATGGATTGTAGAAATCTTATAGCATTAATCAAATGGAGCCCACTGGTCACTAGTAGAACTCTCTGAAAACATTATGGATTGTGGAAATCTTATAGCATTAATCAAGTGGAGCCCACTGGTCACTAGTAGAACTCTCTGAAAACATTATGGATTGTGGAAATCTTATAGCATTAATCAAGTGGGGCCCACTAGTCACTAGTAGAACTCTCTGAAAACATTATGGATTGTGTAAATCTTATAGCATTAATCAAGTGGAGCCCACTAGTCACTAGTAGAACTCTCTAAAACAAGTGGTGTCAATTTTGTAGTACAACAATCTAGAAATCACGACTCATTGTCTAGACGTCTAGGTCTCTCCTTAGGAGGAAGTGTCTTAGGATATCCATAAAAATATTAAATTTACATTTAGATGCATAATGTTTGTGGAATGAGTCTACTTGTTAAATAAAATATATTGTGATTGATTTATGTGTTTAGACAAATAGTGTAAGATGGAAAGTTGTAGTAATTGAATTGGTTGTCACGATATTCTAATAAGTTAGTAGTTGGGTGAATTTTTTTTTTGGAATGTGATTATTTTATTTGTTTCTTTTAAAATAGTTTGTATATTGTATTATAAGTTTGTAATATTTATAAAATAATATAATGCATTCATTAATTTAAATATTAATAATGTAAGATTCAATATAGTCTTAATATTTTATTTTAGAGACTTGTGTGCTTTAAGAATGTAAGATTCAATCAAAAATTCAATCATTGGAATACAAAAAGTATTTGCGAGAGAAGACTCAAATTTGAGATTTGGACAAGGAAGAAAGATTAATTGGATGCAATATATTTTGCCATATTTTAATTGTCAAGTCGATTGTGACTTAAACCTAATCCTAAACTTAGTTGCATCATCTAGTGTGGTTTTTTATCTATGCAAGTTTTTGTGATGTATTCTCTTATGCCCTGTATACAAATTCAACTTAAAAATAAAAAGGAATAATGAAATTTTAGTGTTAATTAAATATGAGTTATTTATAACTTATTTTATCTTTACATGTGTCCAAATTTAAATTTTTAAATATAGATAATATTAAATTAAATAATATATAATATATTATATTATTCTAAGTAGTATAGATATCTTAAATATATCAATCTAAAAAATGAGGAAAGATAATAATTTGGAGCCATTTTATTTACTTAAGAGTTATTTTATTTATTTATTTATCGAAAATAACCTCAAGACTCATATCTCTCAATATATTTTAGATAAATATAACAAATCTATTGTAATTTACTTTAGATTTATTTACATTTACTAAAAATGTAAGGAAATTTAAACAAAGCTAAATGATTGAACCTATTTAGATAAAGTCAAATAAATGGTTATGAGAGACAACTAATAATTCTAAAAGAGAGTGTGGACTGGTGGGCCCAGTTCGATTGGCTAAAGCATGCAAGAGGCCACAAGGTCTAGTCTCCCCAACGTCCCCATGGTATCGAAGGGTGTGTCATGCCAACACTACTAATCACATGAAAAACACTTTACGAGACATGGAGTTTATGACATAATCTTGCAAATAATATTATTCTATCACTCAATCATTCAACATTGAATACAAAGTAAAAATACAATAATAAAGCTCATTTAATAATCCAAGGTTACAATTTATTTTAAAAAAAATTGACACCTCTAATTTTTTAATTCGTTTGAAGACTTATGTAATAATGAACATTTTTCAACGTCGTCGGATACTTTGAAAAATGACCCTAAAACCTTCATTACACGCAACTATAATATTTAATACGATTGCATTACAGTCAAGGCAAGCAATTGAACAAAATTTTAATGCTACTGCTAACGTCTTCGTTTGACATTTGTAGATCGTAGTCTGGCTGAAGTTATTGTGTGGCTCAAGTATTTTTATTACTTTTGCAATATTCCTACTTACTGATGACCGAAGAATGAGAGGAAGCTTCGAAATCTTGTCGTCTAGAGAAAGCTGGATTAATAACCATCATACAAATTACAATAAAATCTTCAATCAATTTGAAATATATTAGATTGATAGTCTCTTCCAAACTAAATAAGCTGACCAAATTGCATGAGAGTGATTTTAGAGTATAGATTGTATTTAGTATTGAAAGAAAGATTCTATCTTTTTAGGAATTTTTATCGATTTTTAAGTGTGATTTTTTTAATTTTTGAATAATTTTAGGTATAAGTTAATTAAGTTATTTTGAGAGAGTTGTCTATTTATAAATTCTTATTAAACATTTGATTTATGATTTGTATTGTTGCATGTGTGTTGTCTTTTCTTTTGTAAATATGTTTATCTCTTATGAAGAATATAATGCAATTTGATGAAGAATAAAATGAAGAAGTCGTTGTATGGTAGGAGTTGATTCTTGATAGTCAAGATCTCTTTAATGGCCAAAAGAAGTTCACTAATTGTGATTGTCGTCTCTTTGTATTGACTCTATAACTCTTGTTGCATAGCACTTTGACCATAATTATATTTTTTTTTAGATTTTCCTATTTAAAACTTCAGCTTAAAATTTTTAGATCTAATCTTGTTCCACATATTTTTAATGAATTGGTGTTATAATTCTTTTTTAAAATATTATAATATAGATATTTACGAATTAAAATATTTACAAGTCAATGTACACCGGTTTATATACAAGTATTGTGCTTGAACTATCAAATCTCATTATTCAATCACATAGGATAAATATTGAGATAACAATTGAATCAAAGTGAAAATATTTTAGAAAAGGAAGTGTATTTCATAGAGAAAGGAATGCATGCAAAAAGAGACTCAAAAAACTTAAGGTAAAAAAGCCTCCAAATTAAGATGAAAGGTCCAATTTTTATATTGTGCCAAGTGATAACCCACTACATCATTATAATAAAATGCATCACATATCAAACAATTAAATGAACTTATTAAAAAAAATTCTTATAATTTCAATGATTTCATCTTGACCTCCCCTTTTCAAACTACCTCCCCAATCTTCGTCATATAAATATATTTTTTTGGAGCCTTTGATTTTTCCAATGAGATTCCCTCTAAGTTGAATGTAACCCATTTTTGAAACCACTTAGACTATATTGATGGCCTTTTGGCTACTTTAAACATTGAACTTTAACCTCAACATAATAGGTGTCATCACTTGATGTACTTTTTTCTTTGTGTTTATGGATAGAGAATTAGGGATAAATATCAAATAATTTTAAGAAGTTTCTTAAAGGATAGCTTGGAAATGAAAGAAACTAATTGAACAATGCTCTAAGTATCCCCCTCCAGTAGTCAACTTATCACATAGAAATTTTTCTTTCAAAGATGGTTTTTTATATAAGGGAAAAGGTGTTCAAATGTGATCTTGACTCCAATTGATAAACGATGGTGATAAGGGATCCATATTTTTCTTCCAATAAATTTATTCAACATATAAACATAGAAAATAGTACATCTCAATCATAAAAACTACTAATGGTTCATCTTAGTATAGAAAACCTTCCATGATTATTATAAAAAACTTTCTACTAGCTAATGATCATCTCATTCTTATTCTAGAGTGTAACATGGCGAGCTATATACCCCAAAAAAATTGATCTTGAATATAGTACTTTATTGATCAACAATTTTATTTGAAGGAGATTGAAACAACAATATATGATATGGATTTGGAAAATGTCTTGAAATGGATGGAATTCTAGCTAAATTTTATGAAAAAAAATTCATTTCACATATTTGAGAAGACTTCTACAATGTTTTATCTTAAAAGTATTGAAACTAGATCATTAGGAGATTTTATTAACTACAGGTTGATTAAACTCATTCCCAAGGGAAGAAAAGAGGATATGATAAATGTTTCGTGCCCCATCATCTTACTTAATACATCATATAATATTATTGTCAATGCCTTGGCTAGAAGAATCAAATGCAATAACCAAGAAACTATGAGATCTAATCAAATTGGATTCTTAAGTGATAGATAATTATATTAGACAATTTGGTGCTAGCTTGGGAGATGATGTAATGAGCCAAAAAAATTTCCTAGGATTCACAAAACTTATGATTACATCTACTATCCCTTCAATATTAAAATTTTAAAATGAAGTTGGCCCCATAATAGACATGCTCATGTCAAAATGTTCTTTATGGATGCAAATAATTGATTGTCAACTATATTATTTCTCTTTCCCCTAAATTTCCCCATAAAAAATATATAAACCAATGCCACCCTCTTACGTTGTTCCTTATGTTCTTGCATATAACATCCTCATATATATATATATATATATATATATATATATATATATATATATATATATATTCCAAAATTCTCACACAAATTACCTTATTGAAGGCATCTCTCTTCTTGGTAATGCTAATAAATTCAAATGGACCTTTTTTAATGATAACACATGATTTGCATTCAAAATTTTGTTGAAGAGGTGAATATTACTTAGATATTCTACAGTTACTACTATATGGTCTTAGGTTTTCAATCAATAATGCAAAAAACTAATTCTTGATGACACATCCCACATCCCATCCATCATGAATTCCTAAAGATGGGAAAGATGTGAAAAATGACACCATTTCTAGACACCTCAACATCCCATTTGGCATTTCCATTTAAAAATTAACTATGTCAAATGAAGCAATTAGAAAGGCATGACTATCAAAGAATCAATCCATGGGAGAATTTGTTGGAATGGTAAGATCTAGATATCTCTCCTTTCTAAGACTCATGGGTTAACCCCCTTAACATCATTTGTAACTCTTGGAAATTGGTCTCATCTAAATTATCATGGTTTGATTGGTCCCTAAGCCATGGACTTATCTTTGCCACTTCCTCTATCTAATGAAACTTGTTGATCCAACTAATTGGAAAATCATAATGCATTATCCTAAGTTTTAAGAAAGGCATCTAATGTTTTTGGGCATATGGGATTTAACAAGCTTAAATTGGAAATCATGGTGCCAACTCAAATTTTTATTTAACCTTAGCTATAGAGACAAGTTACTTGTGATTGAACTTTAGAAGCTTATCCTTCCCAACCTCTATGCTTCCCACTTTCCACCATTCCAATTTCCTCAAATATTAGAGATAACCTAATGGACATAACATACAAACCTTCCCCCTTAAGTTGGTTTACAAAATATCCTACTTTCCTTGCCCATTGTATATAATCTAAAATTAGTTTGGAAGTGTAAGTTTAATTAGGTTAAATGGAACAAGATAAATCTTCAAATTTATCAAGAAAACACACACTTATACTCCCAATTTGCTACATGGAAGCTTCTCCATGCAAAAATCCATATTGGGACTCAAGTTCCTTTACCCACCCCTTTACATGTCAATGTTGAGTTCATCCAGCACTATTTTTGTTTTTTCTTGCATCCTTGAATGATTTTATCCTTCCTTGGGACCTCCCTACCTACCATCTTCTAATTTTCTTAGTCCTAAATAGAAAACATTATTGTTATTCATTGCTCACGATGTAGAACTTGCACCTTCCACCACATTATTTCAAATATATTTAGAAGTTCCATTGTTTTGTCTTTTTTTCCATTCCATTCTTCTTGCATCCTTGAATGATTTTATCCTTCCTTGGGACCTCCCTACCTACCATCTTCTAATTTTCTTAGTCTTGAATAGAAAACATTATTCTTATCCATTGCTCACAATGTAGAACTTGCACCTTCCACCACATTATTTCAAATATATTTAGAAGTTCCATTGTTTTGTCTTTTTTTCCATTCCATTCTTCTTTTGGAGATCAAAATTCAAATTATGTGTTCTAACCTACCATTATAGATGATCATTCTATCCTCAATGTTCAAATAACAATACAAGAATAATGAAAGTCATTTAAAAAAATAGTCTAAACATAATTATAAAAAATAAAAGAGAAACACAATAATCTAAACTCCAAGATTGTCCAAAACATCCAAAAAGTAATTTATATAACTCCCATAATAAATTATTCATTCACCATTAAATTTTATATTTTATTTTCCAAAAATACATTTGATAAATTACATTATTATTTTGTCAAGTTGATTATTAATGCAACTTTGATGCATTATCTATCTCATCATAGTAAAATAAACTCAAGCTAAGCACATATATGACATAATATTACAAAGAATACTATTCTCTGATGTGACCATAAAATCACTCGAAACCTGATTCAACATATCATACATTAAAAGAGTATAATGATGCTTATTAAACAAGCGCTCTGCATGAGCTGGAGTCCCTGCCTTAGTAGGTCTAGGTGCAGGGAAAACAATGTATGAGTATTTTGGAGTTGGTTTTTGATGACTTCTTTAGTGTGCAAATACGAGCAAGATTGAACCATAAAGACCATACTACATGTTTTAACTGAATTATAAAAGAAACTACTAATGTTTTTCACTTAGTAGAGAGTGATATTGTCTACTCATTTTTAGTTAGTTGCATCGTTGTCTCTAATGAATGGCTTGGATCTGGCATAGTCTTCTGGAACTTGATGGCAGGCAATATTCCACAAAGTAAGTTAATCCATAAACGGGAGTTGTGATTAATTCCAACAAGTTTTAATGGAAACGAGGTGTAAATTTAACTGACAGTTTGATCGAATGTGATATAGTGATAAAAATCATGTTATTATAATTCCCTAGAAAATTTGACTTCCTCTAACAATCTCTAAAACAAAATGGTTATCCAATTACTGATCAGAAAATTCAAGTTTTCCTGTAAAAAATGACATTTCATTATTTCAAACATTACAACAGAATTTGCTATAATTACCATCTAAGACACGCACAATCGCTATAGTTACATGCAACGACAAGAACTAATAAATGTTTACATTGTGCTTAACAACATTCTCCGATGGAAGGACACAACATAAATATAATCTAATTTATAGCATTAAGACAAACAGAAATAAACAATATCGATTACACGATAAAATGTTTTTAATGAAGTAGCTTTCTATTCATTACAGTCATAGAAGATTAAAAATCCAATCCCTAGAAAATGGATTGGGTTGGATGTATATCAAACTGTGATGTAGTAATGCTCCATATAGCAACTCACTCTCCCTTCACACTACATTCCTTTTGGTTTTGTATTGTACATGAGTATCGACACAGAACAATGTGAAATTATAAAGAAAAGCACTAGAAGTAAAGGAAAGGGTTAAGAAATAGAAATTATTATAAATTTATACCAATATTAAGGATAATGGAACCCTAGATAAAATATAATACAATAAATTAAATTGAGGGCTTATTACCTCTACCACAGGCAATGGTGGTAGTGATGATAATAGTAGGGCCATGTGAGGAGGCACCTGCAGACACTGATAAGCAGATAGTAAGAGACATAATGCTGAACCATGCCACACTCAAATTGGTGACCTCACTTAACCCTGGCATTTCTGATTCCTTGGACATAAAACAAAACATTTAATATTTTTAACTATAGCTTCAAATTACAAACCAAGAAGAATGGAAAGCAAAATATGCAACGTAAATCATATTCAAATGACCACAAATATATTTGTTGCTTCAAATTTACCTGCTTTTCATGTACGATAAGCTCTCATGCATGCTTTCTATGTCCATGTTTACAAAAGTAAGCTCTCCCTTTTGTCTTCCAAATGATGGAATTGTAATAATTATAAATCACAAAAACATGAGCAATCTTACAGTGTACAATTATTCAGACCCAAAATTATAGTAGGCACCTCATGCTTATTTTTCTACTTGTGACAATTGTTATAGACTTCTTTCAGAGTAATTTACATCATAAATAGGACCAAACTATAAACAACACTAAATGTTGTTCATTAATAAGATGCAAAGTTTTTTATCCTAGTAGATACTATGAACAATGATTTATTTGAAAGGGTGATGATAAAGATTATTTACTTCAATTAGATTTTATACATTTGTATAGCCAACCACTATTTCACTTATTACATACATTTGTTTTGAACTAGACTATTCCCGTGTCACAAATACATAGAGAGCTTTGCAACAAATGCACAAGTTTTATATCAAGGAAAACAAGCCATGAATATATTACCTGTTGAAGATTGCTAATATGAAGCACCTAATTATTATTGAGTTTGGGAAGTGGTGAACATAAAAATGTATCCAAATGCTGAAATCAAACAAGAACATTGATACCACACTTTAGTGAAATTAGACATAATCAAATCTGCACTGCTTTTACTTCATCAACAAATATAAAACAGAACAAAGACAAAAACACAGCACAAGAACATGTACCTTCCTTATAAACACAATTTCCTAAATTTGCAATTACTTCCCTTCATCAACAAACAAAAAAACAAAGCAGACAATAAAATTGCACAAGAAACTCCCATACCTTCAAAAAGAACTCATACTTTTCAGTACGAAGTAACTTAATCATTGGACCACCAGTTAATGCATCCACACATAAACTTCATATATGATTTGTGGACAGAACATATTAAATTAGGCTCTCTGAATGAATGCTAATAAGTATAGCATAAATGAAGGATAAACAAGGACCCCCTTAATTGTACAAAGATGTGTAGACTTGCAAAAACCTAAAATCCAAACTCATGGAGAACTAAATTAGCAGCAACATTCGAAAGTGTCTCTAATACATGGAGAATAACTCTCAAACAACTGCTATGAAACAATAAAAGAAGTGGTTATAACACAGTTTACAGCCAGATGTAGAAAGTTCAGATTTTACGCATGGTAAACATATGTAATGTGAATCCAAAAATTTGAACCTATTATGGTATTTTGGTTGCAAATGGTCCTTTCCATAGGTCCATGAACATTAAATCCGACCAAAAGATGTGTAACATTCGATGCAGGGCATCTGAGATTGTTAATAACAACCTGCAGAAAGAAAGAACAAACCCAGAATATAAATTTCAAAATATCAACATAACATTAGTTCATGGTATGAACAATATCATATCCAGCTGCAAGATCAAAAGTCCAGTGTCATTGTTCAGTTTTTCTAAGACTTGAAATTCTTGGGTGTTGTTACTATTATGCAGTTTCTTATGGTACTGATCTTTTCCCTTGCTTTGATTTTCCCTGCACCTGTGCGTTTAATGGCTTCATAGAAACTAGTCCAAAAAATCAAAGGATTAGAACTTGTCAAGGTTTGGGGTTATAAACAAAAATGCACAAGAAGAAAGTAAGACTACAGGATTTCCATTGTCACAAAATGATACAGACAAACTTCAAATCAAAATCATGGAATCTAGAAAACAGGGTGCCTAAATCCCTATCTTAATCCTTTGGGCTTGTTTGAGCTCAGATGTTTACTTGATTTGAAACCTGTCAATTGTACAAAGCTCGTAAAACTAGATTAGTGAACGATAGTGTTGTCAATCCTCAACCCATGAGATTGGTCCTCAAATCTAAGATTTTTGGATGAATAAGAAAGACTTAACTTTTTACATCGGTTAGATTTTCCATTTTACTAAGTGTAGAGCTCCCTCCACTTAGCACATTAGCCCTTATTGTTCACCAGTCACTATTGCAAATATTTAAATTACATACAAATTTTGTACTTCTTCATACAAGTTTCAAATGTAGTAGACATAATGCAATTGTAATTCGCTTGATTCTATGACAACAATGGAGCACACATCTCAATATCATGATTAGTTACTTACAGATCATTCCAATAATGGAGCACTACAACTGCATGGTTGATATCATTGGTCGTGTTGGGCGCCTGGATGAAGCAATAGATTTTATAAATAAGACGCCATTTGAAGCTAATGCTATGATATGGCGGACATTACTTGGTGCTTGTAGTGTCCATGGCAACTTGGAACTAGGAAAAGCTGCAGCAGAACATATATTTGGGCTAGAGGTTGAAGACTGTGCAACAAATATTCTTATGTCAAACATCTATAGTGCAGCTGGCAGATGGAAGGATAGTGGTAAGATGAGAAAATTGATGCATGATAGCAAGATTGAAAAGAAGGCAGGGTGTAGTTGGATGAGATTAGGAATCGAGTTCAGGCATTCATTGCAAGTGATAAATCACATCCACAAACAGCTAAAATCTATTCCAAATTGGGCCAACTGAACACACAAATGAAGCAGTTGGGTTTTGTCCCTGACAAATTTTGTGCATCACAATGTGGCTGAGGAGAAAAAGGAATATCTTCTTCTTTACCATAGTGAGAAGCTAGCTTTATCTTATGGGTTCATTAGCAGTACCCCTAGAACACATATTCAAATTCTCAGGAACCTTCGTGTTTGTGGAGATTGTCACACTGCAATCAAATTTATCTCCAAGATTGTACAGAGAGAAATTGTGGTTAGGGATATGAATCGTTTCCATAATTGGTTTCGAACAAGCTATGGATGCTTGAAAAAAATCTATCAAAGAAAAAGCCTTGTCTATGCTATCACATTTTGCATACAGGTCTACCAAAGCATTTTATCAAACAGTTGAATGCCTTGCTGCTATGGCTAAAAGCTTAAATAGGTGCTTTCAAACAAGCTATGGATGCTTGGAAAAAATCTATCAAAGAGAAATAGTAAGCAATAGGATAGACAAGGCAGTGAACTTTTTCAAAAAAATACATAACAAGCATTTTAACCCCATATCTTTTATGGTTGGGATAATTGCCATAAGTGGTTAATATTGTCTCATGAAACTAAAACCATGGTTGATGCCATATAATTTGATTTCTTGTCTTGATCTACAATTCCCATGGTATTGAGAATCAAAACCTATGCATGTATGTAAACTATTTCTCACATGTCCAAAAGTTCGATGCTACGGAAGTTTCTTTTGATATTAGATCTTGATGGTCATTCACGTCCTTAAGCTTGAAGCTTTTATTAGCTAAAGGGTAAGGAGCTGCAATTTCAAATAATGAAGTTCAATAGTTGTCTCTCTCTTATTTACCATTAAATCTGCTCAGAAACTTCACAGGTGGCTTTTAAATAGTTCTTACAAACATTTCGACAGAGGATGACATCAAATCTCAAAACCCTTAAAATTTTAATTGTTTGGAGCTCAAATCCAATAGAAATGGAAGATATTTTTTGTAAATTTTAATGAACAGATTATACACACTGAAAAATTAATTCAAAATCAGACAATAACACAACAGATACCTTGGGAAAACCCTCCTCTTGAGGGAGAAAAACCCAGCAACAAAGATCTCACTTATATATATAAATAGTGGCAACAATTCTCTTTACAATGAGGCCAATTACAAGGCCAATCTTCAGCACCTAACACAAGATGCAATGGCAGATAATAATCTGCAAATATCTAACTCTGCCCTTGAATAAATTCGCAATCTGCACTTGATGAAATTCACACTTGAAATGAGAGAATGAATCGAACTTGCTTGATGTCTAATGGATGGAATGTGAACTTGTATTTATACATTGTATTAGAGAGGTCGCACCTCTTCAAGAGTAAAGTCGGCCATAATAAAAATATAATTACAAAATAAAATATGTGAATTGCAAGGAAGGTCAGCCCTTTTAGAAATTATATTGTTGCCAAGTGAAGTGCCCCTTCACATTAAATATCTCATATAAATAAATAGCTGGTAGGCTATATTTATGTCTTCATTCGTGGCTGGAAGGATGAACCCGAAGCTACCATAACATTAACAATTTTTCCTAAATTTGAGAGCTTCAATGCTTATCCAAGAGCATAGAAGTGGTTTTTTAAAATAGCCTTTAGAGAAAAAGAGATCATTATACTAGCACTTCAAAAAGAAAATACTAGCACAAATTCATCATTTTGATAGCACAGAACCTTTGTAAGTCAAGTTTATAGTTAGAAGTCTTTCTCATAGATCAAACTCCTTTCCTCAAGTCAATCGTCTCAGTTAAAACATAGTTTCAAACAAATCTCTTTGCTAGGCCATAAGGCACCTAGGTTATTTAAATAGTTGATTTCCACTGTTAAATTTCACAAGTATTTTGCATGCATGGAGATTCTGCCACAAACCCGCATAAGATAGATTGGTACAAAAATGAACTAATTGTGAAAAAGCTAACCTCTAAATGACTAATCTGAATACCAGTCTAAATCCTCTTTAGTTAAGACACAAATCAAAGGCATAGTGAAAAACTTCAAAAAAGGATGCTTAAAAAATATAACAAACTAGTAGGAAGAACAACCAACATACCATACACACTTGAACATGGCAATTAGAAGATCAAATATATAGTCAAAAAGATGAGTCTTTGCTTTGAAAACTTGTTGGTTAAGATGAAACATGTCACTCTAAAGTCCCAATAGCTGATAAATAAATATGGTCCATTGTGACAAGCTTGGAAGTTAAAGCAAAACAACAAAAACTATGAAAGCATCAATGCCCAATCCAAATTTAAAAGCTGTTAAACCTTAAAAGAGGTACTGTACTTTTATGTTATATAATACCTTTGAAGGCTAAATCCACTTGCCATCAACCCAATCTAGATGAAGACGCAGCTAAGATACATTGTACTCCAATTTCTCCCTGGAATGGCTAAAGTGAACAATATACCTATTATCAGCTAGAACATTTTCTATAATCAAATTTGAATAAGGAGCCTAGTCAAATAGATAGAGGTGTATAGTATGCATGAAAATGAAGTTACCATAGAGAATCACAGTGGATTGTGGTTTTCACAGTGGACTGTGTTTTTTCATGGAGGGCACTGATTCAAGATGGAAGAAAATAACAAGTCAATGATAGAAGGAAAGGCATGTCTTAGGGTATAAAGGGAAGGGGTGTTGATCATGAATCGGTATAATTG
Source organism: Sequoia sempervirens (assembly GCA_007258455.2). Lineage (NCBI taxonomy): Eukaryota > Viridiplantae > Streptophyta > Pinopsida > Cupressales > Cupressaceae > Sequoia > Sequoia sempervirens. Next base: position 259,709,172 of record VDFB02281492.1, read on the forward strand.
TTTGTATAAATAGATTTTCGTGTGACTAATAAAACATGATCCAACATCATTTTTGGTAGATAGCCCATACTATATGTAGACATCTAATTTGACCACTTCCATATGATCAAAGACGTCTCCTTATTCATCCAGTTGCTTATCCCCTATGTTAATATTAATTAAATCATTTGTTTAATTAATACCTTGCATCTTACATAGGGTTCATAAAGTATTTAATTTAATAAATACTTTACCCCTCTTTCTCCTCTAAATTAAATAAATACACCAATTTATTTAATTGTCATATTACCTTTTGGAATTTAAATTCATTTTTAATTCCTCTTTTTCTCTCTCATTGTCCATCCTCCAACTTTTGCAAGTTGGTCTCTAATCCATCTTAACTCCGTCATCTTCTTTTAATTAACTATGGTTAACATATGCACACCCCTAATCATCATTAGGGTCACATCCTCCATAATCTCCCACTTGCTTCTAATAAGTCATTAGTCCATCTAATTAAGTACTTGCACAACCTTAATCATATGGCTAGACCAACTTAATCCTCTTCCCATTTATGGCATGTGTCCTTAGGTCAACCATATTATAGGCTTTCTCCTTTTGGGCAAGGCACTCCACTTTCCCATGTGAATTTTTAATTCACTTTTTAATCCCCCAATGCACTCAAAAGGAATTTTTAATTCCTTCACTTCTTCCCACATGTCCTCTCTTTATTCTTTATTCTTTCCCTCTCCCATGAGGATATTTGAGGAATTTTTTTTTCACATGTCCTTTGACCCACATAGGACAAGGACCTCCTTTATGAGGAGATCTTGTCCAATCCCAAGGTACTTTGTACCCCCTCCATGTCATGTACTATCCTTCCACCTCATGTCCACTTCACCTTTTAGGGCTATATCACATGCCACATGTCAAGATGTGAGAGCTTGTGAGTTCTCAACTCACCTTAGCCCTACATCTTGATCATTGGTGGCTCAATCTTGGCCATCCATCTCTTCTAGGAATTCTCAAAATTCCTATAAATACCCCCTCTTTTCTCTCATTTTGGGGGGGAGATCATTTTGCTAGCCAAACTCTTGCAATTTTGTTTCTCAATCTACACTTAGCCATTTGCATCCATTTTGTCCAACTATTTTGCATCTCACACTTCACATCATGCATCTACTTGCCATCAAGGAGCATACATCTCATCTACAATCGAAGGGCCAACCAAAGAACAACTCTACAAGGTAAAAGGTTCCATTTTTATGTTGTTGAGTTCATCATTTGCCCAATCTTGAAGTGTAGGGTGTTTTTAGTTGTTATTTGCACTCTCTTTAGTTTGTTGCTCATCTTTTAATGATTATATTCCCCTATCACATTTTTGGCATGCCAGGTGGGACCCACAAATGGGTCATTTTCTTTCACGTTTGTTGTTTTTGGCATTTTCGCAGGTTCAGATTACAGAGTGGCAGACCTGACCTCTTCGGTGGCAGACCTGATCTCTCCAGTGGTGGACTTGACCTCTCCGGTGGCGGACTTGACCTCTCTGTTGGAAGACCTAACCTCCAGTGGCAAACCTGACCTCTCCGGTGGTGGACCTGACCTCTCTGTTGGCAGACCTGACCTCTGGTGGCATACCTGACCTCTCTGATGGCGGACCTGACTTCTTCGGTGGTGGACCTAACCTCTCTATTGACAGAACTGACCTCCAATGGCGGACCTGACCTCTCTGGTGGCGGACCTAACCTCTCTGGTGGCAGACCTAACCTCTCTGTTAGCAGACCTGACCTTCAGTGGCGGACCTAACCTCTCTGGTGGCAGAACTGACCTCTCTGGTGGTGGACTTAACCTCTTTGGTGGCAGACCTGACCTCTCTATTGATAGAACTAACCTTCAGTGGCGAACTTGACCTCTCAAAGGTGAAATTTCAAGTGTTTACCAATTTTTCTTTGGTAAATTAGGCACATAGTCTAATTAGAGGGGTCAACAAACCTTGTTTGGCGTGCTTGTGGAAGGCTATTTGACATATCCAATCCCCTTGCACCATTTGGCAATCTTGGGTGACAAGAAATCGTAGCTTTCCAAGTCCTTTGAGTCACCCTATTTTTATTTTCTTAGTAGGACCTGCTTGGGGATTTCATCACCCCAAGGGATGATTCCAACCACACGTACTAGTGGGGTATATAAAGGGGGAAGAGCAAAAGTTGTACCTCAATCCAACCACATTGTAATTGGTGAAGCGTCGGGATGACATGAAGAGTTGGTCTGAGCCTTTAGTATCTCGCTAAGGTTCCCGACTCACGCTTGTAACAGGTTGGTGTTCATGGTTTTGGCCTCATGTACTGGGTGTATATCGAGGACTCCTTAGCAACCATGTTCATCCTAGAGTAGAAGACTTTGTTGGCCATACCTGTTTCAACTAATCTTAGGGTTGTGCTGTCTGAATTGTCTTTCTCGTGCAAAACCAGTCATTTTCAGTTTAGCCAAACCTTTTTATCAGTGTTTTCTATATTTTGGGACCTTTGCCTTACTCATCCATCAAAAAATCAAGCTTAAACTTATCCTTTGGCGGACCTGACCTTATCCTTTGGCGGACCTAACCCCATCCTTTGGCAGACCTAACCTCATGATGTGGTGGACCTGACCACATGTTGTGGTGGACCTGACCTCGTGTTGTGGCGGACCTGACCTCGTGCTGTGGTGGACCTGACCTCATGTTGTGGCAGACCTGACCTTTGACTAGCCTATATTATCACTTGGCATCCCTTGTCTCTCCGTTTTGAACATCGATACGCCTATTCACCATCCTAAATGAAAATCTGAACATCCGTTCCGAGTCTCCATCCCCTCATTCTGAGAGTCATTCACTTCGAGCACTCTTTTGCTAGTTCCGAGTTCTCATTCTTTCATTCTGAGAGTCATTCATCTGTCCTGAGAAGCTCCCCATCCGTCCTAAATCCACTTTCATCTCCAATCTCTGCTATTCCATATAAGCCCTATTAGAGTAGTCATCCGAGTTGACCTAGGTGTTCATCCCTAATCATAATCATTGTAACTGACTTAGGATTGCTATCCATCTTAAGTCGGTCATCCTTCTCGACCCAATCAATCTGCTTCTATCTCAAGTTGGATTCGGTGTCGTTATCATACATCTACCCATCAATCAGTTAATTAACACCTCGTGTCACCAAGTATCCTTCTTAAACTCAGTCGTGGATTTTAGTCCTCATCATATTTATCATCAAATCAATCCTAATCATCAGATCGATCCAACCCCCACATCATCAAATCTATCCATATCAAAATCCAAAATCTAGGTTAATCCAGTGTCTACCAATCAATCCAATCCAATTTCATCAAATCAATCCACGTCGGTCTGACCGATCATCATCAGCTAATCTCCCATCAAATTGAATCAATATTTCATCATCTAGGTCTTTCTAATATCTTGATCCATCTCATCATCTTGCATGCCTGTTCAGACCCGATCACAAGCAAAAAAAATGGCCGACCAACAAGCCCAAAATGCCTAATCAAACAACCCTCAAGATCCCAACAACACAATGACCGTCTCATCAGATCCTAACTATGGTGCTAACATCCCTGACGATCCCCACAATGGCACCTCATCACAATCCAATGTGGATAGCCAAAACACATCACCACCTAGGGAGGAAAACATGGCTAATCAACCTGAGCTCACATTCGAGGAACACTTCAATAACCCTGTTAATGCACAAATGACAGAACGCCTTCTTGAAAAACATGGTGAGGAAATCTTGGCTCACTTGATTGACAAAGGTGTCAAGTTGCCATCAGGTGTCAACTTATCCAAGTATGGCACCTCCACATCTAATATACCCCAAGGTTCACATGACATCCCAAGTAGCTCATACATCCCTAATGTTCCTTCCGCAGAAGGTTGGCATCAACCTGAATTCAGCAACGTTGTTCTGTATCCCATTGGCAATCCCACGCATCCCACCATCTCAGTCATAGGGATACCCCAAACCACTGATCCCAATGATCCTTTTGCCTTTGGCATGCCACAAAATTTCCCACAATTGCAACCACTAATTCCACCGACACCACCCCCCTCGAATCCGCCTCCTGTCAACACTGGGGGTAGCCCTTTCGCTATCTTGCCTCCACCTCTTGGGGCTACAAATCCTCCACCATCATCATTCATACCCCAACAACCTCCGCAATCCAACATCCCTCCACAAAATACATCCCAATCCTATGCTCCCACTAGTGCTCAACAACCCCCCTCGCAAAACATCTCAACCGCACCTCGACCTCAACAACAACCATTGGTCAATCCTTTATTTTCAACACAACCACCACCACATCAATCGCAAGGAAATCAACCTCAGCCTTCATCCCCAACTATATCTTCGTTCCTTGCAACCATCTTACACCCGCAAGCGTAACCACCACATAACATCCCATCTCACCCAACACAGCCACCAGCAATGCACCAACAACCACCCCATCATTACAATTATTATAACCAGCAACAATATCAACAACAACCATCTTTTGTGGCCTCGCAACAGTCACATCAGCATCTCCAATATCCACAAACCAATCAACAACACCTTCTCCATACTTCCCAACAGTACGCCACCCATAATTACCCAACCAATCCATATCCCGCCTCGCAACAACAACCTCTTTATCAACAAGGCCCCTTGGCGCATCAGCAGGGGATACTACCTCCTCATTATCCATACACCCATCTCCAAGCATCATCTGAAAATCCACAATCACCCTACCATCAATACCCATCCAACACACCAGCCAGTGCAGACATACTAGAAATCAAAGCTGCTCTGAAAGATCTTCAGGCAAGGACTAGCAAACAATCATTCAAGTTCGAAGATATATGCCCATATCCATTCGATCCCTCCATCTCATTGATTCCCTTCCCCAAACATTTTGAGATGCCAAAGTTTGAAAAATATAGGGGGAACAAAGATCGTAAGGCCCACTTGTAGGAGTTTTACTCCAAGTGTCAAGAAGTTATCCATAATGACAACTATCTCTTGCACCTGTTCCCGCGGAGTCTGGCAAGCAATACCCTAGGGTGGTTCATGACCCTCGAAAAAGGATCCATAAAATCTTTTGCATACCTATCAGAAAGGTTTGTCTCCTACTTCTCCTTCAATTTGGAGAAAGACATCGATACCTTGGATCTCCTCAAAGAGAAACAACATGAAGGGGAAACCTTTACTAACTACCTCCAAAGGTGGCGTGTGCTAGCAAGCCGAATGAAAACCCCTTTGAAAGAAAACGACATGGCCACCCTCTTCGTGGAGAACTCTCATCCCGACATGGCTCATAGCTTTAGATTACATTGTGTCACCACTTTCGCGGAGGTAGTAGAGAAGGGACCCATCCTTGAGTGTGCCCTTGTTGCCAAGGGGCACATCAAAATATATAATCAAGATAAGGAAAGGTTATTCAACGACAAGCCATGTTTTTGGAACAAGAACAAAAATGCAGTAAATGATGGCATTACTGATACTAAACATGTCCACGTGGCTAACACATCCTAGAGACAACAACAACCCATACCTAACGCCATATTCGTACTGCAGGGGGCACCCCGTCCTCCTTAATAGTCCAATCAGAATAACCAAGGGAACACTAAACGCCAGTATGCTCAATTAGGAGAACCTCTGAGCGTCATCTTCAATAAGCTATTACAGATCAACTATTCGATCACATACCTTGTCACCAAGCCACTCGACGAATCCAAACCTAAGCCCGCATGGTTTAGGGAAAATGAATATTGTGAGTTCCATAAAATCAAAGGACACTCTTTGAATAAGTTTCAGGGTATGAAAAACTATGTCCAAGATCTCATAGATCGAGGTGATATCAAGGTTGACCCCAGTCAAGCTTTGTCGTCCAATGCTCAATTACAGATATATCAAAATGTCTTTCCAAACTATAATCAAGGCCCGAGCACCTCCAACAGTAATCCTGAAAACAACAGCACAAATAACGTGAGCTATAAGAATGTACCCCTCAATTACAAGGGTATTATTCATTACATTGAGCAGGTAGAACCTCATGTATCCATGATACATGTCAAATCCAAAGACCCTCAGTGTGTTGTTACTATGTGACGAGCCTGCATCACTGTCCCTGTGGCCCCCACACTCGCCAAATCAACTCCTATAAGATCTCAGTACAACATCCTTGATCACTTAGGAAAGACCCCTACACATATCTCCATTTTGGATTTACTTAAGTCTTCCCCTGTGCATCAAGAAATCCTCAATAGAGCCCTACAGGAAACCCATGTACCTAATGACATTGATCCTACACAATTCCAAGCTTTGGTAGGACACCTAGCTTTATCTCATAAACTGCACTTCAGCCAAAACGATATGCCAAACATCGATGTCAATCATAATCACCCCTTACATATCGAAGTTGTGGTTGCTCGTCATAAAATAAAAAGAGTCTTGGTAGATAATAGCTCTGCCCTCAACTTATGTACTCTAAAATTCATAAAACATATGGGGTATACTCAAGCGGATTTAAGTAATCAGATCATCACGATCAAAGCCTATGATAATGCAGAAAGGAATTCAGAAGGGATTATCAGTCTTCCTATCCAAGTGGGACTTGTGCTTTAGTACATTACTTGTCATGTCCTTGATCTGGACTTGCCATATAATCTCCTCCTTGGCTGTCCATGGCTCCATGCTATGCAAGCCATCCCCTCCACATACCATTAGTGCCCAAAATTCCCATTCAATGAACAAGAAGTCACCATCTATGCTGATCCCCAACCATTTGAATATTGTCGTGCTTTAGAAGTGTCGTTTCCCCATTTACATTATTGTTCCGGGGTTGAAATGGGGGCATCCCAATCATCATCCGCTAATCCACCGTCCATCATGATAACCCCTCCATCTTCCAGCACTGATCCTATAGTCACCAAAAACCAAATCATTAACAAAGGGTGTGGTGAATACGAAATGCATACTGCTCTTAATGTAGCAACCATGCCACCGTCACCACAAGAGTATGGTCAACCTTTGCATGCTACTCCAAAGGAAGACAAGACTGTCACTTTCAGTGGTAAAAACATCCCTACCACCACTTTTAGATCCCCAAGTGTCAAGATAGATGCACCAGAAGAGGACATAAGCCAATGGGTCTACCGAGAAGAGTCTGAACCAGAAACTCCTCTAAAGGAATATTTTCAGGAAAAGTACCCCTGGCCAACAAAGTTCATGGAAAACCATAACTATCAAGGTAGGGGCCTAGGTAAAGAAGAACAAGGGTGGTTGCAACCCATTGATACATCAAAACTACCAAAAAACATAGGCATTGGGTATGACAGAAAGCAAAAAGGCCCTGAAACATTGTCTAATACTTCCAATAGTGTCGCCATGGACAATGGCTCATTGGAAGACATACGCGAGGAGGAATCCATCATACGTGCATACGATGACGTCGATCACACCGACCTATCATCCATGTTCGAATGCCTATCTGTCTGCACTATTAGCCTATCCCTTTGTCACCCTGAGCTTATTGATTGGGACCTACGTAATAGCACATTGTCAGTATGTCTGTGGATACATATGTCAACCTTATGGGATTGGGGGAGGATGAACACTCCAGTTGCAAAAATAAGAATAAGAAAACTAAAAAGTGGTCATCTAGTGAAAACCTCCCTGAGGCACTTCTTGACCTTGAAAAGGTAAAACTAAAGGACGCATCTGATGGCGAAAACCTTGAAGAGGCGCTAGAAGATGGAGATGTTCATCTTCCCCTTATGGGAACTCAGTTATCTGCCTGATCATCTATTCTAATTGAAGAGACTCAAGAAGTTAATCTGGGAACTATTGAAAGTCCTAAAATCACCTATGTAGCTAAGTCACTCTCAGAGCAAGAGTATTCGATAATCGTGCAACTACTCTAAGAGGGAATCATTAACTTTGCTTGGTCATACTCAGATATGCCAGGCTTAGACCCCGCCTTAGTGGTTCATCACTTAGACATTCGCCCAAATGCCAAGCCTGTCAAACAAAAGCTCCGCAAGATGCATCCGCAGGTCGCATTATTAGTCAAGAAGGAATTGGAGAAGTTACTAGAGGCGGATTTTATCAGACCAATTGACTACTCTGAGTGGACCTCCAATATAGTACCAGTTGCCAAACCAAATGGGGACATTTGGGTCTACACAGACTTCAAGGATCTTAACAAAGCCTACCCAAAAGATGACTTCCCTCTGCCTAATAGTGACATGTTGGTCGAGCTGACAATAGGACATGAGATGTTATCCCTTATGGATGGCTTTTCTGGTTATAATCAGATTCGAATTACACCTGAGGACCAACACAAGACCGCCTTCAGAACACCTTGGGGCACTTTATATTACAATGTTATGCCCTTTGGTCTCAAAAATGTGGGGGCAACATATCAGAGGGTAATGACGGTCATCTTCAATGACCTTATACATATCATTATGGAGGATTATGTCGACAACCTATTAGGGAAATCCAGAACATGAGCAGAACATCCCACCATCCTGAAAAAGATATTTGAGCGGTTAGAGCATTACAAGTTGCGGCTAAATCCAAAAAAGTGTGTCTTTGGGGTCACGTCAGGAAAGTTGTTGGGTTTCATAGTCTCTCGCAAGGGCATTGAGGTTGATCCTGCCAAGGTAAAGGCTATCCTGGACATGCCACCTACGCTCAATCTGAAACAGTTAAGAAGCTTCCAAGGGAAGATACAGTCCATCCGTCGATTCATATCCCAGCTAGAAAATAAGTGTCAGTCATTCACTCATCTTCTGAAAAAGGATTCCACCTTCCGATGGAACCAGTAGTGTCAAATGGGTTTTGATAAAATTAAGGAATATTTAGCTCATCCACCGATCTTGATGCCACCTATTCTAGGCAAACCCCTCCTACTTTACATCTCTGCCACTTCAGTCGCATTGGGGGCATTGTTGGCACAACATGATGAATCATCGAAAGAGAGGGTGATCTACTACATCAATCGGACATTGGTCAGCTACAAATTAAACTACTCCCCCATAGAAAAAGCCTACCTTGCACTCATCTTCAACACATAGAAATTCTGACATTACATGCTCAGCCATCCAGTTAAATTAATTGCCAAAATTGATCCATTAAAGTATTTGTTATCTAGAACCACTCTGACAAAATACGAAGCTCTCCTCACCAGCCTCAGAATTGCAAAGCAGTGGCACATAACTTATTTGAAAGTCTTTGGTGATTCTTTGCTAGTCATTAGACAGGTTAATGATGAGTTCCTAACCAAAGATGATAAGCTATTACCCTACAAGTGCATGGTGGATGATTTCAAGAAATATTTCACCTCTATACAATTTGAACAAATTCTTAGGGTACAAAATAAATCAGCTGATGCAATGACCACTATTGGTTCCCTGATTGACATGCCTAAAGACCGAACAGAATGTGAGTTCCTTGTGGAACAACTTTTAATCCCAGCATATGATATCCTTGAGACTGACATGGTGTGCGACATTGTGGGTCCCACCTCCCCATGGTACCAAGACATCTACACCTACCTTCATGATAATATTATACCCTCGAATCTTACACATAATCAATGCAAATCCTTCGTCCATCGTTCTTCTCGATACATTATCGTCGGTGATACATTTTATCATCGCGGGTATGATGGAATCCTCCTTAGATGTCTGAATGAGATCGGAGCCCATGCTACACTAATATAAGTACATGGTGGTGTTTGTGGAGCTCATTCAAATGGTATGGCTCTTGCCAAAAGCATCCTACAAGCTGGATATTATTGACCTACATTAGAACATGATGCTTGTGAGTTTTTGAAGAAGTGTCTTTCATGCCAACAACATGCAAATTTGATTCACACCCCAGCACAAGATCTTCAACCCCTCCTGGCACCATGGTCATTTTCTCAATGGGGTTTTGACTTGATTGGAAAGATATACCCACCATCATCCGATGGCCATACATTCATAATTACTACCACTGAGTACTTCACCAAGTGGGTGGAAGCAATGCCCCTTTTATAGATCACCAGTACTTAGATTTCCAAATTCATCCTCTACCATATTCTCTGCAGATATGGTATCCCATCCACCATCCTCTCTGACAATGGAAAACCTTTTTAAAACCAAGTCATGAAACACCTTTGTGACACCTTCCATATGCAACATCGTTGGTCAATGCCTTATTACCCTTAGGGCAATGGTCAGACAAAAGAAACCAACAAGACCCTTATCCATATCCTTGAAAAGGTTGTCAATAACACTAGACAAGATTGGCACCTCCATATTCATCCTACCCTCTGGGCATATCTTACATCCATCTGCACCCCGACAGGTGCCACCCCCTATTCTTTAGTATATGGTGTTGAAGCCGTCTTGCCAATTGAAGTTGAGCTTCCATCACTGAGGATTTCTCTAAAGAATCTTATCAGCGAAGAAGATGCTCATGTTGCATGACTTGCACAACTGGAATTATTGGATGAACGGAGAATAAAATCCTATGATCATCTGCAAGCATACCAAAATCATCTCAAACGTAATTACAATAAGAAGGTTTTTCCTCGACAATTCCAGGTTGGCGAGCTTGTTCTTAAGGAGAACCAGCGTACTCAGCAAGACCGAGACAAGAAAGGAAAATTTGAAGCAAATTGGTTGGGACCTTATATTATAGTTGCTAAATATGGATTTGGGGCATACAGGTTGACTACTCTTGAAGGAGAACCCCTTGATGAACCCATCAATATCATGCATCTGAAGAAGTTCTACACCTAAATTCGCTCGGTAACCCCACCTAGTCAAAAAAGTCAAAAAAATCAAAAAAATCAAAAAAATAAAAAAAAAAATAGCAAAGAGAAATAAGTTCATCCTATGGTGAAAACCACCTCTTGGTGTCACCTTGGATAAGTATGGATGGTGAAAACCTGGTAATAGGCATCATCCATAAAGGGCTTAATCATTATCTACCTGACATCCTAGTTATTTTATACTTTCATCTGAACTATTGTCCTCACCCATCTCATCCTAGGCCGCTTGGTAAATATTGATTGAGCATTGGACAACCCATCTAGCCTATCCCCCATCTTGAGCTTTTCAATATCCCACTTTGAGCTTACGTCATTCATTCCCTTTGTTGATTGGTCTGTGTCATCATGTAGGATCATCCATTGTGTCGGTCGCCATCTAGCTCTTATCCTCTCGCATCACAGGTTGAACTACGTTGCCCCTGCACATAGGTAAGGTTGATCATTTGATTCACCCCCGGGGTATTTGTCCATCATCATCGGTCACCATTGTCTTCTTTTCACTTTATCCATGGTCTTTTCTAGAACTACAAGGGCTCTGCACTTTCACGTAGGCAAGGCTAATCTATGATCGGCCCCTGAGCCCCTAGGTTTGTAGGTTGTGTCGGTATTTTGTGCTTCCTTATCAAGTTATGCCCACATCTAACTAGTTCTTAATAAACAAAATTCCCTCGTGTTACAAGATCTAGTCCATGAATAACATCCCGCGTCAACTGGGTCATTATAGTTTAGCATCCATCTTTGGTCTCAACAGGATGAATCCTTCCTAGCAGACCTCATCAATCCCATCCATCACCTTGATCCTATGGCAAATGACCTGTTGTCTTGATTGTGATCTCTTGATGCTTTTGAATTTTATTTATCATTTGGATTCCTTACCATCACCTGTTAGGGTCACCTTGATCCACCATACCATGGCGTACCTTGACTTGCTGACATGGGGGCATACCTTGATCGTTTGTTTTGACTGTTGTCTTCTCAGTTATCCCTCGTAAGACCCACCAAGATCTTTAAGGTCTTGTGTTACGCTGGGACAACTTTGTGTGTTTGTGGTTATCTCAACACCAGGCCCGACCGAGGTCATCGCGACTTCGGGGTGTTGGAGATAACCTTCTTGTTTGTTGTTTTTGTTTCATGCGTAGAATACTCATTCGCCTTGATCTTCCATATCAAGGTACTTGGTATCTAACGCTATAGTAAAAATCAATGCTCCAAAGATGGCCAAATCTCATTTTCACTGCATTTTCATCACTTTGCATGCACCCTTCATTTCCATCATGACCATCACCATGACTTATGATTTCGGTTGTGCAAGTGCTCTCATTCTCTTTCCTCTTGAGTCCTCTTCCTCTCAGGATATTAATGGTTTTTTTTATCAAATGCACTCCTCCATATGCCTATTGCCTATCCACATTCTCATGATGGTCTTTATTGACACTTAGGTGCATTATAAACATTTACCTTTCATTCATATATCCACATGAACATGTGCATCCATAAATCATAAATCATAAAGCATACATAATTATCCATTTACATAAACAAATGTGCATCCATCATCATAATCATAATAACATACATATGCATACATAAATCATAATTATAAAACATACATAAATCGTCCATCCACATGAACATGTGCATCCATAAATCATAATCATAAAACATACATAAATCGTCCATCCACATGAACATATGCATCCATAAATCATAAATCATAAAATCATTTACATAATCACTCATCCACCAAAACATGTGCATCCATAAATCATGAATCATAAAGCATACATAATTATCCATTTACATAAACAAATGTGCATCCATCATCATAATCATAATTACCTACATATGCATACATCAATCATAATCATAAAAACATATATGATCATGAACATATACATTCATAACTTATAATCATAAAGCATAAATCATCCATCTATATAAACATGTGTATATATATGAAACCACATCATAAATCATCCCATATAGCCACATACAAGAAACATCATGCCTAGTGTCAATAAAGGCCCTCGCATAATCAAAATAATAAACATCCTATCATAACACAATGCATCTCCACCATATATCACCAAATAAGATACAAAATATAGAGATGTCGATCACTTCTGATCTTTGGAAACATGAACAAAATATCCATCCTGTATCTGCCAAAACACAATCATTATCCTGCCCACTACATCTGTCCACTCTACTATGAGCTGCCCACATCTGATCTCTACGGAGAATCAGGTACTAGCCCTCTGTGCACTGGAGTCTCCTGGTACTCACTGGTAGGAGTCCCCTAGTAACTGCCATATGGAGACGGAGTCCGCCGATAGTCACTAAATCCCCTGGTGTATGTCCCTAATGACTGGGATGACCCTGGTGGCTATGGGGCCTGACTGACGTAGCACATAGTGCGCTGCACTGGATCCGGAATGACCTGCTCATATACACCCCTCTAATAGCTCGCCTACTGCATGAACTCATCCCTCTGCCCAACTATCTGTCTCATGGCATTCTGCTCATGCTTATACCAATCTCGATCTACACTGATAGCCCGCTGCTCCTGTACCTAGGCCTGCTGAGCTAATATCAACTGTCGTATCTGCTCTGTGCCCCTGTCCCTCTCTGCTTGCAATGCCTGTAACTACGTGTGTAGCTCCTGAACATCTACCCCTGGCCCTCCCCCCTCAACCAGCCCCCTCTACAACTGAGCCCGTGCTACATCCCTCTCATTCTGTAGTGTCTGCATCCGTAACTCTGCGACATCCCTCTCCCTCTATGCAGCCTGTCCCCGTGCCACTACTGCATCTTTGTCTCTCTGCAAAGCCTGCAATCTTAGCTCAGCTGCATCCCGCTCTCGTCGCAAGCTAGATGCCTGCAATGTCACTGTATCTCTCTCTCTATGAAGAGACTATACCTCTGCCTCGGCCACCTGCCTCTCACTCTGTGCTACCTGGACCTGCGCCTGTAACACATCTCTCCCTACCTCCGACACCTCCACCTGTGCCTAGTCCACATCTCTCTCTGCCTCCACTATGTGCACCCTGTCCTTAAGCTCATATAGCTCCCTCTACACACTCTTTGCATCCTCTACATCCCCTGTCCCCCTGCTGTGTCACCCCTCTCCCACCAAACCAAATCCTTCCATCTGCATCATCTGACTCTACACCTCCGCCCGCAATCTCTCCACCTCAACCCACAAATCCACAGCCTCATCGCAGCTCTCATCCCTCTCTTTCACCAATCTCCTCTCCTGCTCTAATACTAGCCTGACCAGCTCCGTGTAGTCTCTTTCACCTTGAGCAAATCGGGCCCGCCACTCATCCCTCTCCGCCTCTACTCCGATCCACTCTGCCTCTGTCTCCTGCACCTGCTGCTAGCTCCGTCGCAGTCTCTCCACTGTCTCTCTCAGTACCACCCATGGATCCTCCTCTCTGGGTGGTGCTACTGCTAGCAGTGCTACATCATGCACATCTGAATCGACCTCCATCTCTCGTGGATGGTACCCCTCACTCTCTGCTGATAGCTCCATCTCATCCACCTCTATCATCTCGGGGGCTCCTTGTTGTGGCTGTCTTCCTCTGGCTCCGTCTGTCCCCTGCCCCTCCTCCCCTCTGGCTGTCTCCTGTCCTCTGCTAGCCCTGGCTGTCTCTTGTCGACCCTTCTCCCCTCTGGCCCCGCTGGCCTCGCCCTGTGTACCCTGTGGCTCTCCTCCTCGGGCTCCCAGCCTCCTCTCCTGTCGACCTTGCCCTCGAGCTCTTGGCCTCCTCTCCACCACCTCCTCAACCTCATCCTCCGCCACCTCCTTAGCCTCAGCCCCTCCCCACTCTGCTCCATCTCCTCCCGGCCTCGTCTCCTATCGACCCCGCCCTCAGGAAAATGCCTCATCCTTCGCCACCTCCTCAGCCTCAGCCCCTCCCCCCTCTGCTCCGTCTCCTCCCCGACCCCTCCGTTGTCGTCTCCTCCCCAACCTCCTATCACCTGCTCCTGTGCCCCTCATCCTCCTCTGTGTCCTCTCGGTGGTCTTTGCAAACTAAATTCCTGCAATCGCCTCTCATCCTCTGACCCAAATCCTCATCCCTCCTCGATCAGCACCACTGGTGTAATCCACTTGGGCGGATGTCACCTAAACCACTCATCATACCGCCTTGTCATCCCTGCATCTTGCGGCCCCTCTCGCCTATCAGGATAGGCCCTAATCACTAGTCCCTCAATATCACCCCATACGCTGCACAAATTTAATGCTGCTCCCCATGGCCGCTCCCGCGTCAGTCGTCGAAATGCCACTCAGCCTTCTGAAATATCTTGTCTCACTTCGAACTACCTCATCACCTAATCCGGTCGATGCAACTCCACTACTCGTGGCCTGCTCCTAATCATGTAACATCACGTAAAGAAGTAACCACTATGCAAATCCTCCTCCATCGACCACCCCCTGAATCGCTGCATCATGTATGGCCTCCACACTATATTCACTAACCGCACCTCATCAAACTGTCTTCTTCACATGTCTACCTCCTGCATCTCTCGGTACCGTAGTATAGCTCCTGCCTCTACTCCCCACCACCACGCTATGGCCTCCCTGTCATCATGCTCACTAACTCTCGCTATAATCGACCTAGTCACGCGGATATGCTCCCAAGCCCACACCTGTAATAGTGTGACATGTGTCACACTCAAATGCTTCTGGTAACAAATCATGTGCATGTCTCGATACAACTGTGCTAACATGCAAGTCCCCCACGCGAACTGTCCCTCTCAGCCCTCAATGATGTGATGAATCACCTCGACCATCCTCATGTGAAGAAACTGACCACTCCGGTCTAGCAGAAGTATACCACTAATCAACCCTACTAGGTATAGTGATAGTACCGGTACCCTGCACGACAACATCCTATCCACATCCAACTGACCCCGCTGCACCAGTAGCTCGTCACTACCAAAAACAATACGCACAGACTCATCTAGCACCTCGTCCTCTAACCAACACTCGTTAATTGGGAGCCCTCATATTGGGAGCCTCAGGATCTACCATAAATTCTCCATTTTCACCGTCATCTCCCCTGTCGGTAGGTGAAAGGTCGACGTCATCGAATCCCACCGCTCTATCAATGCTGTCAGCATGGCCCCGTGGGCCTTGACTGTCGGATATGCCATCATATGCAATAGTCCTGCCCCGGCTAGTCTTTGTCGATCCTCCTCGTTCATCCTCGCTATGCATCTCCTCAGCACCTCTGATAGTCTCTCTTGCATCTGCAAAATGCCCGTTTTTTGCATGTACACACTTCATTTTATTATTTCCAAATTTCCCCCTCGTCATTCTTGGGTTTCCCATCCATACTTTTTTCCCCCCTCCGTTGTCCTCCCCCCCTCCAACCTCGGCGGACCCGCCCCCCGGTCGGCGGACCTGCCCTCGCAGCGGCGGACCCGCCGCGGCGGAGGCCCCACCTCCGCGGTGGCAAACCTGTCCGCCCACGGCGGCAGACTCATCCATGTGGGCGGCCGCCTAATTTGTCCCCCTACGTGGATTCCAAAAATTAACAAATCTTAAAAATTTGCCTCCTACCCATTTTTTTTTACCGCCCTCTCGGACAAAACCCACGTTTTCGTTTTTCCAAAACACTTACATAAATGACTCAAAATTAAAAAAGTTAAGTTTTGGGCTAACTTGGCTTGGTACGGCACGGTGGGTGAAGAATATCCGCCTCTTGTCCGCCCGATAAATGATGTCACTATCGTACTCCGACATCGTCCCCGATCTCTCTCACCTCCTCTTCTTCCTCTCCTCCTTCTCCACACTTGCCAGCTGTTACAATGAGCAAAGGTAATTCTCCAATTACCTTTTATTACCTTTTCCCTCTTTCTTCCCTTCTTAAATAAAAAGTATTTTTTTCCTTTTATTTACCACAAATTCCTCCAACTAATTCATCCAGCCTCTTTCTTCCCGAGGCTGCCATTCGCACATTGTTTACCTGATTGACTCCGTTCAAACACTATTCTTCTTATTTTTCTGTGCTCTTTCAAACAACATATACCACTCCTTACTTTTGAGAAGTTGATCGGGACCCCTTTTTCCTCCCCCGTCCGCCTTCTTGAGGGGGCATACCCTACCATTCTCTCCTAACCCGTCGCTTTAAGCCTACCTTCGCTAGACTAGGGCATCCTCAACACATTCCCTCCGTTTGGGGCAGCTCACACACTCCCCTCATACTGGGGCATCTCTTTTTTGATCTCTTCCTCTATAGAGTCTTCTGCATTATATTTTTCTTTGAAACCCTATTATTCTAATAGTATTTCGAAGAGGGGCAAAATGTAGATATCTAATTTGACCACTTCCATATGATCAAAGATGTCTCCTTATTCATCCAGTTGCTTATCCCCTATGTTAATATTAATTAAATCATTTGTTCAATTAATACCTTGCATCTTACATAGGGTTCATAAAGTATTTAATTTAATAAATACTTTACCCCTCTTTCTCCTCTAAATTAAATAAATACACCAGTTTATTTAATTTAGTCATATTACCTTTTCGAATTTAAATTTATTTTTAATTCCTCTTTTTCTCTCATTGTCACATCCTCCAACTTTTGCAAGTTGGTCTATAATCCATCTTAACTCCTTCATCTTCTTCTAATTAACTATGGTTAACATATGCACACCCCTAATCATCATTAGGGTCACATCCTCCATAATCTCCCACTTGCTTCTAATAAGTCATTAGTCTATCTAGTTAAGTACTTGCATAACCTTAATCATATAGTTAGACCAACATAATCCTCTTCCCATTTATGGCATGTGTCCTTAGGTCAACCTTATTAAAGGCTTTCTCCTTTTGGGCAAGGCACTCCACTTTCCCATGTGAATTTTTAATTCACCTTTTAATCCCCCAATGCACTCAAAAGGAATTTTTAATTCCTTCACTTCTTCTCACATGTCTTCTCTTTATTTTTTATTCTTTCCCCTCTCCCCATGAGGATATTTGAGAAATTTTTAATTCCTCACTTATCCTCTCACCCACATAGGGACAAGGACCTCTTTTATGAGGAGATCTTGTCCAATCCCAAGGTACTTTGTACCCCCTCCATGTCATGTACTATACTTCCACCTCATGTCCACTTCACCTTTTAGGGGTATATCACATGCCACATGTCAAGATGTGAGGGCTTGTGAGTTTTCAACTCACCTTAGCCCTACATCTTGATCATTGGTGGCTCAATCTTGGCCATCCATCTCTTCTAGGAATTCTCAAAATTCCTATAAATACCCCTTCTTTTCTCTCATTTTGGGGGGGGGGAGATCATTTTGCTAGCCAAACTCTTGCAATTTTGTTTCTCAATCTACACTTAGCCATTTGCATCCATTTTGTCCAACTAATTTGCATCTCACACTTCACATCATGCATCACTTCACATCATGCATCTACTTGCCATCAAGGAGCATACATCTCATTTACAATTGAAGAGCCAACCAAAGAACAACTCTACAAGGTAAAAGATTCCATTTTTATGTTGTTGAGTTCATCATTTGCCCAATCTTGAAGTGTAGGGTGTTTTTAGTTGTTATTTGCACTCTCTTTAGTTTGTTGCTCATCTTTTAACGATTATATTCCTCTATCACACTATAAATTTATTTATTTCTTCCTCTAAATTTCTCAAAGAAGATAATAATAACAGTCACTTTAGAGATTTCCTTATGCATTTATAAGGCCGAAATATGATGAGCATTATTCCAACAGAAACAGAGAACAATAGAATAATCTATTTTCTTAGAAATTACCCATCTTATTACAGATTGGAATAGGAAGGAAAGTTGAATATTCATAAAATTACAAAAGTTTGCTTAATCATCTAAGGAATAGAAAATATAATGGGTGTTTATTAACCCTTCCTTTTCTTTGACTACTTTCATACAGGAATAAAATGTAAACAATTTCTCTCTATTCTACATGGAATACTGCATAGTGAGAGTTAGAAATTGAATGGCTAAGGGTCTCAGCTTTATTATTATTTTTTTAAACAAACCTACACAATGATTGAAATCTTCTTTAAACTCATTAGTTAGACCAAAACTCAATGCATTTGACAGCTTGAAACTCCTCTGAGGTAAGAAAAAATAGATCACAAAATAACCTATGAACTCAATTAGATTAAGAGTTCACGTGATGATTTAGTCATAACCATTATTTGGCTTCAGTTGATTATGCTTTTATGGATGTCTATACGTTGTTTCAAAGCTCCCTCTATTCTTAACAGGAAAGATTGGACGGTCTGGTTTGAATGTTTTGAAGGCCTTTCTAGGAAATCCATTTTGTCCATTTCTACAATCATAACATTTGACAGTACCCTGGGTGCTTTACGGCAAAAATTCCATGCATCTCATGCTGCTCTTTTTTGTTGATACATGGCATCTTGATTTTTTAAACTGCCAGGTTGGACCCTAGAATGGACATCAGCTAAGGACGAGGTCATATGGACCATGAGAGGAGCTCAAGCCGCAAAGGAAGGAGACTGTTCGGACTTCAAAGCTGATCCCATCCCTCACTTTTGTTCAAAGAATCAAAACATCATGGACATGTTGCCAAAAGTTAATGATGTAAACAAAGCATACAAGAATTGTTGTAAAGGGAGTGTTCTTGTAGTCTTGGCCTAGGAATCCTTTTAATTCCATCGTTGTCTTTGAAATCAAAGTGGGTAGAACCGATTTATGATTTTCATGATAAAAACCCTTACAAATATGACCCTTCTACATTTGAGTGTAGAAGATTGTAAGCTTTGACGAGCAAAGTGCATGTTTTTTCCCCTTCAGCTTTTATAAAATTTATTGCTAGAAATTTACATATATATATCCTAGCCACAAATTAATATATATGAATTGTTCTTTATTAAATTTACAGGTGCTTTTCAATTGCAATGATTACATTCTCACAAATTAATTGGTAATTTTGTGTTTTATCAAATTCCATAAATTTTGGAATTGAACGATGGCTGCGCGACGGGAAGGAGAGGTGCGGCTGTTGAGTGATGCGCATGCTAGAGCTTAAGCCCGAGCTGCAACTTTTTCTACTTTTCAAGGCAGGCTGGGTGACGTGGGGCTGTTTAGGCTAGGCACAGGGCTTTTTTTGTTCTATGTTGCGGTGCAGAGGGGAGTTGGGCAGGGTTTTGTTTTCTCTTTTTTTGGGCATTATTTTGCAGATTCGTGGCTATGTGCGGTGTCGGTCTCATTAGCTATAGTAGGAGTCTATTGAATACTCCAAAAAACTATGCTAGTAAATTGATATCCTAAAATCTCAATTGGGTATTCTATAATTGAATTTCAAGCTTTTAGGTGCACCATCATTAATCTTTTGAATCACAACTCAAATTCTACACCTTAAAAGCGAAAAAACAATCAGAGTACCTCAAGTTAGCCTCTTTCTACAACATTTTTTATGCCATTCCTCCTTTGAACATCCAGAGCTCCAAACAAACCAGAAAAAACAGTGTCGTAAGAAACTTTAGACATATGCTCCATCATACATTTACCAATTTTAAATATTAGCAAACCATCGTAATTTTTTGGCTGCTCGTTAACCATTGGTCATAAGATTTTTCTCTTTAAATTTTAAATGGAAAATATGGAAAACCCCAGCAAAAATAGCACGAGCCAATCAAAAAATTTGCAATAAATAGATGAAATTACAATTTAATAAGAAAATATTTCAAAGTATAGCTTAAACATTAGTCTCCGCCTATAAATAAGCAGGAACTAATAATTCAAGTTAAAAATTATTAGTCCCTAATGTTTTCATCATATCTTTCTTGCATTAGTTTCTTCTCGAAAATCGGGTCAGAGAGCATACAAACAGTTTTATCCTATGGTCTGTAGTTATTTCTCTATTAAAATGAAATTTCAGCCCATTGTTTTAGTTCTCTGATTGGCCGCTCTGATTTTACTCGGTGTTTTTTTATTTCTATTTACAATTTTTGTTCTTCCCACCAATAAACAACGCAGAGAGGAAAAATTTTCACATCTTTCTAATGTTTTCGGCCTGTGGTCATGTCTTAACAATTAGGTTTGATGGTTGGTAGGTGGGATTCTTGGAAGCATTTCACGTGCCTTGTCTCTGCTATCGCATTTTGCACGCATGCCTAACAAAACAGTCAAGCAAATGATTAATTGTGTTGTTTATTAATTTCTCCATTCCGGATAAAATTTGCGTTTCTTGAGAGCGTTTGAATGTAGCCTTGTCACTTCTAGAGCTGTTTATTAGTTCTGTAATTCATATGTGTTGTGGATTTTATATATTCAGCACTGCAGCATGTTGGTAACGATTTCATGGCGCAAAAGTGGGAAATCATGTCCAAGGCTGATTCTGGCAAGCTGTAGCTAGTAGTGTTTTCATCGTGGCTAAGGCATCAATGCTAGTAAAGGTAGGATCTACAGAGTCTCTTACATGCTTATGACATACAAAAAATATAAAGCCTGCTCAAGTTGTTCCTCTTGTGCTTTAAGACTTTATGTCAAGAAAAACATAATTCCACATATTCTTCATAGTAATAAGGGAAAAATAAAATAATAGAGGTGTAAGGTCAGCCCTTACGCTTACCTGTTGTTTCCAAACCTATGCCAGTCGGGATGCCTCTGTAAATTCGCTTTCTTAAGCTCAAGCTGCGTCAGATCTTAGGATTATATTCACTTTGAGGAATCTGTATAAATTTAGCCGTGTACAACAGGGGATTATTCAGGTGTGATGTAAGTTGAATCTTCTGTCTTGATTTACAGCAATGTGTGAATTAAAAATCTTACAATCTTTGCTCCGCATGACTCACCCAACACAGATGACATTGATTCAAGTAAGTTAATTTGTTCATTACAGATAACCTAAATAAACATGGGGACATTTTTGAATTCACTGTACAGGATATTGTTCTTATCCCACTTTATGATGACGTTCTATGTTGTTTCTGGCCAAAACTAATTATTATTTCATAGGGGCATCTGACTAAGACTTAGCTCCTTGCATCCCTTAAATATGCATCTTACCTGCCCAAACAGGTCGAACACCACTAATTAATATGTATAGTATCAGTCCAGAAGTCCACACATATGACTATGGACCATACTCCTTGCATAAAGCTTCTCTCTGTAAGAGGTAGGCAGAGCTCAATGCGTTTCTTAAGAATTTCTCCAATTCTGTCGAGGCAATGACTGAGTCCCTGAGATTGATGGATTCAATCGAGAGTACATTACCCAAGCTTGTCATACAAGAAACATTGAAAATTTCCACAACGAGCCTGAAATGAATTGTATTGCTCTTCTCACCGGGATGTTTAACAGTTATTCCCATTACCTGCCTGTTGCAAATGATAACTATTTATTTTCTGGTTAAGTAAATTTATTGGAAAAGGTACAGAGCCTTAGTCTTCCAAATTTATTAGACCATTCTATTTTATGACAAGGCAATTGAACTGTTTGACTTAATGCTCAAACAAATGTGATTTCATGGACTGCCCTGATTGCAAGATATGCACAAAAAACTTTTAAAAAATGCAATTGGCATGTGTAAAGCCAAACTCCACAACTTTTGCCAGCGTTCAGCCTTTCTGTTCCGAAATGGGAGCTTTCGAACAAGGTATAGACTTCCATCAAAGTTTAAAGGGTCACTTCTGAGGATTCCACATTAGATATCACTTTGGAGATTTGAACTTGAATCTCTTTAATGAAAACCTAACATTTTAATCAATTGAACTCAACCGCTTTGACTACCATTTATTTTTCTAGATTAACAGTCCTTTAATTTCCATCCAAATCTGTATCAAATTCTGTGATATGTCTAACTTTTATACCTCCAGTTGAGTATATCTGCTGCTATACACCAAACAATGGCCAAAATGTTGTCTTAGGATAGCATTTCTCTATCATGGCATAAATGACTATCAATTATTGTCAAAATATTTAACATCTTACAAAGATGATCACAATAAACGCAAAGAAGTGTAAACTAGTGAAAGACACAATGAGCTATTGATAATACAAAAATGAAGTTGTCAAAACATAATTTCATTAATTCTTGAACAGTTAAAAAGGAGATAAATACCATTAACAAAACTGTATTATCTCTTGAGTGATTTTTGTGGAATGTCATGTATGAAACTTCATAAGAAAACAGGACACAAGAAAGTTGTTTTATGAAACAGCGCTGATCTGGGTCTTGCTTGGGCCCAATATCAGTCTGTATTATATATTCTTTCTCGTCTAGCCCAGTTTCACATTTACACTTGAATACATTCTGACTAAAGCATAGTATCGTATTCCAATTTTCTTGACATATGAGGTGACTAAGTGCAACTATGAAAATCTCCAAGATCATGTTTACCTTTTTCCTTATGATATTTCTATAAAGACCCAAAACTGTTTAAGATTGATACTTTTCATTGCTTATGGTGAGAAGCAAGTGGACAGTTCTGGAAACTGTAGCATTAACTTCCAACCCACTACAAAGTCATTGGAGTGGTCATAGTTCTCTTTGATGGCGGGAGCATTTGGAGGTCCATACACATCTATGCCAGGTCAAACACAGAATGCTGGGCAGATAAATGTTCAATCAAATATTGCTGGGAACAGTGGCACTGCAGCTGGCAATGCTTCTTTCTCTCACTTAACTGGCATGTCTAAGAATCAGCTTTATGATGTCATGTCTCAAATGAAGGTACCATCATCCTTATTTCAATTCTTGTTGCATCATAAGCATCTGCCATCTATTTCTAGTGATGTCTTTTGCTAGGATGCCACTTTAAAAATTAATTTATCTGTTTGTATGTTCTCATTGAACAAAATCAACAGCAAGCTCGTCAGATATTGGATGCAAACCCAATGTGTGAGGGTAGGTATTTGCTTCATAGGGTTGTATGGTGACCATCCTGATGATGGATACGATCCATCTGCTTTACTAGACATACAAAGGATAACATGTGAGAACATTACAACTGCAGGTTCTTTAGAAGGCAATGCACAGATTCAATTCAAAGGTATTTGCCTATCAATATTGTTTTCAATGTTATTTCTCAACCTTTCTGGAACTGCACTCATGTCAAAGGATTCTCTGAGTCAGTGTCACCTGAGCCATGTACAGAGCTTTAGGAACCAATCCCTCCCTACTCAGTTTTTTATTCTTCCTCTGCCAGTGGCATATGTAAAGACTATTAGTATAAAGCCAGTTTCTGATTTTATTTCTATTTGATTTATCCTTTATTGGTGGTAGGTTGATTAAGGAATCCTATGATTCATGCATATTTTCAGAGCTTTTTGTACCATGGTTAGTCAAGTGGTAGTTTGTATAATTAAGAATAATGTTCTTATCATCTGATCTACATAATAATCTCTATTAATCTCTCTCATTTTCAACGAGTATTCATCTTTTTAGTGCATTTCCTGCTCAGGACAGATGAATGCTTGTATCCTCGTCGAATCTCTACTCTATATGAAATGACCTATTAGGTCTTTAGCAGTTGATGAATGTATAACTTTGGCATTTGATTTTCTTGTTGATGCTTGCTATAACTAGCTGAGTTTTGTTCCTACTACTGAAGGTAAAGGGAATTTAAATTGTTCATGTTTCTCACTTATTTTTGAGCAAGCATTGGTGGGCTAGAATTTGGTTGTGTGGTTTTTGTACAATGTGTTGTATGCGTAATATGATATAAAATACTTTTATTTTTGTTTAAACTTGCGACTTCCATAAGTCAAATGCCTCTATTTTTTCACCTAACTAGAGGTTTCTTCTTTTTCATCTAATTTAGCTATAGATCTAATCAATGTAGAAAACATAAATTCTTTATTGTTATATTTTCTATTAATAGATAATATTAAATATGTAAAACAATGACATTATATTCTTTGCTTGAAATGTAACATATTTTAAGCCCATTCATGCTAGTTATTTCCAATTTTGACAGATTTCCAAGATTTATTTCTAGATTTGGTTCTTTATCACTCTTCAACCACGCACGTATGCTTTACAATGCTTGCTTTTTTTTCCTTTCATTGATTTGTAATTAATTATCCAATTCAAATCATGGTATGAATTTCTCAATTTATGTGGTGAAGAGGTAGTAGCGAACTCGTGCTTGACATAACTATTGCACCTCCATTACAATCTTGGTGTAAAATTATCAAGTTGGTAACCAAAATAAATATACTACTAAAAGAATGAAGAAAATTTCACAAAGAGAGAGAAATGATTGCTTGAAGACAAATTATTGACCTAAAGTTAAAATTGTATACATAAAAAATACTATTCTATACTTAAGATATTGTAAAATAAATTAATGCATCTTCTATGTAAATATAAATTATACTCTAACATGTTAACTTATAGATAATTTTCTATCAGCGTAACCCTCGCACCCCCTTCTGTGTAAGTGCTAGTCATATTTTGCAGGTTACTTTACCTCGTGAAGAAATTCAGTCCAGGTGATGTAATGAACTGCTCACATTCTAGGTTGAGCCTTACTCTGTTGTATTTTACAGCCTCTTTTACCGTCTAAAGAAAATTGGATGTCCCCTGTGCCTTTATCTTTGGAAGGAAATTGGTCCAGCTGTTGCATTAGGCCAAATATATCTTGGTTTTATATCACATTAATTATTGTACAACAGAGTATGCATGCTTGTGTACTCTGGACCATTGGATTGAATGCCCCTGCTTTTCATGATGCTTCCAGCTTCATTCTATCTATCTTTAGTTCCAGCATTGCTATTACTAGAATTTTGATGTCTACACCTATAAAAGGAAATGCAAGGCCTGTTATCACATTATGTATCCCTTGCCCTATTTTCCCTTTGCGGATTGAATGTATGGAACAAATATTGGAAACATGACAGTCCTCTTACCAAGTTTTAGTCACAAGAATTCTACAAGCACAATTTTCTTTTATTCCTATCCAAATTCTTATTTTGTATTGATTTCTTTTCACATCAAGAACCAATATGATTTTCAAAATTTCATGTGATATCTATGAATTAATTTTTAGGTGATAATATAATTGGTCACTGGAATTCTAGATTTTTTAGACTACAGAAATACAAATGTTCAACCTGATGTGTTTTGTCAATTTTGGTCTGAGATTTTGCAATAGATTATCCTTCAAACTCCAACTGTGATGTGGATCTTTGGGCTTTTGCAGGAAAACTGATCTAGATCACCAGGCACCTCTAATACATGGCAACTTTAACTGGTTTTTCATGTACATAATAAAGTAGACCTTACTATTTAAAGGCACTGGATTTGAAAAGCACTATATGATCCATTGACACAACCTCAAGGTCCTTGAGGTGGTGGTGAAGACAAAAAGGAAGACCTGATTACATGGGAAAGTAGCCAAGAGGGTTACAACAGAATGTGCAAAAAAATCAATAAGTATGCCCTCTAAGAATGTAGACAAATTTATACCTCAATAAGCTAGCTGGGTGCACTACCACATTGTCATCTAGGATTCCAGAGTGAGTGGGATAAATATAGCTGCATACTCATAAATTTATACAGATGAATTAATTGTGTTAGGAATTATATTTATATTCACTTATATTAATCCTGTAAATTTAATAGACCAGCAGAGACCCAGTCATGTGTATATTACGACAATTGATGCAATGCTTTCAAATTTCAAGTGTTCTCTTGACTTGTGAGATGCTTTTGCAATTAAGATATGATCATACACATAAAGAAGAAAATTTTCTTGTTTATCTACTCCTCTGGCTTGTCAATGTATGGACCACACAATGTCGCTCCTCTCCCACTGGTCGAGCAGGAAAACCTCCTCCCCTCCCACTAGTCGATTGTCCAAAGCTCCCCCCACCCTAGGCATGCATGGTTGGTAGGGTCCGCCTTGGGTGGGTTGAGGGAGAAAAGTTGGTCAAGTGGCTCGTGTCTCCCTCCCCCTCAAACGTTGAGTCTATCACTGTTATTCCAAAGTTTGCTTCTAGCCACATTGTTTCAATGGCCTTATTAAACTCAAAAGAACAAAAAAACTACTCTTCCCCCTACTTATCCCATTCCTTTTCAATCAGATGTCATAGTGATGGTGTGATAAATTGTAGAGTGTTTAGGTTCAAACATGTCTCCTGTTTTTCCCTCCTCCCTTGTTTTTCAACCCAACATCAGATTCTACACTTTATCACTCTCCTAAGTAAATTTGGAAGAAGAGGATTGACCATTCTAGTTTGGCAAACTACATACATCTCCACATATAAAGTGCACGTATGGCAATGCTAGTTTTTAAGAATGTTGGGATGCACTCTCAAGTAAGAACATTAAATATGTTTCCAATCTGCTAGTAACCTATCTGTCTCAAGCCTTACCCCCACATAGCTTCTTAATAACTTTCTTAATGTTCCTATACTGAGAAGAATTTACTATATTAATTATTGTGTTAGGTGTCCTCATATTGCTCATGCTCACAATGTTATTTTGGTTTTTTCCTAAATTTCTTTGTAATATTACTATTTGTGTATTTTTTGTTTTTTCCTGCTTTTGCTTCACCACTCTGTCAGAAGCCTTTCTTGTTGCTTCTTCCATGCCTGATTTCTTCACGGTTCTCTTTAGTGGCTAGCACTCATCACCATACCACAAGTTTGTTGTTTTTCCTTTTCCTCTTTGGCCTAGACCTTTGTCATGTACTCGATGCATCATGAGTTACGGAAACCATTTTATGTCCCATAGGACATCTAGGTGTACTACATTTACAAGACAAACATAATAGATTAATGTATCTAGAAATTCATGTTGCTTTCATCAGCATCATGATTCCCAGCTCCGTGATGTTCAGCTCCATGATGTTTAGACAAGGGTGCTTGGGGCTATGGCATGGGTAAATTTGTCATTTTTTTCTGACTATGTGCCTTTTGAAATCTTTACACACACTCTAATTTTCATAGGGCTAAAGAAATTAGGCTTTTTTAGCCCTACTTTTCCCATTTGGCAGGGACTCCAGCTGCAGCACATCACTTGTTTTAAAAACTTTGACACCTCTAATTTTCTAATTCATTTGAATACGACTGCTTAATAATGGTCGGAGAAATTTTGATTGCAAGTATTTGTCTAGCTGGCACGCCTTTGAAAAATGAGCCAATTTAGTACGACTAAAACCTTACTTTCAAGCAACCAGAAAATTATCACAATGAAGGACAAAAACTTCAATGATACTGCTGACATTTGTAGATTCTATGGCTTTCTCCATCTTTTTCGCTGGAATAATAAAAATAACAATCTAATCTGGTTGAAGTTTGAAAACACATGTTCTACATTTCACCAGTTAATTTATTTATTTTAATGACTTGCGCTACTAAAGTCTATGATAGACGATTCTTCTAGAGAAGATGAAAGGAACGACACTTCCGGTAAAGGTGAGGAGGCGTAAGGGAAGGGAGGAGCAACCCGTCATCACCATTTCCTTCCAACATTTGAACCATGCTGCTCATCCCTGGCCGATCTATAGAATTGTGTTGGATGCACCACAATCCTACTTTTATTAGCCGCTTTGCCTTCTCTTCGTCTTTGCACGTTCTCTCTCTTGTTATTCCTGATAACCTCTTCTCTAACTTCCCGTTTTGTACCAATTTGAACACCCACTTTGGAAAATAAAATTGACTAGACCGGCTTACCTGCTCTTCAACATTCCTCCTTCCACCAACAATTTCCAGCAACACCATTCCAAAACTATAAACATCTGACATGTCCGTCACAGGACCCAAATTTTTGTACCAAAGCTCTGGTGCAACATATCCTGTGTTCTTCTCATTGTCGTAATTGATATATGATCATCTCCCTTTCCACACAGTTTAGCCAGACCAAAGTCGCCTACTTTGGGTGTGAAGTCGGCGTCCAATAATATATTGTGAGGCTTAATGTCGAAATGGATGATGCGACTGTTGCAATCTTGGTGTAAATATGCAATTCCACGAGCTGCGCCCAAAGCAATTGAATACAATTGATCACAATTTAGCCTCTCTTCTTTTCCTCTTTCTGCAAAAATAAACTTCTCCAGAGACCCATTTAACATGTACTCATAGACAAGTGCGCTTTGAGGTTCTTCGAAGCAATAACCCATCAACCGAACCAAATTAACATGGTGGATCCTTCCGATGGTGGCAACTTGATTCATGAATTGGTTCTCACTTTGTCTCGACCGATCAAGGATTTTTACAGCAACCATATTACCACTGGAGAGCCTTCCTTTATACACCACACCAAAACCGCCTTCCCCCAATTTATCTGTAAAGTTGCTGGCGATCTTTTTTAGTTGACAATATGAATATTTGCGGGGCATTTCATCAGCATAGTCATGAATTAATTGCTCCACATCGGAAGTAGGCCTTGAGTTCCGATAATAAACTATGAGCACTGATGCAGCTATCAACAAGTCGACAGTTCCAATGGCAACAACTATGACGACTCCTATTTTACCAGCTCGACCTATAATTCTATGCATGCAAACATGTGCATCGTTACAGATATAAACTATAGGCTGAGTGTAGTGTCCCTCCAGTTGCAACACTTGATTTTAGTTTGTCTTTGTTTAGTTGATAGTTGCTTTAGTTGATTATGATACTATGATGCTTATTTTCAGTTATGATTCTAACATTATGTGGATTTTATATTGTGTTGATGATAATCTTGACATTGTGATTATTTTGTTATGTTTGTGTGATGATATTATGATGGACACGTGTGCATATTATGGTTTATGTTGTTATTGAATTTCTAATGAGATTATTATGATGTATTTGATGTTTATAATATAATGATGATTGTCAGTTTGGTGAAAAAGATAGTGTAGCATTATTCACTCGTGAGTACCCTGCTACGTTGCAATTCTTCTTCACGGTGTGCTTGTTGATATAAGATGATATGTTTAACAAATGATATTTTATGCAGTTACAGGTATCGGGTATCGGCTCCACCTGTTTGTCAGGTTTGAGCGTACCCTAATCCAATAAAATTATGTTGAATCAGAGATAGTGTCAAGTCCTCATTTAGCCATCATTTTTCATTGAACGAGTATCCACTTATTGTCGTCGTTGTTTGTTGTTTAGTCTTGTTGTGTCGATTTTGTTTTTGTTATCTTGTTTGAGAATTAATTATTTATTAATTTAGTTAAAAGGCTAATTTGTTAATATATTTGATTAAAAGTAAATTTGTTTAAATATTAGATTAAACATTTATGTCAATGTTTATGGCTTAATTTATTAATTTAAATTAAACAAGTCATTTAATTAAAGAGAATGTTAATTTTGTGAAAAGGTATTTAATTAAATATAATTGTTGAATTACGTGTACAAATAAGAGTTATGTGAAAAGATATATTTGCAAACAAGTTGTTTTCAACATGTTACACAATTTGGATTTGGAGTTGAAAATGTGATTTGGAGTTAAATGATTGAGTTAGAACTGAATGATTAATTTTAGAATGCATGAATTACAATCAGTAAAGTTTTATGAATTGGAGTTAATTAAAAATGCATTAAAATCTTTTGGGGTTGCAATTTTCATTCACGACAATGTTTTGGAAGAATTTTCATGATAGTAGCTTTTAGGAAATTTTTGCATGGCAGTTATTTGGGAAAAGTTTTTATCTCAGATTGTGATTGCAAGTGGATTATTGGGTTAGATTGTCTTGGATTTGTTTGTCAAATAGCTGGTGTTTGAGCATAATTGACAGGAGCTTCAGACTTTGCTTTAGCTTAGCTTTTCAGCTTAATCAGGGTTTTCTTCATTTGGTGATCTTCTTCTTTTGTCTTTCTTACAATATTTTTGTGTAAATCTTGGTAGAAAAGAATTTTCTTACCGAACCTGCACATACAATGGAGAAACCATTAGAAGAGCATTCAAAGTTTAAAAAAACATAGCTAAAATTCTTTGGCAAAACTACTTTTGATAAAATTATGAATATCAAGTATGGGATCCTTGCATTTCCTTGGATCGGTCCTTTAAGCAGATTAATGCATTCAAATATTTGGAGGTTCTTTTATACTTTGCAATAGATCATCATACATGGTTTTCTGGTTGAAACTGAAACATTGGGATAACCTCCTTTTAAACCTGTTTGGAGTGCCAACGCTGTCCATTCGTAGTATTCACTGATTTTTAGATTGTTTCATTTAGCATCACCAATATTCTCCACTAAGTCGATGGGGTGGTTCGCCGTTTTAGTTATTAATTATTTTGCTTATCATTTCATTTGTATGCTCTGTTCAACATAAATTTTGGAACCACTCTTCTCTTGATGTTGAATATATAGCCTTTGAAAATAGAATATTGTAGAGGTTTAAATGAATTCCTTGTCTTCATACATAACCTGTAATAACTGTTGCACTTACAAATAAAAGGTTGTAGAGGATTGAATAAGCTCCCTTACTCCATTCACTTCCTGTCTCAGTGGTAGCACTTGAACATGTTAGGGTGTTTAGATTTAAATCACCTTCTTGAATTCCATTCGTAGCCTATAATGGCTGAAGCATTTGAATATTGAAGGGGGTAGATGATTAAACAAACTCCCTATTTCATTAGTAACCTGCCACAGCTACAATGTTTGAACATAGAAAGGTACAAGCATTTAAATAAACTCACTGATACCGTTAGCAACCTGTCACAATCATCACACTTGAACATGGTAGGGCGATTAGATTTAAATAACCTCCCTAATACATTTGGGCGCCTGACTCAATTGCAGCCTTGATATTAGAATGTTGTAGAGAGTTAAATACTCTCTCTAATTTCGTCGTTAGTCAGTTTCAGTCGTAGACTTGAAACATAATAGGAAGTTTTTTAGCAATCAATTTTGGAAGTGCAGTTTTGGGACATATGTATGTAGTGGAGATAGCTAGCAAAGTTGTATGTATTGCAAATGTATACTTAAGAGCACAAAAAAACACATATCTAATCCAAATCAGATGCATAGCCTTGAGTCATTTATTTGTATCTCCACATAAGTTGAGTATAGTTATAGTTATAAAAGATGAAAATAGTCAAAATAAAATATAGATATCAATGTGAGTTATCTTGCAAATAGCAATTGGATTATTGTTATGTTTAGGAATGTTGTATTGATATGTGTAATGTTCACTAGGTTAATCTCTCACTGGATAGTTGTAGTTCGCCATGCAAATTATGGTAGATGTTCAAACTATGCTTATTTGGAGTTGTTTGCTCATTGTGCGTTTCTCTCTTGGGGTGCATGTATTTGTAAACATTAGTCTGAAGTTGTATTCTCCCTTGCAAGGCACTGAATGACTACAGTTTCCTTTGCATGGCGTATATTTGTTTGTTCTTTGTTCTGGTTATCTGCACTCAACAATTACTTATTGCATGGTTTGTATTGTCTTGTTCATGTCATATTTTCCTAGTATGCACAGTTGTTAATAGAAGTTTGTTACATGTTATTGATGCATGGAGGATTAACGGAGAAAAGCAATGTTCTCTTGGAATTAGATAAATATTATGTTTCAATTTAATTGAAACTTCTATCAAAGTCGTTTATTATAATTCAATAGCCTTTGATTTGTATGTAACTTAGTTGAGATTACTATTTCATTAAGTTGAAGTTTTCTTTATTATGAAATAAAGTTCTTTAAATTTTATTTGAAGAATAATTAGTTTGAAATTAAAGAATTTGTTGTACAAATGGTATTTTTATTATGATGTTGAAATAAATGTTCATTGGTTATTTAAAAGTCTTTGACATCCTATTACCTTGAATTGTGTTAATGAATGATGATTGTTTTAAATAGCAATGAATAGATAAGGTTCTTGAACTTATATTGTTTAGAAATTATATGAGTATTCAAAAGATTAACTATATTTTGTATTTATGTACGTTGTTTTTCTATTTTATGAGAAAAGATTGTTGTGTCAAAATACATCTCTAGTTACTTTTAAAAGAACGTGTATTTATATGATTATTGATTTAAGTGAATTCTTGGTTCTATTTTATGGGCAATAATGTTATGATTATAATTTTTTAGTGTACTTTTGTATTACTGAGTTTTAATTTTCTAGAGGCTAGGGAACTCTTGAAATGAGTTGTTTATTCCTTATAAGTTTGATGATCATTTGTTCTTAATTTTTGTGAAATAGCCATGCACATTGTATTTGTTACCTACATGGTGATTGAAAGGAAAATGTTTTAATTCATGATTGGATTGTGGTCATGATTTAGTTTGTGGTGCATGATGGCTATCTTTTGGTTTAATGTGTTGTAATATTGTGAAAGGAAGAGTGGATTTCGATAGGAGCCGGTACCCAAAGTGGTAGCCAGGATAACTTATTGGGAGTTAGTAATTCAATAAAAAATTTAATAAATATACTAGGGATTCATTAATTAATTTCAGATAAATGATTGTCTCACCTAGTGCCTTAATGCTTATATAGATTAAGGGTAGGTTAAGAAGGCGTGGAATGGCTTAGTCGTTTACCTTGTCTTCATGAAATGTAGTTTGATGCCACTTGAGATTGTCTAGGGGCCGGGAATCGGTTGAGGTCACAAGGATAACCCAAGATGGGGGCCGAAGCCTAGTAAGATTCACCAAGATAACCTAGAACAACTAAGTGATGACACTCTTGTCCTATTACATACTTTGTGGTCTCTTATGCAGAATCATCTTTGGTTTACTATTACCTTTGTAATTTTGTTGCATTCATGTGGTTTTAGATACTATCATGTTATCATGTGATTGTTAGCCACGTGATGCGATGTTTAATCTGTTGCTTGCTTGATTTGTGGACCTGTCGTTATCTCCTGGCACAGAGGGAGTGGGCCTTCGGGTACCACGTGGTTGGGAGGAAACCATGCTATTTCATCCATTGGGTTCTCTCACAAGTGTTACTATACTCAAGGATAACATTGTTCATGGAACAAGTTCCTATTTCTCATTGTTCGAGATGGTGGATGATGAGTTTGTTAGTGGACAAGGATATTAGTTATTATGTGATCATCATCTCCTTTGTAACTTTACCTCATGTGCGTGAGTCTACTCATTGTATCGATATTATGATGTGTTAAGATTAGTCATAATCTCACTTATTGTAAGATGTAATTGTAGCTTGACTCCATCTTTATTTATAATTATATCATTCTTTTGGAAATATGTTTATCCTTAAGCTTTTTGTATCATGGGTTAGTAATATGGTGTTTACTTGTATTTGTTTAAGTAGTGATGTCGAGGAACCCTGAGGACATATGTGTGTTGTACTTATGTTTTATGATTAATTGAATGACTTTTCAAAAAAAAAATTGTTCAGTTAATTTGTTGGTTATGTGTTGCTCTTTGGGTTTCCTAGTGGGGCGTTACACATGGTATCAGAGCCCAAGGTTCTAACATTGGGTACTCTGGACAATCGTGAGCCCATTCCGCTGTCCTAGCTGTTAGACTCTGTAGTTCATCTTATCCTATTGTCTTTTACGTCTTGTAAATGAGATGTGTGGGTGATCAGTCTGCACCACATGAAGACTACTGTTATAGTCTGAAAAAGTTCCCTCCTTCCTCATTTGGTGCTTAGTATTTAGTCACATAGTGTTATATTGTACAATTTTGAAGATTGTGGACTTTCTTTATATTTATTGATGATTATTTGTTGATTATGATGGTAGACACCTTGTTTATATTTGATTGTGATGGTTTAGCCACACCTTGTGATCTTAGTTGCTCGTAGCCCTCATCGTTACACTTGATTTAGTGTTGACATTGCACACATTTCTTATTTTAATGCTGAAATTGAATCTTATTTAATGTTTATTGATGACTTTGGTGGCAAAATTATTTTATCCTTATTATTTTCAATGTCGTCCATGTGTCGTATTGTGATTCCTCTCCAATGATGTAGGATACGAACTTGGTGAGTGTATACGAGGAAGTAGACTCAAGGAACCTTAGGGTGGGTGTATGTGAAGAATATATATGTTAGTCATGGATATTGTACTTAGATTCTTGAGATTTTTTCTTTCCCTTTCATTGTTCTTGCCTTATATCTAAGACTTGTTCTACGCGGTGTTGTGTAGGATCATGCCACCTAGGAAAAGTTATGGTAGAGGTTATGGTCATGGAGGTGGATGCGGAGGCAATTAGTAGAATCCACCTCCCCATGATCCAGTGGAACTTCTATTGCCACATTTAGTGCTAGAAAGTAAATGGGAAATAATCTCATTTGATCTCATTGTTGGGCTACCCAATTCTTCACGACAACATGATGCCATTTTGGTGACAATGGACAGGTTGACGAAGTTAGCACACTTCTCGCCTATTTGTTCATCCTATAGTGGCTTGTCCATTTCTAGAATATTCATGGAAGATATAGTGAGATTGCATGGTATTCCTCGTCAGATCATTTCTGGTAGAGATCTTGTATTCACCTCAACTTATTGGGTGTCATTCCAACATGCCTTGGGGACATAATTGAACTTTAGTTCAACATATTACCCTAAGACAAATGGACTGACCGAGAGGGTCAATCGGATCCTCAAGGAAATGGTACACATGTGTGTGATGGACCAGCAAACATGATGGGAGGATTATCTCCATTTGGTGGAGTTTACTTATAATAACACTTATCTAAGTTCGATTGGTATACCTCCTTTCTAGGCATTATATGGAAAACTGTGTCAGACTCCCTTGAGATTGAATCGGTTAGAGGATAGAGATCTATTAGGTTTTAAGATGCTTTGAGATATGGAACAACAGGTTGATCAGATCAAAGAATGTAGATGTGCATCGGGTGGATCACTAGTTTGCAGTTGAAGACTGAGTTCTTTTGCAGGTGCATCCGCAGAAGGGTCCAATCCAATTTGGAAAAGGTTCTAAGCTCGCACTTCACTTTGTCGGTCCATTCGAGATTCTTGAGAAGATTGGGCCAGTAGCATACCGTGTTTCTTTGCCACCCAATCCCTCGCGCATCCATGACATTTTCCATGTATCTATTTTTAGACCTTTTCACCCTAATGTTTCACATGTGCTCGATTGGAATGCATTGCCAGTAGAGGGTAGGAAATTGGTTTTGAAGCCTGTGGGCATTCTTCAATGTAGGAGGCTTGGTCTCAGGGGTCGAGACATTGATCAAGTGAGCATCCAATGGGATCCTAATGATGTGACATCATCTACTTGGGAGGATGCGACATGCATGAGAGAACTTTATCCTTATTTTTTTGTAGGCTTCCAAGAGTAAGCCTCATCCTAGAGGGCACTAATACATTTTGACTCAAAATCTGACAAAAGTTTGTCAGAATTTCAATGATTTTCATCAGAATTATTTTGTCAATTTTTTGACAAAATTTGAAACATTGAAATTCTGGCCCAGCATTGTATGTTGGGTCAGAATTTTGACGTTTCAAATTTCGTCAAAAAATTGATGAAATAATTCTGACGAAAGTTTATCGCAATTCCTACGAACTTTTGTTGGATTTTGAGTCAAAATTTATCTGTAGGGGGAGGATGTAGTGTCCCTCCCAACATTTCATTTTAGTTTTCCTTTGTTCAATTGATAGCTTCTTTAGTTGCTTATGATACTATGATGTTTTTTTTAGTTATGACTCTTACATTATGTGGATTTTATATTGTGTTGATGATACACTTGACATTGTAATCATTTGGTTATGTTTGTGTGATGATATTATGATGGACATGTGTGTGTATTATGGTTTATTTTATTGAATTTCTAATGAGAATATCAAGATGTATTTGATGTTTATGATATAATGATAATTGTCAGTTTGGTGAAGAAGACAGTGTAGCATTACTCACTTGCGAGTACCCTAATACATTGCAATTCTTCTTCATGGTGTGTTTGTTGATATAAGATGATATGTTTAACAAGTGATATTTTATGCAGTTACAGGTACTAGGTATCGGCTCCACTTGCTTGTTAGGTTTGAGCGTACCCTAATCTAATGAAATTATGTTGAATTAGAGATAGTGCCAGGTCCTCGTTTAGCTATCGTTCTTCATTGAACGAGTATCTATTTGTTGTCGTTGTCATTTGTTGTTTAGTCTTGTTGTGTCGATTTTTTTTGTGCTATCTTGTTTGGGAATTAATTATTTATCAATTTAGTTAAAAGGCTAATTTGTTAATATATTTGATTAAAAGTAATTTTTTAAAAATATTAGATTAAATATTTATGTTAATGTTTATGGTTTAAATTATTAATTTAAATTAAACAAGTCATTTAATTAAAAGAGAATGTTAATTTTGTGAAAAGATATTTAATTAAATATAATTGTTGAGTTACTTGTGCAAATAGAAGTTATGTGAAAATAGATATTTTCAAACAAGTTGCTTTCAACATGTTACACAATTTGGATTTGGAGTTGAAAATGTGATCTAGAGTTAAATGGTTGAGTTAGAACTGAATGATTAATTTTAGAATGGATGAATTACAATTAGTTAAGTTTTATGAATTGGAGTTAATTAAAAATACATTAAAAGCTTTTGGGGTTGCAATTTTTATTCACAACAATGTTTTGGAAGAATTTTCATGGCAGTAGCTTTTAGGAAATTAATACATGATAGTTGTTCCAGAAAAGTTTTTATCTCAGATTGTGATTGCAAGTGGATTATTGGGTTGGATTGTCTTGGATTTGTTCATCAAATAGCTAGTGTTTGAGCACAATTGACAGGAGCTTCAGACTTTGCTATAGCTTAGCTTTTCAGCTTAATCGGGTTTTTCTTCATTTGGTGATTTTCTTCTCTTGTCTTTCTTACAAGATTTTTGAGTAAATCTTGGTAGAAAATAATTTTCTTACCAAACCTACACATACAATAGAGAAACCATTAGAAGAGAATTCAAAGTTTAAAAAGACATAGCTTAAATTCTTTGGCAAAACTACTTTTGATAAAATTATGAATATCTAGTATGGGATCCTTGCATTTCCTTGGATTGGTCCTTTAAATAGATTAATGCATTCAAAGATTTGGAAGTTCTTTTATACTTTTCAATAGATCATCATACATGGTTTTTTGGTTGAAACTAAAATGTTGGGAGAACCTCCTTTTAACCCTGTTTGGAGTGCCAACGTTGTCTATTCATAGTATTCACTAATTTTTAGATTTTTTTATTTAGCATCACCAATATTCTCCACTAAGTTGATGGGGCGGTTCATTGTTTTAGTTATTAATTACTTTTCTTATCCTTTGGTTTGTGTGCTATGTTCAACATCAATTTTGGTACCGCTCTTCTCTTAATGTTGAATATATAGCCTTTGAAAATAGAATATTGTAGAGGTTTAATTGAATTCCCTATCTTCATACACAACCTGTAATAACTACTGCACTTAAAAATAGAAGGTTGTAGAGGATTTAATAAGCTCCCTTACTCCATTCACTGTCTGTCTCAATGGTAGCACTTGAACATGTTAGGGTGTTTAGATTTAAATCACCTTCCTAAATTCCATTCACAGCTTGTAATGGCTGAAGCATTTGAATATTGAAGGGGGAAAATGATTAAACAAACTCCCTAATTCGTTAGTAACCTGCCACAGCTACACCACTTGAACATAGAAAGGTGCAGACGTTTAAATAAACTCCCTGCTACCATTAGCAATCTGTCACAGTCGTTGCACTTGAGCATGGTAGGGAAATTAGATTTAAATAACCTCCCTGATACGTTTAGGCACCTGACTCAATTGCAACATTGATATTAGAATTTTGTACAAATTTAAATAATCCCTCTAATTACATCATTAGTCAGTTTCAGTCATAGACTTGAAACATAATAGGAAGTTTTTTAGCAATCAATTTTGGAAGTGCAGTTTTGTGATGTATGTATGCAGTGGAGATAGCTAGCAGAGTCGTATGTATTGCAAATTTATACTTAACAGCATAGAAAAACATATATCTAATCCAAATCAGATGCATAGCCTTGAGTCATTTATTTGTATCTCCAAGTAAGTCGAGAATAGTTATAGTTACTGTATATGTCTAAAAATGGTCATGATTAAGCTTGTTAATTAATTAAATATGATTTATTTAATCAATTCCTCTAATGTCATCTACATATAAATAAATTTAATTATTTATTTATATCGTTCATTTTTCTATTTCTTCTACCTTAAATTAAATAAATAATTTTATTTAATTACTAACATTTATACCCTCCGCTTAATTAAATTAAATAAATTTGTATAATTTATTTATATTTAATTATCATTTTATTCTAAAGTTTAAATATTTTGAATATTTAAATAATGGAATATTCTCCATCCCATTTTCGAATTTCAAAATATTAAATATTTTATTTAATATTTCCCACCTCACTCTAATTTCATTTTTAAACATAATTCAATATGAATTATTTAATTATGTGGGTTTCCATTTCCATCTTCACTCCTAATTAAATAAATTTAAGTTATTTAATTCATTATTAACTCACCTTCCCAAAATTCTAACTCATGCTAACTCGCCCTTCTAAATTCGTATCTTATCCTTCAAAATGGAATTTTCCCTTCGAACTCAATAAAGAGAAAGGAAACCTTCCATTCTTCTGTCCACTTTCGAAAATCTCTCGCCGTCCATTCGAAACAAGCTTAATCCGGACCGTCGATCGATTCAGCCAATCAAACTCATTCGAAAACTCTATAAAAGCACGTGCAAATCCAAGCCTTGGTTAATCACCCACGTTCATATGCCTGCACTTACATATGCATACTCACATTCATGCAATCAGCTTTATGCACTCATATCATTT
The DNA here is from genome assembly GCA_007258455.2 of Sequoia sempervirens. Lineage (NCBI taxonomy): Eukaryota > Viridiplantae > Streptophyta > Pinopsida > Cupressales > Cupressaceae > Sequoia > Sequoia sempervirens. The sequence continues at coordinate 259,748,714 of VDFB02281492.1, forward strand.
TCAGCATCACATTCTCATTTTCATGTTAGCATAGATGTTGCATATTATGCATTCTAAATCTCGTTCTTCATGCTGTCATTTTGTTGAGCTCTATCTGCTGATCTGAGAGCCATTTCAAAGCAACAAAACGGTGAAGATAGAGGAGGATAAAACGATTTCGAAAGGCTGTTGTTACGGTTTGCACATTTTGTTTTCTTTCTTTCAGCTTTTCGATTTAATGTTTTATTAACATGTGTTGATTTTAATTACGATTTGATCCAATTTTCTCACACACATTAAAATGGCACCCACCATGGGGCTTTGCCCTGTTTTTAATATCTACTTGCAGGTTTTATTGATTTTTTTGATGCAGATCTGACAGTTTTTGGAAAAAAACTGCAAGTTTTACCAATTTCTTCATATCTTCTACACAGCTACGAATTTTTCTATAATATTTTTACAGCGTCTTTTGCATCATCTCAAGAGGCTACAATAAAAAAATTGAGGGTGTATCATCGTTTTTGTAGAAGTTATCGTAATTTTATGTTTTTTCATAAAATTGGTCTTTTGGACGCAAATCAGTGAATTTTTCAAAAAAAATTATATTTTCGAAAATCTCTTTAAATTTTAATGGGGGTTTATGTTTTATAGATTTAATTTAGAGGTCAAATACAATGTGAAAAAATCTGATCTTCATTTTCTGTATGGTTTCCATAAATCCGCGTTTCTGAGAGAAAAACAGAGAATTTGTCTAACTTCTTTACATTTCTGGAAAGCTTTTAGAAAATTAACATGGATATCTTCTTTGAGTTTTCATTTTTCAGATCAATAAAATCATCAAATACTGAAATCTAATTCGGCTATGCCAAAAACATGTCTCTAAAATTGCAATTTTTTTTGATGAGTTTATTTAGTTTTTTTGGCTGCATTACAATATCATTTTTTTTATCTTGTAGGTGAATCATACGGAGCTGGAAAAGTATTGGGATCAATCAGCACCTTTGAAGATTCCTACAGCGCCTTTGAAGATTCCTACAGCGCCTCTGATGTCTGTTATAGCGCACTTTTGAAAAAGGCTGCAAATTATAATTTGTAATTTAATTTGACTGAATCTGACGCAACCGCGGATAGTAATAACTTTAAAAGAATGAAGCAATCCTAGGGTAGTCACATAATTCAAAATCAACCAATCCTAGGATAGTCACTTCACTTCTATTTTGGGACTAAAAAGAACTCCATGTTTTTGTGAAGCAATATCTTCACCTAGCATAGAAAACTGTTTATTTGTGCTTAAAAATGAACTCTTGCTTGCTTTGATTTAAATGGTGATAGGCCTATGCTCTCCCCTTAATTGGGTGATCAAAATGTCAAACTCATCTATTCTATTTTATGCATTTTAAAGCTTTGATAAAACCTTTTAGAGAGCCTGCTCTTGTGGGAAAAAGTAATCACCCAAGAGGAACGACTCAAGTGGGTTCAAGCTAAAGCCAAGCTATTCCGCCCCACTATAAAATTTAAAACAAATTTGGGGAAACCCTCTTTTGTCGGTAGTGTGCAAGATAACCATCCCCAAAGCCTTTGTTCTAAAGGTTGGGAGGTCTCCTAAGGGAGTTTATTATTGCCGCACCGAACAAAAATCCTTACTACGAACCTAGTGTAGTGGCCAGCCGAGTCAGTTGCCAAACATTCTGATAATCACAGTGCAAGGGGAGGGAAGAATTTGCCCCCAAGATACTCACCATATAACTGCCAAGGACCATTTGCTCAGGGGACTTGGTATCCACTTCCGTAATTCTGAGTACGCGCCTGGAAAAGACAAAAACACGGGCGCCCCTTCGGGGGTGACACGGCTGTGTGAGTCGACGCAATTCTAAGATGTGGGTTGTTGATTACTAGAATGACCTACTTGAGCACTTAAGAGTGAGTCTGTCTGAACTGTCTTTCATGTGCAAAAACCCATGAAAACATTTGATGAAAAACATTTCTTAATCAAACACTTCATGTTAGTATAGGGCTTTAATGAACAATTGTTTTCAAAAATGTTTGTTGTGTCTTCCATTACATTAATTCAGATAAAGAGATCATTCAAAAGAAACATGAAGAATAACAACTGAAAGCCACTTAGGAGTTTTTGTCATGTCATTGCTTCAAAAACATTTCCAAATACCTTTCTCCATGCTTAGGGATTGGAAGTCAACAAAGTTTCCCAAGAAATCAGTCTCTAAGAGAATCAAAAAACCTAAGAAACTCTTAGGATACAAGAAAACACTACAAAAGAGGAAATTCTTGTACAAAAGTAGGCAAGTTTTGCTTCATTATCGAGGATTCCTTCACAGATATCAGGAGTTTGTTAGAGGATTCACTGATGAATATGTTGTAGATCCCTTAGATTCCCGAGCCTATTATCAAAGAAGAGCTCTATCATAACGGCATAATCATAACCAACCTCTTGAATTTGGCAACATACCCCAACCTTCCATCGAATATCCTTCACACCCAAGTCATATTCTTCAAAGATCTTGAGAAAGTCTCCTTAAAAACAAAGATCCAAATCTTTTAGAGTGCACCCTTCAAAACAACTTTTTAATTTTTGGGCTCAAGTTTCCCCAACAGGATTCTGAAATCCTTTATCATTTTGGAAGCTACAACCCATAAGTTAGGAGCTTTCTTGATCATATCATAAGATTACCTTATCTTATCAGATCAAGATATCATCACCATTGCACTAGTCAAAAAACTGTGATCTAAGTTTAGAGGAAATTTTCAAAAACATATGCCTATCTCCACAAGATCTCAACACAATAAATCGAAGGATACAATCCAAAAAGAAAGTCATATTTAGAACATTCAAGAAGAAGGAGAAAGCAGTAATCCCATTTTTAGCATAAATCAAAATCCAAATTTCAACAACAACATGGACAGTAGAGAAGAGAATCCTTTCCATCAAGTGGATAGTGATGAAGAACAGGAAGAAGAACATCTTAGAGAGGCCGAACAAGATCCAAAATTCCATAAAGCCATTGAGAAGGTCTTGCAGCGAGATAAGGAAAAATATTTTCGCTATCTAGCCGAACAAGGGGCTAAATTACCTCATGACTTTGACACTAAAAATTTGAAAAACAAACCCAAAGAGACACCTCTTTTAGATCTTAGTGCCTTGACCCAACAACTCAAGGCACTTCAAGGACAAGTTAGAGAATTACAAGGGGGAACAACCACAAAGAAATACACTTTGGAGGACATATGTCCTTATCCTTTTGACAGAAGTTTAAACATGATTCATTTTCCCAAGCATTGCGAAATACCAAAATTTGATCGCTATAATGGGAAAATGGATCCAATTGATCACGTTAGAGACTTAAGAAACATGACATTGGAGTTTGCTTATGAGGATACTTGATGCGGTTATTTCCTAGAAGTCTGGGAGTACACTCTATGGAATGGTTATCCAAAATCTCACCTCCCGTTAGGACATTTGAAGAGTTGATTAATTTATTCATATTACAATACACCTACAACATACAACATCAGATCACCATGATAGATCTTTGTAAAATGACACAGAAACTGGGTGAACCTTTCGTTACGTTTCTCCAGAGATGGAGAAGAATGTTTGCCAGATACCCACGTCCTGTTCCAGAGAAAGAAAAGATGGTTACTTTCATCAATAGTTTAAACTCGGAAATGAGCTATCACTTGAACTTACATTGTCCTTCTTTTGAGAAAATGATTGAAGATGCCTTAACCATTGAAAGTGCTTTGGTCAAGAAAGGCATAATAAAACATGACAAAGAAAACCCTAGCTCATCCCACCATCATAATCAGGACAAATCCAAATTCTAGACCCAAAACAAAAATATGGTGAATGATGGTGTTGTGGATGCAAATCACACTTCAACCAAACCATTCGTCCTCACTACCCCAAACACTCGCAAGAACAATATCAACTCAATTGCAAATCACGGAAATAATCCTCCTCAGAGGAAAAATGCAAGTCAGCATCCCACTTCCCATCAAGGGACTTCAAACAATAACCAGGGTTACCGAGGAAATAATAACAATCACAATTCTTTAGGGAACACTTCAAATTCAAATCCGCAAAGATTTTCGTTCTTCTCCAGTAGAAGAACTTTTACTCCATTGGGTCAATCCCTAGAATCCGCATTCAAAGAGTTGATGGCCAAAAATGTCATTACTTTACCGCCTCAACGAAATTTTGAACCCAGTGTAAAGCCTCCATCATGGAATGAAGCATACTATTGTGATTACCATCGATGTAAAGGTCACCGCACCAACAACTGCCAAGCCTTGAAAAATGCCATTCAAGACTTAATTGATAATGACATCATCACAGTAGAAGGAAATCAACAAACCAATGCAGACCACCAAGCATTTCGCAATCCTTTACCTAATTATCAAAAAGGTGAGTCTTCCGACAAAGAAGTAAATCACATCAATGATGACCATATAATCAACCATCTCTATGCGGACGATGAGCGGGTGAATGTCATAAAAGTCAAACAGAAGGAGGAATATCGAGAAGTCAACGCAACAACAAGAGCACAAGCCAAAGTTGTCTTAAAAGGCACCTCCTCGAGATCCACTCAACCTCCACCTCAACATCAATATGATTTGGTCAATCAACTTCGAAAAACCCCCGCTCAAATTTCTATTTTCGAACTATTAAAGATTTCTCCAGCCCATAAAGAAATTCTTGAAAAGGCCCTCATTGAAACCAATGTATCTACTGATTTGGATGTGAATCAATTTCAAGCCATGGTAGGACATTTATCCTCACCCACTTGTCTTTCATTTTCTGATAAAGATGACGTTTCCATAACCCATCCTCACAACTCATCTTTGTACTTAGAGGTCATGGTCCATAAATTTCGCATCAGACGGGTTCTAATAGATGGAGGTGCTGGTTTGAACATCTGTACCTTGAAGGTGGTCAAAGCCTTAGGATTTTCTGAGGACTCCATTGATTTCAGAAGAAATATTACCATAAAATCTTATGATGATGAAGAAAGAGCATCCAAAGGTCTAATCATGCTGCCAATCAGAGTGGGCCCTGTTATAAAGAATACTTTTTGTCAAGTACTGGATCGCGATCTGGCATATAAAATTTTGTTGGGTCGTCCTTGGATCCATGAAATGCAAGCCATCCCATCAACTTACCATCAATGTCTCAAGTTTCCTTATGATGGACAAGAAATCACGATACCTGCTGATAATTCCAACACTCAAACTTGCGCCAACATAAAGGCTAGTCAAGATACTTTGGTCCCTAATAATCGGGAAGCTCATGTTAGTACTTCTCTAAAGATTAACACACAAATCAGTCAATTGACCAATAGCTTTGACAAAAAGATGAAATTCAAGGATCATGGAGTTGGAGAATACTCTCTTTGTCTTGTCAATTTACCTACATCACCACGATCACATGGACAACCATCTATTAGAGAACATCAAATTTCAGCAGCATCAACATCAAAGCAAATGCCAATAGAGCCAATTACAAAATTTAATGGGCAATTCATCAAAGAAAAATTTCCCATGGAAAACCTGGAGGATACTGAAATTTTAAATTGGCTCTATAAAGATGAAGATGAAGTAGTTTCTAATGTCAAATTACCCACAGATAAATATGGAAAAGGATATTTAATCATGCAGAAGATGGGTTATGATGAGGGACCTATTGGAAAAAGGAAGGAAGGAGTAATTGAACCCATTCACCTCCGCGGACTTGCTGCAAAAGAGAAAACTGGATTGGGTTATGAAAATCACTCCAAAGAAAAACAACTGCATAGCACCGTCTTTGCATTGCAAGAAAGCTCAGATTCACAAGAGACATGTTTGGCAACAATTCAAAATTTCCTAGACAACAATTCTGATACGGACTCTGCTGAATATGAATGGGACACCATTTACAATGATGAGTTCTGGAGAGACAAAGAGGTTGATGTAATACACCAGTATGCCCCAACTCTAATTGAAGGACAAGGTTCAGGGTCCCAACCGCGAGAATCTAAACCACAGGTCGACTATGATTCTAGTGATACTGAATCAGATCCAAATGAACAAGATCATCATGAGGACAGTATCATCATTGATCCACCTTATACCTCGGATCCTACAGACCACTCTGTCATGACCATAACCATATCCGATCTCACACAACCTAACGACCCTCTACCTTTACTCCATCCTGACCTTATTGATTGGGATTTTACGGAATCTATTAACATACCTATGTTTCCAAGTGATGAAGCTATCATAAACTTCCTTTCCGTAGAGGATGTGAATGATTGTTCCACCAATGATTTTTGACATAGATTTTTTGATCAGGAGAGTGTCAAGTCTCCTAACTGCAAAAGTAAACACAAAAAAGAAAGATCTAATGGTGAAAACCAGAATCTGGCAGTATTAGATCAAATAAAAGATAAAATAAAGAGCGTATCTGATGGTGAAAACCTCTTAGAGGCACCAGACGATGGGAATTTTGACACTCTCCCGGAGCACTACCATGAGCGATTGCCTATTTTGATTGAGTCTACAAATGCTGTCGATCTCGAGACTTTTGACAAACCAAGAATTTTGCAGTTAGCCGCATCTATGACAGAGAAAGAAATACCAAAGTTTATGGAATTCCTAAAAGCAAACCAAGTCAATTTCACATGGTCTTATGCTGACATGCCTGGTCTGGATCCTAATCTTATCATGCATCATTTGTCTATCAAACCAGGGGTCAAGCCGATAAAGCAAAAACTCAAAAAAATGCACCCTCATGTTGCATTATTAGTTAAAGAGGAACTGAGAAAACTTCTTGATGTGGGCTTCATCAGACCAATTGACTATGCAGAATGGATCTCCAATATTGTACCTATATCCAAACCAGATAAAACTGTTAGAATATGCATAGATTTCAGAGATCTTAATAAAGCATGTCCTAAGGATGATTTCCCATTACCGAACATTGACACCATAGTTGATCTGACAGCTGGCCATGCCATGTATTCATTAATGGATGGTTTTTCTGGATATAACCAAATCAAGATTGCACTTGAAGATCAAGAGAAAACAGCTTTCACGTGTCCATGGGGAACTTATTGTTGGAACGTCATGCCTTTCGGTCTAAAGAATGTTGGGGCTACCTACCAAAGAGCCATGACTACAATTTTTCATGACATGATGCATGTCTTCATGGAAGATTATGTGGATGATATACTGGCAAAATCATACACCAGAGAAGGACATCTTGAAGTATTGTCCAAAATATTTGCAAGATTAGAAAAATTCAAAGTTCGTCTTAACCCTAAGAAATGTGTTTTTGGGGTCAAGTCTGGAAAACTCTTGGGGTACATTGTTTCAGAAAAAGGAATTGAAGTAGATCCAACAAAAGTTCAAGCAATCATGGAAATTCCCCCACCAAAGAACATCAGTCAGCTAAGATCACTACAAGGATGACTTCAATCTATACGGAGGTTCATCACACAATTGGCTGACAAGAGTTTACCATTCACACATCTACTGCATAAAAATGTTCCTTTTAAGTGGGATGACAAATGTGAATGGGCTTTTCAAAAAATCAAAGAATATCTAATGACTCCACTAGTTTTCATATCACCAGATCTAGACAGACCACTCATCTTGTACATTGCCGTAACGGAGACATCTCTGGGGGCACTGCTAGCACAAGAAGACTCTACGGGGAAGGAACGTGCAATCTACTACATCAGTAGAACAGTAACAAGTCATGAGCTCAACTACACTTCTATTGAGAAGGCTTGTCTGGCAGTAGTTTTTGCTTCACAAAAGTTTCGGCATTACATGCTGACCCATACAGTTAATTTGGTTTCGAAGATTGATCCACTCAAGTATTTGTTGAGCAAGGCCTCATTGACAGGAAGGTTAGCAAAATGGGTAATGATTCTAAGTGAGTTTGACATACACTATGTTGACCACAAGGCCATCAAAGGACAAATTATAGCTGATCAATTGGCAGAGGCACCACTACAAGTAGATCATCCCTTGCACATTGAATTTCCAGATGCAGATGTCTTCACTGCAGAATCTAAACAAACGTGGGCCTTATATTTTGATGGCTCTTTCACTCAACATGGTTCGGGAGCAGGCATACTTTTTGTCACCCCTCAAGGACATACCATTCCTCGTTCATATCGGCTAATGTTCCCATGCACCAACAACATAGCTGAATATGAGGCATTAATCACTGGACTCAAGATAGCACTGGAATGGAGAATAACAGAGTTACAGGTATATGGTGACTCACAATTGGTCATTTGTCAGATCAATAATGACTACCAAACCAAAGATGAAAAACTGCTACCTTATAAAAAGATGGTGGATGACTTCAAGAAATACTTTGTGGACATCAAATTTACACAAATTCCAAGGCTTGATAATAAAGCAGCTGATGCTATGGCTACGATCGCATCATTGTTACAACTCCCAGAAACTCAACATCGTTATGAATTTCTGGTGGAACAATCATTTACACCTGCTTATGATACACCTGAAAGCCAAATCATTTGTCATTTGGTAAGATCCGATTCGCCTTGGTACAGAAAAATTTATACTTATCTCAAAGACGACATCTTACCACCCGATTTATCCCGTAACCAAAAACGCAACTTTATCTGCCAATCCGCTTGCTATACCCTCATCGCTGACACCCTTTATCGCTGTGGTCTTGATGGTACTTTACTCCGATGTCTTGAACGTGAGGAATCTGACAAAGCTTTACAAGAAGTTCATGGTGGCATCTGTGGTACTCATTCGAGTGGACTGACCTTATCTAAAAAATTGATTAGAATGGGTTAATACTGGCCTACAATCGAGAGGGAATCATTCACTTTTGTGAAAACATGTTCCAAATGTCAGATCCATGGGAATCTCATTCATGCCCCTACATAAGAACTCCAACCGTTTACACCAACTTGGCCATTTTCTCAATGGGGTTTAGATCTAGTGGGCAAGATTCACCCTTCTTCATCAAACGGGCATAAATTCATCATCACAGCAACAGAGTATTTCACCAAGTGGATTGAGGCAGTCCCTCTTACTAAAGTTACCAAAAAACAAATATCCTCCTTCATACTCAACTATATCATTTGTCGGTATGGCATTCCTAACTCCATTATTACAAATAATGGACGACCATTCAAAAATTAGGATGTTGAGGAACTTTGTGAAAGATTCCACATACAGCACAGATATTCAACACCATACTATCCACAAGGGAATGGCCAAGCAGAAGCCTCAAATAAAACCATATTGAAAATCTTGAAAAAGACTATGAATACATCAGGAAAGGATTGGCACGTTCAACTCAATCCTGCTCTATGGGCCTACAGAACCAATATCTGCACGCCAACAGGAGCAACACCATTCACTCTTGTTTATGGAGCAGAAGCAATATTGCCCTTAGAAGTTGAGATTCCCTCACTCAGAGTATCATTGAAAGGTTTAACGACAGATGATGAATACAAAGTTTCTCGACTCCAAGAACTGGAACTTCTAGATGAGAAGAGACAAAGGGCTGCTGATCATTTGAAAGCTTATCAATAGATAATGTCTCGTAGCTACAACCATAAAGTAAAACCACGTACCTTTCAGGTGGGTGATCTCGTTCTGAAAGAGAATCCACGCAATCAACAAGACAGAGAGAAGAAAGGAAAGTTCGAGCCAAATTGGCTAGGTCCTTATGTAGTTATCGCAGTTTATGGTTCAGGAGCCTACAAGCTATCAACGCCAGAAGGGGACCTGTTTGACGAGCCGATCAACAGCATGCATCTGAAGAAGTATTATGTCTAAGATGGTCATCATCATCAGAAAAAGTCCTGAAGAAATATCAAAAAAATTAGAAAAAGTCCTGAAGAAATATAAAAAATCAGAAAAAAGATCCCCGAGAAGAAATAACAAAAATCAGAAAGATCCACGAAGAAATATCAAAAAATCGAGAAAAAGTTTGAAGAAATATCGAAAATCTTGAAAAAGTCTTGAAAAAAATTCAAAAAAGAAATGTCATAGGGTGAAAACCTAGCAAACAGGCAGTCTATTGACAAGAAAAATGCAATAAAAACAAATAGTGAAAATCTGGCAAACAGACGCTATTTGGAAGCTCTCCATCTATTAGTTCATGTTCTGCATTTAAATTTTCATCCTTCTTTTTCATGCATCTTTGCCATCATCTTAGGGTCACACCAGCACCATGCTATCATCATTTGCCTCAAGCGATAATGTCTTATCATGGCTTGATTATTATTCACTTCAACAAGTTGTGTCGATACCTAGGGAAAACGTGGGGCATATTGGGGGCAATCAACTTTCAAACGGTAAGACAATGACATCGAAGCCAATCACGCAAAACAAAACAACCAACTCAAACCAAAACAACCAACCATTGATCCATATCATAGTAGCTTTCAGTTGCGTACCTTATCATGACTCATATCTGGATGATCTCTAAATCTGAATTAATGTTTGGAATCATAGTAGTCCATTTTTGAATAATGGTTGTTTAATTTTTGATATCATTTCTCTGGAGCACACTCAATGATGTACTGAACTAGAGTGGCAAGGAAAGAGGATGATTATTTCTTTATATGTTGTCTGGAGGTTAATCATTTATCGGTTACAAATATGTCATGAGACGTGATGATTTATCATTGATGACAGTTCCAAATTTGCATTAGATAGTGGTTAGTCTTTGTCTGTTTAT
>VDFB02281492.1:259759536-259810764 GCA_007258455.2 Sequoia sempervirens
TCATGATAGTAGCTTTTAGGAAATTTTTGCATGGCAGTTATTTGGGAAAAGTTTTTATCTCAGATTGTGATTGCAAGTGGATTATTGGGTTAGATTGTCTTGGATTTGTTTGTCAAATAGCTGGTGTTTGAGCATAATTGACAGGAGCTTCAGACTTTGCTTTAGCTTAGCTTTTCAGCTTAATCAGGGTTTTCTTCATTTGGTGATCTTCTTCTTTTGTCTTTCTTACAATATTTTTGTGTAAATCTTGGTAGAAAAGAATTTTCTTACCGAACCTGCACATACAATGGAGAAACCATTAGAAGAGCATTCAAAGTTTAAAAAAACATAGCTAAAATTCTTTGGCAAAACTACTTTTGATAAAATTATGAATATCAAGTATGGGATCCTTGCATTTCCTTGGATCGGTCCTTTAAGCAGATTAATGCATTCAAATATTTGGAGGTTCTTTTATACTTTGCAATAGATCATCATACATGGTTTTCTGGTTGAAACTGAAACATTGGGATAACCTCCTTTTAAACCTGTTTGGAGTGCCAACGCTGTCCATTCGTAGTATTCACTGATTTTTAGATTGTTTCATTTAGCATCACCAATATTCTCCACTAAGTCGATGGGGTGGTTCGCCGTTTTAGTTATTAATTATTTTGCTTATCATTTCATTTGTATGCTCTGTTCAACATAAATTTTGGAACCACTCTTCTCTTGATGTTGAATATATAGCCTTTGAAAATAGAATATTGTAGAGGTTTAAATGAATTCCTTGTCTTCATACATAACCTGTAATAACTGTTGCACTTACAAATAAAAGGTTGTAGAGGATTGAATAAGCTCCCTTACTCCATTCACTTCCTGTCTCAGTGGTAGCACTTGAACATGTTAGGGTGTTTAGATTTAAATCACCTTCTTGAATTCCATTCGTAGCCTATAATGGCTGAAGCATTTGAATATTGAAGGGGGTAGATGATTAAACAAACTCCCTATTTCATTAGTAACCTGCCACAGCTACAATGTTTGAACATAGAAAGGTACAAGCATTTAAATAAACTCACTGATACCGTTAGCAACCTGTCACAATCATCACACTTGAACATGGTAGGGCGATTAGATTTAAATAACCTCCCTAATACATTTGGGCGCCTGACTCAATTGCAGCCTTGATATTAGAATGTTGTAGAGAGTTAAATACTCTCTCTAATTTCGTCGTTAGTCAGTTTCAGTCGTAGACTTGAAACATAATAGGAAGTTTTTTAGCAATCAATTTTGGAAGTGCAGTTTTGGGACATATGTATGTAGTGGAGATAGCTAGCAAAGTTGTATGTATTGCAAATGTATACTTAAGAGCACAAAAAAACACATATCTAATCCAAATCAGATGCATAGCCTTGAGTCATTTATTTGTATCTCCACATAAGTTGAGTATAGTTATAGTTATAAAAGATGAAAATAGTCAAAATAAAATATAGATATCAATGTGAGTTATCTTGCAAATAGCAATTGGATTATTGTTATGTTTAGGAATGTTGTATTGATATGTGTAATGTTCACTAGGTTAATCTCTCACTGGATAGTTGTAGTTCGCCATGCAAATTATGGTAGATGTTCAAACTATGCTTATTTGGAGTTGTTTGCTCATTGTGCGTTTCTCTCTTGGGGTGCATGTATTTGTAAACATTAGTCTGAAGTTGTATTCTCCCTTGCAAGGCACTGAATGACTACAGTTTCCTTTGCATGGCGTATATTTGTTTGTTCTTTGTTCTGGTTATCTGCACTCAACAATTACTTATTGCATGGTTTGTATTGTCTTGTTCATGTCATATTTTCCTAGTATGCACAGTTGTTAATAGAAGTTTGTTACATGTTATTGATGCATGGAGGATTAACGGAGAAAAGCAATGTTCTCTTGGAATTAGATAAATATTATGTTTCAATTTAATTGAAACTTCTATCAAAGTCGTTTATTATAATTCAATAGCCTTTGATTTGTATGTAACTTAGTTGAGATTACTATTTCATTAAGTTGAAGTTTTCTTTATTATGAAATAAAGTTCTTTAAATTTTATTTGAAGAATAATTAGTTTGAAATTAAAGAATTTGTTGTACAAATGGTATTTTTATTATGATGTTGAAATAAATGTTCATTGGTTATTTAAAAGTCTTTGACATCCTATTACCTTGAATTGTGTTAATGAATGATGATTGTTTTAAATAGCAATGAATAGATAAGGTTCTTGAACTTATATTGTTTAGAAATTATATGAGTATTCAAAAGATTAACTATATTTTGTATTTATGTACGTTGTTTTTCTATTTTATGAGAAAAGATTGTTGTGTCAAAATACATCTCTAGTTACTTTTAAAAGAACGTGTATTTATATGATTATTGATTTAAGTGAATTCTTGGTTCTATTTTATGGGCAATAATGTTATGATTATAATTTTTTAGTGTACTTTTGTATTACTGAGTTTTAATTTTCTAGAGGCTAGGGAACTCTTGAAATGAGTTGTTTATTCCTTATAAGTTTGATGATCATTTGTTCTTAATTTTTGTGAAATAGCCATGCACATTGTATTTGTTACCTACATGGTGATTGAAAGGAAAATGTTTTAATTCATGATTGGATTGTGGTCATGATTTAGTTTGTGGTGCATGATGGCTATCTTTTGGTTTAATGTGTTGTAATATTGTGAAAGGAAGAGTGGATTTCGATAGGAGCCGGTACCCAAAGTGGTAGCCAGGATAACTTATTGGGAGTTAGTAATTCAATAAAAAATTTAATAAATATACTAGGGATTCATTAATTAATTTCAGATAAATGATTGTCTCACCTAGTGCCTTAATGCTTATATAGATTAAGGGTAGGTTAAGAAGGCGTGGAATGGCTTAGTCGTTTACCTTGTCTTCATGAAATGTAGTTTGATGCCACTTGAGATTGTCTAGGGGCCGGGAATCGGTTGAGGTCACAAGGATAACCCAAGATGGGGGCCGAAGCCTAGTAAGATTCACCAAGATAACCTAGAACAACTAAGTGATGACACTCTTGTCCTATTACATACTTTGTGGTCTCTTATGCAGAATCATCTTTGGTTTACTATTACCTTTGTAATTTTGTTGCATTCATGTGGTTTTAGATACTATCATGTTATCATGTGATTGTTAGCCACGTGATGCGATGTTTAATCTGTTGCTTGCTTGATTTGTGGACCTGTCGTTATCTCCTGGCACAGAGGGAGTGGGCCTTCGGGTACCACGTGGTTGGGAGGAAACCATGCTATTTCATCCATTGGGTTCTCTCACAAGTGTTACTATACTCAAGGATAACATTGTTCATGGAACAAGTTCCTATTTCTCATTGTTCGAGATGGTGGATGATGAGTTTGTTAGTGGACAAGGATATTAGTTATTATGTGATCATCATCTCCTTTGTAACTTTACCTCATGTGCGTGAGTCTACTCATTGTATCGATATTATGATGTGTTAAGATTAGTCATAATCTCACTTATTGTAAGATGTAATTGTAGCTTGACTCCATCTTTATTTATAATTATATCATTCTTTTGGAAATATGTTTATCCTTAAGCTTTTTGTATCATGGGTTAGTAATATGGTGTTTACTTGTATTTGTTTAAGTAGTGATGTCGAGGAACCCTGAGGACATATGTGTGTTGTACTTATGTTTTATGATTAATTGAATGACTTTTCAAAAAAAAAATTGTTCAGTTAATTTGTTGGTTATGTGTTGCTCTTTGGGTTTCCTAGTGGGGCGTTACACATGGTATCAGAGCCCAAGGTTCTAACATTGGGTACTCTGGACAATCGTGAGCCCATTCCGCTGTCCTAGCTGTTAGACTCTGTAGTTCATCTTATCCTATTGTCTTTTACGTCTTGTAAATGAGATGTGTGGGTGATCAGTCTGCACCACATGAAGACTACTGTTATAGTCTGAAAAAGTTCCCTCCTTCCTCATTTGGTGCTTAGTATTTAGTCACATAGTGTTATATTGTACAATTTTGAAGATTGTGGACTTTCTTTATATTTATTGATGATTATTTGTTGATTATGATGGTAGACACCTTGTTTATATTTGATTGTGATGGTTTAGCCACACCTTGTGATCTTAGTTGCTCGTAGCCCTCATCGTTACACTTGATTTAGTGTTGACATTGCACACATTTCTTATTTTAATGCTGAAATTGAATCTTATTTAATGTTTATTGATGACTTTGGTGGCAAAATTATTTTATCCTTATTATTTTCAATGTCGTCCATGTGTCGTATTGTGATTCCTCTCCAATGATGTAGGATACGAACTTGGTGAGTGTATACGAGGAAGTAGACTCAAGGAACCTTAGGGTGGGTGTATGTGAAGAATATATATGTTAGTCATGGATATTGTACTTAGATTCTTGAGATTTTTTCTTTCCCTTTCATTGTTCTTGCCTTATATCTAAGACTTGTTCTACGCGGTGTTGTGTAGGATCATGCCACCTAGGAAAAGTTATGGTAGAGGTTATGGTCATGGAGGTGGATGCGGAGGCAATTAGTAGAATCCACCTCCCCATGATCCAGTGGAACTTCTATTGCCACATTTAGTGCTAGAAAGTAAATGGGAAATAATCTCATTTGATCTCATTGTTGGGCTACCCAATTCTTCACGACAACATGATGCCATTTTGGTGACAATGGACAGGTTGACGAAGTTAGCACACTTCTCGCCTATTTGTTCATCCTATAGTGGCTTGTCCATTTCTAGAATATTCATGGAAGATATAGTGAGATTGCATGGTATTCCTCGTCAGATCATTTCTGGTAGAGATCTTGTATTCACCTCAACTTATTGGGTGTCATTCCAACATGCCTTGGGGACATAATTGAACTTTAGTTCAACATATTACCCTAAGACAAATGGACTGACCGAGAGGGTCAATCGGATCCTCAAGGAAATGGTACACATGTGTGTGATGGACCAGCAAACATGATGGGAGGATTATCTCCATTTGGTGGAGTTTACTTATAATAACACTTATCTAAGTTCGATTGGTATACCTCCTTTCTAGGCATTATATGGAAAACTGTGTCAGACTCCCTTGAGATTGAATCGGTTAGAGGATAGAGATCTATTAGGTTTTAAGATGCTTTGAGATATGGAACAACAGGTTGATCAGATCAAAGAATGTAGATGTGCATCGGGTGGATCACTAGTTTGCAGTTGAAGACTGAGTTCTTTTGCAGGTGCATCCGCAGAAGGGTCCAATCCAATTTGGAAAAGGTTCTAAGCTCGCACTTCACTTTGTCGGTCCATTCGAGATTCTTGAGAAGATTGGGCCAGTAGCATACCGTGTTTCTTTGCCACCCAATCCCTCGCGCATCCATGACATTTTCCATGTATCTATTTTTAGACCTTTTCACCCTAATGTTTCACATGTGCTCGATTGGAATGCATTGCCAGTAGAGGGTAGGAAATTGGTTTTGAAGCCTGTGGGCATTCTTCAATGTAGGAGGCTTGGTCTCAGGGGTCGAGACATTGATCAAGTGAGCATCCAATGGGATCCTAATGATGTGACATCATCTACTTGGGAGGATGCGACATGCATGAGAGAACTTTATCCTTATTTTTTTGTAGGCTTCCAAGAGTAAGCCTCATCCTAGAGGGCACTAATACATTTTGACTCAAAATCTGACAAAAGTTTGTCAGAATTTCAATGATTTTCATCAGAATTATTTTGTCAATTTTTTGACAAAATTTGAAACATTGAAATTCTGGCCCAGCATTGTATGTTGGGTCAGAATTTTGACGTTTCAAATTTCGTCAAAAAATTGATGAAATAATTCTGACGAAAGTTTATCGCAATTCCTACGAACTTTTGTTGGATTTTGAGTCAAAATTTATCTGTAGGGGGAGGATGTAGTGTCCCTCCCAACATTTCATTTTAGTTTTCCTTTGTTCAATTGATAGCTTCTTTAGTTGCTTATGATACTATGATGTTTTTTTTAGTTATGACTCTTACATTATGTGGATTTTATATTGTGTTGATGATACACTTGACATTGTAATCATTTGGTTATGTTTGTGTGATGATATTATGATGGACATGTGTGTGTATTATGGTTTATTTTATTGAATTTCTAATGAGAATATCAAGATGTATTTGATGTTTATGATATAATGATAATTGTCAGTTTGGTGAAGAAGACAGTGTAGCATTACTCACTTGCGAGTACCCTAATACATTGCAATTCTTCTTCATGGTGTGTTTGTTGATATAAGATGATATGTTTAACAAGTGATATTTTATGCAGTTACAGGTACTAGGTATCGGCTCCACTTGCTTGTTAGGTTTGAGCGTACCCTAATCTAATGAAATTATGTTGAATTAGAGATAGTGCCAGGTCCTCGTTTAGCTATCGTTCTTCATTGAACGAGTATCTATTTGTTGTCGTTGTCATTTGTTGTTTAGTCTTGTTGTGTCGATTTTTTTTGTGCTATCTTGTTTGGGAATTAATTATTTATCAATTTAGTTAAAAGGCTAATTTGTTAATATATTTGATTAAAAGTAATTTTTTAAAAATATTAGATTAAATATTTATGTTAATGTTTATGGTTTAAATTATTAATTTAAATTAAACAAGTCATTTAATTAAAAGAGAATGTTAATTTTGTGAAAAGATATTTAATTAAATATAATTGTTGAGTTACTTGTGCAAATAGAAGTTATGTGAAAATAGATATTTTCAAACAAGTTGCTTTCAACATGTTACACAATTTGGATTTGGAGTTGAAAATGTGATCTAGAGTTAAATGGTTGAGTTAGAACTGAATGATTAATTTTAGAATGGATGAATTACAATTAGTTAAGTTTTATGAATTGGAGTTAATTAAAAATACATTAAAAGCTTTTGGGGTTGCAATTTTTATTCACAACAATGTTTTGGAAGAATTTTCATGGCAGTAGCTTTTAGGAAATTAATACATGATAGTTGTTCCAGAAAAGTTTTTATCTCAGATTGTGATTGCAAGTGGATTATTGGGTTGGATTGTCTTGGATTTGTTCATCAAATAGCTAGTGTTTGAGCACAATTGACAGGAGCTTCAGACTTTGCTATAGCTTAGCTTTTCAGCTTAATCGGGTTTTTCTTCATTTGGTGATTTTCTTCTCTTGTCTTTCTTACAAGATTTTTGAGTAAATCTTGGTAGAAAATAATTTTCTTACCAAACCTACACATACAATAGAGAAACCATTAGAAGAGAATTCAAAGTTTAAAAAGACATAGCTTAAATTCTTTGGCAAAACTACTTTTGATAAAATTATGAATATCTAGTATGGGATCCTTGCATTTCCTTGGATTGGTCCTTTAAATAGATTAATGCATTCAAAGATTTGGAAGTTCTTTTATACTTTTCAATAGATCATCATACATGGTTTTTTGGTTGAAACTAAAATGTTGGGAGAACCTCCTTTTAACCCTGTTTGGAGTGCCAACGTTGTCTATTCATAGTATTCACTAATTTTTAGATTTTTTTATTTAGCATCACCAATATTCTCCACTAAGTTGATGGGGCGGTTCATTGTTTTAGTTATTAATTACTTTTCTTATCCTTTGGTTTGTGTGCTATGTTCAACATCAATTTTGGTACCGCTCTTCTCTTAATGTTGAATATATAGCCTTTGAAAATAGAATATTGTAGAGGTTTAATTGAATTCCCTATCTTCATACACAACCTGTAATAACTACTGCACTTAAAAATAGAAGGTTGTAGAGGATTTAATAAGCTCCCTTACTCCATTCACTGTCTGTCTCAATGGTAGCACTTGAACATGTTAGGGTGTTTAGATTTAAATCACCTTCCTAAATTCCATTCACAGCTTGTAATGGCTGAAGCATTTGAATATTGAAGGGGGAAAATGATTAAACAAACTCCCTAATTCGTTAGTAACCTGCCACAGCTACACCACTTGAACATAGAAAGGTGCAGACGTTTAAATAAACTCCCTGCTACCATTAGCAATCTGTCACAGTCGTTGCACTTGAGCATGGTAGGGAAATTAGATTTAAATAACCTCCCTGATACGTTTAGGCACCTGACTCAATTGCAACATTGATATTAGAATTTTGTACAAATTTAAATAATCCCTCTAATTACATCATTAGTCAGTTTCAGTCATAGACTTGAAACATAATAGGAAGTTTTTTAGCAATCAATTTTGGAAGTGCAGTTTTGTGATGTATGTATGCAGTGGAGATAGCTAGCAGAGTCGTATGTATTGCAAATTTATACTTAACAGCATAGAAAAACATATATCTAATCCAAATCAGATGCATAGCCTTGAGTCATTTATTTGTATCTCCAAGTAAGTCGAGAATAGTTATAGTTATAAAAGATGAAAATAGTCAAAATAGAATATAGATATCAATGTGAGTTATCTTGCAAATAGTAATCAGATTATTGTTATGTTTAGGAATGTTGTATTGAAAATAAGTGTTAGAAAATGAGGTACAAACAAAAGAGTGCAAACAACAACTATAAACACCCTACACCTCAAGATTGACCTAGTTGGATTCAAAAACAAAGTAAAGATAACAAATGGAGCTGATTTACCTTGTCTTGAATTGATTATTTGGTTGGCTCTTAGATATTTGATGTTGTATGCTCCTTTGATGGCAAAAGATGCAAGTTGTGAGATGCAATATAGATGGAAAATAGGTGAAAATGGATGCAAGTGCAAGTATTTGGCTAAGTATGGCTCAAGAGAAAAATTTACAAGAGTTTGATTAGCACAAATGATCTCCTCCTAAAATGAGAGAAAAGAGGGGGTATTTATAGAGAATTTTTAATTCTCTAAAGAAATAGATGGTTGGGATTAAGCCAATAAATCCAAGATGCAAGTCTATGGTGAGTTGAGAAATCACAAGCCCTCACATCTTGACATGTGCCATGTAAAGTGGCTTGAGAAAGATGATGTGTAAATGAGTTGGAAGGAGAGTACATGACATAGAGGTACTACATAGTACCTTGAGATTTGGACAAGATCTCATAAAGGAGGTCCTTGTCCCCATGTGGGTGAGAGGACATGTGAGGAATTAAATTTTTTTCAAATATCCACATGGGGATGAGAGAAAGAATTTAAAATTCTTGAAATGCATTGGAGGATTAAATGTGAAATAAAAATTCACATGGAGAAAGGGGTGCCTTCTTCAAAAGGAGAAAACTTTTAATAGGATTGACTTTGGACACATTCCATAAATTACATGGAGATTAGGTTGACCTAATCAAGTGATTAAGGTTGAGCAAGTACCTAATTAGACAAATTAATGACATGTTAGAAAAAGTTCACATGTGGCTTGATGTGACAAGTCAAAGATCACATAGGGAAGAGAAAAAATAATTTAATATTCCTTGGAAGGGTAAAATGAATTAAAAATTCTTTGAGAGGTTGATTAGGCTAGTTAATGAAGAATTAGAGGAGGGTTAGGTAGCTAAGAGATATTAGAGGCCAACTTTAAAAAGTTGGAGGATGTGACACATCCTAATCAAAGATTAGGCATGTGCTCATCCTAATCAAGAATTAGGCATATGCACATCCCTAATGATGAGATTAGGAGAATGATTAAGAAAGAAATGTGACATGTGAGAAATTAAATAAATGTCATATTTATTTAATTCATTTGATGAAAAGGGGGAAGGTATTTAATTATTTAACTAGATATCTTAGAGATTAGAAGAACTTTGGAGGTATTAATTAAATAATAGTGATATTACTTAATTAATGCAGATAAGGGAATGTTTAAATGAAAAAGGATAAATTTGGATAAATGCGGATAAATTAATTATTCTTCTAATCTCATCATTAGGGATGTGCACATGCCTAATCCTTGATTATGATCTATCACATCCTCTAAATTTTGCAAGTTGGCATCTAATCTCTTAGCCACCCAATCCTTCATTAACTAGCCTAATCAACCTCTCAAGAAATTTTTAATTCCTTTTATCCTTCCAAGGAATATTAAATTATTTTTTGTTCTTCCCCATGTGATGTTTGACTTGTCACATTAAGCCACATGTGAACTATGCTTAATCTCCCACTTGCCTCTAATATGCCATTAATTTGTATAATCAGGTACTTGCACAACCTTAATCACTTAATTAGGTCAACTTAATTTCCATGCCATTTATGGAATGTGTCATAAGTCAACCCTATTAAATGTTCTCTTTTTAGAGAAGGCACCCCTTTCCCCATGTGAATTTTTAATTCACATTTAATCCCCTAATGCATTCCAAAGAATTTTAAATTTCTTTTCTCATTCCCAATGTGGATATTTGAGAAATTTTTAATTTCTCACATGTCCTCTCACCCACATGGGGACAAAGACCTCATTTATGAGATCTTGTCCAAATCCCAAAGTACTATGTAGTACCTACATGTCATGTACTCTCCTTCCACCTTATTTACATATCATCTTTCTCAAACCATTGCACATGCCATATGTCAAGATGTGAGGGCTTGTGAGTTCTCAACTCACCATAGCCCTACATATTGGTTTTGTTGGATTAATCCCAACTATCTATCTCCCTAGAGAATTCAAAATTCTTTATAAATACTTGCACTTGTATCCATTTTCACCTATTTTCCATCCATATTGCATCTCACACTTGCATCTTTTACCATCAAAGGAGTATACAACATCAAATATCAAAGGGTCAACCAAAAAATCAATTCAAGACAAGGTAAATCAGCTCCATTTGTTATCTTTTCTTTGTTTTTGAATCCAACTAGGCCAATCTTGAGGTGTCGGGTGTTTATATTTGTTATTTGCACTCTTTTGTTTGCTGCCTATTTTATATTCCTTTATCTGCATTAATTAAGTAATATCACTATTATTTAATTAATACCTCCAAAGTTCTTATAATCCTTAAGGTATCTAGTTAAATAATTAAATACCTTCCCCCTTTTCATCAAACGAATTAAATAAATATGACATTTATTTAATTCCTTACATGTTAGATCCCTTTCTTAATCATTCTTTTAATCTCATCATTAGGGATGTACACATGCCTAATCCTTGATTAGGGTTTGTCACATCCTCCAACTTTTGCAAGTTAGCCTCTAATCTCTCTTAGCCACCTAACCCTCATCTAATCTTTCATTAACTAGCCTAATCAACCTCTCAAGAAATTTTTAATTCCTTTTATCCTTCCAAGGAACATTACATTATTTTTTCTCTTCCCCATGTGATCTTTGACTTGTCACATCAAGCCACATGTGAATTCTTCCTAAAATGTTATTAATTTGTCTAATTAGGTACTTGCACAACCTTAATCACTTGATTAGGTCAACCTAATCTCAATGTCATTTATAGAATGTGTCCTAAGTCAACCCTATTAAATGTTTTCTCCTTTTGGAGAAGGGACCCATTTCCCCATGTTGGAATCAGGGGTAGACCTGACCCATCCAAGGGCAGACTTGACTTTTGAACTAGCACTTTTTAGTCCATTTTGACTAATTTTGACCAACTTTTGTTCGACAAGCAGACCCGCCTAGCCAGGAGTGGACCTACCCTCTAGGGGTGGACCTGACCTTTTTTAGGGGTGGACCCACCCAGCCAGGGGTAGACCTACCCTTTAGGGGCAGACCTAACCAATTCTAGGGGTGGACCTAACCTCTAAACTAGCCCTTTTCAGCTTGTTTTAGCCAATTTTGACCAAATTTTATTTGACAGGTGGACTTTCCCTCCATAGGAAAACTTACCCTCCATAGGTGGACCTACCCTCTAGATAGGTGGACCTGCCCTCTAGGGTCAAACTTGACCTATTCTAAGGGTGGACTTGAGCTTTAAACCAACCCATTTCAATCTGTTTTAGCCAGTTTTGACCAAATTTTGTCCAATAGGCGAACCTGCCCTCCACAGGCAGACCTTCCCTCTGGATAGGTGGACCTACCCTCCAAGGGTGGACCTGACCTATTCTAGGTGTGGACCTAACCTTTGAACCAACCCTTTTCAATCTGTTTTAGCCAATTTTGGCCAACTTTTACTCGACAGGCGAACCTGCCCTGCCAATAGGCGGACCCACCCTCCATAGGTGGACTTGCCTTCCAGGGGTGGACCTGACCCAGCCCAAGGGTAGGCCTAACACTTGACCAGTCAGTTTTATCATCTGTTTCATCATTCCACCCTTCGTTCAGTCATTCCTAGCACCTATTTGCCCATCATCAAAAATTTTCCGTAAGTCATGATTTCATCACCAAAATCACATAAGTGGTAATTAGAACATCATTAGAGTCCATATCCATCATGGATCATCCATCTCAATCACCTAGACTTTGTTTTGAGAGTTTTGATTTTTATGTCGAAACTTCTGGAGGCCATAACTTTTGACTTGGGTGTTCGTTTGGGCTGAAATTTTACAGGTGGTTGCATTATGAGGTTGCATGTGGATTCTCAATTGACCTTAAGTCTGTTGGACCCTATTTTGCCACATTTCTAGGGCCTCAAACTTTCATCTTGACCCTCAAAATTGCAATTTAGTGTTTTTTTTTCAGTTTTTAAAAAATCATTTTTGTTAATAACTTGGAATGATAGGAGATTTGGTATGTTAGTTGGAAATTCATCCTATCTTGGTTTTGGGTATTTTTTGGGAAAAAATTGAACTCTCAAAAGTATGTCTGTGAAGTTTCCTAAAATGGAAAAAATTGACAACTTTTGAAAATTGCCAAATTTGGAAAAATCTGATTGTTAGCACCTTATGTCCTTTAAACCCTGGAACTTGGTGTAGAATCAACCCCATCACATCCTCCAATAATTCTAGGATTCAATCCAATCCTAATCTGAGCTTTAATCTAATCCTAATCTGAGCTTAACTAGAACCCTAATCAGAGTTTTAATCCATTTTAGTCAAGATCTTTGGATATTGAAACAAATCTTAAGATCCATCCCTCCATATTCTTCAATTTCATAATATTTAGTCTTTCATCCATTCCACAGGTCAACCTCCTAATCCGAGTGTCAACCAAGTTTCTAACACCTACAAAACACAAGAAATAATCAACTTATTAGATCAAATGCAAGGTTCAAATCATGATTCCTCAAGAAATTCATTTGAATGTAAAAGAAGAGGAATGAAATGAAGAACACAATAAACTCGAAACAAAATATCAAATACTATTCTAAAACCAAACAAACTCTCAATCTCTTGAGGGAGTTGGTGTCAATTGGATGTGAAAATTGGCCCTTTCCCAACTCCAATGGTGTGATAAAGATGCTTGATGAAGGATGGATGCTTGTAGTGATGACTTCAATGGAGCTCCATGTTGAAAATATGCAAAAAACCTAACTATGCTTGAATGAAATGAATGAAAATTGCTATGAATTTGAGTATAATAACTTTGCATGAATTGTGGATGATAAAATGAGGAGATTAACCTTTTATTTATAGAAAGAAAGAGTTGAAGATTGAAAGATAGGATGAATGTGGGATAAAAGATAAGCCAATAACATGATGCCACTTGTCAACATGAGAATGGATGAAGGAATGATCACATTTTGAAAAATGTGCAAAGAGGGGGGAGATTCAAATTCAAAATATGGCTTGAAGGATGAGGTGAAAGGTGAAGCAAATGCACATGGCTCAAGAAATGGACATGTAAGATATTTTAAATGCTTTGTTGGAAGGGACAAGTATTTTTGTGGGGAGATTTCAAATTTGAAGAATATTCCATCTTTGATGCCTTTTCTAAATGAAAATAGATGATTTATAAATCAATTAAATTGATTTTCATGTGCAAGTTGCAAAATCTAGAGGATTTGAGTAATTAGGATTAGCATTAATCATGATTTGATTAATTTAAAAGGAGATTAGGTGATTTGACTATTTGATTTGGATTTGTGGGTTGAAATAAATCAAAAAGAGATGAAAATGATTAAGACCTAGTTAAATAAATATTTTGATTTATTTAACCAAAGGGAGTGATGTTATATTAAATTAGATAAATGCTTGATTTATTTAATTTAATTATATAAACTTTAGAGATTTAATCAAATAATATTATGGATTATTTAATTAAATAAAGATAGGAAGATGAAATGACCTGGCTAATTACACAAAGACAATGATTTAACTAAATTGAGGGATTTATTTAATTAAAAGGGGAATTATGATGACTTTAATCAAATAAGGCTATTTGATTAAATGGTTAGGCAGAGGGATAATTGAAGATGAAGTGATGCTAGTAGATTAGGATCGAGTGCATGTAAATTTTACGTGTCTACATTTTCCCCTCTTTGAAGCAATGTACTTGCTACATTTGTTCAAAGAATAAACTGTCTCAATCAAAATTAAAAAATTCTCTAATTTTTTTGGATGCTTCATTTTTGCTCCAACGAATGAAGAATTACGCCGGTATATTGTCCCCTCGAGAGATTAGGCGAAGAGCTTTGATTTGAGGGTCGATCTCTCAAAAAAGAGGTTCAAGATTAGTTCAACTCAAATATTTGATGTAGATAGTCATCAGCCATGGCTAGCCTCATGTCTATTTTGATATATTACACCCACTTGATCCTGATTTGTACCATGACAGTGACATTATTGATGATATAAATGAGATGATTATGATGTTTATATGTAATGGATGATATGATGATGCATGAATGATATGGATGCACATGATATGATATGATGATGCATGGATGATTATGAAAATAGATGATAAATGTATGGTTTATGAGATGTTTAGAATAACCAATCTATATTATGCAATGATGGGGATGAATGCATGTGGTACAATTAATTCTTTCTATATGATATGATATTCATTATGCAATATGCTAACAGTTTATGGATGTGGGATGGATGCATTAGCGATGATTTATGATTAACTATCATGGTACCATGTTAGTGCAAAAGGAAGTAGGAAGAAAATAAGATGATGACAAGAGACACCAACAAGCAAACTTTATTAGAGATGATGATAGTGATGATTTTCTTATCGAGGAGTTGGGATTTTAAAAGGGCCAATTACCTTATTGTTTGATAATACACATAGATATGATGCATCAAGGTATAGAGAACTAGGATGGTGTTGTACCCAGTGTGATGGACTTTGACTCGACAAACAGATGGGAGTATTCTTATTCACACTTGACATATAGAAACCTTGCTAGGACGTACCTAACAAAGCAAGTATTCACCAAGTTATATTACAAGAATGTCCAACAAGCACAACAAACAAAATGATAATGATCGATGTCTCATTCCTTTCTCTCTAAATCACTTTGATTAGACATCATCGAGAGGTCATTGGAATGAGCACAATAAGATAAATCAAAAGAAAAGATCAAGTACACAAACAAGACAATTTTCTTCATACCTCTAGCCAAAGGGAATTGTTTTGATAGGATAAGAATCCAAGGTGATATCCAAAATGATGCCCATTGTTGGAACGATATATCCTAGGACATGCATTGTATAGGATGATGATGGGTTGAATAAGTTGATTGATAAGTTGTTGATATAAGGTTGATTGACATGTTTGTGAATGATCAAGATTTTGATTTTGCATTCAAAAGTTTGAAGTTTGCTTTTGATTTTATATTTGAAGTTTTCTTTTGTTGATTGTTGTGGTTGTTTCTATTTGTTCTACCAAAGGATGAAGGTGACAATTGATTTATTATGGATGATTGATTATCATAGTTGAAAGCAAAATGGGACGGATGGATTTTTTCAAATATTTGGATATTTTTGAAATATTTTGGGGTTATTTTTTGGGTTTTCTGATTTTTATGACTATTTTTGAATGTTTTGGGGGTCTTTTGAGATTTTATGAATGTTTTTAGATTTTGATGTTTTTTGAATGTTTTTGGATTTTTGTGTCTTAGGGGCTGATCAAAGATTAGCCTTGCCTACGTTTAAGCTCAAAGATGACGTAGTTTGGATCTAGTGTTTTTTTATGTTTTCTGACTTTATGACCTATTTTTGGATTTTGATATGATTTGGATGTTTTTGAATTTTAGATGTTTTGATGTTTTGGATATGTGATGATATCAATTCTCTAAACATTTTGTATTTTGTTGAAAATCAAGCTAAGGTTGATTGATCGAATCGATGGATTGATGATGATAACATTGTTGAGGATGCACAACAATGCAAGGATAGTCTTAAAAAACACAAGGATTGGGAAGGATTTTTTGAGATGATGGATTGACTAGATTTGATTGATTAGGATTTTGAAGCTTGATTTGGAACAACATTCGTTTTACATTTTTTGATGTGACATTGAAGGATGCATTAGATGTGAATAATATTGATTGTTTAGATTGATGTTCAATGAAAGATAAGGCTTGATAAGAAACATCTTCTTGTCAAAATATGCCATGGGCTAGTGATTTGGATGTTGGCTCACAACTGCTTGACCAATTTGATTTCAAATTTTCCAATGTTCAGATCACCACATAAGTTGGAGGATATATATCAATATTTATTCCTGAAGCAAGGTATAAATATTTGGGCCCCCAATGTCTAGCAATATATGGAATACCATGGGTGGATGCTTGGATAGGTGTATGGATGGAGGGATATGGATTATTTTGTGATAAGATAAGGTATTCAGATAAAGAATGCTCATTTGGATAATGCTTCATAGCTCAGATAGTGCTAGGTAGGATAGGATTAATGAAAATGACTTATATCAAGATGTTTACTGTAAGCAAGCGTAAAGTGTGTACCAAACTTTTATGAAGATCGAGATAATTTGGACTATGGATGCAAATGGATTGGATAAATGGTTCATGGATGAAATGGATTTATTATGGATGAGATGGATGGAATGCTTTCACTTGGAATAGCGCACGCAGATGCTCGATTCTACACATGACACCTATTTGCCAGGTTTTCATCATAGTACCTATCCAAAGCACCACCGTAGTGGTTTTCACTAGAGGACAATTTTTTCTTTAGTGTTTTAAATCATTTTTCTAATTTTTCTTGGATTTTTTTTTTTTTTTTTTTAATTTTTTTCTGAAAGATTTTAAGTTCATGTTGAACCACCTAGTGGTGTTGATGTAGATGCCCTTGTCATAATGTTCCATCAATATCCTACCTAAAGAAGTTGTTTTTCTAAGATATGTGCACTTGAATGCAACTTTTCATATTCCTGATCTAATTTTTTTATGATAGAGTTAACTCTGTCTCTATGTGCACATTGCAATAGAGTGTCTTTTGAATCCTTATGATGAAGGGTCACTTCCAATACATGGTCAATGTGAGAATTGGATATGTGTGGAGGCGTGGATGGAGTGTGTTTAGGGATAGAAGATGGATTGGTTGACAGTTTGGTACCTTTGACTCTCCAAACTTGGGAAGATGAGCAAAGATGGGTGGATATAGAAGTGTGCATGGAATTAGGACCAACTGCTTGATACACTTTGTACATCACTTGAAAAGCCTATTTTTGCTTTTGTGGAAATCTTTGATGGATACTTTTCTTTTTTTTATTTTTCCCCATAGTTTCTTTGACTAATGGAGTTTGATAGGGATTATCTTTTAATTAATGCTATGAGATTTCCACAATCCATAGTGTTTAAGATTTTTAATTTTCTAGATTTGTGATTTGATTTGTCTATTATGCTTCTCAGCTTCTTTTTCTTTGATAATGTTCTTCGTACTTTGATTCAAATCTCTCTTTCAAATTTGGTCCCAATTCATGGATGGGGTGATGGGTGGAAGAAGATTCATGATGTGGTTGGTTGTAGTATTGGCATCAGTTTCATCATAAGGACTCTCCATGCTCCCTATGTTGATATTTGCTTGAGCCATAGTTGCCCCCAGTATGGTGGTAGTATCACCTTCATGCTTTGATTATGCCTATTCTGAGAACTCTTGTTTAGAATAAATTCTCTGATAAATGACCACCACAAATGATGCTATTTCCATTTGTTGCTCTGCTAACTCTGGAATGTCCTATTTTGTTTGACATGTTTCCTTGAGTGGATAATGTTGGATATCTTCATACATGATGTCCTCCATCTAAATTTGGGATATATCTGATCCTAATGTTAACAACTTAGTATGACTGTAGGAATCAATAACTTGCTCTTTTTGTGTAATAATATCAAGAGTAAAAGAATCTTGTTCTGAATGAAGATCATCTACGTGTCCATCCATAGAAAGCGTCTCATGGGTAGATGGAGGAGTATGTGCTATGTGGATATGATCATCTTGTATAGATAGTAGAGTATCCATTAGATTATTGTAGTATCTTGGGGATACAAATTCTTGATCTTGAATGATTTTAGAATTATTTTTGATATGATTTGGATCAAGTTCTTGGCATGGGTCAGTTTCAAAGGATGGATTTCTTACAAAGGGTTCTCAGATATCTTCATTAGGCATAGGAAGTGGCACAATATCCTCTTGATCTTTGAGTGAATTTGGATCAAGTGTTGAGTTTAAGATTCCTTCAATATCGACAATCATAAGGTCGAAGGATGTCAATATGTCTTAGAAAAGACCATTGCTAGACTTTGGTGGTTGATGTTGATCATGCTTTGGAATAAATTTTGAGATATGTCCTCTAACTTATTAGGTGATGTAGAGACATTTTCAACATGATCATTGGTCAATGGATTGTTGATTACAAGATCAAATAATGTTAACACTCCTTGAAATAGATCATTGTCGAATATTGTTAAAGGATTTTTATCATGATCAAAAAGTGGCTCTTGATGTATGTTGATTTGATCTTTGGATGAGGTAGCCATATGTTTGTTGATGGATAGGTCTTGATCATGTGATCATTGACTTGGATTGATGCATGGAGTTGTTAACATTTTGTTGGGATTTTGAACAACATTTGCTTGTTGGGCTTGGTATTGGGCTTGAGCTTGCGCTCGCGCTTGAGCTTGGGATTGTGCTTGTTGGGCTTGTAGTGTGGCTTGGGAAACTTGAACAACTTGTGCAGCTTGTTGAGCAACTATTTGTGTAGCTTGTCAGTTTTGGTTTTGTTGGAGTGTCTTCTGATAAGTGACTTGCTGAGTGGCTTGCAACACAATGCTATATTGGTTTGATGTGTTTGGTTTGGGTGGTGCTACTGGTGGAGGTGGTTTTGGACTAGTGTTTGTTGTGGTGATAAGAGGTACCATTGTATTGATGATTGGGATTTGAGTGGTGGATGGCTAGTCCTTGATATACCATTTTTTGAGGGATGATAGATGATGTGTTGTTTGCTTATGCTATAGGGATGGTTGACATCTGTTGTTGCGATATCAATGGTAAGGTGGGAGGATTTGGTATCATGCCTTGATTGATGGTTGGGGGGATGTTTTGGATGGGTGGTGGTAGCAAAGGTAGCCCCAAACCAAGAGGTGATATAGATGTTATTAATGGAAAGGGTGGAATTGGTGGGAGAGTGAGTGGCATGCTCCCATGGGGAGATGATGATGTTTGATCAAAAATACCCCCTGGTCCAAATAAGTCACCTTCTCCTTGTGAGGTTGTAGGGAGAGAGGTTTGAGGGGTTGCATTAAATGATGATGATGAGTCATTGTGAAAGGTGAGGGGGACATATGGGTGTGATGGATTTTGAACAACATTCGTGTGATTCACAAACACATCTATCCAAAAGTTTACCAAGTGTGGATTTGAAATGTTCATGTTTGGTATAGTTGTACTTGGTATATTCTCATTTGGCATGTATGAATTTGGTGGGATAATGTTGTTTTGTTGAAGACTCATGCATTGAGTATTTGGTTGATAGATTTTTAAGTTTGGATTTGGATTTAAATCTACCATCAGAAAAGGTGTTCCAAGATTTAGATCAGGTATACTCACATTTGTTGTACCATTGAGGTTTGTAGGAGATAATGATCCCATGTATGAATTGTATAAATGTGACTTTTGAAAATAAATTGGCATTCTAAGACTTTGATAGTTTGGCTGATTTAGACCACTCATGATGAATGAATCAAGTTTATATTCCATATTCCTCTTGTGTTTTGACCTTGTTGTAAAAGTGATGTCTAAGGTGTTTAGGACCAATGATGAGATGAAGGATGAAAAGGGGTGAATGATATGAGTGTTGTTTTTCTTAGGATCTTTGGATCAATGCTAGATTTTATGATTTGATTTTGATTGGTTTTGATTGGATAATGAACTTGTAAATCTTAAGATGTTGGATGTGATCTTTAGGATAAACTTGTTCAAAGGTGTGATGATTTAACTATAGGTATGAGAAAGGATGCATTCCCATACTCCTAACTAAATAAGGTGATTTTTATTTTGATGATTTACCCAAGTCTAGAATGATGTTTCCAAAGCTCTAAATTTGCTTGTGGGATGGGATGATAAATGTTTGAGATGGATGAAGTGTTTGATTTTGATCCTAAATGAACCTAAGAAGGACTTGTTTACAAGGCCAAGGTTTTGAAGAACATGTTTTTCCCTTCAAACCAAAAGATCAATGTTTACTCAAAAGACCATAAGACAAAAGATACACAAGCACATGTGTGGGATTCAATTGATTTCATCTTGATTATTGAATTGATTTTACCAAAAAAACTTCTTTGATTAGGTTTTCCAAATGAGATGTCCAATGTCTTAATTTCTTCAAATCCCACAAAGTATGTTAAGTGAAAATTTGATGAATCCAAGGAAAGGGTTACCTATTGTTGATCTTTAGTAGGAAAATTGAGATGTAAGTTCAAGTGTTTAGAAACCTTTAAGGATGTGAATCCCAGGGGAAAGCAATAACACATGAATTTGGTCAATTGTATTTGTTTCCTAAAGGGTTTGAAATTTTTATGATGATGTTAAGTGTTTGTTTCCAAATATTTTCAAACAAGCAAAGTTTTTTGACTCATAAGCAATATAATATCCTAGCTCAATTGGTATGTTTTTCTTGGTGGGTTTTCCTCATGCCCTTAATAGTAGAAGAGATGATTTTACATGCAACCAAGGAAAGAGTATAAAGGTATGTTAAGAATGAAGTCTTAACCTCTATATTTTAACCAAGATTGGACATGGCAAGTAACTTCTTGGAATCTAAGTTCCAATGCATCATTTTGATAAACTCATTGGATGGACTCGTTGGCTACTACAAAAAGGGTTCTTAATGATGAGACATCAAGGACATGGCACCTTGCGAGCATTCAAAAATCCACTAAAGGCTTTAATCAATCCTACTAGGGGCTCTTATACTTTTTATAGTAGTACCCTGTTCTGAAAGACATTGTATGATTAAGGCCTACATACCATGAGGACTTGAGAGTTTAGTCTTATCCATTTATATACCAACACAAATGAAAAACCAGTTGGAGTCACCTTCGAGTTCTCCTTTTGGATGTGTCTCTTAGGCAGGCCCCTCTAAAGGTAAAATATAGTGAGCAAGCACATTCGTAGTTCGATTGAACTTTGTTTAGAAACAAAGGGAGAACACACATGATATACCTAACTCACACTCACAAGCTTTGTTCAATTTTAGTTTCCAAAATGAAGTGTGGAGGTGATTACTTTATCTCAACCTAAGATCACAAAAAAGGCCTTTTGATTCTCAAGGTCATTGTAAAGCACGAGAGAAGTGCATATGCCCTTTTTTCAGTGATGTGAGTTTAAGTAATAAATCACAAAAATAAATTTGTACATGTTCATTTTAACCTTTCAAAGCAATTGTGAGTTCATTTCAAAAGCACCAAAGGAATTGTGAGAATTGATTGTTCAATTTTTAACCTTAAAAAAAATCTAGTAAATTGGCCTAAGGTTATTTTTAATCCCTTTGTCTTGTTCTTTTTAGAGCCCAAATTGAAATCTATTGATTCCTAAAAGCTTGAAGGGGTAAAATCCTTAGAAGTGGGATTATAATTGCTCCCCAAAGTGTTCAAAAACACTTGATACAATGATGTGATAATGATTTTTTCTTTTATTTCCATGCTCCATGATCCTTTAAAACTGCAATACAAGCTCCAAATGTCAAATGAAATCAAGAAACAAGAAGCTATGAGGGTTAGATAGATGATTAAACATAAAAACCCTAAAAGTTAGACCAAGTTTCATTATGATTTGACATTAAGTGAAAATTTAAAAAAATTAACTCTATCAAAATTGATAATAATATACACCATTGGATATTTTATGAAATTATACCCCATTTAAAAAAAAAAAGCTTCAAAAAAGACCAAAAAATGACCAAGATATGACCATTTTAAGTTTGCATGAAAAAGCAAGAAAATCAAGTGGTTTTGTTTATGATGGGCTCTATTTGATTTTGTAGCGGCGCTATATGGTGACACTATAGATTCAGTGTAGTTTGAAATTTTGAGCGGTGTTTGATTCCAGCAGTGCAGTTTGCAATTTTGAGTGGTTATGTATGGCAACGCTGGACTGTGAGCGATTCTATTTGCTGTAAACACCAAAAACATTAAAAATCACAAAATTCTCAAAAAAATGATTTTATCTTCTGGTAGGCCCTCCTTCTAGCGCAAAATTGTGAACCGAATTTATAACACCTACAAAACACAAGAAACAATCAATTTATTAGATCAAATGCAAGGTTAAAATCATGATTCCTCAAGAAATTCATTTGAATGTAAAAGAAGAGGAACAAAATGAAGAACACAATAAACTTGAAACAAAATATTAAATCCTATTCTAAAAGGGTGAAGCCACAATAGTGATTTACAATTGATGTGAGGAAGGAAAACTCAAAAAAATGAATGCATGGCAAAAAAATTGATATTAGGGGTTCGTACGAACCTATTGGTTTGACCGAACCCATTAGGGGTTCGCTAGAACCTAGATTTGAGTGAACCCTCATAATATTTTCCCGCCAAAAAAAACCATCAAAAATCCTTATAGAAGGGGGGTTTGAATGAACCCTAGTTCGAACGAACCCCCTTTATTCCTCATCCCCTCCCTAAGACACAAAAAAAACCTAAATTTTGGGACTTCAGAGGTCGAGTTGAGGATGAAAATGGACGAATCTTCACAAACCCAACTTGAATCAGGTAGTCCTCAGAATGAGCTATCCAACGAATATAATTTTAATATGTTTTGGTTTTATTATGTATTTGTTTTTTTTAGTTTTATTAAACATAGGTTTTTCATCGAAAATGGTCTTTGTTCTACACATGTGGAAAAATAACAGATTATCAAAAAAAAAAATTGAAAAATATGAGTGCACTAGATATTGAAGTCCTTGATCCAACAAAAATAAATAAATTGAATTTTGATACATACAAAAAAAGTTGTGTTATACGGTCATGCTATGTCTAAATTGTAATTGGTTTGACTTTAAAACTTGATTCAAGAAAAAATATTCAATAAAAAACTGTCTAACCAAGTGAAAGCACTAGATATTAGATTTATTAATCTAAATTCGAAAGAATTAGAATTTTATCCTTCATGGAAAAAAAATTATGCATTATATGGTGTACGTCACTTTTTAAAAATGTTGTTTTTTGAAAAAATCCAGTTTTCATGGGAGATGGAAAAAGAAGTGCAATCTAATTCCAAATATTTTTAAAAATATATTTTTAGAATCTACAGAAAAAATGTGATGAGACTCTAGTTTTCATGATCTTCAAATTCTTCACAGTTTAGCTGCTATAGGTGCCCAAATGTGAACATTTAGTTTAAAAAGATAATTTCAGTGTCCAGTTTGGCCAAAAATTATAAACCACTATTGTGGAATCACCAAAAACCAGACAAACTCTCAATCTCTTGAGGGAGTTGGTATCAATTTGATATGAAAATTGGCCCTTTCCCAACTCCAATGGTGTGATAAAGATTCTTGATGAAGGATGGATGCTTGTAGTGATGACTTCAATGGAGCTCCATGTTGAAAATATGCAAAAAACCTAACTATGCTTGGATGAAATGAATGAAGATTGCTATGAATTTGAGTATAATAAATTTGCATGAATTTTGGATGATAGAATGAGGAGATTAACCTCTTATTTATAGAAAGAAAGAGTTGAAGATTGAAAGATAGGATGAATGTGGGATAAGAGATAAACCAATGACATGATGACACTTGTCAACATGAGAATGGATGAAGGAATGGGCACATTTTGAAGAATGTGCAAAGAGGGAGGAGATTCAAATTCAAAATATGGCTTGAAGGATGAGGTGAAAGGTGAAGCAAATGCACATGGCTCAAGAAATGGACATGTAAGAGATTTTAAATGCTTTGTTGGAAGGGACAAGTCCTTTTAGGGGGAGATTTCAAATTTGAAGAATATTCCATCTTTGATGCCTTTTTTGAATAAAATAGATAATTTATAAATCAATTAAATTGATTTTCATGTGCAAGTTGCAAAATCTAGAGGATTTGAGTAATTAGTATTGGCATTAATAATGATTTGATTAATTTAAAAGGAGATTAGGTGATTTGACTATTTGATTTAGATTTATGGGTTGAAATAAATCAAAAAGAGATGAAAATGATTTAGACCTAGTTAAATAAATATTTTGATTTATTTAACCAAAAGGGGTGATGTTAGATTAAATTAGATAAATGTTTGATTTTTTTAATTTAATTATATGAACTTTAGATATTTAATCAAATAACATGGATTATTTAATTAAATAAAGATAGGAAGATGAAATGACCTAGCTAATTACACAAAGACGATGATTTAATTAAAAGGGGAATTATGATGACTTTAATCAAATAAGGCTATTTGATTAAATGGTTAGATAGAGGGATACTTCAAGATGAAGTGATGTTAGTAGATTAGGGGGTATGTGCAGGATCATGATGGGCCAAAAAGTGGCGATATGATGGGTATTTGTAGGGTATCTGGCTGACAACTTTTTTTATACAAAATTGATGAAATGAAAAGGAATTTTAAAGGATATTCCAAAATTTCCACCAATATAAATTATTTTTTAATTTGAATTTAATAAATTATTATTATTCATTTTCTATTTGAATTACGACTAAAGTCCTAATTGATAGGCTGATTGAAAAATATCTATAGATTTTAAATGATATCACATTTTTGGAATCCAAAACATGCATCACATTCTATGCTTCACATACTATAGGATTAAAAAAATAAAAAATAAATTTCATGAAGTTTTGACTAAGTTAAGGTGGTTAGACATACGAGTTTTTATATTTTTTAAAAGTTGTAATAAAAAATTAATAATTAATTATTTACATGGAGAAAAATTACAAAAAAATATGCATCACATCTGGACATGAGTCATTTACTTATGTATAAAATATTAAAAAAAATATTATCATTTTATTGTGGTTAGGGTGGTCAAATAGACACCTACTTATTTTTTTCCCTGAAATTTAAGTACTGTTGCATTGAAATTTCTAATTTTCACCAAATAATTTTATTTTCTTTTAAATAAACCTAGTATTTTAGAAACTACATTCAATATGCTACAAATTCTATTTTAACATATTTTTGAAATAATATAGATAACTTATTCAAATTTTTACGTCGAGTTGCCTAACTCTAATTTTTTTTAATTTTTTGCCACTTAAGGGCCTATTTTTTCCATGATGATCTTGCACATACCCTAAGATCGAGTAAATGTAAATTTTATATGTCTACATCAAACAATTGTTCATTCATTCTGATCAATTGTTTACTCATTTTAACCTTGCATCCATCCATTCTGAACATTTGTTCCCTCTTTTTTGATCATTCATTTACTCATTTTGAGTAAACATTCATCCATTTCAAACCTCCATTCACCATTTCAAACTCTTGTTCTATCATTTCGATCATTCGTTTACTCATTTTGAGTAAATGTTCATCCATTTCAAACCTCCTATCATTTTGAACTCTCGTTCAACAGTCCTAGTCAATCATTTACTCATTCCAAGTAATCTTTCATCTATTCCAAACCTTCGTCTTCCTATTCTGAGCAATCTTTCATCTATTTTGAACCTCCTTCTCTCATTCTGAGTAATTGTTCATCCATTCTGATCAATTGTTTACTCATTTTGAGTATTTTTTCATCCATTTTTATCATCTATTCCTCTAATCATATCATTGTTTTAACCTCAGGTTATTATCCAAATTGACCTAAGTGTCTGATCTGATTGTCATCATCAACATCTGCTTAGGATTGTCATTTATCCTGAGTCATTCAATCATCGTCATCAGCCCAATCAATCCATTTTCAATCTCAAAGTGGATTCAGTGCTGCAATCGTCCATTCATCCTTTGATCTAATCAATCAGTATCCTACGTCACCTAGGGTAATCTTTGAACGGTGTTTACAACCCTTTCATCATCCTATCCAATCCATTAATCGATCTTATCAATCATCGATTGATCTTATCCAATTCAATTCAATCACATCCCTATCCAATCACCTTCAACCCAATCAATCTACTTCCATCTTGAAGTAGATTCGGTGTTGTAATCATCCTTTGATAATCAAATCAGATCGTCAGAATCAATCCATCACATC
Source organism: Sequoia sempervirens (assembly GCA_007258455.2). Lineage (NCBI taxonomy): Eukaryota > Viridiplantae > Streptophyta > Pinopsida > Cupressales > Cupressaceae > Sequoia > Sequoia sempervirens. The sequence continues at coordinate 259,785,961 of VDFB02281492.1, forward strand.
ATCCAATCATCCTAATCTAAGCTTAACCTAAATCCCGATTTGAGCTTTAGTCTGTTCCCATCCAAAATCTCTAAACCATCCTCTTTATCCTTTCATCATAATGAATCCCTAGCCTCCAATAGTAGTTAAGGGAAACCCTAATTATGTCGACAACAATAACAAAAATCTTGTCGATCAAGAGAATTTGACATAGATCCCCTTGACACTATCATTGCTAGTAAGCTTTCTCCACCCACTTTCCAAAATTTAATCACCCCTTCGAGTTATCCTATTATTTCTTCATCCATGCCTAATCATGTTGCTTATGCTACCTTTGACAAGGGATATCCATCATATCCATCATATCCTTTATCTACATCATCCTCTTATCCAACACCCACATCCTCTTATCCTAGTCTACCATCACAATACCCCTATCCTAATCCCCCATCCACATCCTCCTATCTCAATCCTTCATCCACATATACCCACTACCCTAATCTTCCATACCAATCTGCTCACCCTAATCCTACATCCACACCTTCCTATCCTAATCCAACATCCACACCAACCTATCCTAATCTAACATCCATATATTCTTATCCTAATCCCACATCCACATTTCCCTATCTTAATCCGCCACCTCAATCTTCACATCCTAATCCACCATCCCAATACCCTTACTACAATCCACCACCCGCATCCCCATTTCCTAATTCAACATTCCAATACCCCCATCTTAACCCTTCATCTAATCTTAATCCTCCATCTATTCCCAATCTTGCATCCAATCCCATTCCTTCATCTAATCTTAATCCCTCATCTATTCCCAGTCCTGCATCCAATCCCATTCCCCCATCTAATCCTTGTCCACCAATCCCTAGTCCTAATCCCCCACTGATCCACAATCCCTCATCCACTCCTACCACACCATCTCAGCCTAGAGTATTCAAGTTTCTCACTCTAGAAGTACTCCAAGGACTTATAACAAAGAATACATCAACCACTCCACACCTTTAAGTTGTGGAATCATGCCATCCCAACCCATCATCCACAGTCATTAGTGACAAGACCCTTCTCCACCCAACACCTATCATTGATGATACCACCCCTAGCACCACTCAAACTATCAAAATCATCACATCCTCTAAATCCACTAAGCCTGCATCTCCTACCATCACATCTATTGAATCCATTGAACACCCACCTCCTACTATGAGAGTCATCAAACCCATTGACGATACCCAAATCCAATCCACTTCTTTCACTCCTAGTGTCACTAAAATCCATTCCCATGAATGTTTTGAATCCTCCATCCCTCCATCTTCCCCACTTGAAGAGTCCCACCAAGACTCCATTATCATGCCTCTCGCACATGATGAGTCATGCCAAGAGCTTGATCCAAAGCATGCCAACATATCCCCTTCTCCATATCAGGATCCTACCATCCCATCTAGTCCACCTCAAGATCACTATCCCCCATCCATTCCATTCCATGATCCCCTTGTCATTCGAGATTCCACCCCTCCATCTCCATCTCCATTGCATGAGCCCACTACCACAAATCTAGATCCTATCATATCCCTTACTCCCGCTCTTGATACCACCCATCCAAATGGTGCTATCCCATCATCTCCCTCCTAGGATCCCCCATCATCGCCTAAAACTACTATCCCCACACTCCTTGCATATCCCCTTGGTACTCTCACATTCTTCCATGGTGGCCTCCTCTGAGAAGGAAAACACAGTGTATGTACCACCCATCATCCTCCACTTAATAATGGAATCATATCATGTTTTCAAAATAACCCAAATCCTATCATGGATCACATGCTCAAGAAAACAAACTATCAAGGAAAAAGTCTAGGCTTTCATGAGCAAGGTATTTTAGAGCCCATCCAAGTCAAAGAACAAATTTACATGCAAGGTCTTGGACCTATTTCCCAAGACTCACAATCTAAAGATGTTGGTACAACCTCTAGACATCCACAATGAGCCTCTTCCAAAAGAAATGTCAACTCTTCCCATCGCTCCACCAGATCGTATGCTACCATCCCTCCTCTATTGTATCGCCTCAAAACAACCATCCATATACCTCCTTTAGTTGCTCCATCCATTTTGGGTCCTTACATCCCTCCATACATCTTGGGTTCTTATGTCCCTCCACCCACTCCATTTGCTTTGGGTCCCTATACCCTAAGATCACCTCCTCCATCTCATCCTTTCATCTATCCAACACCTATCCATGTCATCCATCATAAACATCCTAATCAGGATCAACAAAGGCACATACCTACACATTTACCATCTACACATAATCCTCATAATTTTACCTCCATTGCTCTCCATCATCCATATCCTTGCACCCATCCCATTGCTACTAAAATCACTTTGGATGCTAAAATAAAAATATGTAAATCCAATCATCCACATGAATCTAAAGCTCCCCATGTCTCTCTAAAAGACATGGTGAAGAGAATAAAAACCAAAGTCAAAATCAAATTTGTAGGCCAAAAAGGCCCACCAACGAAAAGATTAGAACCATGTCGATCCAAAAGAATAAAGATGCAATGCTTTCAAATTAAAAATCTGTAACATCTAACATTGCTCGTCCAAAAGCTAATCATTTTCATCCACCCTCTCCTAAATCTATTTTGGGTCCCTATGTCTCAAAATTCACCATTCCATCTCCTCCATTACCCTCACATTCTCCACCCATTAATCCTCTTATCTTTTCACATCCACCACCACATGTGCCAATGTTGGTCCTAAACACATCTCCCCATCACATATCCACCCCATCATTCCATCCATACACTTTCCAACATCCCATCCATTATCCCTCGTACATCTCCCCTCCCAAATCCCTCAAATTCATCCTCTTACATAATCTATTTCTCCTAATAAGATTATACCAACATCAAATAGTCAGTTTGAACATGGGCTCTTAATACCTCATATAGAACTTGATGCTTGAGTCCTTCATCCATCTCCTTATCGCATGTCTTCTGAATCCACTTATTCACCTCCCTATCCTTATCCATATCCTTCTACATGCTACCCAAAAAATTCAAAAAATGCAAAAAAAATCAAAAGCCAAAAAAAAAAAAGTAAAGAGAAATAATCCCTCCAATGGTGAAAACTTGGCAAACAAGCGCCTTGGATAAGTACCATGATGAAAACTTGGCAAATAGGTGTCATGTGTAAATCCCCATCTGCACATGGGGGCAACTTCCTGATATTCATTCCCTCTATCTACTATGCTTCTATCTATACACCCATCTTCTTCCTATACAACCTTTTCATTCATCCCCTCCATCTTACCTATCTTACACATCCTACTTGGCATATCTAATTTATCCCAATCCTTCCATCCTCGTGATCTTGATAATGATAGGGGAAAACATATAAACATGCTTTGGACACCTCTTAGCATACATTCCCCTCATTCACACACTATCCTAATCTTCATTTGCATTCATCTACCTTCCTTATCCACCCGTCATGCTACCTTCAATCTCCCTTCCTTATCCATGCATCCTATCTTCATCCATTTCACTCATTTATTTTCTTATCCTTCTCTATTGCATCCTTCATGCCTCCTCGTACATGACATATCTAGAGTGGGGGCATCTATCTTCCTTTGTAATATAGTCCTTGGAGACATCATTCATTCCATCAAATCAATCCCTTCAATTTCCCTCTATCCAATCCATCCAAACAATCCTTATATCCATCTCCCCATCCTTATCTTCCTATCCTTCCATCATAGCATCCCTTTTCATCTATCCATCTAGTAACCTTTTCCTCATCCAAATCCTTATCCCTCTATCCAATCCATCCAAACAATCTTTTTCCTCCCCCCATCCTCTATCCTCATCCCATCTCATAATCCCTCATCATTGGTATCTAGTTATAGGCTACTTCCAATGCAATCCAATGCCATCTATCTTATATCATCACTTCTTCTTTTTCACATCTTTCCAATCTCCTATCCTTTCTCATCATATCATCCTCCCAATTCATCTTTTGATGATTTGGATAACTACCCCATCCCTAAGCTTCGAGATCACCATCATCCTATCCAATCTAATAGGTCTATCTTGTCTCATTGTATTAGTCCCATCATTTTATCTACTTTCCATGGTTATCTCATCATCTTTTATTCATCATTTGTCTTTGGCCTTTTGTCGAACTACATTTCCCCTGCGCTTTCACGTAGGAAAGGTCGATCATTTGATTTGCCCCTAGGGCTCCTTTATCATCTATCATTAGTATTTTTACTTTGTCTATTTTCTCTTTTATCTTCTATCATCGATATTCATTGTCCACTTTGCTCATTTTCTCCATCCTATCTTTATCATCCATCGAAGTCTCCATCATGGTTTGTCATCAGCCTTTTATCGAACTACGAGGGCTCTGCACTTCCATGTAGGCAAGGCTAATCTTTGAATGGCCCTCAAGCCCCTAGGTCTTTAGGGTGTGTTAGTCGCGTGTCTTGTCTCTCTCGTGTCATGTCATTGAGCTATGCCCTTATCTAGCTGGTTCTTAACAAATGAGATCCACTTGTATCATCAAATCCAATCGGTTTTGAATATCCTACGTCATATTGATCTTTTAGCTTAGTATCCATCATCGGTCTCAACAGGATGCATCATTCTTAACAGACCCCATTAATCTCATCTATCCCCTTGATCCTATGGCAAAGGACATTTGAAATTGATTGCGATCTTTTGATACTTTTGGCTTTTGTTTATCATTTGAGCTCCCTATCATCACTTGTCAAAGCTGCCATGATCCATCATATTATGGTGTGTTTCGATTGTTCAACATAGGGGTACATTGTGATCTTTTTATGTTTATTTTGTCTTCTTGGTTGTCCCACATAGTACCCACCAAGATCCCTGAGGTCTTTTGTTATATTGGGGGATCCTTTTGTGCTTGTGGTTATCTCAATACCTTGCCCGACCAAGGTCTTCTTGACTTTGGGGTGTTGAGATAGCCTTCTTGTATGTTGTGTGTGTTTTATGCATTCAACACAAATCGACCTTGGTTCTTTATACCTTGGCATCTTGTGTCTTATGCTATAGCAAAAATTAGTGCTCCAAAGATGGCAAATTGCATTAGGATTGCATCTCATTTTTTTATTCCATCATCTTGCATATATCCCCCATCCTCTTATCTATCACAATTCCCCCCATCCCTTCATCCTTCCTTACTCTCCCTCCTCTATCCATCCAACTTCTTATCATAATTTCTTCAATCTTCTTAGAATAATATAGATTGGTTATTCTAAGCATCTTGTCCATCATCATTTTTATTCCTTTCATCTATCTCACTTTCCAATCCAATCCTCCCCCATTCAATCTAGCACAAATCATCTAATCATATCCTTGGTATTGTTCCCAATCTTGTTACAAGCCTTGATCCAATCATCCTCCTCCTCCTCCTCCTCCTCCTCCTCATCATCATCTAGATACATTCTTCCATATCCCTTTGGTGTTGTTTTGGGATGCATCCTTCCCTCATCAACAACACTTTCCTCATCATCATCGATAGGTATTCTTCCCTATCCTTTAGTGGTGTTTTGGGATGTATCCTTTTTTCATCAATACCACTAATTGGGATGTATCCTTCCCTATCCTCATGTTGTTTCAGGATCTCTCATTCCCTCATTGACAACACTCCATCCATCATCAACCCCTTTTGGCTTGTACCTTGACTGGAGCAACATCATATTTTTCCTCAAATCTATTTGTGCTTCATCCATCTCCTATTGCTTATCCTCCTATCTTGTACATCACTTTTCATCATCTTCTTCATCTCCCCTTCCATCATCTCATCCATTTCGAGAGCACACTCATGTTCTTTTGAACCCGCATGTCCTCTTGAGGGGGCATCCTCAATCCCTAACTTTCATCTTCACCCCCATCATCTTCCTTCCTAGTCAATCCTTTGATGACTAGGGCATCTTTCCCAATCTAACCATCTTCTTCTAGGTTCTATGTTTTAATATTCTTTGAAATGATGTTACTTTATAACACCATCTCAAAGAGGGGGAAAATGTAGACACCTAAATTTGGACACTTAATTTATCCAAATCTATCAATTTCAATCTAAACATTCCCTTATCCTCATTGATTAAGTAATATCACTATTATTTAATTAATACCTCCAAAGTTCTTCTAATCCCTAAGGTATCTAGTTAAATAATTAAATACCTTCCCCCTTTTCATCAAATGAATTAAATAAATATGAAATTTATTTAATTCCTCACATGTCACAACCATTTCTTAATCATTCTCCTAATCTCATCATTAGGGATGTGCACATGCCTAATCCTTGATTAGGATGTGCCGCATCCTCCAAATTTTGAAAGTTGGCTTCTAATCTCTCTTAGCCACTTAACCCTCCTCTAATCCTTCATTAACTAGCATAATCAACTTCTCAAGAAATTTTTGATTCCTTTTATCCTTCCAAGGAATATTAAATTACTTTTTCTCTTCCTCATGTGATCTTTGACTTATCACATCAAGCCACATGTGAACTCTTCCTAACATGTCATTAGTTTTTCTAATCAGGTGCTTGCACAACCTTAATCGCTTGATTAGGTCAACCTAATCTCCATGTTATTTATGGACTATGTTCTAAGTCAACCCTATTAAATGCTTTCTCCTTTTTGAGAAGGCACCCCTTTTTAATTCACATTTAATCCTCCAATGCATTTCAAAGAATTTTAAATTCTTTCTCTCATCCCCATGTGGCTATTTGAGGAATTTTTAATTCCTCACATGTCCTCTCACCCACATGGGGAAAAGGACCTCCTTTATGAGAAAATCTTGTCCAAATACCAAGATACTATGTAGTACCTCCATGTCATGTACTCTCCTTCCAACTGAATTTACACATCATCTTTCTCAGGCCACTTCACATGCCACATGTCAAGATGTGAGGGCTTGTGAGTTTTCAACTCACCATAGCTCTACATCTTGTCTTTGTTGGCTTACTCCCAACCATCCATTTCCCTAGAGAATTCAAAATTCACTATAAATACCCCCTCTTTTCTCTCATTTTAGGAGGAGATCATTTGTGCTAGCCAAACTCTCAAAAAAAATTCTCTTGAGCCATACTTAGCCAAATACTTGCACTTTCATCCATTTTCACCTATTTTCCATCCATATTCCATCTCACAACTTGTATATTTTTCCATCAAAGGAGCATACAACATCAAATATCGAAGGGCCAACCAAAGGATTGATTCAAGACAAGGTAAATCAACTCCATTTGTTATCTTTACTTTGTTTTTCAATCCAACTAGGCCAATCTTGAGGTGTAGGGTGTTTATAGTTGTTGTTTGTACTCTTTTGTTTGCTGCTCATTTTCTAACATATATTTTCTCCTGCTCACATATAGATATCAACTTGAGTTCTCTTGCAAATAGCAATCGGATTATTGTCATGTTTAGGAATGTTGTATTGATATGTGTAATGTTCACTAGGTTAATCTCTCACTGGATAGTTATAGTTCATCATGCAAATTATGGTAGATGTTCAAACTATGCTTGTTTGGAGTTGTTTGCTCATTGTTCCTTTCTCTCTTGGGGTGCATGTATTTGTAACCATTAGTCTTAAGTTGCATTCTCCCTTGCAAGGCACTGAATGACTACAGTTTCCTTTACATGGCGTATATTTGTTTGTTCTTTGTTCTGGTTATCTGCACTCAACAATTACTTATTGCATGGTTTGTATTGTCTTGTTCATGTCATATTTTCCTAGTATGCACAGTTGTTAATAGAAGTTTGTTACATGTTATTGATGCATGGAGGACTAATGGAGAAAATCAATGTTCTCTTGGAATTAGATAAATATTATGTTTCAATTTAATTGAAACTTCTATCAAAGTTGTTTATTAAAATTCAATAGTCTTTGATTTATATGTAACTTAGTTGAGATTACTATTTCATTAAGTTGAAGTTTTCTTTATTATGAAATAAAGTTCTTTAAATTTTATTTGAAGAATAATTAGTTTGAAATTTAAAAAATTGTTGTACAAATGGTTTTTTTTATTATGATGCTAAAATAAATGTTCATTGGTTATTTAAAAGTCTTTGACATTCTATTACCTTGAATTGTGTTAATGAATGATGATTGTTTTAAATAGAAATGAATATATAAGGTTCTTGAATTTATATTGTTTAGAACTTATGAGTATTCAAAAGATTAAGTATATGTTGTAGTTATGTATGTTGTTTTTCTATTTTATGAGAAAATATTGTTGTGTCAAAATACATCTCTAGTTACTTAAAGAACGTGTATTTATATGATTATTGATTTAAGAGAATTCTTGGTTGTATTTTATGGGCAATAATGTTATGATTATAATTTTTTAGTGTACTTTTGTAGTACTGAGTTTTACTTTTTAAGAGGCTAGGCAACTCTTGAAATGAGTTGTCTATTCCATATAAGTTTGATGATCATTTGTTTTTAAGGTTTTGTGAAATAGCCATGCACATTGTATTTGTTATCTATGTGGTGATTGAAAGGAAAATGGTTTAATTCATGATTGGATTGTGGTTATGATTCAGTTTGTGGTGCATGATGGCTATCTTTTGGTTTAATGTGTTGTGATATTGTAAAAGGAAGAGTGGCCTTCGATAGGGGCCAGTACCCAAAGTGGTAGCAAGGATAACTTATCAAAAGTTAGTAATTCAGTGAAAATTTTAATAAATATACCGGGGATTCATTAATTAATTTCAGATAAATGATTGCCTCACCTAGTGCCTTAATGCTTGTATAGATTAAGGGTAGGTTGAAAAGGCCTAGATTGGCTTAGTCATTTACCTTGTCTTCATGAAATGTAGTTCGATGCCACCTAAGATTTTCTAGGGGGCAGGAATTGGTTGATGTCACCAGGATAACCTAGAACAACTAAGTGATGACACTCTTGTGCTATTACATACTTTGTGGTGTCTTATGTAGAGACATCTTTGGTTTACTATTGCCTCTAGAAGTTTGTTGCATTCATGTGATTTTAGATACTATCATGTTGTCATGGGATTGTTAGCCATGTGATGTGTTTAATATGTTGCTTGCTTGCTTGCTTGATTTTTGGACCTATCGTTATCTCTTAGCATGGAGGGAGTGGGCCTTCAGGTACCACGTGGTTGGGAGGAAACTGTGATATTTCATTCATTGGTTTCTCTCATAGGTGTTACTATACTTGGATAACATTGTTCATGGAATAGGTTCCTATTTCTCATTGTTCAAGATGGTGGATATTGAGTTTGTTAGTGGACGAGGATATTAGTTATGATGTGATCATCATCTCCTTTGTAACTTTACCTCATTTGCATGAGTGTACTCATTGTATCGATATTATGATGTATTGAGATTAGTCATAATCTCACTTATTGTAAGATGTAATTGTAACTTGAATCCATCTTTATTTATAATTATATCATTCTTTTGGAAATAAGTTTATCCTTAAGTTTTTTGTATCGTGGGTTAGTAATGACACCTAAATTTGGACACTTAATTTATCCAAATTTATCCCCTTTCGTCTAAGCATTCCCTTATCCACATTAATTAAGTAATATCGCTATTATTTAATTAATATCCTCTAAAGTTCTTCTAATCCCTAAGGTATCTAGTTAAATAATTAAATACCTTCCCCTTTCCATCAAATGAATTAAATAAATATAAAATTTATTCTATTCCTCATATGTCTTATCCTCCATCATTTTTATCTAATCTTAATTATTCTCCTAACCTCATCATTAGGGATGTGCACATGCCTAATATTTTATTAGGATGTGTCACATCCTCCAACTTTTGCAAGTTGGCCTCTAACCTCTCTTAGCCACCTAACCCTCCTCTAATCCTTCATTAACTAGCCTAATCAGCCTCTCAAGGAATTTTTAATTTCTTTTATCCTTCCAAAGAATATTAAATTATTTTTCTCTTCCCCATGTGATTTTTGACTTGTCACATCAAGTCACATGTGAAATCTAACTCTTTTCTAATCTGTCATTAATTTGTCTAATCAAGTACTTGCACAACCTTAATTACTTAATTAAATCCCCATATCCTTTGTCATTTGTCCTAAGTCAACCCTATTAAATGCTTTCTCTTTTTGGAGAAGGCACTCCATTCTCCATGTGAATTTTTAATTCACATTTAATCCCCCAATGCATTCCTTGGAATTTTAATTTCTTTCTCTCATCCCCATGAGAATATTTGAGAATTTTTTAATTCCCCGCATGTCTTTTCATCCACATGGGGACAATGGCCTCCTTTATGAGGAGATCTTGTCCATTCCCAAGGTACTATGTACTCCCTCCATGTCATGTACTATTCTTCCACCTCATGTACACCACATTTTTTAAGCCACTTCACATGCCATATGTCAATATGTGAGGGCTTGTGAGTTATCAACTCACTTTAGCCCTAAATCTTGATATTGGTGGCTTAATCTTGACCATCTATCTCCCTAGAGAATTCCAAATTCTCTATAAATATTTCCTCTTTTCTCTTATTTTGGGGGAGATCATTGAGAGTAGCCAAACTCTTACAATTTTTTTTCTGAATCCATACTTAGCTATTTTTCATACTTGCATCCACTTCCATCCATTTTTCATCCATCCTATAGCTTGCATATCTTTCTATTCAATGAGCAAACACACCAAAGATCAAAGGGCCAACCGAAGGATCAATTCGAGCCAAGGTAAAATGTTTCATTTTATTTTGTATTGAATCCAACTAGGCTAATCTTGAGGTGTAGGTTTTTTTTAGTGTTATTTTCATTCCCTTGTTTGTTTTTCATATTCTAGTACTAAAATTCACCCTATCACATTTCTGGCATGCCCAGTGGACCCACAAACAGATCTCTTACTTTCACATTTGTTGTTTTTTGACTTTTTGTAAATACAGGTTACAAAGGGGCAGACCCAACCTACAGAGGGGTGGATTTGACCTTCCTAGGGCAGACCCAACCTATAGAGGGGAGGATTTGACCTTCTTGGGGTGGACCCAACCTACAGGGGTAGACTTGACCTGACAGACAGGCAGACCTGCCCTCCACAGGCAAATTTGACCTTTCCCATGGGCAGACCCACCCTCCACAGACCTCAAAAGTTGTTTTTGGAAAAAAAATATGAAGGGGCAGACTTGACCTACATAAAGCTAGATATTCCTTCACAGTCAGCTATATTTTCCCTGCAGATAGCCAGACCTGACCTCTACTCAGTCGGATTTTCCCTAGACAGTTTTTTCTAGAAGGTAATGTAGACATCTAAATTTAATTACTTCCATATGATTAAATTTGTTGTCTTTCCGTCTATCATGCTAATATTAATTTATTAAATTAATACTATACATTTGGCCTCATAACGGTAAGTATTTAAGTTAATAATTAATACTCTATCCTTCACCTCATTCTTCTCTAAATTAAATAAATATGCTAATTTATTTAATTTAGTCATTTGTCCCCTTTTTATTTAAAATCAATTTAAAATTCCTCACTTTCTCTCTCCTTGTCACATCCTCCTACATTTGCCGCTTGCCTCTAATCTTCCATTAATTAGCCTAATCCAATGTTTGCACAACCTTAACCAAAATCATTAGCTAAAATTAGCACCACTTTTTGGTCAATTCTTCCATTTTTCCTTTTTGATATTAACCCCCTTTCCTATGTGAATTTTTAATTCACATTTATTTGCTCTAGATTCCTCTCCTTTAAATGTGAATTTTTTAATTCACATTCCATTCTCCCAAGGCTTCTAGAACCTTGGACTTGTCACAATCTCCACATGTGACCAAGTCCCACCTTTTTGGAGCCCACCTTTTACCCTCTAGATCATCCTAGGAATGTGAATTTTTAATTCACATTTATCCCCCAACCACCTTTCATTTTTCTATGTAGATTTTTGAGAAATTCCAAAATTTCTCAAATGTCTCTTTCACTCCCACTTGGGGACAAGAATTCCCTTTTTGTGGAAATCTCCTCACTCCCCAAGGTGCATGTCCTTTTCCACCTCATGTACCTTCTTGACAACTCATCTCCACCTCATATCCTCTTGTCCACTTCACCCTCCACATGTTAAGATGTGAGGGCTTGTGGGTTCTCAACCCACCATAGTCCTTCATCTTGGCCTTGTTGGATGCATCTTGACCATTGAATTCTCTAGAGAATTCAAATTTCTCTATAAATACCTCCTCTCCAAGGGCATTTTTAACACTTTTTGATTTGAGCAACTACATGCTGCCCATTTTCCTTTCCAAACACTTTGCATTTTGATAACTACATGTTGTCCATTTGAATCCTCAAGCCTTTTCAATCATTTAACCATCTTTGTTAATCATTTGCACCTACAATCTTGCATTTAGACATTCAAACAATCATCTAAGGAGCACACAACCAATCCAAGCAAGGGCCAATCAAAGAGGTATCAACAACAAGGGAGGTAAAAGTGTTTTTGTTTTATCTTATTTGCATTCTTTTTCGTTGTATCACTCTTTTGGCTAATCTTGAGGTGTCTTTGGTATTTTGTTTTTCATATTCTTAGTTGTTTTGCACATTTAGAGCAGTAAAAATATCAGGGTATACATTTCTGGCACGCCCGGTGGGACCCACACACGGGTCTTGCATTTAACCTATCTTTAAGTTAAGAATTTTGCAGCAAAAGTTCGCAAAAAGGTGGCGGCGCCTCCGTAGAAAGGCGACAGCGCCCTCGCAGAAAGGCGGCAGCACCCCCGCAGAAAGGCGGTAGCGCTCCAAAATAGCACAGTTTGGAAGGTAAAATAGGTGTTTTGGCTTCGTTTTTGCTCTAATTTTTTGCGGTTTTTACGTGATAACTCTCTAACAAATTGTGGTAGCAAGAATATTGTTGTTTTTCGTTAATATTTTACAGCGTATTAGAGCGTTATTGATCAAAGAGAAAAGAAGAAGATAGCTAACATTTGCTTGCAGGACTATCCCTTTTATCAGATTTTCAAAAAACTATCTTTGCTATTTTAGAATATAGTCTAATTAGGAGGATTAAAACTGCATTGTTTGCTGTAATTGCTTATTTTTGTGTTACCCAAGGGGGTATTAACTTGTTTTCGCTTTCCCCTTGCACTTCGTGTGAGCCTGGGGAGTAGTTGGAAATGGCTAGTGTCTTCTTTTTAGTGGGACCTGCTTGGGGATTTCATCACCCCAAGGGACGATTCCAACCACGTGTACCGGCGGGGTATATAAAGGGGGGAGAATGAAAGTTGTACCCCAATCCAATCGCGTCGTAATTGGCAGAGTGTCGAAGCTAGGGTGATACCTAGATAGACGTGAAGAGTTGGTCCGAGCCTTTCAGTATCTCGTTGGGGTTCCTGACTCACGCTTGTGACGAACTGGTGTTCACGGTTATGCCTCACGTACCAAGAGTATATCGAGGACTCCCTAGAAGCTTTGTGCATCCTAGATTAAGACTTTTCCTTGCCATACCTATAATATTAATCATAGGATTGCACTTGCTTGAAGTGTTTTCTTGTGTAAAATCTGTCAAATTTTTGATACTTTGGTCTTACTTTATCATTTTGTGTCCTTGTCATAGCCATTTCCATCAAAACCAAACACTGCCTTACTGCAGAAAGGTGGCAGCGCCCCTGCAGAAAGGCGACAGCGCCCTTTGCCTTACTGCAGAAAGGCGGCAGCGCCCCTGATTTATTGCAGAAAGCTGTAAACACCCTGATTTTGCTGTAAATGCCCTGATTTTTGTTGTAAATGCCCTGATTTTTGTCGTAAATGCCTTGATTTTTGCTGTAAACACCCTGATTTCTACTGTAAACGCCCTGATTTCTGCTGTAAACGCCTTGATTTTGCTGTAAACGCCCTGATTTTGCTGTAAACGCCCTAACCTTTGTTGCAGAGGGGTGAATCTACCCTCCTGAACACCCGAAACTGCCCCATTTGGATCCGTTTGGCCTCCAAATCATCACTTAATCATTCTCGACCATTATCTCATCATCCTAAGCCTCCATTTTGTCACCCTAAACCTCCCAAAACCTCCATTTATCCCTTTTAAACCTCCATCTCATTACTCCAAACTTTCATTCAACTATCCTAAATCCCCATACACCACCCATAGCCAAACTGTCCTAACGTTGTATTACAAAGTGGTTACCTAAAATTGACTATAGTGCTCGAAGTTGATTACTAGTCCTTAACTTCAACCCCAATCAATTCACTTCCATCTTGAGGTGAATTCGGTGTTGTAAGTTATCATTCGCGGCCCAATCAATCCATTCCTAGCTTAAAGTGGATTCGGTGCTGTAATCATCCTATTAATCAATCAAAGCTCTAGGGTCACTAAGGGTAATCCCACGTGATCAAGCTTAAGGTCCTTCTCTCACATCTTTCATACCAAATCCAATCCAATCCAATCAAATCCAAATCCAATCCAATCAAATCCAAATCAAATCCAATCCCAATCAAATCAAATCCAATCCTAATCAAATCGAACCCAAATCCAATCAAATCCAAATCCAATCCAATCAAATCCAAATCAAATCCAATCCCAATCAAATCAAATCCAATCCCAATCAAATCAAATCCAATCCTAATCAAATCGAATCCAAATCCCAATCAAATCAAATCCAATCCCAATCAAATCAAATCCAATCCTAATCAAATCGAATCCAAATCCAATCAAATCGAGTCCAATCCAATCCAACCCAATCCAATCGTAATTTAATCCAATCCAACATATCCCAACAAAATCTGATCCAAAGTCCAAACCCCATCTAAATCGCACCTTACCCAATCATAATCAAATCATTTGACAAGGTCTCTAGTCCACTCATCCCACATTTGCATGCCCGTTCAGACTCATTCACAAGCAAAGAAAATGGCCGACCGTCAAGCTCAAAATGCCCAATCCAACAATCCTCAAGATCCCAAGAACACCTCATCAGATCCCAACAAAGGTATCGACATCACTCATGATCCCCATAACGGTACTTCATCACACTCCAACACTGAGAATCAGAATAACTCACCACATGGAGAAGAGAGCATGGTTAATCAACCTGAACTCACACTTGAGGAACATTTTAGTAATCTTTCCAATGTGCAAATGACCGACCGTTTGCTTGCGAAACATGGGGAAGAAATCTTGGCCCACTTGATTGAGAAGGGTGTTAAACCTCCCTCCAATGTTGACTTGTCCAAATACAAGGGTGCCCCATCTCACGTACTCCAAGGGTCCCAAAATGCACCTGAAAGTTCATACTTTTCCAATATTCCTCCAATTGAGGGTTGGCATCAACCTGAATTTGGCAATGCCTTCCTTTATCAGGTTAATTATCCCCCACATGCGTCGAACTCAGTTATAGGTGGATCTCAGGTGCCCGATCCCAATAATCCTTTCGCTTATGGCATGCCACAAAACATTCCACAATCTCCGCCATTAACATTAACCGCACCCCCTCCTTTGAACCCACCTACAGTCAATATTGGGGGTACCTCCTTTGCTACATCGCTTCCTCCTCCTGGGACCACCAACACACCACCTCAACAGGTTCCCCAATCTACTATCCCGCCTCAAATACCACCACAAGGTGCACCCTAGCTGAACATTACGAGCGGAACCCAACAACCTCTTTTACAAAGTGTGCCCACACAACCCCCGCTGTCTCATCCGCAACAACCTATACCCAATACTTTGACCTCTTCACAACAACCATCCTACCAATCACAAGGAAATCCCTCTCAACCACCTACCCAAACCATATCTCCCTTTCTTGCGTCTCTTTTGTGTCCAAAGGTCCAACCACAACATAATATCCCACCTCAGTCCATACAACACTCGATGCCACAACAACAACCTCCATAACACTACTACTATCACAACCAACAACAACTTCCCCAACCACCACTTTACACGACCTCCCAACCACCACAACAATACCCTCAGTACCAACAAACTAACATGCAACATCCTATCCAAGTTCCTCAACCAACCACCCCACACCTTCACCAAACAAATTCATATTATGCCTCACAACAACAACCCCCATATCAACAAAACCCCCTACCTTACCATCAAGTCGTGTCATCATCCAATCATCCAAACCCATATTTTAACAATCCGACACCCTTTCAACAAGATCCCTCATCTTTCTATCATCCATATCCCCCCAACCCACCACCAGCTAGCTCGAACTTATTGGAAATCAAAGCTACCCTTAAGGACCTTCAAGCAGGGGGCACAAAACAATCATTCAAATTTGAAGATATATGCCCATATCCGTTCGATCCATCCATCTCATTGATCCCATTCCCTAAACACTTCGAGATTCCAAAATTTGACAAATACAAGGGAGACAAAGACCCTAAGGCCCACTTGCAAGAGTTTTATGCACAGTGTCAAGAAGTCATGTATAGTGATAACTATCTCTTACATCTGTTCCCAAGAAGTCTAGCAAGCCACGCCCTAGATTGGTTCATGACTCTTGAAAAGGGGTCTATGAAAACTTTTGCAGACTTATCAGAACAGTTTGTATCCTACTTCTCCTTCAATTTGCGGAAGGACACTGACACCTTAGATCTCTTGAAAGAGAAACAATGGGATGGAGAAACCTTTACCAGCTACCTCCAACGGTGGCATGCATTAGCCAGTCGAATGAAAAATCCTTTGAAAGAAAAAGACATGGTCACTCTTTTTGTGGAAAATTCACATCCCGACATGGCCCACAATTTTAGACTACACTGTGTCACCACTTTCGCTAAAATAGTGGAAAAGGGACCTATCCTTGAATGTGCCCTTATCGCCAAAGGACACATCAAAATACACAGTCATGACAAAGAACGGTCATTCGGAGATAAATCACGATTTTGGAACAAAAACAAAAATGCAGTGAATGACGGAGTGACAGACACCAAACATGTCCAAGTGGCTAATGCATCCCAAGGGCAACAACAGTCTGTACCCAATGCCATATCAGTATCGCAGGGGGCACCTCGTCCCCCTCAACAGTCAAACCAAAGAAATCAAGGGAACACCAAACGACAATACGCCCAATTAGGTGAACCCTTGAGTGTTGTTTTCAATAAATTGTTACAAATCAATTACCCCATCACATATCCTGTCACCAAACCATTCGATGAGTCCAAACCCAAGCCGGCATGGTTCAAAGACAATGAGTATTGTGACTTTCATAAAATCAAGGGACACTCCTTGAATAAGTGTCAGGGTTGAAAAAATTATGTCTAAGATCTCATTGATCGAGGAGATATCAAGGTTGACCCCAGTCAACCTTTGTCGTCCAATGCTCAACTGCAAATCTATCAAAACGCCTTCCCAAACCATAGTCAAGGTCCTAGCACCTCCACTAGTCATCCCCAAAATAATAGCACCAATAATGTGAATTACAAGAATGTGCCCTTCAATTATGAAGGTGTTATTCATTACATTGAGCAGGTGGAACCCCAAGTATCCATGATACACGTTAAAGCCAAAGACCCTCAATGTGCTGTGACTACGTGACGGGCCCGTATCACCGTCCCTGCAGCCTCCACACCCATCCAACCCGCTCCTGTAAACTCTCAATATAACATCCTTGATCACCTAAGGAAGACCCCCGCTCATATATCTATTCTGGATTTGCTTAAGTCTTCCCTGGTATATCAAGAGATCCTCAATAAAGCCTTGCAGGAAACCCATGTCCTAAATGACATCGACCCCACACAATTCCAAGCTTTAGTGGGACACTTGGCTTTGTCTCACCACCTCCATTTCAGCCAAAATGATATGCCCAACATTGGCGTCAATCACAACCGCCCCCTACATATCGAATTCATAATTTCCTGTCATAAAATAAAAAGGGTCTTGGTAGATAATGGCTCTGCCCTTAATCTATGTACTTTTAAATTCATAAAACAGATAGGGTACTCTCAAGCGGACCTAAGCAACCAGATAATTACGATCAAGGCTTATGACAATGCAGAAAGAAATTCAGAAGGAATCATCAGTCTCCCTATCAAAGTGGGACTTGTGCTCCAGTATACCACCTGCCATGTCCTTGATCTGGACTTACCGTATAATCTCCTCCTTGGCCGTCCATGGCTCCATGCTATGCAAGCTGTTCCATCCACATACCATCAATGCCTCAAATTCCCAGTTAATGAACAAGAGGTCACCATCTATGCCGACCCCCAACCATTTGAGTATTGTCAAGCTTTAGAAGCATCTTTTCCCCATTTACATTATTGTCCTGGGGTCAAAATGGGGGCCTCCCAGTCATTATCCTCCAATCCGTCATCCTCCAATCCACCAACTACTGTAATCACCACTCCACCCTCCACCACTAATCCTTCAGTCACTAGAGTCCAGATCATTGACAAGGGGTGCGGTGAGTATGAGATGCATACGGCTCTTAATGTAGCCACCATGCCACCATCACCACATGAGTACGGTCAACCTTCACATGCTATACAAACGGAAGACAAGATCATCACCTTTAGTAGTAAAAACATTCCCACTACCACTTTCAGGTCCCCAAGTGTCAAGGTCAATGCGCCAGAGGAAGACATTAGCCAATGGGTCTATTGAGAAGAGCCCGAGCCAGAAACTCCTCTAAAGAAATATTTTCAGGAAAAGTATCCTTGGCCAACAAAGTTCGTGGAAAAACATAACTACCAAGGTAGAGGCCTGGGTAAAGAGGAACAAGGGTGATTGCAACCCATTGATACACAACAGTTACCAAAGAAGGTAGGAATTGGGTATGACAACAAACAGAAAAGCCCTGCAACATCATCTAATACTTCCAATAGTATCACTGTGGATGATGGCTCATTGGAAGACATACCCGAGGAGGAATCCATCATACATGCATACGATGATGTCGATCACACTGATTTATCCTCCATGTTCGAATGCCTATCTGTTTGCACCATCAGCCTATCCCTCCATCACCCTGAACTCATTGACTAGGACCTACACAACACCACACCTGTCAGTATGACTACGGACACCTACGTCAACCTTATGGGATTGGGGGAGGAAGAACACTCCAGTCGCAAAAATAAAAATCAAAAAAATAAAAAGAGGTCATCTAGTGAAAACCTCCCTAAGGCACTTCCTGACCTAGAAAAAGTAAAAATAAAGGACGCATCTAATGGTGAAAACCTCGAAGAGGCACCAGAAGATGGAGATGTTCATCTTCCCCTTATGGGAAATCAGCTATCTGCCAGATCATCTATCCTGATTGAAGAGACACAAGAAGTTAATTTGGGAACTGCTGAAAGTCTAAAGATCACCTATGTAGCCAAGTCACTCTCCGAACAAGAGTATCTGATCTTTGTGCAGCTACTCTAAGAAGGAATCGTCAACTTTGCCTGGTCATACTCAGACATGCCAGGCTTAGACCCTGCTTTAGTGGTACATCACTTAGACATCCGCCCAGACGCCAAGCCTGTCAAGCAAAAACTTCGTAAGATGCATCCGCAAGTTGCATTGTTAGTTAAGAAAGAGTTGGAGAAGTTACTGGACACGGATTTTATCAGACCTATTGACTACTTCGAATGGATCTCCAACATAGTGCCGGTTGCTAAACCAAATGGTGACATTCGGGTCTGCACAGATTTTTGGGATCTCAACAAAGCCTGCCCAAAAGATGATTTCCCTCTTCCTAATATTGACATGTTGGTTGACTTAACAGCAAGACATGAGATGTTGTCCCTCATGGATGGCTTCTCCGGTTACAACCAGATCCGAATTGCACCTGAAGACCAACACAAAACCACCTTCACAACTCCTTGGGGCGCCTTCTGCTACAATGTTATGCCCTTCGGTCTCAAAAATGCGGGGGCAACATATTAGAGAGCTATGACGGTTATCTTCCATGACCTTATCCACATTATCATGGAGGACTATGTTGATGACCTATTAGGGAAGTCCAAAACACGAGCAGAACATCCGACCATCTTAAAGAAGATATTTGAAAGGTTAGAGCATTATAATTTGCGGTTGAATCCAAAGAAGTGTGTCTTTGGGGTCACGTCAGGGAAATTGCTGGGTTTCATAGTCTCTCACAGAGGTATTGAAGTTGATCCTGCCAAAGTAAAGGCTATTCTGGACATTCCACCTCCACGCAATCTAAAACAATTAAGGAGCCTCCAGGGAAAGATGCAATCTATCCGTCGGTTCATAGCCCAGCTCCTAGATAAATGTCAACCTTTTACCCATCTTTTGAAGAAAGATTCTACTTTCCGCTGGACAACACAGTGTCAAATGGGTTTTGATAAAATCAAGGAATACTTAGCTCATCCCCCAATTTTGATGCCGCCTATTCCAGGAAAACCCCTCCTACTTTATATCTCTGCTACCTCGGTCGCACTGGGGGCATTATTGGTGTAGCATGATGATTCACTCAAAGAAAGGGCAGTCTACTACATCAGCAGAACACTAGTCGGCTATGAGTTAAATTACTCTCCTATGGAAAAAGTGTGCCTTGCGCTAGTCTTCAGTACACAAAAACTCCGCCATTACATGCTCAGTCACCTAGTCAAATTAATTGCTAAAATTGATCCTTTGAAATATCTATTATCTAGAACCACTTTGACTGGCCACATGGCCAAATGGGTCATGCTACTAAGCGAATTTGACATCGAGTATGTGGAGCGCAAAGCTATTAAAGGACAGGTTATTGCTGATCAATTGGCTAAAGCACCACTAGTAGATGCCTACCCAATAGACACTGAATTCCCAAATGAAGGAATCTACACAGTAACAGAAGCACCAACTTGGACGTTATACTTTGATGGCTCATACACTCACAATGGATCTGGGGTAGGAATTCTATTAGTCACCCCTCAAGGTGATTACATCCCGAAATCATTCAGGATAGCGTTTCCCTGCACCAACAATATGGCGGAATATGAAGCCCTCCTCACCGACCTTAGAATTGCAAAACAGTGGCACATTACACACTTGAAAGTCTTTGGGGATTCCTTGTTGGTTATCAGACAAGTTAATGATGAGTTCCTCACAAAGGATGACAAACTGCTACCCTATAAACGCATGGTGGACGACTTCAAGAAATATTTCACCTCCATACAGTTTGACCAAATCCCTCGGGTGCAGAATAAAGTAGCAGATGCCATGGCTACTATTGGCTCTTTGATTGACATGCCCAAAGATCGAATAGAGTGTGAGTTTCTTGTCGAACAACTGTAAATCCCCGCATATAATGTTCCTGACACTAACATGGTGTGCGATGTTGTAGGTCCTGCCTCCCCGTGGTACCAAGACATATACACTTACCTCCGTGACAACACCATACCCCTGGAACTTACACACAACCAATGTAAATCCTTTATCCATCGTTCATCCTGATACATCATCATTGGTGATACGCTTTATCGTCGCGAGTATGATGGAATCCTCCTGAGATGTCTGAATGAGACCGAAGCCCAAACGGTACTAACGGAAGTACATGGTGGTATTTGTGGGGCTCACTCAAATGGTATGGCTTTGGCCAAAATAATCTTGCGGGCTGGATATTACTGGCCTACATTGGAACATGATGCTTGTGAATTTGTGAAGAAATGCCTGCCATGTCAACAACATGCGGATTTGATCCATGCCCCGGCACAAGATCTTCAACCTCTATTAGCACCGTGGCCGTTCTCTCAATGGGGTTTTGACTTGATTGGCAAGATTCACCCACCATCATCCGACGGCCATACATTCATCATCACTACAACTGAGTACTTCACCAAATGGGTGGAAGCAATGCCACTCTCCCAAATCACTGGTACTCAGATTTCTAAATTCATCCTCTACCATATTCTCTGCAGATATGGTATCCCATCCACCATCATTTCTGATAACAGAAAACCATTCAAGAACCAAGCCATGAAACACCTATGCGATACTTTCCATATTCAGCATCGTTGGTCGACGCCTTATTATCCTCAGGGTAATGGTCAGGCGGAAGCAACTAACAAAACCCTCATCCGCATTCTCAAAAAGGTGGTTAATAACACTGGACGAGATTGGCACCTTCACATTCATCCCGCCCTTTGGGCATACCACACATCCATCCATACCCCAACAGGCGCCACCCCATACTCTTTAGTATATGGAGCTGAAGTTGTCTTGCCAATCGAAGTTAAGCTCCCCTCATTGAGAATTTCTTTGAAGAACCTCATCAGCGAAGAAGATGCTCGCGTCGCTCGGCTTGCACAGCTGGAGTTACTGGATGAATGTAGAATACGGGCCTATGATCACCTACAAGTATACCAGAATCATCTAAAACGTCACTATAGTAAAAAGGTCTGCCCCAGGCAATTCCAGGTTGGTGAGCTTGTCCTCAAAGAAAATCACCACACTCAGCAAGACCGTGACAAGAAAGGAAAATTTGAGGCAAACTGGTTAGGGCCGTATATCATAACTGCCAAATATGGATCTGAAGCTTACAGGTTGACCACTCTGGAAGGGGATCCCCTTGAAGAACCTGTCAATATTCTCCATCTAAAAAGGTTCTATGCTTAAAGTCCGCTTGGTCTACCCTATCAAAAAACTGAAAAAATCAAAAAAATTAGAAAAGTGACAAAAAAATCCAAAAAATAGTAAAGAGAAATAAATCTGTCCTATGGTGAAAACCACTTCTTGGTGGTGCCTTGGATAAGTATGGATGGTGAAAACCTGGTAACAGGTGTCATCCATAGAGGGCTTAATCATTATCTACCTAGCATCCTAGTTACTTTATGTTGTCATCCGCACTTTCATCCCCACCCACATCAGCCTAGGCCGCTTGGTATTTGTTGATTGACCATTGGACGACTCACCTTACCTATCCCTCATCCTAAGCTTCCTCATATCCCACTTTGAGCTTATGTCTTTCGTCCATCGGCCCGTGTTGTCATATAGGATCATCCATCGTGTCGGTCTCCATCTAGATCTCATCCTCTTGTCCCACTTCCATCTTTTTTATCGAACTACGTTGCCCCTGCGCTTTTACGTAGGCAAGGCTGATCGTGCGATCTGCCCTCAGGGCGCTTTTGGATCAACCTTGTTTTGGTCCTCCATCATCAGTCACCATTGTCCTCTTTCTGCTTTATCCATGGTCTTTTTCCGTGAACTATGAGGGCTCTGCGCTTTCACGTAGGCAAGGCTAATCTCTAATCGGCCCCTAAGCCCCTAGGTCATTAGGTTGTGTCTTGTCTCCCTTCTGGTTGTCATCAAGTTATGCCTTTATCTAGCTGATCCTTAACAAACAAAACCCACTTGTACCAGCGAATCCGATCACTTTTGAATATCCTATTTCATATCAATCTCTTCATTTAGTATCTATCATAGGTCTCAGCAGGATACATCCTTCCTAAATGGGCCTCATCAACTCCATCTATCCCCTTTAATCCTATGGCAATGGACATTTGAAATTGATTGTGATCTTTTGATACTTTTGGTTTTTGTTTATCATTTGAGCTCCCTATAATCATTTGTCGAGGCCGCCATGATCCATCATATTATGGCGCATTTTGACTGGTCCACATAGGGGTGTATCTTGATCTTTTCTTCGATTGTGTCTTCTTGGTTGTCCCACATAGTACCCACCAAGATCCTCGAGGTCTTGTGTTATGTTGGGGCATCCTTCTGTGTTTGTGGTTATCCCAATACCGGGCCCGACTAAAGTCTTTCTTCAAGACTTTGGGGTATTGGGATAGCCTTCTTGTCTGGCGTGTTTGTCTTATGCATCAGACACTAATCTACCTCGGTCCTCTATACCTTGGTGTGTCGTGCCTTATGCTATAGTAAAAACTAGTGCTCCAAAGATGATAAATTGAATTAGGATTGCATTTTTCATAATCATTGCATTCACACTCACCCTATGGTTTTGGTTGTGCAAATACTTGCCCTCATTCTCTTCCATTCTTCTCAGGATACTGATACCTTTTGACAGATGCCAGACTGCATCCATCACCGCGTACCCACTTCCCCTCCACTTACCCTACTAGTTCTTATTGGAACCTATAGCCGCGAACTGTCCATGCATCCATTGCTACCTGCATTACCACATGTTAGGTCCACATTTCCATCACTACCTGCATCACAAAATATTAGACGCATAACACATCACATCTTGCATATATAAAATGTTCATACAAAAATCTGTCATACATACATACATGATAAGTAGGTCAACTAGGCATCCATATAAATATTCCATAAATATATCCAATCATCCACATAAACATCTCCATAGATCAATGCATACACACAAGTAAAATTATCCATATTCCATAAATACATCTATCCAGTCATCCACATGAACATCTCATATCATAAACATCAGCATAAACAAATCAACACATGAGCATAAATACACCAACACATGAGTACATCCATCCACATAAACATATAGTACCATATACGCATGCATATAATCATCCATCATAAATAGAAACATACTACATGGTGTCAATAAGAACTGTCTCATATCAAAATAATATAACATGTGTCACAAGTCCATCATACGTATATCCTTCATATGACAAAGTACAAAACCTAGAGATATAGAACATCTCTGATATCTGTCAATACATCCTACACAAGCCATCATGCATCTGTCAAAAAACTCAGTAACCTGTCACCTCCCAAATGAGCTCCCCATGTCTGATCTCTGTGGAGACTCAGGTCCTACTCCTCTGCCTGGTGAAACACCTGGTGAATCACTGAAACCACGTGTCCGCGTCCCCAATGACTGAGATGGCGCTGGCACCTGAGGTGTCTACTTGGTATAACGGAATAACTGCTGAGACGGGTCTGGCACTGCATGGTAATATGCG
>VDFB02281492.1:259811766-259839159 GCA_007258455.2 Sequoia sempervirens
GATATGCAGCCTCCCCATGGTAACTCTCTACTATATCGCCAATACATGATAGGTGCCGTCGGGATATCTTGTATCCTCCCAAACTGCCTCAGCACTCTGTCTGGTCGATGCGACTCTACTATGTGAGGTAGAGTACCTATAATAAAACATCGGTTAAGAAAATACCCCTCCTGCCTCCCTGTATCTGACCATCCCCTCAACCGACGTGCCCTATACAGCTGCCACTCTATCTCCCCTGAACGGAGATCATCAAATGCTCTCCTCCACCCCTCCATATCCCCTTGCATCTCATACCGGAACATCCACCCTCTCCCCTCCCCATACCCCCAAGCCACAGGCTCACGGTCATCCACTGTCTCCTCCCTCACCACTACCAGTCTCATCACGGCAATATGCTCCCATGCCCATATCTGCAGTAGTGTCACATGTGTCACACTCGATATCTCCCGATAGCAGATCCCGTGCATATCTCTGTACAGCTACGCTAACACACATGAACCCCACAAAAAAGGCCCCCCTACCACTCGACAATGTGACGGATCACCTCCATGTAGCGTAGGCTACATAGCCGCCTGCTCCGATCTGGTAGCAGTATCCCGCTAATCAACCCACACAAGAATAACGGTAAAGGTGGCACCCCTATAGGCAAACACTCGTCCAAGTTCAGCTGTCCCTTCACTAGGGGCAACCTCACCCGACCAAACAAATCTCTCAACATCTCCTGTAATGTTGCCCCTGTGGACACCACCTCACTCACTAGTCGGCCAGCAATCGGTAGTCTCAAAATACGCCATACGTCCTCTAAAGTCACGGTCATCTCCCCTGTAGGGAGCTGAAATGTCGATGTCTCAGAACTCCATCTCTCTATCAGTGTCGTCAACATCGCCGCATGTGCTCTAACCACTGGAAACTGCACACAGTGCCCTAATCCTGCATGATCCAATGCTGCCTGATCCTCCCCGTTCATAGCCGCTATCGTCACTGCCATCACTACTGACCGTCGCTTGTGTACCCGCAATCGCTCAAAACTCTGCATACATGAACACTTTTTCATTAGGCTATTTTTTTTCTTACTTCCTTTTCTATCTTTTTGCCCTTCCCTGCTGGCTAATGTGGCCCTGCTTCGCTGTAGTCGGGCGGGTCACTTCAGGACGGGCTCACTGCTCGCACGGGCGACGGGCTCGGGCAGGGCGCGTCACGGCCACCGGGCGCATGGCTTCAAGTACTTCAGCACCGGCCGCCGCTGCTGGTGACTCCGCTTCAGGCCGGATCACCATGTCACCGGGCGCTCTCGCCTCGAGGGTGGACGCCTCTTCTGTTACCGGGCGCCTCGCCTCGCTAGCTGGGCGGGACTGGCCGGCGCAGCCGGGCGACTCCGCCAGAGGGGCTGACCGCCTATCGGGTGGGCCGGGCGGTTCGGCCAAGGGCTGTGATCGCCCAGCCGGGCGAAGATCGTCAAGGCGTCGGGCAGGGTCAAGGCCTGCACTCGGGCCGCTACCGCTCGCTTGGGCGGCTATGCCCTCGGCTGCCTTGCCCCTCCTAACCCATTTTTTTCGTCTCAATTTTAAACTTTTTTCAAAAGTTGCCCGATACCCATTTTTTTAAACTATTCCCCCGACAAAACCCATGTCACCATTTTTTTAAATTTTACGTCACAAGATGTGAAACTCACAAATAAGGGTTTGTTTTGCTACTTACATGCTGTCCACCTGCGCCCCCGCTGTACATGGCCTGCACTCCGTCTGCCCGGTGTACGATCGCAGTATCATTGTCTGTCGGCATTGTCTCTCCTCGTGGGTTTTCACTCCTCTCCTCTCTTTCTCTCAACTATTACAGTGAAAATGACCAAAGTAATTTTTCAAATTACCTTTTTAACCCCCCCTTCATCCAAAAAGGTATTTTTTACCTCTTATTTAACTTTTTATTCTTCTAATTAATCCCAAACTTTCTGAGGTTGCCATTCGCAAACCGTGCGTCAGATCCCCTCCATTCAAAAACCAAAATTGCTCAATTTTCTGAGCTCTATTCAACGGTATCCTTCTTTCCTTCCTATCGAGACGTCGTTCGGGGACCCCTTTTTCCTTCCCCAACCGCCCTCTCAAGGGGGCATCCCCTCTTACCATTCCTCCATCCCTCCAGCTTGGTCATTGGGGTATCATTAAACTTTTCATGCCAGGGGCATCACCATCCTTCATCTCTTGCCTCATTCGCATTTTATTTTTCTTTGAAACACTGTTATCCTAACAATGTTTCGAAGAGGGGCAAAATGTAGACATCTAAATTTAATTACTTCCATATGATTAAATTTGTTGTCTTTCCGTCTATCATGCTAATATTAATTTATTAAATTAATACTATACCTTTGGCCTCATAACGGTAAAGTATTTAAGTTAATAATTAATACTCTATCATTCACCTCATTCTTCTCTAAATTAAATAAATACGCTAATTTATTTAATTTAGTCATTTTTCCCCTTTTTATTTAAAAACAATTTAAAATTCCTCACTTTCTCTCTCCTTGTCACATCCTCCTACATTTGCCACTTGCCTCTAATCTTCCATTAATTAGCCTAATCTAATGTTTGCACAACCTTAACCAAAATTATTAGCTAAAATTAGCACCACTTTTTGGTCAATTCTTCCATTTTTCATTTTTGATATTAACCCCCTTTCCTATGTGAATTTTTAATTCACATTTATTTTCTCTAGATTCCTCTCCTTTAAATGTGAATTTTTAATTCACATTCCATTCTCCCAAGGCTTCTAGAACCTTGGACTTGTCACAATCTCCACATGTGACCAAGTCCCACCTTTTTAGAGCCCACGTTTTACCCTCTAGATCATCTTAGGAATGTAAATTTTTAATTCACATTTATCCCCCAACCACCTTTCATTTTCCCATGTAGATTTTTGAGGAACTCCAAAATTCCTCAAATGTCTCTTTCACTCCCACTTGGAGACAAGAAATCCCTTTTTGTGGAAATCTCCTCACTCCCCAAGGTGCATGTCCTTTTCCACCTCATGTACCTTCTTGACAACTCATCTCCACCTCATATCCTCTTGTCCACTTCACCCTCCACATGTCAAGATGTGAGGGCTTGTGGGTTCTCAACCCACCATAGCCCTTCATCTTGGCCTTGTTGGATGCATCTTGACCGTTGAATTCTCTAGAGAATTCAAATTCCTCTATAAATACCTCCTCCCTAAGGGCATTTTCAACACTTTTTGATTTGAGCAACTACATGCTGCCCATTTTCCTTCCCAAACACTTTGCATTTTGATAACTACATGTTGTCCATTTGAATCCTCAAGCCTTTTCAATCATTTAACCATCTTTGTTAATCATTTGCACCTACAATCTTGCATTTAGACATTCAAACAATCATCTAAGGAGCACACAACCAATCCAAGCAAGGGCCAATCAAAGAGGTATCAACAACAAGGGAGGTAAAAGTGTTTGTGTTTTATCTTATTTGCATTCCTTTTCATTGTATCACTCTTTCGGCTAATCTTGAGGTGTCCTTGGTATTTTATTTTTCATATTCTTAGTTGTTTTGCACATTTAGAGCAGTAAAAATACTAGGGTATACAGGTAAAATTTCACTTTTTAACAATCTTTTTTGGTTATTTTAAGGGTTTTAACCCTTAATTTAGGAACATAGTTTAACTAGAAGGTGTCAATTAACCTGGTTTGTCATGTTTTTGGGTAAGCTATTTGATGTATCCAATCCCCTTGTGCCATTTGATGATCCTGGGTGATGAGAAATCATAGCTTACTGAGTCCTTTGAGTCCACCCCTTTTATTTTCCTTAGCGAGACCTACTTGGGGATTTCATCACCCCAAGGGACGATTCCAACCACACATACTGGTAGAATATATAAAGGGGGGAGAGTGAAAGTTGTACCTCAATCCAACCACATTGTAATTGGTGAAGCATCATAATGATGTGAAGAGTTGGTCTGAGCCTTTATGGTTCTCAACTCACATTTGTAATGGGTTGGTGTTCACATTTTGAGCCTCATGTACCAGGTGTATATCGAAGACTCCCTGGTAACCATGTTCATCCTAGATTAGAAGACTTTGTCAACCATACCTGTTCTACTAGATTTAGTCTTGTGTTATCCGAATTGTCTTCTTTGTGTAGAACCAATGATTATCTAATTTATTTCACTCAGCCATACCCTTTTGATTAGTGATTGTTATGTTTTTAGTACTTTGCCTTAGTCTTTTTTTCAAAATTCAAGTCAAACCTATAGAAAGGTGGACCTGTCCTCCACAGGCGGACCTGACCTTTTCTAGGGGTGGACCTGACCTCTACACAGCTGAATTTTCCCTCCTCTATAATTTTTTTGCTCCTTGGGTGAACATGACCTATTTAGGGGTAGACCTAACCTATTGAACGACCCCTTTTAAGCCTATTTTGACCAAATTTGACCATTTTTTCTCCTTGGGCAGACCTGACCTATCTAGGGGTGGACATGACCTATTGACCCACCCCTTTCAGGCCTATTATGACCAAATTTGACCAAATTTTGCTCCTTGGGCAGACCTGGCCCATCTAGGGGAAGACCTGACCTTTGACCCACTCCTTTCAAGCCCATTTTGATAAAAATTGACCATCTTTTGTTTTTTGGGTAGACTTGACCCATCTAGCCACCCCTTTTAGACTCGTTTTGATAAAATTTGACCATCTTTTGTTCCTTGGGTAGATCTAATCCATCTAGGGGTGGACCTGACCTTCAACCCGCCCCTTTCAGACTTATTTTGATAAAATTTGACTAACTTTTCCTCATTGGGCAAACTTGACCCATCTAAGGGTGGACCTGACCTTTGACCCACCCCTTTCAAGCTTGTTTTGATAAAATTTGACCAACTTTTGCTCCTTGGGCAGACCTGACCCATTTAGGGGTGGACCTGACCTTTGACCCACCCCTTTTAAGCCTATTTTTATAAAATTTGACCAACTTTTGCTCCTTGGGTGGACCTGACCCATCTAGGGGCAGACCCGACCCATTTAGGGGTGGACCTGACCTGATAGATAGCCAGATTTTCCCTAACAGATAGCCATATATGCCCTACCATTTGTACACTGTTTACCTATTTTACTCCATTCAAGCGCCAATCTTCTCAAATTTTTGTGCTCTTTCCAATGATGTATACCATTTCATACTTTTGAGAAGCTTCCCAGGGCCCCTTTTCCTTCCCCATCCACCTTCTCGAGGGGGGCATACCCTACCATTCTCTCTTAATATTTTTTCATAAAAATTCCCTTGCGAGACTAGGGCATCCCCTCTAGACAGCCATATATTCCCTCCTCCAGAGCCATACCTGGCCTCCTCTGAAGCCATACCTTCCCTCCTCAACAGTCCCAATCAATCATTTACTCATTCCGAGTAATCTTTCTACTATTCTAAACCTTCATCTTCTCGTTTCAAGAATCATTCATCCATTGTGAGTAGTTGTTTACTCGTTCTGAGTAGTCGTTCGTCCGTTCTGATCAATCATTTACTCATTTCGAGTACTCATTCATCCATTTTTTATCATCATTTTCCCCATCCAAATCCCCTGAACTTCATCTTGGGTTATTATCCAAATTGACCTAAGTGTCTAATCTGATTGTCATCATTAACATCCTCTTAGGATTGTCATCCATCCTAAGTTAATCATCATTGTCAGCGAGATCAATCCATTTTCAATCTCAAAGTGGATTTCGTGTCGTAATCATCCATTTATCCTTTAATACAATCAATCAGTATCCTAAGTCACCTAGGGTAATCTCTGAACGGGGTTTGTAGTCCCTTCCATCATCTTATCCAATCCATCATTCAATCCTATCAATCATGAATCAATCTAATCCAATCAAATCGAATCGCATCCCTATCTAATCACCTTTGACCCAATTAATCTACTTCCATCTCGAATCAGATTCGGTGTCATAATCATCCTTTGATAATTGAAATCCAATCATCAGAATCAATCCCATATCATCATCCAATCATCCTAATATGAGCTTTAATCCTTGATCTTGATCTGAGCTTGACCTAAATCCCAATTTGAGCTTTAGTCCATTCCCATCCAAAATCTTTGATCCATCTTCTTTATCCTTTCATCATCATGAATCCTTATCCTCCATCAATAGTGGTCAAGGGAAACCCTAATTACGTTGACAATGATAATAAAAGTCTTGTTGATCAAGAAGAATGTGAGATAGATTCCCTTGACACTATCATTGCTAGTAAGCTTTCTCCACTCGCTTTCTAAATTCCAATCACCCCTTCAAGTTATCTCGTTATGTCTTCATCCATGCCTAATCATGTTGTTTATGCTACCTTTGACAAGGGATGTCCATCATTTCCATCATATCCTCCATCCACATCATCCTCTTATCCAACACCCACATCCTCTTATCCTAGTCTACCATCACAATACCCCCATCCTAATCCCCCATCCACATCCTCCTATCTCAATCCTTCATCCACATATACCCACTACCCTAATCTTCCATACCAATCTACTCCCCCTAATCCTACACTCACACCTTCGTATCCTAGTCCAACGCACCCATCAACTTACCCTAATCCAACATCCACTTCTTTCTATCCTAATCCAACATTCACATCTTCACATCTTAGTCTGCCATCCCAATACCCTTACTACAATCCACCACCCACATCTTCATGTCTTAATTCACCATTCCAATACCTCTATGTTAACCCTTCATCTAATATTAATCCCCCATCTATTCCTAGTCTTCCATCCAATCCCATTCCCCCATTTAATCCTACTCCACCAATCCCTAGCCCTAATCCCCCACCAATCCCTAATCCTTCATCCACTTCTACCTCACCATCTTAGCCTAGAGTATTCAATTTTCTCACTCAAGAAGTTCTCCAAGGACTTATAACAAAGAAGACATCTCCCACTCCACACCTTGAAGTTGTGGAATCATGCCATCCCAACCCATCATCCACGATCATTGGTGATGAGACCCTTCTCCACCCAACACCTATCATTGATAATACCACCCCTAGCACCACTCAAATCATCAAAATCATCACATCCTCTAAATCCACAGAGTCCCCATCTCCTACGATCACATATACTAAATCCATTGAACACCCACCTCCTACTTTGAGAGTCGCCAAACCCATCGATGACACCCAAATCCAATCCACTAAAATCCATTCCCATGAATGTTTTGAATCCTCCATCCCCCCATCTTTCCCACTTGAAGAGTCCCATCAAGACTCCATTATCATACCTCCCATACACGATGAGTCATGCCAAGAGCTTGATCCAAAGCATGCCAACATATCCCCTTCTCTAGATCAAGATCCTACCACCCCATCTAGTCCACCTCAAGATCATAGTCCCCCATCTATTTCATTCCATGATCCCCTTATCATCCAAGCTTCCACCACTCCATCTCCATCTCCATTGCATGAGCTCGCTACCGCAAATCTAGATCCTATCATATCCCCTGATCCCTTTCCTAATACCACCCATCCAAATGATGCTATCCCATCATCTCCCTCTCAGATCCCCCATCATTTCCTAAAAATGCTATCCATACACCGCCTGCATATCCCCTTGGTACTCTCACATTCTTCCATGGTGACCTCCTTGCAGAAGAAAAACATAGTGTATTTACCACCCATCATCCTCCACCTAATAATGGACTCGCGTCATGTTTTCAGAATAACACAAATCCTAGCATGGATCGCATGCTCAAGAAAATGAACTATCAAGGAAAAGGTCTAGGCCTTCATGAGCAAGGTATTTTAGAGCCCATCGAAGTCAAAGAACAAATCTGCATGCAAGGTTTTGGACCTATTTTCCAAACCTCACAATCTAAAGATGTTGGTACAAACTCTAGACATCCTCAATGAGCCTTTTTCCAAAAGAAATGCCACTCTTCCCATCGCTCCACTAGATCATATGCTTCCATCCATCCTCCTTCATCATATCACCTCAAAACAACTATCCATATTCCTCCTTCATCTGCTCCATCCATTTTGGGTTCTTACATCTCTTCATCCACCATCTCCCATCCTTCATCTACTCCATCCATCTTGGGTTCTTATGTCCCTCCACCAACGTTGTCTGCTTTGGGTCCATATATCCCAAAATTACTTCCTCCATCTCATCCTTTCATCCATCCAACGCCTATCCATGTCATCCATCATAAACATCCCTCTCGCATATCCCATAATCAAGATCAACAAAGGAACATACCTAAGCATCCTCCATCTACACATAATCCTCATACTCCTATCTCCATCGCTCCACATCATCCATCTCCTCACACCCATCCCATTGCTACTAAAAGCACTTTGGGTGTTAAAAAAAATGCATAAATCCAAACATTGACATGAGTCTAAGGTTCCCCATGTCCCCTCCAAAAGACATAGTGAAGAGAAGAAAAATCTAAATCTAAATCACATCTATAGGCCACAAAGGCCCACCAAAGAAAAGATCAAAACCATGTGGATCCCAAAGAAAAAATATGCAATGCCATCAAATGAAAAATATATAAGAACATCCAAAGTTGTTAATCCAAAAGTTAGACATACACCCCTTTCATCTCCTAAGCCCGTTTTAGGTCCTTATGTTCCAAAGTTCACCACCCCATCTCCTCCATTATCCACACATTCTCCATCCATTAATCCTCTTATCTTTTCACATCCACCACCACATGTACCAATGTTGGTCCTGAACACATCTCCCCATCACATATCCACCCCATCATTCCATTCATACCCTTTGCATCATTCCATCCATTATCCCATGTATCCCCCCTCTCAAATCCCTTTAATTCATCCTCTTGCATAATCTATTTATTCCAATAAGGTTGTACTAGCATCCAACAGTTGCTTCAAGCATGGGCTTTTAATACCTCATATAGAACTTGATGCTTGAGTCCTTCATCCATATCCTTATTGTATGTCTTCCAAATCCACTTATTCACCTCCCTATCCTTATCCAAAAGGTCAAAAAAATCCAAAAGAGTCAAAAAAATCCAAAATTTCAAAAAAATCCAAAAAGTCAAAAAATAAAAATAAAAAAATCAAAAAAATCAAAAAAATAAAATAGTAAAGAGAAATAATTTTTCCAATGGCGAAAAGTTGGAAAAAAAGTTCCTTGGATAAGTACCATGATAAAAACCTGGAAAATAGGCATCATGCGTAAGTCCCCATCTACACTTGGGGGCAACTTCTTGATATGCATTCCCTCCATCTACTATGCTTCTTGCTACGCTTTCAACTATGCACCCATCTTCTTGCTATACATCATTTTTGTTCATCCCCTCCATTCTATCAATCTTACACATCTTGTTGGGGTATCCCATTTATCCCAATCCTTCTATCCTCCTTGTGATCTTGATGACGATAGGGGCAAACATATAAACATGCTTTGGGCACCTCTTAACATACATCCCCCTCATTTTCACACTATCCTAATCCTCATTTGCACTTGTCTATCTGCCTTATCCACCTGTCATGCTACCTTTAATCTCCCTTCCTTATCCATGCATCCCATCTTCATCCATCTAGCTCCTTTATTTTCCTATCCTTCTCTATTGCATCCTTCATGCCCCCTCGCACATGACATATCTAGAGTGGGCATCTATCTTCCTTGGTGATATAGTCCTTGGAGAAATTATTTATTCCATCAGAGCAATCCCTTCCATTTCCCTCTCCTCATCTCCTTATCATTATATCCATCTCCCCATCCTTATCTTCTTATCCTTCCATCATAGCATCCCTTTTCGTCTATCTATCTAGTAACCTTTTCTTCATCCAAATCCTTATTTTCCTATCCATCAATCCAACCAATTCTTTTCATCTCCCAATCCTCATCTCCTTCTCATCCCATCTTATAATCCCTTGTCATTGGTATCTCTCCATCATATCATCCTCCCAATTCATCTTTTGATGATTTGGATAACTATCCCATCCCTGAGTTTTATGTAGTCACCATCCTTCGATCCAATCTCATGGGTTTATCTTGTCTCATCGTCTTGGTCCCATCATCTTATCCCCTTATCTAGGGTTATCTCATCATCCTTTATCCATCATTTTTCTTTGGTCCTTTTTTCTAACTACGTTGCTCCTGTGCTTTCACATAGGCAAGGTCAATCATTTGATCCACCCCTGGGGTTTCGTCCATCTGTTCCTTTATCACCTATCATCGGTCTTTCTGCTTTGTCCATCTAATCTTGTATCTGCCTTGTTCCTATTGTCTGTCTCGTCTTGGTCATCCATTTAGGCCTTCATCATCCTCTTTCCGCTTTTGTCCATGATTAGTCGTCGGCCTTTTATCAAACTACGAGGGCTCTACGCTTCCACGTAGGCAAGACTAATGTTTGATCGACCCCCGAGCCCCTAGGTCACTAGGATGTGTTAGTCTCCTATCTTGTGTCATGTCACTTGTGTCATATCATCAAGCTATTCCCTTATATAGCTGGTTCTTAACAAATGAGATCCACTTGTATCATCAAATCCAATCAATTCTAAATATCCTGCGTCATATCGATCTTTCAATTTAGTATCCATCATTGGTCTCAACAAGATGCATCTTTCCTAATAGACCTCATTAATTCCATCCATCCCCATGATCCTATGGCAAAGGACGTTTGAAATTTATTGCGATCTTTTGATTCTTTTGGATTTTTTATCATTTGAGATCCCTATCATCACTTGGCATGGTCGTGGGTATGTGCAGGATCATGATGGGCCAAAAAGTGGCAATATTATGGGTATTTGTAGCGTATGTAGCTAACAACTTTTTTTTACCCAAAATTGATGAAACGAAAAGGGTTTTTAGAGGATATTATAAAATTTCCACCAATATAAATTATGCTTTAATTTGAATTTAATAAATAATTATTATTTATTTTCTATTAAAA
This sequence comes from Sequoia sempervirens, assembly GCA_007258455.2. Classification (NCBI taxonomy): domain Eukaryota; kingdom Viridiplantae; phylum Streptophyta; class Pinopsida; order Cupressales; family Cupressaceae; genus Sequoia; species Sequoia sempervirens. The sequence continues at coordinate 259,822,677 of VDFB02281492.1, forward strand.
TTACGATTAAAGTCCTGATCGATAGGCTGATTGAAAAATATCTATAATTTTCAAACGGTATCACATTTTTTGAATCTAAAACATGTGTCACATTCTATGCTTCACATACTATAGGATTAAAAAAAGAAAAATTAAATTTTATGAAGTTTTGACCAAATTAAGGTGGTCCATACACGAAGTTTTATATTTTTAAAAGTTGTAATAAAAATTCATAATTAATTATTTTCTTGGAAAACAATTACAAAAAAATATGCATCACATCCGCATGAGTCATCTACCTATATACAAAATATTATAAAAAAATGTTATCATTTTATTATGGTTAGGTGGTAAGACAGACACCTACTTCTTATTTTTTCCCTGAAATTTAAGTACTACTTCATTGAAATTTCAAATTTTCACCAAATAGATTTTATTTATTTTTAAATAAACCTAGTAGTTTATAAACTACATTTAATTTTCTATAGATTCTATTCTTACATATTTTTGAAATAATATAAATAACTTATTCAAATTTTTACTAAGTTTTTAGATCTAGCACGTCTATAAACTTTGTAAACTTTTTAACGGATACACGCCCTCCGGTACCACAGGACGGGGGAGACTAGAACTCGTGACCAGCAGAGCCGCAACGGAATTACTTAGCCAACCGAGCTAGGGCCCCCGCCCAAATTTTTACGTCAAGTTGCCTAACACTGATTTTTCTAAATTTTTTGCCACTTAAGGGCCTATTTTTTCCATGAAAATCCTGCACATACCCTCGCCTTGATCCATCATATCATGGTGTGCTTTGACTAGTCAACATAGGGGTGTATCTTGATCTTTTCTTTGTCTTCTCAGTTTTCCCACGTATTACCCACTAAGATCTCTGAGGTCTTGTGTTATTCTGGGGCATCCTTGTGTGCTTGTGGTTATCGCAATACCTAGTCTGACCAAGGTCATCGCAACTTTGGGGTGTTGGGATAGCCTTCTTGTTTGATGTGCTTGTTTTATGCATTAGACACTAATCTGCCTTGGTTCTTGATACCTTGGCATCTTGTGTCTTATGCTATAGCAAAAATTAGTGCTTTGACGATGGTAAATTGCATGTGAATTGCATTTCATCTTCATCCTCTGATCTATCAAAATCCCCCCATCCATTCATCCTTCATCAGTCTCCCCTCCCAATCTCTTGTTGTCTTTGCATCATCTTCTTCATCTCTCCTTGCATCATCTCATCCATTTTGAGAGCACATCCATGTTCTCTTGCCTCTGCATGTCCTCTCGAGGGGCCATCCTCAATCCCTAACTTTCATCTTCACCCCCATTATCTTCCCTTCCTAGTCACTCATTTGAATGACTGGGGCATCTTTCCCAATCTAACCATCTTCTTCTAGGTTCTACATTTTAATATTCTTTGAAATGATGCTACTTCATAACACCATCTCAAAGAGGGGAAAAATTTAGACACCTAAATTTGGACACTTAATTTATCCTTGAATTTATCCCCTTTCGTCTAAGCATCCCCTTATCCACATTAATTAAGTAATATCGCTATTATTTAATTAATATCCCCTAAAATTCTTCTAATCCCTAAGGTATCTAGTTAAATAATAAATACCTTCCCCTTTTCATCAAATGAATTAAATAAATATGACATTTATTTAATTCCTCATATGTCTCATCCTCCATCATTTTTATCTAATCGTAATTATTCTCCTAATATTATCATTAGGGATGTGCACATGCCTAATATTTGATTAGGATGTGTCACATCCTCCAACTTTTGCAAGTTGGCCTCTAACTTCTCTTAGCCACCTAACCCTCCTCTAATCCGTCATTAACTAGCCTAATCAACCTATCAATAAATTTTTAATTTCTTTTATCCTTCCAAGGAATATTAAATTCATTTTTCTCTTCCCCATGTGATCTTTTCACATGTGAAATCTAACCTCTTTTAATTTGTCATTAATTGTCTAATCAAGTACTTGCACAACCTTAATCACTTAATTAAATCCCCATATCATTTATGTCATTTGTCCTAAGTCAACCCTATTAAATATTTTCTCTTTTTGGAGAAGGCACTCCATTCTCCATGTGAATTTTTAATTCACATTTAATCCCCCAATGCATTCCTTGGAATTTTAAATTCCTTCCCTCATCTCCATGAGAATATTTGAGGAATTTTTAACTCCCCACATGTCCTTTCACCCACATGGGGACAAGGGCCTCCTTTATGAGGAGATCTTGTCCATTCCCAAGGTACTATGTAGTCCCTCCATGTCATGTACTATCCTTCCACCTCATGTACACCTCACATTTTTTAAGCCACTTCACATGCCACATGTCAAGATGTGAGGGCTTGTGAGTTCTCAACTCACCTTAGCCCTATATCTTGATATTGGTGGCTTAATCTTGACCATCCATTTCCCTAGAGAATTCCAAATTCTCTATAAATACCCCCTATTTCTCTCATTTTGGGGGAGATCATTGAGAGTAGCCAAACTCTTGCAAATTTTTTTCTCAATCCATACTTAGCCATTTTTCATCCATCCTATATCTTTCATCTCTTGCCATCCAATGAGCAAACACACCAAAAATTGAAGGGCCAACCAAAGGATCGATTCGAGACAAGGTAAAAGGTTCCATTTTATTTTGTATTGAATCCAACTAGACTAATCTTGAGGTGTAGGTTTTTTTTAGTGTTATTTGCATTCTCTTGTTTGTTGTTCGTATTCTAGCAGTAAAATTCGCCCTATCACAATGGTGTTTACTTGTATTTGCTTAAGTAGTGACGCTGAGGAACCCTAAGGACGTATGTGTGTTGTACCTATGTTTTATGATTAATCAAATGGCCTTTCAAAAAAAATGGTTGGTTAATTCATTGGTTATGTGTTTCTCTCTAGGTTCCCTAGCAGGGCGTTACACTGAGAAAGAAAAAAATAGATATTTCAAGGAAACATAATACCTTGGGCATAGTGCTTTGAATGAGGTCCATCCTAGCAAAAGAAAACAAAATTCTTTGAAATGGGAGTGCCATAGCCACAAAAACCCTTACCTTTTTTAGAATTTCTATAAGTCTTCTCTCGTTCTTCTGGAAAAACCCATTTCATTTTTGTTGTTGGAAATGTCAACATTATTGGGGAACAAGACATATTCAGATACCCTGGTGAGAATGATCCATAAGGTAAACAATTCTCATCACACATATATACTTCTAGACTTGTGTTGTTTATATTTGTCATATTAAGAAGGCTATTACTTGCATCCCCGATTGAAACTATCAGATTAGGAAATGTGCAATCTTGAATCTATCAGATTAGGAAATGTGCAATCTTGAAAATTATTATATAACCCTAACCCTAACTCTAACTCTAACCCTAACTCTAATCTAACTCTACCATAATTAAATCCTAACCCTAACCCTAACCTAATTAAACCCTAACCCTAACTCTAACCCAAACCCTAACCCTAACCCTAACTCTCAACCTAACCCTAACCCTAACCCTAACCTAATGAAACCCTAACCCTAATCCTAATCCTAACCCTAATCCCAATCCTAACCCTACACTTAAACCTAACCTAATTAAACCCTAACCCTAATCCTAAATATAACCTTAAACCTAACCCTAATCCTAACTGTAACCCTATTCCTAAACCTAATCCTAACCCTAATCATAATCCTAACCCTAATAAAACCCTAATTGCAATTATATATATATATTAATGGAATTTGATTTGATCTATAAAATTGAAAAAATTGAATGCCTTATATAAATATCCACACACTTTATATAGATTCAAATTTAAGATTTATATTTAAATTTTAAAAAAATTATTTAATAAATGTTTTCAAATGAATCTTAACCTAACCCTAATTCTAAAAGTATACTAAAATATACTCAAATATTATTATATATCCCTAACCCTAACTCTAACTCTAACCTTAACTCTAACCTAACTCTACCCTAATTAAATCCTGACCCTAACCCTAACCCTAACCCTAATCCGAATCCTAACCCTAACCCTAACCTAATTAAACCCTAACCCTAACTCTAACCCAAACCCTAACCCTAACCCCAACTCTCACCCTAACCCTAACCCTAACCCTAACCCTAACCTAATTAAACCCTAACCCTAATCCTAATCCTAACCCTAATCCCAATCCTAACCCTAATCCTAACCCTAACCCTATGCTTAAACCTAACCTAATTAAACCCTAACCCTAACCCTAATCCTAAATCTAACCTTAACCCTAACCCTAATCCTAACTGTAACGCTATCCCTAAACCTAATCCTAACCCTAATAAAACCCTAATTGCAATTATATATATACATATATATGAAATTTGATTTGATCTATAAAATTGAAAAAATTGAATGCCTTATATAAATATCCACGCACTTTATATAAATTCAAATTTAATATTTATATTTAATTTTTTTTTTAAATATTTAATAAATGTTTGCAAATCAATCTTAACCTAACCCTAATTCTAAAAGTATACTAAAATATTATTATATAATAATATTATTATTTAATCCTAACCCTAACTCTAACCCAACTCTACCCTAATTAAATCCTAACACTAACCCTAACCCTAATCCTAACCTAATTAAACCCTAACCCTAACTCTAACCTTAACTCTAACTCTAACTCTCACCCTAACCCTAACCCTAACCCTAATCCCAATCCTAGCTCTAATCCTAACCCTAACCCTATGCTTAAACCTAACCTAATTAAACCCTAACCCTAACCCTAATCCTAAATCTAACCTTAACCCTAACCCTAATCCTAACCTTAACCCTAACCCTAAACCTAATCCTAAACAAAAATTAATAAGCCTAAACCTAATCCTAACCCTAATCATAATCCTAACCTTAACCCTAACCCTAACCCTAACCCTAACTCTAACCTAACTTTAACCCTAACCCTCATCTTAACACTGACCCTAACCCTCACCCTAACCCTAACCCTGATCTTTTCCCGTACCCTAATACTAACCCCAACTGAACCTAATCCTAACCTTGATCATATTAGAATATTTTAATTATTATAATAATTTTATAATATAAGTAATTTTATAATAAAATATATAATAAATAAAAATAAATAATTAGAATATTTTAATTATTATAATAATTTTATAATAAAATATATAATAATATAAATAAAAAATTAGAATATTTTAATTATTATAATAATTTTAAAATAAAATATATAATAATAATAAATATAAATATAAATATAAATTAATTTATTTTTTATTTAAGATATTTCATGTTGTACCGCAAGTGCTACTAGTATATATATATATATATATATATATATATATATATATAAAATTTTAATAATAGTATATATAAAATACTCCGAGAGATATCCTTCTCGAGTACCTATTTTAATCAAATTTTATAGGTGCCTCGAGAAGGATATCTCTCGACATATTTTATATATATATATATATATATATATATATATATATATATATATATAATGTTAATAATGATATATATATATATATATATGTCGAGACCTCTGCGCATGCCGAAGATGCCTTCTACAGTCGCAGTAGGGGTGCAAAAAAATTGAGTACATAAAAAAGAAAGGTAAATGTAACCGATGGAAGTGGATTTGTTCAATGAATAATGGCAGATGGTAGTGTTGGAAGATGAAGCGACATAGTATGAAGAGTGTTATGTTGACATTGTCCTTGCTAGCTATTACGGGAATAGTGATTCTAGCAGTTACGCATGATGAAAGTGATGTTGGTAGTTATGAGAAGCGTAGTGGCATTATAGCTCCCCTGAACGATGGCATTGCAGCTCCCCTGAACGACTACATTAGTAACTAGCAAGAGTGGAAGAGTAAATGGTTTGAGCGGTTTTGGTAATATCGATGCAGAACCAATATTTCATAATTTTGTTCATTCTCTCTTTTCATAATCTTCAACCATGGTAACTTCTTCCACTCATTCATAGAATCTCAACTCGCTTTGCAACATCTTCAACTTCAGACATCACATCAACAAGTTTGATATTGAAATCTTGAGGTTTGAAACTTTGCTTTGAAGATTTTTCTATGTTATAGTATGTTAAATGGATATCCCAGCTCGATCAGTGTATGTTTCATTTTATTGTAAATAGGTAGCTGATAATTGAGCTTCAATATATTGATTGCAATGGTCAAATGCAGGTTCTAGTCAACAAAAGGGACATTATGAGCATAGGAGTATTGTAGCACTTTGAGGATCCAGTAAGTTGATTTCATCCTCTGCCCATTGAATCTCAGGAGAATGAAGATTTATAGGACATTTGAAGATTTTTCTATGTTATAGTATGTTGAATGGATATCCCAGCTCGATTAGTGTATGTTTCATTTTATCGTAAATAGGAAACTGATAATTGAGCTTCAATATATTGATTGCAATGGTGAAATGCAAGTTGTATCCAACAAAAGGGACAGTACAAGCATAGGATTAGTGTAGCTCTTTGAGGATCCAGTAAGTTGATTTCATCCTCTGCCCATTTGAATCTCAAGAGAATCAATGTTTAGTAGGTTAACATTTGAAATCAACAGAATCAAGATTTATAGGACGTTTTAAAATTTACCAGCCCACTTGTATTAGACTGAAATTCTAAAAACATTCATCCACATCGATCAATTGCAAGCACCATCTACAAATTAAGCATGTCTGTTGGAATTGAAAATTTGTACCACGTTTACAATTCTTTAATATCCTGTCATCTAAACAGGGATGAAAAGCTTTGTATCATGATGGGACTCTAGATATTAGAGGGAGACAAGGTACACAGTTCAAATCATATGCTAATGTTGATTTCTACTGTGAGAATGATCATCATAGTTCCCAATAGTACAAAAACACCGTAAGTTCCACAAATAGCATTGCGTGATCCAATCTCACCCAGTTGAATGTTACATAAATTCACCTCGAAATAGATAGAATTATTCATAGAATTTCTATCTTAAAACTATTTCCATGACCCACAACAAGAGGTTAGGACAATTTCCCCTGAAGACAATTGTGGAATTTTATCACTGCCTTAATTCCCAAACTACTAACCATTGAAACGATAGTTCCTGGAAATTTTTTAGGTTCATGCTTGACCTATAGAGGGAGTGGGGAGCATAGTTCAAGTAAAAAATTAATTTTGATTTTTACTTTTAGAACTTAGAGAGATCATATTTCGAGATCTTAATGAAAGAAAGCATTAGTTCACGTGTTGTTCTATGCTTCTACATTTTTCTGATGTTTCTACTAGAGGGTTTGTAGCTTTAGCTTCTGCCAAAATCCTCTTTCTGTTATTTGTTCATCAATCCCCATACCCTATTTCCAAGCTCCCATCTTTACAGTCGACGAATTTTCCATTGCTTGAAAATTTCTAAAACCTCTTCACTAAAACCATTTTGTGCATATCTTGCATTCATCACAGTCCCTGACATCACATTTATTTGAGTCATTCTGTCAAATAGTCTCGTGCCTTGTCGATAGTTCTACATTTGTATGCGTATCTATAAAAAAAACAATAATAATAAATAATTCTATGCCTTTCAAATTTGAAAATACACATTTAACAATATATTTGTTTCTTAAATTCTTAAAGGATGTCGTGCCCTGCTCCAAAGCTCCTACTTTAGAATACATAGGGAGATTACTGGAAAAGGTTGCAGCATTTGGCCTTACACTCGGCAATTGCATTTGCTTGAAAATTTCTAAAGCCTTTAAAACAAATCTATTTCTGCATATCCTGCAATTCACGCATGCCATAAGATCCATTTGTTGTGAGTTCTTATTTCTAGTTTTAAACAACACTTCAGTCTATCTAATTTTCCCCCTTGCCTGCATACATAGTAGTAGTGTGATACTTCTTAGGTGTTAGTTAAGCCATAATTTTCCCCTTCACCCACTATCAATTTTATCACCCTTTAACACACGTTTTGTCTAATTCTTGACCACTTGGTGCCTGTGTTGAGTCGAGTGATAATATACTCAGAAGCTTTATGTTTATTCTTTAGTAATGAAGGTTTCCCTAGCAGGAGATGTTGCAACATATGAAGGGTTCACAACCTCTTCCACTTCCGAGCCATGATCTGCATAGTCACTTCATAGTCCTTTTCTAGAATTACACAGTCCATATAATCTTGTTTAGATTTTCATATGTTAGCCTTTAACAAAAGGCTAAGGCTTTAACTTTTTAAATCTTTTTCTCGGAAGTGAATTTTCTATGACAATTTTTGTTTGGCATGATCCAATCTCATCCAATTAAATGGGTCATATGAATTCACCCAGTAAAATACAACCTAATATTTAGTTACTTGCAATTATCCCCTAAGCCTACAACAAGAGTTTACCAAAATTTCCCCTGAAGACAACTATGAAACCTCAAAAATATCAAAATTCCAATTTTTTGTATAACAAATTTTAAATAACAGTTCTTAGAACTTTCAGTTAAACATTTGCTAGACTTATAGTAACTTGCTTGCAGAATTGTGTCTACGACTTTGCTACTAGTGTTTGGCTCTATACTCTATGTAATCAATGGGAAGAGAGAGCTGAAGAAGCATAGTGGTATATACATTAGGAAAAGAAAAATGCTCCCCTAGGTCAAACGTATCCTCAATAATTTATTTATGCATACTATTTTCCTTATACTCAGGTTTGATGCCACACTATGTCACTTTCATTGGAGAAGATGGGATGATGTAGTGAAGATGAGGAAACTGCAAAAAGATAGGTGATTGGAAAAGAGCCCAAGATACAACTGGATTGAGATTAAAAACAAGGTTCATGGTCACTTTTGTCTCTTAAGACTTTGTTGAATCTATATGGTCTAATAGGATCACAACCACTTGGTGATGAAAGGGAGTCTCCAATAGAATTCACCTAACCATTTTAGGATTTTTGTGTCTTTAATTTGGTTCCACAAGGTGTATAAAAAATAAAAATATGGCTCTTGGAACCCTTATATTAAATGCAAATGGGATATTTTACAAGACAAACCTCAAAGAAAAGAAAATGAATCTGGGATTAGTCATGACAAGTAGATTTTTCAAAATTAAGAAACTAGAATAGGATGACATTGGAACTCCCCAATAGAGACACCATTTTTTGGTAGCCATGAATAGACACCATTTTTTGGTAGCCATGAATAGACCTTATATACCTCACATTAAAAAGATGAAGGGTAATTAAGTTAAAAGAACATATTCTGCTTTATTTATGAAACTGAATTCTAAAATCCCCGTATTCCTACACTCAAAGGAAAAATGCACTTCAGAATTCCATATTCCTGGTATTGGTCATATGACTTTTAAGGAGTTGTCTCTAAAATTGCAATCAAACTTAAACCTTAGTGTAAAATATTTACTGGGAAGGTTTTTGGATTTGATTATGTCAGATCCTTTTTTGCCTCAATGTTTGGGATCACACTCTGTGATCCATCATCAAGATGAAAGGAGAAAAATCCTGATGATGGATCACGAAGTGTGATCCAAAACATTGATGCAAAAAGATAACACAATCAAATCTATAAACCTTCCCAGTAAATCAATATAGATTGTCGAAACTTGAGATCACTGATAATAAAATATATCAGAAATTTCCATTCTGTTTTGATCATATAATCACTACAAATATTTGAATTAATAGATGTCTTCTAATAATTTTTTCAAGTCTTTATTTTTAAGCAGCAGCTCCTTTTAACTACTTTTTATATATTATAATCTGCTGGTTTGATTCAATAAAAATAACTAAATAAAAGATCCATTTTATTAAAATTAAATCACAACTCTTTCAGAACTTTTGAACCCTATCACACCTCCAAAATATTTCTGTCAAAATCAATTTGACTTAATCTTATTTCAAAATCAGCCTGACCTAATAAAATTAAAAAAAAATGCTGATAATTGATATTTGATTACATCTACAAGAAAATGTCGATAGCAAACACATTAAAAATGGTGGACCCACAGACCCAAATTATTTAAAGGGTGAGCTTAGCATCAAATGTACGTGCATGATGTCTTTGGCAAGGCGATCAGCTGGTACATTCCAAAAGAAAAGCTTATTTTATATATGCATATGCAGAGCATCTAGCCAACGCATTGACGTTTTTTACAAGTATAAACAGATCCTTTTGGAAAGAGTAAAACCACAATTTCCTCTCAATAATCACCTGTTTTATAGCTCTGCAATTTCCTCTCAATATTCACACTCTTCACCTATTTTATAGCTCTGCACTGAGTCCTCAACTTATAGGGTACAATGTGTCATGAAGATCTGAAACAAACACCAAAGAAATCAGAAATTAACTTTTAGAAAGAAGAAAACATGCTCTACAACGCACACATCAAAGTGGGTATTGATTAGAGACATGAAATTGATCATCATATGTCATATCAGATACGGTTATAAAATTGACATTGAGGATACATTCTAGCTCTTTCAAAATCATCTTCCCTTGCTCAACTAATGCCTCAAAGCGTCCACTCTTTCATTGTTCACTAAAGGAGAGCAATTTAGTCAAGTCTTAATCAGAGTAAATAAGACATTAGTATATACAGGCAATGGGCTATGATGATCAGTTTTTTCATTGCAAACATTAGTTGAAAACATTAGAGTAAATGTTTCCAAGAGGAGTGACGAAGGATTAGAAAAGCAATGAGGAAAGTCCAATGAATTTGAGTAAAATGAAAGCAATAATAACCTACTCCAATTCTGTTGATTTGCTAAATTGATAATCAAAGCTCTAAAAAAATGGAATGATTCTTAGAAAATTCTGATTAGACATTTTATTTCTCTAGGAAATCCTATTGGATAACAATATTGCAACGGCCTTGGCCTTTGAATACTCTTCTAACCATGAGGGAACCTATTCAAATTCTAAGAAATTTTATATTAAGAGAATTTGTAAGGCCTCAAATTTCATGGAAATTTGGAATGGTGTCAAATTCGGGTTCCCATCCCCAACTTTACGCATCGTGTGAAAGTTTTGAGAGTAAAATTGTTGTAATAGACCCTTGTACTGCTATGCACAGCTTATAAACCAAGCTGGATTTGGTAAGGATGAAAGTTAATGATAGCTTAAAAAAGCTTATTGCTGTTGAGTCTGTACGTAAATGCGATCAATAGTACCATATTACAATCTCTGTAAATGCAGGGGTAACACTAAACAGAGCAAACAATATGTAATAGCGGTCTCAAGCATAGAGGGTCTGGTGGCTAAGGCAAAAGATGCCCTAAAGTAGCTGCATTTTTTAGAGTTGCTAAGCCCATATTGTCTTGAATTTTACTTTTGTGATCCTCTCTACATAATTTCATGAAATTGACATGAGTAGTAAATGACAAATGGCATTTTATTATTTGTAATTGAAACATGCAAAATTTGTAGTCTCGAAAAAAATAACATATAGAAACATGACTTGCAACTTGCTCTATATCTATTTTCCTAGCTATTACAAATACATGTGGCTATGACTATCTTCTTAATTAAATTTAGTTCTGGTGTTCACCTTGGTTTAATGAATTAGAGGAATGAATTGATTACTGTCTTCTTCCTTCTGTTATTTCTTCTTGTTATTTGTGCCTTCTTAGTGGATAGAGTAGTTGTTATGTGTGTAAGTTCTTTAAGAATCTGAAAGGATCTTAATATGTATATAATTGTGACCTATCCCAAGTCTTTGGATGCTTCCTATTATATCCTCTTAAGTGTGATTCTAAACTGATCCAACAATCTTCAAACTCCATCTAAAATGATGGATTTGGGAAATCCAAAGCAAACCACACAGAAGTGAAGAACGAGTTTGCTGCCTCTTATCCACCAATGCTTTTCTTATAGGATCGACTACACTTATTTTACTCAAAGGGTCTACTACCACAACTGTGTATTAAAAGTATTTACACAGATGTGTCACTAAGCTTATTGTCTGCATATTTGTCACCTGTCAGCTATTTGACAATGGATGTCTCAAATTGCATTCAAAAGCAAGGAGCTAATAACAATACAAGTTATGTTGAAAAGCAGTCCAAGACATCAGATAATTGAATTAAACATCTCTTATAAGTCTTAAAAGGCCTTATACATCAAAGTTGACAGTCAACACAATAAATAGAATTTGCTAATTTCAAAGCCTGCTCGCACCAACTTCAAAATAAAATTTTGAAGAAAATTGTTGTGACCAAAGCATCTCTTTTAGGCATGTCGATCACTTTCACAAATACTAACCAGAATTCTTACCCTTGTTCTCCTACAATTTAAAAATAAATTCTCCTGCAGGACACCAAAGTTCTTCATCCCAAAGAGTTCAAAAGCAGTAGCTGGTGTTATAGACCAATGGGCACCATATCCTACACCAACAGGAAAAGTCCCTGTATATAGAGATGTAGGCCAACCCACTACAAAAAGAAAATTACCAATAGCCATTAGAATTTGAGCTATTGCCATTGTCACTGGTCTTGGATATGCATAGTCCCTGCAGACAAGAGAGTAAAATATCAACTGTTGGAAGAGTTGTATTCATTTTTATTTTATGGAAATAACTGAGCATCATCAACAGCCTACTAACTTTCTCTTACAAGAAGAGAAGATGGGAGATATTGACTGTAGAATTGGTTTCTTTATGAAGCCAATTTATATGGTAAAATCAAGGATCGTAGACAATAGTTAGCTCACTGGGAAAAAGAGATGGACTAAGATATTTTTTTGGAAGTATTCCTTTTTCTCTTCTACTATAAGAAGCTAGCTCATTGTTCTAAAGCATATCTACTACTTGAAACCAACATTTAGGGGATGAATCTTGCATCTGAATAAAACAGGACTACTACAAAAACAGTACTTAATGAATAAATTTCTCGAAATTAATATCTCCATGGGATGAATTATTTATCTTTAAAAAACTTGCATTGCTCTAAATTCATATATAAATAACAGTCTCCATAAAAAGGTTTTGAATTTTCAGAGCCAAACAAATTACTTTTGTTTCTTTGGGCTCTGAAAATTCAAAACTTTTTTATGGAGACTTTTATTTATATATGAATTTAGAGCAGCTCAAGTTTTTTAAAGATAAATTATGGGCATATCCATTTACCAATCATACATTCAATAATCACACAACCCAGATCCAAATCATTATGTTGGTTACCGCTATATTTTTTATTTCCTAATCATGATGCATGCCATTTTGAAAGACCTATAAAGTTTCATGTGATTGTTGATTTTTGCTGAAACTTCCTTGATATTTAGTGCACACGATCTGAATTTTCCTTCCACCCTATGGCTGTGGATCAATTCTAACAAAAATAAAGGCAATCATACTAATGAACAAAGATGCTTACCAGCATCCTCTTCGTTCCTTGATCGCTAGCCCTCACACCTTTGAGTTGTTCCCTATTGAATCCTCTAGCATGTATTCTGTTCTATAATAGGCCTACCACTCGAGTCACCTTTCAGCCTGGGATTGAAATGCATAATTTTGGGCAGTTCCTCAGCATCAACTATCTTGAGACCTTGCAGTTCAAGCATGAATTGAGAGACAAGTGTGGATAATAAGTTTTCATTGTTAGCAGGGCGAGGTTTTCCTATCAATGTTATGGAAGAACCCAATGTCAATCCACAGGGAAGAAGTTGTGATCTACATTTATTCTCTATGATTGCACCCTTTCAGCAAATGAATTGGTTGCTGGGAAACAAGAAAATCCGTAGCAAAGAAAACCAGGGATCCCAAGTCCAAACCCCTGCTCTGTTTTCCTTGACGTTACCCTGCTTTCATGGTTATTTTCACACTTTATGTGTGTGTCATGTGAGAGATCTCTGCAACAACTGGAGTTGCAGAGATATCTCACAATTCAAATATACAAGGGAAGGGACACAAATTTGGTGTAAGGAATGTTAAGAATTTAGGTCTCTTTCTAGACAGTTACCTGCAAGGGGATTTAGATTACACACTCGGAGATATAGAAATTGTGATGAAAAACCATAAGTATATAAATATTTTTTCAATATAAAAATATATATATGTAAATATCTTAGGTGAACCAATTAATATTGAGAGGCATTTTATAGTGACAACAAGGTAAGGGATGAAGTGTAATTTGCGATTCTATATTTTTTGCGCTTTCTGAATGAATTACATTTCATGAGAAGGTCCACGCCTAAAAAGATTTGACCAATTGCACCACTACCTTTCATGGGACTTTTCTCCTAAAAAGCAGTAGGCCTTAAAGTAGCTACATTTCTCAGAGTTGTTAAGTGCATATTCTATTCAATTTTACTTTTCTGATCCCCTTCTCTTAAAGAATGTATGTCCTCGACCATTACCTCCAAAGATCATTATCTTCAATTGTTCGGGATTCCATGAATCCAGATTTGTAATTGTATTTATGTTTTACATGCTACTTTGGATTTAATCCATTGTTCTTATTACATTATTCTTCAACCAAAAGTACAATCACTACAAATTAAAAAAGTAGGTTCATTATTTTAGTTGAAATTTTAAACTCCAATCATTTTTCCTACTATAAGATTTAAAAAATATATAAATTAATTTATAAAAATAAATTTATTTTATAGATATGGTTCGACTGAGAATGTTTGAAACGGATGAGCAAAGGAGGCAACATCAGAGAGAGTATCAAAGAGAATATCGAAGAAGGCAACGAGAACAAATGGCTGATGTTCAAAGAGAAGAACAAAGAAGAAGACACAATGAAGCTAAAAGACAAAGATATGTTAGACGGCAAGCAAAACTAACAGTACAAGAATTAGAATTTCAAAATAGAGAGGAGGCAAATGTGATTAGAAATACTCGTCAACGAACTTATGAAGGAATCTCTCATTCTCAAAGAGAAGAAATACAACAAGTTGATCCTCAATCAAGTGAGAGGTACAACCATACATCTGATGCAAACATTCAATTGAATGTTGAAAATGAAGCTTCAAGGTCAATAGATTGTGTATTAGAAACACCTCAACATGGAAGTCAAATTGATATCAATTTAGGTGTTGAAGAGAATGTAGAAAACATACGAAACCCAAAATGGAATGCTTCATGCTGACTTCCAAAGTTTTCAAATGCAATTTTGACATCGATTAGATAGTTTTAAAACACCAAACATGTGTTATGTTTGTCAAGAATGCTATCTAGGAATCAGAGTATCTTGGACCCCTCAAGGTCCTATATGCAATAGATGTCAACAAGAGAGAGGAAATAATAGATTTTCAACTTCTAACAATATGGACCCCGAGCCACAACTAGAGGAACTTGCAAAGTTGACTCAAGTAGAAGAAATATTGATTGCACGTGTCAACCCAATTTTGCAAGTTACACATGCAATAGGTATTCAATATAAATACAAAGGACACACAATAAGTTTTCCACAAAATGTGGAACATGTCTCAAAATTTTTGCCACATACAATACAAAATTTGCCAATCATTATTGTTCGAAGAAGAGATCAGTGTGGCACAAATTATAACTTTACAGTCAATAGAGATTGTGTGTATAAAGCATTAAAATACAAAGTGGAGCATGATAAGTTTTATGCAGATGTCAGAATTGATGAAAATGCTCTCAATGATCCATGTAGAAATTTTGATGAAAATATTTTCAATAGATTACAGATGGTGCATATGGAATTTGATTCTGGTGCAAATGAAATAATATTTGTTGGTCCAGTTGTGGAGACAAATAAAGGTAATATAATTGAGCCCACAACATCAATGGCTTCTATACCACCTAATGCCCGAAGGGTAAGTGCACCAAGATGGTTCCCAAAAAGGGGGCTTAAGTGGCCACTTTTTTTTTTCTGGAATCAGGAAATGTTGACCTTGGATGTGAAATTGAGGATAGTTACACTCAAAATTTTGAGATGGAACAAAAACCACGATCGAAGTGCTCTAAGTCTACTTTCTAAACTACTAATTTTTTTTTTTAAAATGGTTGAGATTAAGGGGTTCAACAAAGGGATGTACACAAATTGGTGTTGTTTTGTTAGAAAAACATAACATAGCAACTCTTATACGACCTGAACAGTGAATTTTTTAGTATTTTTAAAAAAGCTAGGTCGAAGTTAGCTAACAACATCTAGTTGATGTACAATTTTCTGATAATTTTTTAATGAATATTTGATTTTTTACTAATTTTCTAAGTGGGCACTTCATAAAAAGAAAAATTTTGGCCGTGCTCACCCTATAAATTTTGGAAAGTAATAGATTTCTTTTAAAATTTATTTTTTAAAATTTGTAGAATGGAGTCTAGTTTCTAAAAATGTAATTTATTTGAAATTTCGATAAACGCTTAATTTATAACGAAAAAAAACCAAACATTGTTTTTTGATAAAAAACAGACATACAAACAAAATAAATTATGGATGAAAGGCCTAACATTGTCAGAAAGTGAAAAAAATTATATCGTTGGAAAGCTAAGAGAGAACTTAACATTACCCATGTGTTCAATTTTGTCGATATTGAACCAAATGCAATCCTG
>VDFB02281492.1:259839259-259904695 GCA_007258455.2 Sequoia sempervirens
TGTAACACAAGAAGATGGTGGGCCCCTTATTTTGTACTTTGAATGTAAAATGACTTGACTAAGTGATGTTTTATAAATCACTTAATTAAAGTCATTATCTGTAATATTTCTTGAGTCTTGTGACTCAAAACACACATATTGCATGACTTGTGTGTGGGTCTAGATTTGGTGATGAATTGTCAACATGGAGAAAGTGTGGGAGGATGTATTTGACTATTTTGGAGGCTATTTTGTCACACCTTCAGTGTGACCTTGGACTTGGTTTGTCTTTTCTGCATTTGGAGGCCTTTTGGAGTGTTTTTAGAAGCTTCTATTTTGGCCTTTGTGTTTCATCTGAATTAGGTTTCTAGAAGGACTTGTGTGGGTTGTTGGTTGTAGTTTGGCTTAAGTATGTTCATTTTGAACATTTTAGAGAGTTCTTTATTTTTCAGCTGAAGGATAGCTTGCTCTTTCTTGGAGTTGTTTTTCATGGAGCTGCATTGTAACTTAGACATGCCTATTATACAGTAAGCACTTTGAATTAATAGATTGGAGTATTTTACATTCTCTCTTCATGTTTTATGGTGTGTCATTAATGGTTGATCAGTCTGTTTTGTGAAAATTCATTTTCCTTACAAACTTGTCCCATGTTTCATGCATCCATTTGACAAAAAATGCATGTTTACAGGTTATAAACTATGTTGTTTAATGGTGTTATTGATTGTGAAGTCTATTTTTTCCTTTTGAAAACTCTGTTACAAACCTCTTTGTAAATTACTGATGTGAACTGTATTGGAAAGGGAGTTGTGTGAGCTAGCTTTGAAATATTGATTTCAATGTGCAAGGTTGTTAGCAGGTCTAGGTTTTTGGTGTATCACCTTAGTTTCCTTTTGTATTAGGTTTATTTTATGCAATTTCTTCCCCTTATCTCAGAGTTTAAAGTAGTTAGGTGGCATCAAAAAGGGGAAGCTGACCCTTATCACTAGAGGTCTGCTTTCAAACAGGTCACCCACAACCTAAAAGCAGTCCCATGTTAGTCCAAATCTGCTGAGTGCAATTAAAAAAAGCTTAGCAAAAAGGGTGCAGATTTGGGGAGCTAACAATATTATATATATATACATATATATATACATTTATTAAATCGTATTACCAACCACACACACACATATATATTAATATATATTTATAGTTTCAAGATTACCAAATGCATTAATTGTCAGTTTAATGGCTATATAAACACATATCAAAACAACAATTATATATACACACAAATATACAAGTACATTAATATATATGTATATATGTTATTATATACATATATATTAATATACATGATTTAATATCTTTATACAAACACATATAATCTTATTACCATTGATTGGAATACAAATATGAACACAAAAAGAAATTTCACTCTACACAAAGATTCAATCACACAACCTTAAACAAGAGCATTCAAAGATAAAAACCCCATACCGGTACAAAAAATACTCGCACCCTAATAGAAGGTTACTTTACCATTTCCCAAGATATTTACTTGACTTGACCAAACTAGAAGTGAGTGTGTGAAAGCTCGGTTAGGCTCATTAAAGGTTACTAGACTAAGCTCCTCTCCTGAGTGATACTCCCCCTCGCATACCTGAGGGCTTGAATATGTTCTTGCATCCAACTTAATACATTTCATAGGTAGTTAGCCGTTCATATTAAATCCATTTGCATCATAAAACATTGGCATCAAAGCATTAAAATATTCACATTGCAATACATATTCTTTCATCGCATTTCATCAATATAAACATAATCATTCCTTTAAAACCAATAACATCTTAATGCATATTTTAATATTTATTTTAATAAATATATTTAAGTTGTAATTTACATCTATCTTTGTTTTCACTTATGAAGGCAAAAAGTAACTTGGTAAATATGAGACAGGGTGTGACAAAAGGCTTGGTTATCTTAGGAAAATATCTCACTGCATGACAGGAACCAATCCTTACCATGTTGTCAAAATTGATGTGCCCCATCCTTTTATTCCACAGCCAAATCTCTCCAAACTGATCCAATAGGTAGATTCTTCCATTAACCTCCTTGAGATGATAGAGATTGAAATTTGTCCTTGTTCCTTCAACAACTAATTTTTTGTACCTATCCTTTCTAATTTCACATCCACTAGCATGAAATGTAAGATTGTAGCCTCTGCTGCACATTTGGCTGACACTCAGGAGATTATGTTTCAGACCTTTGACATATAAGTTATCTTTAGTTTCATTCTTTCCATCAATTGTTATATCTCCTTTGCCACAAATTAGTGTTGAATTTTCATCACCAAACTTAACAACTCCACCATTGACCTGCTTGAGACTAATGAACTTACTCCTGTCACTAGTCATGTGATGAGAACAACCACTGTCAATTACCCAAGAATTGGCTTCTTCCTTTGCATGAAAAGTAGTCCATACTTCCATAAACCTTCCAATAGCCTTTTTGTTTAGCATAGTACCAGACCTTTTACATTCATCAACATTATTCTTTTTTCCATGAATAAAGATTCATCATTTGAATCATCATCATCATCATCATCATCTTCAGAAGAGCAGTTTCCTTTTTTAGAATAGAAACTTATTTTGATCATCTCTCTTTTATTATCATCAATTAATTCTTTATATGGAAACTTAGATGCAAAGTGACCTATTCTTCCACAATTGAAACATTTAAAAGGTAACTTACCTTTGTATTTTCCAATGCCTTTCTTTAGTCTTCTCACAAAGTTAGCTTCAATATCATCAAGGTCTTCAATCTGATCAAGAGCCTCATCTTCAATATTTTTTTTGGCTTTGAATTGTAACTTATTTCTTTGGACCATCTTGACCAAACTATCTCATTTCTGTAAACAAAGATTTTGGCACCTGAATGTCTTTCTAGAGCTTCTAGGGTTTTTCACCTAAAAGGGGAAAGATGGGCCAAAATGCAACGTAAACATTCAAAGATTAATGTGATATGGAATCAATATGCCTAAATGAGATGATCTAAATGCAAAAAATGAATAAAAGCTATTGATTATGAATGCAAAAATAAGAAATATGAAGTGTTTAAAAACACAGTGTTGTATGCAAAAAAAGAACTAAAACATGAACAAACAAGAACAAAATTTAATGAAACTGAAAGAGGTGCACCTGGAGGCTAAAAGCTAATGTTGAAAGGTTCTAGAATATTGCAGAGATCAGTGTTGAATCCCACTAGGACTCATTCGCCACAAATGGCGAATTAGTCCCGTTTCTGGTAAAATTTGTCGAAACAGGTTTCAGGATGCCAGAAACACAGAACTTCAGAAAAACACTTTTTACAACTATGGGATTCATTCCCCATAGATGGTGAATTATTCCACTTGCAGATTTCTGAAAAGTCAAGGGTCAACTCTATGGGTCTTGGTCTGCACTTTTCTGCCTGATAGTTTGTCGGATCTGAATTTGGAAAATCTGACAAGAAAATGATCTCCAAGCTTCAAATAGGGTTATGTGACTTTGATGAGTTTGATGACTTTGAAACACCTTTTTGAAATCTTTCTCTTTGACAAATCTACCTACAAGACCTGCAAACACACATGCAAAGAGGGGGGAAAAAGGGTTAAGGGTTAGAGTATAGGGGTTTGCCTTGGTCAAACCCCAATTTGGTAATCAAACCCTTCATAATGGAATGAAATAATGAGGAAATGATGAACAAATAACATGCAATATCATAAAGTCACCAAACCCTTGATGTTGAAGTCTGAAGATATGTTGCTCCAAGATGCTTGAATGCTTGATTGAGTGATGAAATGCTAAAATGATTGAATCTTATGATGCATGCATGAATTATGTTGATTGGGGGTTAAAATGAATAGATAATCATGTATTTATACACAATTATGCCCTAATTTCCCGAAAATACATCACAGTCCAACCTTAGGTCTTTAGGAATAAAAACTCGCTAGTAATTTAAATTTATTTTTATTTTTGTGCCAAGAGGGACTCATTTGCCCCTAGTGGCGAATGGGTCCCACTTAAGGCATGTGAATGTGTGTCGGGAATTAAGTTGTCATAAATGATGTTTGTTGGGTTTACATTCAAAAATACACTTAATTAAGGCCTATAAGTACATAAAGGGGCCAAATAAAGCATAAGAAAGGTGTATTTGTTGATGACAAATCTAGAAAAGCATGAAAGTTTGTTACAAGACTTTACAACACTTTAAAATAAGACTTGGTAAGTGATATAAAGGGGTTATTTAGGTGAATTATAAGAAGAAGAGTCTAGAAAAGTGTGAAAATGTGTCACAACACTTCACAAAACCTTTACAAGACATCATCAAGTCTTAATGATTCATAAAGATTCAAGACCTAATGTGAATGTGTGGGCCACATTGCAATATTAAATCAAGGCAAAATCAAGCCAAATAAGCACAAGGAGGGACAAAACAAGAAAAAGTAGAAGGGTTACTTTTTTTGTGTCCACAATTTCAAAGGCAGTAAGTGTACCAAACCTGTCCTCAACTGAATACTGATCCAATTCTTTGGATTCTTCAATGGCAGACACCTTATGAGTGTAAGATTTTGGAAGAGATCTCAAAACCTTTTTCACAATTTCACTTTCTTTCACTTCTCCACCAAGACCAGTAATGCCAGCGACAAATTTTTGAACCTGAAGCATATAGCTTGCTATGTCCTCATCATCTACCATCCGTAGGGTTTCAAAATCGCTCTTGAAGATCTGCATCTTGGCTTGCTTCACTTTGTAATCTCCTTCATAAATACTGTCAAGCTTCTCCCAAGCATATTTGGTAGACTTGTAATTCATCACCTTCAACAATTATGAATTAGATAATTCACATAGAATAATACTCTTGGCTTTAGCATTGCATTCATACAATTTTATTTCAACAAGATCAATGATAGGAGTGGTAGGAGCAACATAACCATTTATGACAGATTACCAAACACCAAAACCAAGAGAGTTTAGGTGTCCTTCCATTCTCATCTTCTAATAGGAGTAATTAGTCCCATCAAACCTACGACCCTTGTATGAACCATCATATATCATACCAAATCTTTTCCTCAAGCGGTTAAGCTTCTACAAAGCTTGGTTTTGATACCAATTGTTGGAAACTTCTAGAGATCAAGAGGGGGGGTGAATTAGTCCACAAAACTTGACCCCTTTTGAAACTTGAAACTTTCAGCACAACTCAAAATCCTTTGGTAGATAAAGATTTGACTTTAACTAGAGCATTAATAGAGAAGATTATAGCAATTAGAATCCTTAACACCTTTAACAACCTTAACCAATGAAAGATATAGCTGTAATCATATCAACGACAAGGAGATGGAAAACAAGAACATGCACATGTGCAAGGAGATGCTAGATTTACGTGGAAAACCTAATGAGGGAAAACCATGGTGAGACTTAACTCACAATATAAGGCTCACTACCTAGGAAAAGATACAATAGGACTTGCAACATTGAAGTACCAATCAACTCTAGGAGAAAGATATAGGGACCTGATGAGATTCACTATCTCAGGGTATGATACAAAATGATTTAAAGAGAATTACAAAGATTTCCAACATAACACTCTGTTGACTAAGGCGTTATAGCACAATTGATCTTTCCTTTCACAATCTTTAACACTATCTCTGCTAGATATTCAATATGAGTCACACACACTCTTCTTCAGACTTGTACACTTTTCACACATGTTGCATTTGAAATGATCTTGTATTTATAACCACTGTAACACTTCAATTCTTTAGTTAGGTCAGCTAAGAAGAGAATAATCAATGAATATAACTAACTGGCCACCAAAGCACAATGTGGTCCTATCTCGAAGGTAGAGAGGACCAAAACAATCTTAAAACCTCTTTCAATGTGATCCAAAAATGATTTATATGTAGGCGCACATCAACCTAAGTTGACATCAAGGAAATGTGTGGATGAAACATTTGAAGCACATAACCAGTCGACTCTTAAACTCTCTTTCAATTGAATTTTCTTGATGCAAACCTACGCAAAATAGGTCATAACCCAAATCTATCATGACACATCATCCATTGTTGGCACAACTCCCCAAGCACATGGAACAAACAAAGGAACATGCTCAATCAACCAGATACCCACAAATAACCCAGAAAGCTAACTCAAGACACAATGCAGCACCAAAGAAACCAATTAGAAATATGTTAATCACATAGGGATGTTCCTTGAACATCCAAAATTAATTCCATACTCTTCTTTCATATTGTCATGCCATCAATAGCCACTGCATGTCAAATAGGTACAAAACAATTTGTTTAGGAAACACAAGATACATGATCAGATGATGTAGCATTAGTAGAACAACTTGTGGACCACTTCATCATATGATATTGGAACTAAGACATTGCACAGATGTTGAGAGCACATTTCACCAAGCCATAGGATCAAGGACATCAATGCAGATAAATGTGAAGCATTTCCTAGACTAGTCTGGAAAACTAGCAACACTTCTGACCTTTTGCAATTCATAGATTTCTCCTTGGAAACACAGGTGACCTAAAAAGATAGGAGTGTAATGTACATAGAGCACTAACATTGAATACCAAACCACAAGACTAGAACTACAACAACGAAGGAATGTAGAGCATTCTTCTAGATAGACTGCAATGCATCTTCCTGAACTAGAATCAATTGAGGAACATGCAGAGACTAGATCTTTCTTTCAACAACATATATACTATCAAGAACATCAAGAGAGAGCAAGAGACATACTATAGACCTTCAACAACATATTTCCAACATTAGTCATGCTTCTAATACTCATCTTAATGCTTATGATCCTCATCTAAACATATCAGTATGAGAACAACTTTGCTGATAGAAATAATGCATTATATGGACATCGACAATAATACTACTTTGGTAAGGCAAGAAATTCTTTAATTCTTCTTTGATAAGGCATGTCCAACCATGAACTCCTTTAATTCTTCTTTGATAAGGCATGACATCCAACCATGAACTTCTTCAAGTCTTCTCTTTATCACCAATGTTAGCTGAAACTGAATGTAACAGAGACAACCAATGCCAAGGACTAACATGTTACACAAGTGCTAACTTCAATTACAACTAGCAACCAATGTTGAAAACAACTGCCAACAACCTTCTTAGTGTTAACATCAATGACAACCATTAGTGTTGACATTAATGACAAAAACTGCTAGCAAAACCCTAGGGGATGCAAGATAAGTTATGACAACCATCAGTGTTGACATAAAAAGGTAATGGAATGAATGATTCAACAATTAATCTATGCTAGGAATGTAGGAGATAGAACAATAATGCTAAATAAAAAAATTATTACAGAAAATTAAATAAAACACTTAGCTAAAATCTAGATAAAGGAATATGTTGTTGAAGATCCTTGGGATTAATTTATCAAGGTGCTATAAAATTAGCATAAATATTAATGAAGACCTTAGCATCTAAGAACTGAATTGTACCACAAGTTTTAGTTCAGGTCCATGCTTGTAGAATTGATCTCAATGCATGTGGAATTAGTTTGGTGCATAAATTTGAACTTAGGCCCACAAAAGTGAACTAGCAAGAGGTTAGTGAGCGTTGTAGGTTCATCTTAGTTTGTTGTGTAACCATGTTTGTAGGAGTGTGGTGCATAGGAATTTGCTATCGAATGATTGATTCTCCTTTGGTCAAGCTCCTAGGTGAACTAATTGAATAAATTTCTAGCAATCATAAAAAATAACAAGCAAGAATACATGGATGCCAAAGATGATGTGTGCTTTGATAATGTTGCTACATGAATGTATCATGAATATTGTATGAGAATCTCTTATTGATTCCTCACAATCATCTCAAAATAAATACTAAATATCCTTAAATATAATGTTCAACATAACACACAAGTAGACACAAACATGCACACTAAGTCAACTTACAATGGCTAGGGAAAGAGGACCTAGCAAGATTTAAATTTTTAAATTTGAAGATTTGGACCCACACAAATAGAAATGATATAGGTCAATTTTGCATTCACATATCTAATTTGTAGTGAACTTAAATAATTTATAAGATCAAAATAGTTTCCTAAAGGTGAGTGATAATAAAGACACAAAAGATAGAATTATATAAGTCAATTTTTTGCAAGAATATAATGTTTATACACTTATTATTACATAAAAGATAAATTAATTAAAGTGTAAACATAAGAAAAAAGAGCATGTGTATTCAAATTTTATCTTTATAAATACACATTTTTTTAAAATTATAAAATTAAAACATTCAAAGGCTTTCTACCTAAATTCCTCAAACTTATATAAAATAAATTAAAAATATATGTTTAAATGTTTCATTTTAGACTTCATCTTTTCTACTGAGAAAAATTTACTTTGAGAACACAATATAACACTTGTACACTTATCATTGTATAAAAGACAAACTAATTAAAGTGAACCCAAAAACATAAGAAAAAAGAACATGAATATCTAATTTTTTTACTTCCAAATATATGTTTTTGTCATAATTTTAAATTATAAAATAAAAAATATTCAAAACTTTCCACCTAAATTTCTCAAACTTAAATAGTAATAGTAAAATAAAATAATTTAAAAACATATGTTTAAATGTTTTGTTTTAAATTGATCTTCCATTCCATTACAATGTCTCTAATTTCAAACTAGTCATAAGAAATGTTTTCTTCACAGAGACATGTTATGTATTTGGTAAATATTTTATTTTTAAGAACATTTGTGTTCTAGTCAATTTTCGATACATTAGTCAAATTGAATGATTGTGAATGTGTTTAAGTCAATTTTGGGTATGTTAGTCAAATTGAATGATTGTGAATGAGTGTACAAGGAATTAAGTCTTGCTAAGTGTAAGACCCTTAATATTACAAGGGGCAAAGTTGAGACTATGTCTTAAGGAATTTTGGTATGATAGATACCCCTTAATCCTTAATTCTTAGTTGAAAAGATATCACCTTAGGCTTGCGTTTCCAAATTGAATTATGAAAATAACCTAAATTTAACATAAAATCTTTCATAAAATAAATAAATAAAATCCCATCAAATTTGATCATCGACCTTATCTATCAATCGATTTTTGACATTCAAAATTGTTATTAAATATTTAAATAACATTTTAAAAAAATATATAAATAAAAAATATATGTAAATAATTTATGAAAAATTGGATAGCTTATCCAGAATCTCTCTTCAGAAAATTTTTAATTATATTTTACAGCTAAACCACCTAAATACCGCCATCAAAATTAGGCACCGGCCCCGCCTCTGGCACGTGGATCAATGACGAAGGAATCGTTACTTTACGGTATGAAACGACAAGGAAAAGAGAATCCACCAGCGCACGGGCGGCAAATATTTTGTTATAAACGGCTAAACTTGCTTAAATAATTCCACAATTTGCAACCCAAAGTGGAACTGGAATCCCTTTTTCAACAGGTCGCAATCTGGAAATTAGTGTTTGCTCACGAGCGCCGGGAACCGTGGGGAACTCCGGTCAGCCCGCAGCCGCCGGGCTCTGTTAGCTTCTGGTGGTTTTCCCACGGTCTTATGAAATACTGATCCTATTTTGTTCCCTGGACCCCAAGTTTCTAATATGCTCAAGCCGATAAACAACCTGTCTCATGTACGGTCTGTCGTCCCGCTCGTCCGCCAGGCACTCATAGGCCAGTTCCGCAACTGCATTCACCATTTCCTTCACGTCATAGTTCATTTCAATCTCTAAATCAGGATCCACCAGCTCATGCAATGCCCCCACTTGGATCTTGGCTATCGCCAAATGAGCCAGACTAATTTCTCTTCTATTTCGATTGACATCCACAGCTAATTTAGCAGAAATGATCTCCACCAAAACAACCCCAAAGCTGTACACGTCGGATTTCTCTGTCAGCTGAAAGGACTGATGGTATTCCGGATCAACATACCCGGGGGTGCCATGCGGCGCTGTAGTGACGTGGCTGGCATTTAGAGTCGCCAGCTTGGAGAGACCAAAATCTGAGACCTTGGCTTTGAAATTCTCGTCCAGGAGAATGTTAGCGGACTTGACGTCTCTGTGAAAGATTGGCGGGTCGAAGCAGTGGAGGAAGGCCAATGCCTGGGCTGTTTCTATGGCAATGTTTAAGCGGGTTCCCCAGCTTAGTCCCCCCGGTCGCTTCCTTTCCCCGTGCAGATGATCCGCTAGGGTCCCATTGGGGATATATTCGTACACCAGCAATAAATCTCTGCTGTTCGGACAGGTACAGCCGAATAGCCTCACGAGGCTTTGGTGATGCAATGATGAGAGGATCTCTATTTCATTAAGGAACTGTTCGACCCTTCTGGTGTTGTCCTGGTAAAGTCTCTTTACTGCTACAGATCGGCCATCTTTGAGGTAGCCCAAATAAACTGATCCGCAGCCTCCGTTTCCCAGATGGTTCTCCTCGCCGAAATAATTTGTGGCTTCTTCAAGTTCGTGATAGGAGAAAATTGGCAGGATCCCTATCTTACGCCCTGCTTCTGTGCTGTGACCTCGTTCCCTGCAGAATTCATGGTCCTCTATGTTCCGCTTTGGCTTTAATTTAACGTAGAATAGTAGTATCAGTCCTATTGCTGCAATCACTCCCACCACTCCAATACTACCACCTGTAACGAACAGGGGATATGGTGTTAAAGTAAGCAAAGTGTAAAAAGTTATAGTTTGCCGAATCATTAGAATTAGGATAAATAAAATTCGCTTACACAACGATTTATATGCTCAAGAAGAAAATTTTGATGTGTGTGGTAGACTATATATGTTCGCAATTTGAAACAGGGCAGGGGAAAACAAAAAACAGAAGAGGCTTTTTAAGCTTTTTAAATATTCAGAGCTTCATAATGATGGAATAGCTTATTTGTTAAGATGCTAGATGAGTTATTATGCGAATTAGGGCTTTCGAAGTTTTGAGTGAGCTCTCTCTATTGCAGCTGAATCTACTCTTAACACCATATATATTACACCTAACCAACTGGAAAAAGTCAACTTAAAGCTGGCAAGCTGCTCCTCTGTCCCTCATTGTAAAATCTAAATTTTTATCCTACAACACCAACAATAGAAAAACAGGATTTGGAGCATGGAGGGTTTTATTAAAAGGGATTTTGCTCATTGTTTTGGTAAATTTTGATTGAGCTATGTCAGATTTTTTTGATTGAGGATGTTCGACATCAATTTGGTATCTACATCATTGAAATTCTTTGCCTTTAGAGGCAAGAACTAAACGGTATAATTTGAACAAGTTTACTGGATTTAATTTACAAAGCTTTATCAAATTTATGGTCGAATCCAAGCCTGAAATGGACCTGCTAAGTCCCATCTCAAGACCGTAAACTACTTAAAAATGTGTTAAATGAAATTGATTAACTAATATAAGTTGCTAAAATCTGTAATCTAATCTTTTCAGTCATCCTGATGATGGGTTACTACTAAATCTCGAATGCCTAATTAAAAATAAATAGAAATCTATCTGTATTCTGTTCAGTCATTAAGCTTTTTATGACAGGAAAAGAAGATTAAGATTTACTTGTCAGTAAACAATTAGTTACATATCTCCACAAATAGATGTTTAAAGCAAATGGAAGCTCACTTGCTCACAGCAATGATGTAAATGATATCTCTGTTATGAAAATTATTTTATAACTTAGTGGGTACTGCTTGGATGCGTATTCTGAAATCAAATGAACATTGCTTACCTATTATTACGCCAGGACTGATGGATTTCTTCCGGCGATATGGACTGACTATTCCAAGACCTGCTCACAACGAAGAGAATTAATTAAGAAAAATGTTCAAAAATCAAACAAATCAATAGGTAACTTTTATCTGACAAACAAATGGCCAATATGCAAAAGAATGTTACTGACAGAATCTTGGTCACAAAATGCTAATCATCACAGGGCAGCAATATCTGTATAAGAAAATCTCCTCCTATAAAAGTGCCGGCCTACCCATGTCAATTGGATCCACATTAAACTCTGTACCAATCTTCCAGTGAAAAAGACAGATGGAATAACTAGAAAAGCCCTTTTCTTTGGTAAGGAACAAGTTAAAAGATTTCCGTATACTAAATCACAAGCCCAGAATGGGACTACTATGATGTCGGACTACAAGATCTGAAATGGTTTAGACAGCCTTCTAAGTTTTCTCAGTAGAAAGTGGCTTTGATAGGAGTGCAGAAAGTTCATGTATGTAAAACTAGCATTTTGAATACCATGTGCCATGGTTAGCTGATAGTCTGTATTTACCAAAGCTTGATGTTGATAGTTAAAATGGAATGGTTGCAGGAGAATTGTAAGGAACACCTAAAATTGAACATTCAGGCTATCTTTTATTTGCAGTGTATCACAGTGTCGGAAGCTTCTTGAAGCAATTATATATGACAATTAGTGTCGGAAGATTGAAATCTTTCTGCTCAATCATCTTCAGGGGTGGAAAAGTTGAAGCCAATGCTTGCGACTAGGGCTGATTCTATCGGCTGAACATTCCATTTAGATACAAAATGATGAAGATATTAAAATTTAACTTCAAATGTAACCTGCGATGCCCAGAATGCTTCTATGCACTAAATAAACTACAGAAGAGATAAATTTAACTTACCATCCGAGCAATTAAAAAGATGTGTCTGCCCATTTGGGCAGTGGCAGCAGAAAGTTTCAGTATAAGGATAATAACCACATAACCCGTTTGATGCCTCACACCTGCCACAATCTGGAAAGATGATTTTAGGATCCTGCCATTCTACCTGGAATCCTCTCCGTAAAAGCTGTATAATCTGTGAGCTATTTTTAAGCACCGCTATAGGCTTTTCTAAAACGGGGACTGAATAGACTTCGGAGCAAGACTCGGGCTTTTCTACATCAAACCCCAAGTACCATCCGTTATATTCACCACTCCTATTGCAGTCAAGCTTAACGACTTGCTTGGGTATTTTCTTTCCACAGTCTCGAAGCTCTGTAACATTAGAATTCTGATGCGAAACACGAAAATGAGAGTTTCTGAGATCATCATAAACGTCCGGGTCCAAGTGGCAGGCTTCGAAAAGCTTTTGGTTTACTATGGTAATTCTTCTTTGAGAGATCAAGGAAGCATTAAGTATCCTGTAGTCATTTCCGTGGACGTGTAACGCAGGGCTCCCTATACAGTCCACTTGAAAGCCCAGGAGACCACAGCCCTGGTTCAGAATCCCAAAAGGGTACGACATATTTATACCTGCGCAATCAAAGTTAGGGCTGTGACATTTTTCATAGGAACCCGCGAGGCAGACTGTGAACTGTAGGATAATAGCGCAGGGCGTAAAGAAACTATGTGGCCTCATCTTCGAGAAACAAGAAAAGTGAAGTAACCACAGCGATAAACATGAATTTGTACCCACCAGGTAATGCCCGGTCTTGAAACATTCGGCAAATAATGAAAGTGACTTTCGTGCGGGAAAACTTAACTTGTACTCTCATCAGTCGACTTCATTTAAGTCGCTAATTCGAAGTTTATAGTCTGTTGAACAGTGAAACCGTAATCGGTTAATCTTAGTGATCTAGAATCTTGATACACAGATCTGGAGCTTCGGTGCGTCGATTCTTTTTGACTGGTACTTATTCAGCGGCAACTCGATTCTTGTTTGAACGCAGGAAGAAGCAGATAAAGAATTAGGGAGCGACGTATCTTATTGTTGACTTGGGCTGATGCGTCCCCAGCATGCCCTAATCGTTGTCTGCCTTTTGCTGAATCAGTTTGACTTACAGAAAGAAATAAGATAATAAATATCTATCGCGTTGAATTTAGAGTCCTACGATTTGACGTTATAGTAAAGTATCGTATGCAATAATAATGCTCCTTTGATGGAACCACCCAAAATTTTAGTGCGAAAAACGCTGGCTTCTCTTTATTCTTTCAAGAATTTATTGAATAATTTATATTAATTTGTAGATAGAAGATGTTGTGGTGGTTGGTAGTTGACCTAGATAATGGGCAATTTGTACCACTAAACCAATTATAAACATGTCAATATTTTGAAGCAAAACAAAGCACAAATGGAAACACTAACTTTTGAAAGACTAAATAAACTCAATCAAAGAAGGAAAATTAGTGGAGTTCAATCATGGTCTAACTACTCATTGGAAGGCGAGAAGTGCCCAACTCCCCCCTTTACTTGAGTAGAAACTTCTTGTTTTGATTGGATAAGGTAATAATGAGTCATCTTTGTTATAATAGGTGGGTAAGTTCTTGTGGTAAGTCTTATGCTTGTTAAATTGAGTTTGAAGTTAAAATCTGATTTTTTTTTTTGTAATGCATGGAAGTTAATAATTTGATGTTTTTGGGAATGCATATGAAATAAGTGTTTAAAAAATAGAGATCAAGTTGTTGAGTAGTTTGATGATTGAGTTTGGGATGAAGATGTAGGTATTAAGTTATGAAAATGTATTTTACAAAGAATTATTTGTGAATTTAGTTTCATACTATTATTTGATAATTGTTTTTTGGTTAGAATAAAATTATATTTGATTATCATTATTTTGACTTGATTATTCTTAGGAGAAGAATATTTGATGATGTCATTATAATATCTAATTTTTTTTAATTATCTTCATAGTGTCATGTTACATTTGATAGCACCATTGGGGTTTATCTTGTCAAATAGTTAGGACCAAATAAATAGAGATAAACAAAGAACATAATAAATTATTATAGTGATGTTAATAGTGTAACTTAGAAACCATCGTTTATAGATAAGAAGTTCCTAAGAATGTAGATTTGAAAGTTATCTATTTGTAATTTCTACCATAAGTTGGAACATGATAGTATCTCTCTCTCTTGGGCCACATTTCAATTTAACAATTTATAAAAAATAACATTCTCTATTTTGGGTCACAAGGGAAAATAGATTAAGTTTATTATAGATGGCATGCTCAATATGTATATTTAGGTCTCTTAAACATTCTATGTGGTATCCTTTCCCCTTTAAGACACATGGAAGGATTTCATTAGTGTAGTGTCATAAAATTGCACCCCAGGCAATTTCACAATACACAACCTCCCCTTTAGCCTAATAAAAGACAATAATAAAAATTCCCCCTTTCACTTACCTTTAATTCCATCCTTAAACCCTTTGTTTTTAGATTTTAAGTGTTTTTTTTAGCACAAATGCTAGCGTGACGTGTAGACGTCTACATGTCGCACAAACATTATGAAAAGATTCACGACTCTATAGTTGTTGGGACGTTACATTTCTGCCTGTCCGCTAAGTGTAACACCTCAGTGGTTGTAGACAGGCCTGAAAATGACTTCATGCATGTTATTCTTCCATTCAAACCCTCATTCCTTCAATCTATCTTTCCATTCTTCCATTATCTCAACTCATTCTTTCAATCTTTCATTCTATCTCTCACTTTCTTATTCTATCCCATCTCTACACCATTTTCTCAAGCTTTCTTGCATGTTCTTGGCTTCCACATTGACGTCTCGACTCTCTCAACTTGTCCAAAGTATTGCATGCTCTCCTTTGACATTGTTAGCTTGCTTAAGGGGAGGTATCTTCACTCTTTTTATTGCATTATCGTGTTTTATGTCAAGTAGTATATCTATATTTTAGCTTGTCAATTTCTATATCTTGTCAATCTATCTAGCTATTGTCTTCTTTCTTTTCTATTTGTCTACTTGGTTGTCCATGGAGGTGGAAACACCAAAACAAGGGTTTGACTAAGGCAAGCCCTGAAACAACCCCAAAGTTTTTTCTTATTTCTATGTGAGCAGATTTTTCATTTGGACCATTATAAGAGGTTGCATAGCATTGGACCTCTTGTGAGTTCATTCCTCTCTTCTCTCATTATTATGTTTCGTTTAGTTTAAATATTTGCATGTTAGTTTTTTTCATGTTGTTATTTCTGTTATTTTAGCATTTTTTTAGTTTAGTAAAATATTTAGACTTTAGTTTCCAGATAGATAGTAGACTCCATGTATTTCTTGAGCATATTTTGTTCTCGGATCATACAAGACCATAATGCGCTATGGGGACATTTGTGCACTGCGTTGTCATCTTTGGTCGAGAGCTAGCCAACTTGCTCTTGAGACCTTTGAAGTCCACTCTTTCAGTTCCTAAAGTCATTTTTCTAAAAAATTGTCTTAAAACATAAATTGTAGTAAAAACTCCTTGCCTTTTCGCCTCTGTCACCTAAGCTTTTCCTTTGAGGTAGTTGAGGACCATTTTCTCCTTATAGACTCTTCTTGTCCTAGAGACTCGGGAGTAGCAAATATCCTCCTCTATATTTTGGTGAACCCGATGTGAACCTATTCTTCCCTTTGTCTTTTTGTCAAAAAAAATTCTTCTCTCTTATCAATATGTGTATTGGATAGAGCGGTAACATTTTTATGAGCTTCACAACCCAATCTGCTTCCTCTAAGCATGTAGTCAGAAAGAGTTATCAACATATTGATATGGGGTCTAGAAGACAGTTCAATCCTCCTTGTCAAGGTCTCGATTTTGAGTTCTCTATGGAACTGTTGATTTCTCCCTTCCTCTTATTGAAGTTGAAACAAATACCCCACCAACCTCTCCTTCTAACTCTTCCTCTCCCATAATTGGAGAATCTTCTCTTATGGTTTTTGTTGATCAAATTCACTCTTTGGAAGTAAGACTTAAAGAGTTTGTTTTTTTTTAATAAAAGAAAACTCTTACTCTCAAGCAGCTCCTCTCCTTAACGGTCTAAGAAATTTACTTATTTTTGATCATAGAGGTTTGAAGTTACTTTAAGGGATTACAAATATTATGGAAATTGTTGACATTTCATGCCACTCTTTGATGACCCATCATTGATAACTGATTTGAGAGATCCTACATGGGCCTGTAGACATCTAAATTTGACCACTTGCATATGGTCAAAGTTGTCTCCTTAACTATCCTTTTTCTCATTTAATTCATCATCTTTGCCGGTATTAATTAAATCACTCATTAATATTTCATGTCTTACATAAGGTTTCAAAAGTATTTAATTTAATAAATACTTTTTCCCCTCTTTCCTCTCTAAATTAAATAAATATACCACTTTATTTAATTTAGTCATATTATCTTTTGGAATTTTAAATTCCTCACCTTCTCTCTCATTGTCATATCCTCCAACTTTTGCAAGTTGATCTCTAATCCCTCTTAACAATCTAACCCTCTTTCTTAGTCATAATTAATTTATGATTAAGATGTGCACACCCCTAATCATCATTAGGGCACTCCATCCTCCATAATTTCCCACTTGCCTCTAATCTGTCATTAATTTGTTTAATCAAGTACTTGCACAACCTTAATCATTTAATTAGGTCAACCTAATCCCTATATCATTTATGGAATGTGTCCTAAGTCAACTTCATTAAAGGCTTTCTCCTTTTGAAGAAGGCACTCCATTCCCCAATGCATTACTTGGAATTTAAAATTCCTTTTCTCATCCCCATGTGGATATTTGAAGAATTTTTAATTCCTCACATGTCCTCTCAACCACATGGGGACAAGGACCTCCTTTATGAGGAGTTCTTGTCCAATCCCAAGGTACTATGTACTACCTCCATGTCATGTACTCTCCTTCCAACTCATGTACACATCATTCTTTTCAAGCCACTTCACATGCCACATGTCAAGATGTGAGGTCTTGTGAGTTCTCAACTCACCTTAGCCCTACATCTTGATCTTGGTGGCTCAATCTCAACCGTCCATTTCCATGGAGAATTCCAAAATCTCTATAAATACCCCCTCTTTTCTCTCATTTTGGGGGAGATCATTTATGCTAGCCAAATTCTTGCAAAATTTTCTCTTGAGCCATACTTAGCCAAATTTTCATACTTGCACCCACTTTCACTTGTTTTTCCCATCCTCATCTCATCTTATAGCTTGCATCCCTTGCCATCAAAGGAGCATACAACATCAAAGATCGAAAGGCCAACCAAAGGACAACTCAACAAGGTGAAATCTTTCATTTTGCTTAGTTTAGTTAAACTTTAGGCCAATCTTGAGGTGTAGGGTGTTTTCAGTTGTTGTTTTGCACTCTTTTGTTTGCTGTTCATTTTCTAAAAAGTAT
This sequence comes from Sequoia sempervirens, assembly GCA_007258455.2. Classification (NCBI taxonomy): domain Eukaryota; kingdom Viridiplantae; phylum Streptophyta; class Pinopsida; order Cupressales; family Cupressaceae; genus Sequoia; species Sequoia sempervirens. The sequence continues at coordinate 259,857,348 of VDFB02281492.1, forward strand.
TTTCGCCCTATCACATTTCTGGCATGCTTGGTGGGACCCACAAATGGGTCTGTTTCTTTCACATTTGCTATTTTTTGACTTTTTGTAGGTGCAGGTTATAGAGGGGCAGACCTAACCTGCAAAGGGGTGGACCTGACCTGCAAACATGTGGACCTGCCCTCCCTAAATTTAGAAATTGACTTTTTGCAAATTTTTCATAGAGGGGTCGACCTAACCTCTGGACAAGCGAACTTGACCTCTGGACAGGCGAACCTAACCTACAGACAGGCGAACTTTCCCTACAGACAGGCGAACTTGCCCTGCAGACAAACAAACTTTCCCTACAGACAAGCGAATATGCCCTAGACAACTTTTTCCAGAAGGTAAAATTTTAGTTTAGATAACACTCCTTTTGACTGTTTTAAGGGCTTTTAACCCCCTAACTTAGGCACATAGTTTAACTAGGGGTGTCAATTAACCTTGTTTGTGGTGCTTGTTGGTAAGCTATTTGACATATCCAATCCCCTTTCGCCATTTTGGCGATCCTGGGTGATGAGAAATCGTAGCTTACCAAGTCCTTTGGGTCATCCTCTTTTTGCTTTTCTTAGCGGGACCTGCTTGGGGATTTCATCACCCCAAGGGACAATTCCAACCATGCATACCGATAGGGTATATAAAGGAGGGAGAGCAAAAGCTGTACCTCAATCCAACCACGTTGTAATTGGTGAAGCGTCGGGATGACGTGAAGAGTTGGTATGAGCCTTTAGTATCTTGCTAAGGCTCCCGACTCACGCTTGTAATGGGTTGGTGTTCATGGTTTGGGCCTCACATACCGGGTGTATATTGAGGACTCCCTAGCAACCATGTTCATCCTAGAATAGAAGACTTTGTCGGCCATACCCTCTCTAGTAGACTTAGGTTTGTGTTGTTTGAATTGTCTTTTTTGTGCGAAACCAGTAATTGTTTGATTAATTGACTCAGCCATATCCTTTTGATTGATGTTTGCTATGTTTTGGGTCCTTTGCCTTAGTCATCTTTTCAAAAGTTAAGTTTAAACCTCTCCAGAGGTGAACCTGACCTCTGAACATACCAACTTGCCCTCCGGACAGGTGAACCTGACCTCCAGACAGGCGAACCTGCCTAGCTAAGGGCGAACTTGACCTTTGAACCAACCTTTTTACCTTGTTTTAGCCATTTTTGACCAACTTTTGCTCCATAGGAAAACTTGCCCTCTAGACAAGTGAACTTTCCCTCTAGACAGGTGAACTTTCCCTATGCATAGGAAAACTTGCCCTCTGGACAGGCGAACTTGTCCTCTGCATAGGAAAACTTTCCCTCTAGACAGGCGAACTTGCCCTCTGGACAGGTGAACTTGCCCTCTAGACAGGCAAACTTTCCCTCTAGAAAGGCGAACCTAACCTCTGGATAGGTGAACTTGACCTCTTGACAGGTGAACCTAACCTCTAGATAGGCGAACCTGACCTCTAGGGGCAGACCTAACCCTTGACCGGTCAAAATTTTTATCCATTTCGTCATTCAGGACCTTGTTTCACCATTTTGATCACTTGTCTCCCCATTCTGAATGTCTGAGAGTCCATTCACCATCCTAAACGTTCATCCCTTCAGTTCAAGCATCCATTCGCCCATTCAAAGTCCTCATTTACCCATTTTGAACCCACATTTTGGTCATCATTTTCCCATTTTGTATCACCGGTATTTCGTTAAACTTCGTTAAATCAGTTGTCCAAATTGACCTAGGTGTTCATCTCTAATCGTCATCCATCAAAACTGACTTAGGGTTGTCATCCGTCTTGAATCGATCATCCTCATCGGCCCAATCAATCCACTTCAATCTCAAGCTAGATTCGGTGCCATTATCATACATCTACCCTTTAGTCGATTAATCAACACCTAGCGTTACCAAGGGTCACTCTTGAACTCGGTTTCAGATTCCGGTCATTATCACTCATCCTAATCGATCATCAATCCAAATCAAATCATCGTATCATCCAATCCAAGTTGGCTGATTGTCTACCAATCAACTCAATTCGATCTCATCAAACAATTCCATTTCAGATCAATCATCCAAATCAAGCCCATTGAGCCATATCTTCATTGGCTAATCCATTGGGTCAATCCTTTCGTCATCATCTTAATCATCTTAGCATCTTAATCCATCCTATCATCTTGCATGCCCGTTCAGACCCGGTCACAAATAAGGAAAATGGCCAAACAACAATCCCAACCAAACATCCCTCAAGATCCAAACAACGCAGCTAATTCCTCACAAGACCCCCATAACGGTGCGAACATCCCTTGGGATCCGCACAATGGTACATCATCACAATCCAATATTGATGGTCAAAACACATCACCACCCGGGGATGAGAACATGGTCAACCAACTTGAACTTACATTTGAGGAACACTTTAGTAACCCTACCAATGTGCAAATGACTGACCGCCTACTCGAAGGACATGGGGAAGAAATCTTGGTGCATCTCATTGAAAAAGGTTTCAAACTTCCACCGGGTGTTGACTTATCCAAATACAGCGGTTCCACATCTAACGTACCCCAAGGTTCACAAAATGTACTAGGGAGTTCATACACCCCAAACGTTCCTCTAGTAGAAGGTTGGCATCAACCTGAATTCGGCAATGCCGTTCTATATCCCATTAGCAATCCCCCACATCCCGCAATCTCAGTCATAGGGGCTCCTCAAACAACTGATCCCAACGATCCTTTTGCCTTTTGCATGCCACAAAACATTTTGCAACAACTGCCATTAATGCTAATGACACCACCCCTTTCAAATCCATCTCTTGTCAGCACTGGGGGCAACCCTTTTACTACATTTCCTCCACCTTCTGGAGCCATAAACCTACCATCGCCTTCGTATGCATCTCCACAACCTCCCCAATCTAACCTACCGCCTCCATTATTGCCACAAGGTACATCTCAACCAAGCAACCCATTTGGTACCCAACAACCTCCTTTGTAAAACACCTCTATGTTATCTCAGCCACCCCAACAATAACAACCGCTATATAACCCACCGATGTCTGCACAACAACCACCATACTAGTCACAAAGTAATCCATCTCGACCTCCCACTCAAACCATATCCCCGTTCCTCGCATCTATCCTACGTCCGCAAACTCAAACACAATACGACATCCCGTCTTGGCCCACACAACATCTCACATCACATCAGCAACCACCACAACATCATTATTACCATAGCCAACAGTAGTCCCAACAACAACCACCTTATGCGACCTCCCAACAGTCACAACAATACCCTCAGTATCAGCAGGTTAATCCGCAACATCACATCCAAGCTCCTCAGCAGCCTACCTCACATTTTTATCAAAAAAAATTGTACTATACCTCACAACAACAACCCCCGTACCAAAAAAATCCCTCAGCTTACTAGCAAGGGATGTCATCATCCCACTACCAAAATCCATACCTCAACATTCCGATGCTCTCTCAGCAGGATCCTTTATCGTCCTACCATCCATATCCATCCAACCCACCACCAGTCAACTCAGATCTGTTAGAAATCAAAGCCACTTTGAAAAATCTTCAAGCTGGGACTGGAAAAAAATCATTCACATTTGAAGACATATGCCCATAACCATTCGATCCCTCCATCTCATTGATCCCCTTCCCTAAAAATTTTGAAATACCAAAATTCAACATATACAGGGGGAACAAAGATCCTAAGGCCCACTTGCAGGAGTTTTACTCCCAGTGTCAAGAGGTTATGCACAATGACAACTATCTCTTGCGCATGTTCCCACGAAGCCTGACAGGAAATGCCCTAGAGTGGTTCATGAGCCTCAAACAAGGGTCCATAAAATATTTTGTGGACCTGTCAGAAAAAATTGTCTCGTACTTCTTCAATTTGGAGGACACTGACACCTTAGATCTCCTCAAAGAGAAACAACGTGAGGGGGAAACCTTTGCTAGCTACCTTCAAAGGTGGTGTGCACTAGCAAGCCGAATGAAAACCCCTCTAAAAGAGAAGTACATGGTCACCCTCTTTGTGTTGAACTCTCATCCCAACATGGCTCATAATTTTAGGTTACATTGTGTCACCACTTTCACAGAGATAGTGGAAAAGGGACCCATCCTTGAACATGTTCTTGTTGCCAAAGGGCACATCAAGATACACAACCATGACAAAGAAAGGCCATTCAGTGACAAGCCACGTTTTTGGAACAAGAACATAGTGAATGATGACGTCACTGATACTAAACACGTCCAAGTGGCTAATACATCCCAGAGACAATAACCATCTGTACCTAATGCCATATCTGTACCATAGGGGGCACCTCGTCCTCCTCAACAGCCAAACCAGAATATTCAGGGGAATGCTAAATGCCAATATGCTTAATTAGGAGAACCCTTGAGTGTCGTCTTCAATAAGTTGCTATAGGTCAACTATCTGATCACCTACCCTGTCACCAAACCACTTGAGAAATCCAAACCTAAACCTGCATGGTTTAGGGAAAATGAATATTGTGAGTTCCATAAAATCAAAGGACACACTCTGAATAAGTGTCAAGGTCTCAAAAACTATGTCCAAGATCTTATCGATCGAGGAGATATCAAAGTTGACACCAGTCAGGCTTCGTCATCCAATGCTCAGTTGTGGATATACCAAAATGCCTTCCCGAACCATAATCAAGGCGCAAGCACTTCCAACAACAATCCCCAAGACAACAATGCAAATAATATAAGCTATAAAAATGTACCCCTCAATTATGATGGCATTGTCCATTACATTGAGTAGGTAGAACACTGTGTGTCTATGATACATGTCAAAGCCAAAGACCCTCAATGTGCTGTTACTACACGATGAGCTCGCATCACTGTCCCTGTGGCCTCCACACCCGCCTAGCTAAGTACTGTAAACTCTAAGTACAACATTCTAGATCACTTAGGGAAGACCCCTGCTCAGATCTCAATCTTGGATCTGCTTAGGTCTTCTCCTGTACATGAAGAAATCCTCAACAGAGCCTTGCAAGAAACCCATGTACCTAATGACATCGATCCTACGCGATTCCAAGCTTTGGTAGGACACTTGGCTTTATCTTATTAGCTGCACTTTAGCTAGAATGACATGCCAAATATTGATTCCAATCACAACTGCCCCTTACATATCGAAGTCTTGGTTGCCCATCATAAAATAAAAAGGGTCTTGGTAGATAATGGCTCTGCCTTCAATCTATGTACTCTGAAATTCATAAAATAGGTGGTGTATACTCAAGCATAATTAAGTAATCAAACATCACGATCAAGGCCAATGATAATGCAGAAATAAATTCTAAAGGAATTATCAGTCTTCCTATCCAGGTTGGACTTGTGGTTTAGTATACTACATGTCATGTCCTTGATCTGGACTTACCATATAATCTCCTCCATGGCTGCCCATGGCTCCATGTTATGCAAGCCATTCCCTCCACGTACCATCAGTGCATAAAATTCTCGATTAATGGACAAGAGGTCACCATTTATGCTGACCCCCAACCATTTGAATACTACCGCGCTTTAGAAGCGTCATTTCCCCATTTACATTATTGTCCCGGGATTGAAATGGGGGCATCTCAGTCATCATCCTCTAATCCACCCTCCAGCATGACAACCACTCTATCTTCCACTACCAATCCTACAGTCACAAAAGTCTAGATCATTGACAATGGGTGTGGTGAATACGAAATGCATACTGCTCTTAACGTAGCCACCATGCCACCGTCACCACATGAATACGGTCAACCTTCACATGCTACTCCAAAGGAAGACAAGACTATCACATTCAATACAAAAAACATCCCTACTACCACTTTCAGGTCCCCTAGTATCAAGATAGATGCACCAGAAGAGGATATAAGTCAATGGGTATACCGAGAAGAACCCCAACCAGATCCTCCTCTAAAGGAATACTTTTAGGAAGCATATCCTTGGTCAACTAAGTTTGCAGAGAAGTATAACTACCAAGGCATGGGCATAGTTAAAGAAGAATAGGGGCGGTTGCAACCTATTGATACATCAAAGCTGCCAAATAACATAGGCATCAGATAAGATAAAAAGCAGAAAGGCCCTGCAACATCGTATAATACTTCCAATAGTGTTGCTGTGGACGATGGATCATTGGAAGACATACTCGAGGAGGAATCCATCATACGTGCATATGATGACGTCGATCACACTGACCTATCATCCATGTTTGAATGCCTATCCGTCTGTACCATTAGCCTATCCCTTCGTCATCCTGAGCTTATTGATTGTGACCTACGTGACATCACACCTGTCAATATGTTCGTGGATACATATGTCAACCTCATGGGATTGGGGGAGGATGAACACTCCAGTCACAAAAATAAGAATAAGAAAAATAAAAAAATAGTTAGCTAGTGAAAACCTCCCCGAGGCATTTCCTGACCTGGAAAAAGTAAAAATAAAGGACGCATCTGATGGAAAAAACCTCGAAGAGGCGCTAGAGGATGGAGATGTTCATCTTCCCCTTGTGGGAACTCAGTTATCTACACGGTCCTCCATCCTAATTGAAGAGACTCGAGAAGTCAATCTGGGTACTGCCGAAACTCCTAAGATCACATATGTGGCCAAATCACTCTCAAATCCGGAATATGCAGTCATTGTTCAGTTACTCCAAGAGGGTATTGTTAACTTTGCTTGGTCATATTCAGACTTGCCAAGCTTGGACCCTGCTTTAGTGGTTCATCATCTAGACGTTCGCCCTGATGCCAAGCTTGTCAAACAAAAGCTCTGCAAGATGCATCCACAGGTAGCATTATTAGTCAAGAAGGAACTGGAGAAATTACTAGATGTAGGTTTTATCAGACCAATTGACTACTTTGATTGGATCTCCAATATAGTACCAGTTGCCAAACAAAATGGAGACATTTGGATCTGCATAGACTTCAGGGATCTTAACAAGGCCTACCCAAAGGACGACTTCCCTCTACCTAATATTGACATGTTGGTCGACCTCACTGTAGGACATGAGATTTTATCCCTTATGGATGGTTTCTCTGGTTATCATCAGATCCAAATTGCACCTGAGGACCAACACAAGACCGCTTTCACAACACCTTGGGGTACTTTCTGTTACAATGTTATGCTCTTTGGTCTCAAAAATGCAGAGGCGACATATCAGAGGGCAATGACGGTCATCTTCCATGACCTCATCCATATCATCATGGAGGATTATGTCGACGACTTGTTAGGGAAATCAAAAACCCGAGCGGAACATCCTACCGTCCTGAAGAAGATCTTTGAACGGTTGGAACATTACAAGTTACGACTAAATCCAAAAAAGTGTGTCTTCGGTGTTACATCAGGAAAATTGTTGGGTTTCATAGTCTCTCGAAGGGGTATTGAGGTTGATCCCGCCAAGGTGAAAGCTATTCTGGACATGCCACCCCTGCGCAATCTAAAGCAATTAAGAATTCTTCAAGGGAAGATGCAATCCATCCATCGGTTCATAGCTCAACTTGTGGATAAGTGTCAATCATTAACCCATCTTCTGAAAAAAGAATCCACCTTTCGATGGAACCAACAATGTCAGATAGGTTTCGATAAGATCAAAGAATACTTAGCTCATCCACCAATCTTGATGCCACCTATTCCAGGGAAACCCCTCCTGCTTTATATCTCCGCCACTTCAATCGTGCTGGGGGCATTGTTGGCACAGCATGATGAATCATCAAAAGAGAGGGAAATCTACTACATCAGTTGGACACTGGCCAGCTATGAATTAAACAACTCTCCCATGGAAAAATCCTGCCTTGCCATAGTCTTCAGCACACAGAAACTTCAGTATTACATGCTCAGCCATCCGGTCAAATTAATTGCTAAAATTGATCCACTAAAGTATATGTTATTCAGAACCACTTTAACTGGCTGATGGCCAAGTGGGTCATGCTCCTAAGTGAATTTGATATAGAGTATGTGGAGCGAAAAGCCATAAAGGGACAAGTCATAGCTGATCAGTTAGTTGAGGCACCACTAATAGATGCTTACCCTCTTCTCATTGAATTTCTAGATGAAGAAGTTTACACAGTTGCAAAAGTGCCAACTTGGACACTGTATTTTGATGGCTCATATACTCATCATGGCTCATATACTCATCAGGCACAAGAATTCTATTAGTTACCCGTCAAGGTGACTACATTCCAAAATCATTCAAGATAGCATTCCCGTGTACCAACAACATGGTAGAGTACGAAGCCCTCCTCACCGGCCTCCGAATCGCAAAGTAGTGGCACATAACTCACTTGAAAGTCTTTGGTGATTCAATATTAGTCATCAAGCAAGTTAATGATGAATTCCTAACAAAAGATGATAAGCTGTTGCCCTATAAATGCATGGTGGATGATTTCAAGAAATATTTCACCTTCATACAATTTGACCAAATTCCTAGGGTACAGAATAAAGTAGCTGATGCAATGGCCACTATCGGCTCCCTGATTGACATGCCTAAAGATTGGACAGAATGTGAGTTCCTTATGGACAACTTTTAATCCTAGCATATGATATTTCTGAGACTGACATGGTGTGCGATATCGTGGGTCCCGCTTCTCCCTAGTACCAGGACATATACACCTATCTCCATGATAATATTCTACCCCCATATCTTACATGGAATCAACATAAATCCTTCGTTCATCACTTTTCCTGATACATTATCGTCGGTGATATGCTTTATCGTCGCGGGTATGATGGAATCCTCCTTTGATGTCTGAATGAGACTAAAGCCCATACTACACTAACAAAAGTACATAGTGGTGTTTGTGGGTCTCATTCAAATGGTATGGCTTTGGCCAAAAGGATTTTTTGAGCTGGATATTATTGGCCTACATTAGAACATGATGCTTGTGAATTTGTGAAGAAATGTGTTCCCTACCAGCAACACGCAGATTTGATTCATGCTCCAGCACATGACCTTCATCCCCTCTTAGCACCATGGCCCTTCTCTCAATGGGGTTTCGACTTGATTGGAAAGATTTACCCACCATCTTCCAATGACCATACATTCATAATTACTACCACTGAGTACTTCACCAAGTGGGTGGAAGCAATGCCACTCTCACAGATCACCAGTACTCAGATCTTCAAATTCATCCTTTACCATATTCTCTACAGATATGGTATTCCATCCACTATCATCTCTGATAATGGAAGGCCTCTTAAAAACCAGGCCATGAAACATCTTTGTGACACCTTTCATATCCAACATTGTTGGTCAATGCCTTATTACCCTCAGGGTAATGGTCAGGAAAAAGCAACCAACAAGACCCTTATCTGCATCCTCAAAAAGGTTGTCAATAACACTGGTCGAGATTGGCACCTCCATATTCATGCCGCCCTCTAGGCATATCACACATCCATCTGCACCCCTACAGGTGCCACCCCCTATTCTTTAGTGTATGGCGCCGAAGCTATCTTTCCAATCGAAGTTGAGCTCCTATCATTGAGGATTTCCTTGAAGAACCTTATCAGCGAGGAGGATGCTTGTGTTGCACGACTTGCACAACTGGAGTTACTTGATGAAAGAAGAATCAAAGCTTATGATCATCTGCAAGCATACCAAAACCGCCTCAAGCATAACTATAATAAGAAGGTTCATCCTTGACAGTTCTAGGTTGGAGATCTCATTCTTATAGAGAACTAGCACACCCAACAAGACCGAGACAAGAAAGGAAAATTTGAGGCAAACTGGTTGGGTCCTTACATCACAAGTGCTAAATATGGATCTAGGGCATATAGATTGACTACTCTTGAAGGAGATCCCCTCTAAGAACCCATCAATATCATGCACCTGAAGAGGTTCTACACCTAAGTCTACTTGGTAACCCCACCTGATCAGAAAAATCAGAAAAATAAAAAAATCAAAAAATTAGAAAAATAAAATAAAAATCCAAAAATAATAAAGAGAAATAAATTTGTCCTATGGTGAAAACCACCTTTTGGTGGTGCCTTGGATAAGTACGGGTGGTGAAAACCTGGTAATAGGTGTCATCCGTAGAGGGTTTAATCATTATCTATTTGGCATCGTCGTTATTTTATGCTTTCATTTGCACTATCATCCTCACCCATCCCATTCTTGGCCACTTGGTATATTTTGATTGAGCATTGGACGATCCATCTTGGCTATCCCTCATCTTGAGATTTTCAGTATCCCACTTTGAGCTTATGTCGTTCGTTTGATCATCGGTCGGTTTGTGTCTTCATATAGCCCCCCCAATCGCGTTGGTCTCCATCTAGATCTCATCCTGTCGCGTCTTTAGTTGAACTACATTGCCCCTGCGCTGTCACATAGGCAAGGTTGATCATTTGATCTACCCCTGGGGTATTCTGACCATCCCGTATTGGTCGTCCATCATTTGCCTTCATTGTCCTCTTTCCGCTTTATCCATGGTCTTTTCATGAACTACGAGGGCTCTACGCTTTCACGTAGGCAAGACTAATCTCTGATTGGCCCCCGAGCCCCTAGGTCTATAGGGTGTGTCAGTCTATGTCCTTGTTTGGATCATTCTTCACAAACAAAATCCCCTAGTGTCAACACATCTAGTTAATGGAAAACATCTTGCGTCAACTGGGTCATTCTAGTTTTGTATCCATCATCAGTCTCAACTGGATGTATCCTTCCTAGCAAGCCACTTCAATCCCATCCATCCCCTTGATCCTATGGCAAAGGACATTTTGAAATTGATTGTTATCTTTTGATGCTTTTGGATTTTGTTTATCATTTGAGCTCCCTATCAGCACATGTCATGGTCACCTTGATCCACCATATCATGGTGTGCTTTAACTCATCGACATAGGGGCATATCTTGATCTTTTTCTTTTTTGCTGTCTTCTCGGTTGCCCCACATAGTACCCACCAAGATCCCTGAGGTCTTGTGTTACGCTGGGGAATGCTTGTGTGTTTGTGGTTATCCCAATACCTGGCCTGACCAAGGTTATCGTGACCTTGGGGTGTCAGGATAGCCTTTTTGTTTGCTGTGTTTGTTTCATGCATTGCATGCAAACTCCCCTTGGTCTTACATATTGGGGTATTCGATATCTTATGCTATAGCAAAAATCAATGCTCCGAAGATGGAAAATTACGTTCTTAATTGCGCTGCATTTCATTTCACTACATACACTCTTCATTCAACCTTCTTCATGACCTAGGACTTGTGATTTAGGTTGTGTAAGGTCTTGACTCTTTTCCCTCTTGATCTTCCTCTCAGGGTACTAATGGTTTTTTGACAGGTGTAGTATCACACCCGCAATACACCTATCCCATATCCACACTCCCATGCAAGTCCTTACTGACACTTAGGTTTGCATTATAGGAACTCATCTTTCATTCATATTTCATATTACATTATATGTTCAATATATTTTGTAGTCCATAAGCTCATTAGATTAAGCATCATAGTTTCATTTAACCCATACATGTCCATATTAACATTTACATCATACATGCATTATCACCCGCCAAAACATATTGTTAGATACATCCTAATTACATTTCATACCAAGTATTCATATCATCCTACATTATGAACATTAATATATATGCATAATCATTCATCCACATAACAATGAAGTATCATATACATGTGCATAAATAAATAAAATCATCCATCCACATAAGCATGTAGTATCATATACATGTGCATAAATAAATCAAATCATCCATCCACATAAGCATGTAGTATCATATACATGTGCATAAATAAATCAGATCATCCATCCACATAAGTATGAAATATCAAATACATTTGCATTCATCAATTGAATCATCCACCACAAAAAAACATAATGCATAGTGTCAATAAGGACTGTCCCATATCATAATCAAAATAATACAATGTACATCTCGCCACAAAGTCTCAAGCATAATCTACCACATATCCATCATTTATCATCGCATAAGGTACAAAATCCAGAGATGTAGAGCACCTCTGATCTCTGTTGATAGGTACTAACACTCCATACTGTGTCTGTCAAAAAATTGGTAGCCTGTCATCTGCCTTCTGGCTGCTCTACTGTGAGCTCTGCACATTTGATCTCTAAGGAGAGTCAGGTACTGGCCCTCTATGCGTGGGAGTCCCCTAATACTCATGGGTGGGAGTCCCCTGGTAACCACTAAGAGGAGAAGGAGTCCACTGATAGTCACTATACCCTTTGGTACACATCCCTAATGACTAGGACGGTGCTGGCATTTGAGGTACCTATCTAATGTAGTGTGCTGTGCGCTATGCTGGATCTAGAATGGCATGCTCATACGCACACCTCTAGTAACTTGCCTTCTGCATATAATCATCTCACTGCGTGGCCAAATGCCTAGCGACATCCCGCTCAAGTCTATACCTATCTCGATCCCCACTAATAGCTCTCCGCTCTTATACCTAGGCCTCCTGTGCCATTGTCAGCTGCTCTACCTACTCTATAGCCCTGTCTCTTTCAGCCTCTACAGCCTCCAACTATGCCCGTAACCCCTGTACCTCTGCCCCTGACTCCCCCCTCACCATGCACTGCCCACGGCTGGGCCTGTGCTGTGTCCCACTCACTCTGCAACATCTGCATCTGTACCTCTGCGACATCTCTCTCCCTATACGCGGCCTGTGCCTGAGCCTCCACTGCATCCCTGTCCCTCTGAAGTGCTTGAAGTCTCAACTCAACAGAATCTCACTCTCGCTGAAACCATGACACCTGTGACACCACTACATCCCTCTCTCTCCGAAGAGACTGAACCTATGTCTTTGCCACCTGCCTCTCACTCTTAGACACCTGAGCACATGCCTATAACACATCCCTATCTACCTCTATGACCTGTACTTGTGCCTGTGCCACATCTCTCTCTGTCGGCAACATGCGTATCTATCTCCTCATCTCCTCCTCCCTCTACTGCATCAGTCCCATATCCCCAACTGTTTGTTCTAAATAGTCCACTCTGTCTCTGAGCTCAGTCCACTCCCAGTGTAGATCTACTCTCTTTCTCCATAATTGCTCTAGCTATCCCTGCAGACCCTCTATATCTCTGACAGTCCCTGCTCCAGTCTCTCGTGGCTCTTACCCTATCCCTCCTCCAACGACCTGCCGTATCACCGCCTCTACCACCAAACGGTCTCTCTCCCATCTCACTGCATCTCCCTCCTCATGCTCCCTAGCCACCTCCTCTCATAACCTCTCTACCTCTGCCCGTAGGTCAACCGCCTCATCTCATGCCTCATCCCTCTCTCTCATCAATCTCCTCTCCACATCTGACACCGACGTGGCCAAGACTGAGTAATCTCTCTCACCCTGGGTGAATCGTGTCTGTAGCTCACTCAACTCTGCCTCTAATCTGACCTGCTTTGCCTTTGTCTACCGTAACCACTACTCACTAAGGTGTAGTCTCTCCAAAGTCTCTCTCAACACCATTGCGGGATCCTCCTCTTGGAAGTGCTGTCGACAGTGGTCAGATGTCATACACATCGGTGTCAATGTCCATCTCTCATAGCTCATACCCCTCACTCTCTGTTGACTCCTCCATCTCATCCACATCAATCACCGAGGGGGCTCCCCCTCTCCCTGTCATCCTCTCCTTCCCTCCAATGGCCTCGCCCTTCTCCTATCTCTGTCGCTACTGCCCTCCTGTGGCCACATCTACCTCCTGCCTCTCTCGCTCTCGCTGGCCTTAACCTCCTCTCTCTTCTACTGTTGACCTCCTGGGGATGCACGTGCCTCATCGCTCCTCTCTCTGGACCTCTGACCCACTATCCTGTTGTGTTGCAGCCTTGGCCTCATCCTCTCCCTCTTATGCTCCATCCCCTCCTCGGGCTCTATGCCGTCGTCTCCTCCTCCTGGCTGCCCTCACTGGCTCCTTAGCTGCTCTAACTGCCTCCTGTCCCTCCCCTAGCTATCCTCCTCTCTCCTAACCTCCTCTTTGTCGCCCTCGAGGTACCAATCCCTCTGCTCTCAGCTATCTCTCATCCTCTGATCCAAACCCTAGTACTCCCTCAATCGACACTACTAGGGTAATCCATGGATGTGGATGTTGCCTTAACCACTAACGGTATCGATATGTTGTCCCTACATCTCTCAGCCCCTCCCACCTATCTGGGTATGGCACAAACTGCAGTGCCTGTAGCTCCTCCCACACTGCATCCAGATCTAGCTCACCCCCCCATGGTTGCTCTCATGTCAATCGTTGGAACATCACCCACCCGCGGGAATATCTTGCCTCACTCCAAATTGCCACGTCACCCTGTCAGGTTTGTGCAGCTCCACTACAAGAGGACCTCACCCAATAATAACATCGAGTAAAGAAGTAACCACTATGTGCTCCTCATCATCCCTCTAGCCCCTGAAGTGCCGCAACATATACGGACGCCATACTATCATCTTCGCCTACATATCATCCAATCGTCTCCTCCATACATCCACATTTCTGACATCCTGATACCGCAGTATCGCTCCTGCCTCTGCCCCCATCCCTAGGCCATGACCTCTCTATCATCTTGCTCTCCTGCTCTCCGCATGATTGGCCTAGTCACCTTGATGTGCTCCCAAGCCCAGACTTGTAGCAGTGTGACATGTGTCACACTCAGTGCCCTACAATAACATACCTGGTGCATATCCCGGTATAGTTGTGCCAGCATACAGGTCCCCTATGCAAACTGACCCTCTCGACCCTCGATGATATGACAAATCACCTCGACAAACCCGAGAGACAAGAATCGACCACTCCGATCTGGCACCAGTATCCACTAATCAGCCCCGCTAGGTACAATGATAATTCCAGTACCCTACAAGACAAGCATTTGTCCACATCCAACTGTTGTTGCAGTATTAGTAGCTTGTCACTTCCAAATACAACCTGCACGGACTCATCCAATGCCTCGCCTGCTACCCAACACTCGCTAACCACAAGCCCTACTATGGGGAGCCTCAGAATCCACCAAACATCCTTCAGAGTCACTGTCATCTCCCCAGTCAGTAGGTGAAACATTGATGTCGTCGAGTCCCAATGCTCTATCAAGGCTGTTAACATGGCCCTGTGGGCCTTAATTGTCGGATATGATAACATATGAACTACTCCTGCCTCTGCTAGTCTTTGGTGATCTGTGATTGTCATCGCCGCCATGCATCTCATCAGTGCCTTGGATTGTCTCTCTTGTATCCGCAAGCTCTCAACATTCTGCATCCATAACAAAAACACTATGTCAGTTTCCCTTGGCATCTTTTTTCCCCTCTTTTTTATCTTACCTCTTCCTGCCCTGGGATTTCCCTTCTCCATCCTACCGCTTTCCCCCCTCTTCCACTACCTTTGTCCCAGATCCTTGCCCTAGCTTGGGGCGGACTTGCCTTGGGCCCTACGCGGCCTCGCCCTAGTCCCTGGGCGGACCCGCCCTGGGCCCTGCGTGGCCTTGCCCTAGTCCCTGGGCGGACCCGCCCTGGGCCGTGCGTGGCCTCGCCCTAGTCCCTGGGCGGACCTGCCCTAGCCCGCGAAAGGGCCTTCGCCCGGGCCCGCTAGTGGGCGGATTCGCCCGAGCCCGAGTGGACTTGCGGGTGAGTGGATCCGCCCAAGCCCGGGCAGACGCGCTGGTGTTCGCAGGTAGACCCGCCCATGGACGACTTTGCCTATCCATGGGAAGCAAAGCATAACCCCTATTCCCCCCCCACCCAACTTTATTTTTTCCCTATAACCCATTTTTCATCTCGCCCAACCCAACAAAACCCATGTTTTCTTTTTTTGAAAAAATTAAAGCAAATCAACAAAAATCACAAAGTTGGGCTTCGAACTAACCTGGCATGACATGACACACTTGTTGAAGAAGCGTTGCCTCTCGTCCTCCCGGTGGATGATGTCGGTATCGTACTCCAGCATCGTGCACTCTCCCTCTGGTCCTTTCCTTTTCTCCCTCTCCTCCTCACTTGACAGCTACCCAAATGAGGAGAGGTAATTCCTAGAATTACCTTTTATAGCTTTTCCCTCCCATTTTTTACCTTTTAAAATAAAGAGATTTTTTTCCCTTTATTTAACCTTTTTTTCTCCTTAACTAATTCACTCACCCCTATCTTCTTGGGGTAGCCATTTGCAAATTGTATACCCGTTTTCCTTTGTTCAAGTGCTAATCTTCTTGATTTTTCGTGCTCTTTCCAACAACATATACCACTTCATACTTTTGAGAAGTTTCCCAGGGCCCCTTTCCCTTCCCCGTCTGCCTTCTCGAGGGGGCATACCCTATCATTCTCTCCCAATTTTCTATCATAAGCCTTCTCTTGCGAGATTGGGACATCCCCTTTAATTCTCCTCCGTTCGGGTAGCTCCCACAAACCCTCCCATACTGGGGCATCTCTTTTCCAGTCACTTCATCGATAGAGTCATCTGTATTTTATTTTTTTTGAAACCCTATTATCTTAATAGTGTTTCGAAGAGGGGAAAAATGTAGACATCTAAATTTGACCACTTCCATATGGTCAAAGTCGTCTCCTTAACTATCCTTTTGCTCATTTAATTCGTTATCTTTGCCGGTATTAATTAAATCACTCATTAATATTTCATGTTTTACATAAGGTTTCCAAAGTATTTAATTTAATAAATACTTTTTCCCCTCTTTCCTCTCTAAATTAAAAAATATACCACTTTATTTAATTTAGTCATATTATCTTTTGGAATTTTAAATTTCTCACTTTCTCTCTTATTGTCACATCCTCCAACTTTTGCAAGTTGATCTCTAATCCCTCTTAACAATCTAACCCTCTTTCTTATTCAATTAATTTATGATTAAGATGTGCACACCCCTAATCATCATTAGGGTCCCATCCTCCATAATTTCCCACTTGCCTCTAATCTATCATTAATTTATCTAATCAAGTACTTGCACAACCTTAATCATTTAATTAGGTCAACCTGATCCCCATATCATTTATGGAATGTGTCATTAGTCAACTTCATTAAAGACTCTCCTTTTGAAGAAGGCACTCCATTCCCCATGTGAATTTTTAATTCACAATTTAATTCCCCTATGCATTCCTTGGAATTTAAAATTCTTTTTCTCATCCCCATGTGGATATTTGAAGAATTTTTGATTCCTCACATGTCCTCTCACCCATATGGGGACAAGGACCTCCTTTATGAGGAGATCTTGTCCAATCCCAAGGTACTATGTACTACCTCCATGTCATGTACTCTCCTTCCAACTCCTGTACACATCATCCTTTCAAGCCACTTCACATGCCACATGTTAGGATGTGAGGGCTTTTGAATTCCCAACTCATCTTAGCCCTACATCTTGATCTTGGTGGCTCAATCTCAACCATCCATTTCCATAGAGAATTCCAAAATCTCTATAAATACCCCCTATTTTCTCTCATTTTGGGGGAGATCATTTATGCTAGCCAAATTCTTGCAGAATTTTCTCTTGAGCCATACTTAGCCAAATTTTCATACTTGCACCCACTTTCACTTGTTTTTCCCATCCTCATCTCATCTTATAGCTTGCATCCCTTGCCATCAAAGGAGCATACAACATCGAAGATCGAAGGGCCAACCAAAGGACAACTCAACAAGGTGAAATCTTTCATTTTGCTTAGTTTAGTTAAAACTTTAGGGCAATCTTGAGGTGTAGGGTGTTTTCAGTTGTTGTTTTGCACTCTTTTGTTTGCTGTTCATTTTCTAACAAGTATTTTTTCCTTATCATAGGGCCATCTTGCATAAGTCTCATTCGAGGAAGTCCTAAAATTGGCTAAGTGTCAAGTTTCAAGTTGTTTGAGTTGTCTTTTTTCCCTTTTCCCTCTCTTCTTCTAATGCTTTGGGCATCAACCTTTGGCCTTCTCCTGTAAGCCTTACCGCTTCTCATTGTAAGTTGTAAGCCTCCCTCCCGATCCCCAAAGCCCAACCAAGTTCTTTAAAATTTTCATAAGTCTTTCCTTTTCAGACTTTAGGCATCAAGTTTCCCTCCTATCGCTTACAATTTTCTTTCCATTCGCCCATCGCCTCCCTTTAATCTCAGAACTTCCAATGTTGATTTTGGGCATTTGATTTATACTTCCACTTCACCTCTTACTCAGTAAGAGGTAGTCTCTTCCTCCAATCCCCAATCCCCGATCTGTTGTTTCAGTGGTCAGAGATCAGGCTTCCCACTTTCGCCTTCCTTTTTCCTCTCGCCCAACCTTCGACACACCATTCAAAAGTTTCGGCCAACTCAAACCCTTTGGATGTTGGAGGTTGGGATTCCTTCTTTTACCTTACCTCTTACCTGGTAAGAGGTAACCCTTCTTCCTAAGGCCCGACAAGTTCTAGCTTGTAGACTTGGTGGTTTCGGCTTCCCTCATTTCGGTCCTCGACATGTGGTGTGAGGTAGGCCTGAATCCCAACCCTCAATGGGTTCTAGTGTTCATAATTCTCTGCTCTGGCCTTCTTTTCTTTAGTAGGTAGCACAAGATATCTCTGATGCCCAACTCCCTGGTGATATTCTTGCAGAGTTCCAAGCCATTTAATTCTTGAGCTAGCAAGGATTTCCTTTCGAGCCTGATGCCTTGATCTTCTGCATTTTGGCATTTTTTTCATGATGGCACCATTAATGCATGAGCGACCTCACTTGTCTATTTGATTTTTGAGGCTCGAGGACAACATTTATTATGCTTTTTGATGGTTATGGTTGATCTCATGGGCACCCATGCTCACTAAAAGCTGATTTTTGTCCTCTCTTCTTGCCCCATACCTAGATCATTGATTTCATGGGGGAATTTTTGGGGGGGTTTTGGACAATATTCATTGCAGAGGCATGGCACATATGTCTTTGTGCATCCTAGTCTTGCATCCTTCCGCATGGTTTTCATGATCTAGTCACCTCAATCCTAGTTTGGATAGATTTCTGCTAGTTTCTAACCCAAGGTAGGATTAGGGTTTGGTTGGGATCAACTAAGTTGTGCTTGAACTATAAAGGTAACACTTGTATTATTTCTAAGGGTTCTCATTTTGGGATCTTCTCATTATTTTATTTTATAGAAACCATAATTCTTCCATTGTAAAGTCTGGCTTTATGCCTTATATTAATGAAATCTAGCTATCATCGGGTGAAGCCACAATAGTGGTTGACAACTTGATGGAGGAAGGAAAACTGAGAAAAAATGACCTCATATAAAAAAAAATTGGTTTTAGGGGTTCGACCGAACTAGGGTTTGAGCGAACCCATTAATTACTGGGCCCACATTTCCTGCCCAAAAAACAAAAGAAAAATACATATTGAAGGGGCTTCGAACGAACCCCCTTATTCCTCATTCTCCCCCCAAAACACAAAAAACCTAATTTTTTATGTTTCAAAGCTCGGGTTAAGAATGAAAATGGAGGAGTCTTCACAAACCCAATTGGAATTAGGTAGTCCTCGGGAAAAAGCTATCCAACGAGTATAATTTTAATATGTTTTGGTTTTATTATGTATTTGTTTTTTAGTTTTATTAAACATAGGTTTTTCATCGAAAATGAAGGTTTATGTTCTACACATGTGGAAAAGTAGCAGATTATCAATTTTTCTTTTTTGAAAAATATGAGTGCACTAGATATTGAAGTCCTTGATCCAACAAAAAAAATAAATTGAATTTTGATATATACAAAAAAAGTTATGTGTTATACGGTCGCACTATGTCTGGATTGTAATTGGTTTGACTTCGAAACTTGATTAAAGCAAAAATATTCAATAAAAAACTATCTAACCAAATGGAAGCACTAGATATCAGAGTTAAAAATCTAAATTTGAACTTGAATTAGAATTTTATCCTTCATGGAAAAAATTTATGCATTATACGATGTGCGCCACTTTTTAAAAAATGCCGTTGTATGAAAAAAACCAATTTTCATGGGAGATGGAAAAAGAAGTGCAATATGATTCCAAATTTTTTGAAAAAATAATTTTTAGAATCTACAGACAAAATGTGACGAGACTCTAGTTTGCATCATCTTCAAATTCCTCACGGTTTAGCCACTATAGGTGCCCAAATGTGAAGATTTAGTTAATTTTTTTTTCAGTGTCCAGTTTGGCCAAAAATTGTAAACCACTATTGTGGGATCACCCCATCACAACTATATCTTGCATTTTTTAGTAAGCTTCTTTACCTTCATGTTTGAATATGTATCTTAGTAATTTTAGTTATTGTGTTGAGCAATCTGAAGTAAAGAAAAAATAAATTCTATCTTGGTGTATCACCTTCATTCCATTTCATGTTATCCTTCTATCTCTTTTCTTTGCGAGCTATTAGATTAGAGTAGTGATAGGGTTTTCATGTGTTGGTTTAAGATCAACAAATTTGTGCTTAGATTAGAAGAGAAAGTCAACCTTCTTTGGAGACTCAACCTCATTCGCACAAGGTACCACACCTTGAGGTTGTTTCCATTGTTTCATTAGAAAATTGAACTCCTTGTTTAGGAGGTACAGTTTTATGTGACAACAATTTTTGGTACACCCAGTGAGATAAGAAGAAATTTCACTTCATCTTGTTGAGAGAGTGGTGTTTCTCTCAACATTCCATCCTTGAAGAGGCTCTCAAATAAAGTACTTGGTGACTCTGTGTTCAAGGGAGGATTCTACATCAAATTTGGTGACTGAATTGTTGCCTAGAACTCCTTGTTACAAGGTGAACTTGCGCATTCATTCCTTGAATTCAAACAAGGGCATCTTCTAGAGGTATTTATTAATATACTAAGTTACCATATTTACCATATTTTTCTTCTATAAGAAGAATAAATATATAGTCTTTGTCACCCATTAGGAGAGATAGAAGCTCAAATCCATCTCCTAGAGCTTAATCTACACCACCTATGGGTAGATTGTCCCAAGCTAGAACACTTGCTGCTCATACACATATGAATTTATTCCATATGGATTTTCCCAAGAATCAAACCTTTTGTGTCTTTTAGTGGTGAGAGCCCTTTAATTTTAGCCCAAAAGGATAATATACCAATCAATGCCCTCAAAAGTATCCCTCATTTCATCAGTGAAACATCCACAACTCCAACAAAGCATATCATAGATGTGGAAAATATATGCTTAGTGCATGATGTAACATAAGACAATGTGGTTGTTAGGTTGTTTCCCACTTACCTTAAGGGTAAAAAATTGTAGTGGTATAGAGGAATTCTATCCAACTCCATTCACAATTGGGATGAGTTAGGTGAGAAATTATGCAAGCATTTTGAAGAAAAAAGTGACCGCTTATCCCTAGTAGAACAATTGAAAAAATTAAGAGGACACCTCATGAATTCATGAGTGACTTCAATTACATATTTTAGAAGAGTTGGGATAGAATCCCAACCTTAGTGAAACCTTCCACTAAGTATTCCTTCCTTTATTTCATAAAAGCTCTCAAGAGTGATGCTGTTATGATTCAATATATGGGAGGTTTTACCTTACTAGGTGCATATGATATTGCCATAAGGGTATAAAATTGCTTAATTCAAGATGAAAATATAGCTCCTAGGCCACCAATTCCTTTATTTCTAGAGCTTCCCTTGCAACCAACAATAGCTCATGTCCCAGTGGCTCCTATTCTAGTGATTTCCACTAGCCAACCTTCTTCTGCTACACTTCTAGAAGATTGGGGAACCTTTCTACAAAATATGAGCAATAAGTTAATAGTAATGGATAGGAAACAAGCTCAGAATATTAGGCCTTATTAGCCTCAAGGTCAAGGTTATCAGCAAAATAGGCCACCTTATCAAGGACAAAGTTAGTGGAATCATACCAAACCCTTGAATAACATACATCCACTTGCTACTAGCACTTCTAAGGCTTTGGTACCAATGAAAAAATAATATATCCCAAGAGAAGGAGTGGTGTTACCCTTGTGAGAAAACTCATAATCAAAATTCTTGCCAAAATGGAGAGTTTGTACAAACTCTAGTGGTTCATAATGAAACCTCTACTTTAGGGAAACAAATTGGCATAAATCAACCAGCTACTAGTGGTAAAAATCATGCACATGAGGACTCATTGGTCAATTGGAATCAAGAATATTTATGTGGTGTAAATCAAGCAACTATTGATACAATAACTCAGAATACAAGATCAAAGAAAAGAGCAATGGAGGGTGGAACATCTTCCATGGTTGGGAAATCATTAGTCTCTCAACAACCTCAACAAAGTGCAAATGTTGCACCAGCAGGTAGAACAATAGATCTTCCACAATCAAATCAACCTGCTAGTAGGCCTAGGAAAGTAACATAGCAACCTATGACCACCCAAATAGCAAGAGAAAACCTTATTGTTCCTAAGGTTCCTTCTAGAGCTAGTCAGCTTCCCTTCAACATAGTGGATCAAATAAAAAAATCCAATCTGAATGTTACTATGTGGGAGGCTTTATCCATTCCATCACAAAGGGATTTGCTACTATAGACACCTGAATTTGATCACCCTCATATGGTCAAATTCACCCCTTGTATTCCTCTATCCTACGTCCCTTATCAACATTAATTAAATAATTTATTATTTGATTAATATTGACCTACATCCTAATGTCCCCAAGGTATTTAATAAATCAATTAAATACCACACCCTTTCTCATCTCTAAATTAAATAAATACCCCAATTTATTTAATTTAGTCACTTTAGCTTTTATGAATTAAATTTATTTTTAATTCATTTCTTCTCTCTCCTCATGTCACATCCTCCATAACCCTCTTTAATTCAAATTAATTTAATTAATATGCAATTAGGATGTGCAGACCCCTAATCATCATTAGGGTCACATCCTCCATAATCACCCACTTGCCTCTAATTTGTCATTAATTCATCTAATCAGGTATTTGCAAAACCTTAATCACATACTTAGCCTAACCTAATCTCCATACCATTTATGGCATGTGTCCTAAGTCAATTGCATTAAATTCTTTCTCCTTTTGGAGAAGGCACCCCTTCCCCATGTGAATTTTTAATTCACATTCAATCCCCCAAGGAATTTTAAAGAATTTTAAATTCTTTCTCCCATCCCCATGAGGTTTTTTGAGGAATTTTTAATTCCACATGTCCTCTCACCCACATGCGGACAAGGACCTCCTTTATGAGGAGATCATGTCCCTTCCCAAGGTACAACCTAGTACCTCCACATCACCCCTTTTCTTCCCTATCACCTTGCACATGTCAAGATGTGAGGGCCTGTGAGTTTGTTGGTGTTTTTCCCAACATAACCAAACAATTCTCTAAAAGTAGCCAAATATTACGGTGAAGAACTACAGGGTTAGTGGCCAACACAACGAGTATAGGATGTTGTGATCCTTACTCCTTCACTTTAGGCTCTGTGAAACCTGGGAGGGTGATCCCATTTGTGTTTTCATGAAGTATATTTGATTAGTAACACATTTATACACATATTGATTCCTATTTATTGCAAATAAAATCTTTCTCATTGAACATTTGGCATATTTTCAAATGAGTGACCATCTATTTGCTAGAAATTGGGGATACTCCCCACTTACACTACCCTTGAAAATATTTTAAATGAATATTTATTATCTTAAGTCCAAGGCCCAGAACACTATTTATTCATTTTATGGAAGATTTTCCAACAAAATGACTAGTGTCTCATCAATTGGAACAACAAAGTCAAATATGTAAGGATCAATACTATGTAAACTACTCAATTTAGAGATAAGCGAACTATTTTCATGTACTGCTTTGCATTTATGAAAACTCACTGTGCTTGAAACATTTACTTCTTATGAAACCTAGCAATTCCTTACATAGTTTATAACCCTATTCAAGCATTTTAATTAACTCCTTGAATTAAAGTTGAAAATAGAGTAATACATTCAAATGGAACATCTGAAGATAAATGATAACACCATTAGTATTTCTCTTTTGTAACTTGTAAGGAACATACATAGGAGAGTATTTTCTTTTAGATTGATATTTGTTTCGATATCAATAATTTCTATAAAACTCATTTAAATCACTACATACATGATTTCATATCCAAGACAAACTATTGGCCTATTATCAGTATTCTATCCAAAGTGCCTGTTCTGAACTTAGCTTTCACCTAAAACCCTATTGAGACTTCAAAATTCGACCTCCTAATAAGCCTTGATATCCCTTTTGTAGAACAAGGGAGCAACAAGCGTTAGGCTTAATTACATTTACATTTCATTTCATTTACCCCAAAATTCAAGACATTCTTAGTTTGTTATATGCAATCATTAAGGAAAATGGAAGAGTAAAATACCACATTCCATATTCCTCGAATGAAGACATGCTAGCTCCTCAAAAGGAAGAGTTTGTTGCAATCGTGTTGAATCCTCATCCTTGTCGACCAAAGAATATTCTCCAATAGCAACTCCAACACAAACTTATATATCATCCAAAAACAACATACACACTGCCAAGGTCCTTTAGTTTGACACTTCTCCTACACTCTAGCCCAAAAAATTTCCACATTAGTGCTAGAAACAATAAATCACATGAGTGTTGAATAGGACAATCCTAACAAAAGGGGCATGGTTTCATAAAAAAAATAGGGCATAGTCATCAGTCTGAGTCATCAATTTGAGAGGATACTTTCCCACGTTTTGCTCGTGGTGGGACTGGAATAACTGTCACCACCTCCTTGTCAGAATCCTTAGATGGTACCAAGGAGAGGGGATAATAATCACCCTCTGGATCAGTGTCACCCTCACTATTTGAAGGGTTGTTAGAAACCTCACATGGAGAATTACGTCCTTCCGAATAAGCCTTATAATGTTTATTCTCCTTTTTTTCCTTTTTCATATTCCACCATCCTCTTCTCTCTATTTTTGACTAATTCTTTTGAAACTATCTGGCCTTGTTGACTGCAATTCTCCTTGTCACCATTCTTCTTGAATTTACTGAGTCCCATTCTACCTTTTGGCATATCATGAGCTCCTTGTGTTTCAATTTCATCCTCAAGAGCATCTTCTTCAGACTCAAGCAAACTCAACTTCTCAGACTCTCGAACCACCATTGCAAATCTACTCACTTAAGACAAGAATGTCTACTTTCTAACTCAGGAATAATTAATACTCACACAATTCTTAACTAACCCATGCCTCTCATTCACTGCATACTAAATTATGAAAAAGGTAAACAACAAGCAATCTATATTAAATAGGCATTTTTAAGCATGCAAAATTAATGATTCAAGAGCTCCTCGTGCGAGCAAGTTGATAACTTAATAGCTCGGCTTTGAGTCTAGGACGTTGATCTTAAAGCATTTAAAAATTTATCCATGGTGATATGAGCCTTGTTTTTTATGCCTTTAGCAACTTTCTCATAGAAAACAATGATGCTAGGTCAAGCATTGCGATCTTTCAATTAGCATGTATCACCAACCTAATTTGTGTTTTTCATTAATATCGACAAAGTACACAAAACAGTTCCTCTTACAAAGAAAATTTCCTCATATGCTTCATCGCTCATCGCTGATCATCCCCAAATTTTAGGGTACAATCAGTGATGAAAGTATTCATGCAATGAATCTTAGTCTGTTGGATCATCCTATGTTAAAACTTCAACGGTTCTCCAGTTCTTTCATTGCTTCCCTTTTTGATTTACGTGAAATCCTCAGGATCCTACCATGTTGCTTGTTCTATCAATAATCATCACCTATCGTGGATGGATCTCCTCCTTCATCGGCCTCATCGACGATGTAAACATTCCTGCAATGAATCTCAGCTCTTGGATCTATGGCCCGTTCCTTGATTACATCCATCCTTCCATTGCACATTGCTATTTCAACTTTGCACTTTGGCTCCTATCATTGAGGGGAGATGTGGTGAAGGCATTAGATTTAGACATGTACACCTACATGAAAACCAATGGTACAAAATATGTCACACATAAGATCTTATCATATTAGCGAAAATAAACCTTTTAGAGAATACCATCGCTCATTGCTGATTCTCCTCATATAGTTTGCAAGCAATTAGCAATGGGAGGATTTTACAAAGTTTACAATGTGCATTGCACATCGCTAATGTGGAGCCTAGCATTTAAAACATATCCGTGATCATGTGATGTAAAGGAAATCTCATCATATTGCTTGTTGCTGATCTAAATTTATCACTTTATGACCATCCGTAATGAGCGATAAGAACAAAAAATTGGGACATCACTTATTGCTATTACAAATTTGAAGGCTCAAAAGCCATTGATGATAAGCAATCCCCTAAGAAACATAACTCATCGCTCATTCTATTTAAGAGATCTAGCAGCTATTTGTGATGAGCGATATCAAAGAAAACACTATTTCATCGCTTGCCACTAATTCAAAAATGAATTTATGAAGAAATCAACGATGAGCGATAAAGTATAATTTCCATCAGGACTTAAGTGGAAACTTTGAGCAAGTGTATTTAGGTTCTTCTAATGAAGGGGATCCCCTAGGATGACATGAGAAAATGGGCTCAAGAACTTCTAAGTCATGAAATGCAAAGAATGTAAAAGCCAAAAGGTCCTTTACTTAACCTTATAAGAAATGGGAAATTCAAACCTAGACATGAGGGACCAGTCACTTGACATCAGTGAATAACATAAAAAATTACTTAGGCAATTGGAGATCAGGAACACAAGTCACTACAATAATGCAATGATCAAGGGTTGTAACATTTGTAGACCACTTTTGCAAGGTTTTAACCAAAATAAAAACCCTAATACAGTGATGGGGACACAACCAAATATCAGAAATGATGACCCAAGCCAAGATTTTCATAGACTTAAGGTGGAACCAGGAAATTTTTTGAGGAGTTCCATTAGAGTTCTCAACTCACCTTGGCCCTTGATCTTTTCCATCTTCATTTAATCTTGATCATTCATTCCTTTAGAGGCACTTCCCCTAAAAATGGTGGAATGGCCCCCATTTGCACTATCCAATATCCAAAATCAAGCACACTTAGCATTCTAGCGCTCAAGCATCCAAACATCCACCATTGTTGCAGCCATCATAGAGCTCCCATCTTGCATCCAACTACCCACAATCTCCATTACATTCCTCATCTCCTCACCATCATTTAGAGCTATGTTTTATGCTATTTTACCATCAAGGAGAACACATACCAAGCAATCAAAGGGCCAACCAAGACCATCGATCTAAACAAGGTAAAATGTTCTAATTTCTTGTGTTTTTGTTTAGATTTAACTAGGCCAATCTTGAGGTGATTGTTTTGTGTTTTTCCTTTGTTGCATTAGTCAGTTTTTTTGCATCTTAGAGTAGGAATTTCACAATGCACACATTTCTAGCATGCCTAGTGGGACCCATGTCATGGATCTACTTTACTTTTTCTTGTTATTTGAATTTTGTAGGTTCTAGTTTTATGCGCAAGGGTGAATCTGCCCGCCGAGGGGCGAAATTGCTCGACACAAGGGTGAATTTGCATTGATAACAAGAGACGTATTTTCCCTTTCTAGAAAGGGGAAAAATTGCAACCTTTGATCATAATTGCCAAGTTTAGAGGCAGACACGTGAAGAGATACAAGAAAGGGGCGATATTGCTGAGTATAGAGGCAAACACACACTAATTATAGAGGTGAAATCAAATACGCCCATCGACTTGAACAAGTGGGTACGACTTCGCCCATCTTCCTAAACAGGCGATTTTGACCCATGGACAAGGGTGAGTTCATATCACATAGAGGTGAATCTACGGTTATCCCAAACCTTAGAATTTTCAATTTGAGCTACAATTTGATTTTGATTTTGGGTACTGACTAGCTAACTTGCTCGTTGGTGACTTGTGGCATTTTATCTAACCATTTGTGTAGCTTGTTCCCCTTATTTTTCCAAGATCGGAGGTCGAAATTATTGACACGTGTGTTGTAGGATGAGTGGTCCAAGAATTTAGTTAGCTCTGTCTGTTGTTTTTCACATTAATTTAGGCACACATAGCTTAATTAGAGGGTCAATAAACCTTGTTTGCTATGTTTAGGGGTGAATTGTTGACGTATCCACTCCCCTTGCACCTTTCGGTGATCCTGGGTGATGAGAAATCACAATTCATTCTAGTCCAGTCTAGTCTACTCAAGAAGTACTAGTGTGTCTAAGCTCTCCCCTTGCATTACATGTGAGCCTGGGGACCAACCGAAGCATCTAGTATTTCCTTCCTTTAGTGATACTTTCCTGAGATTTCATCACTTGGGTTACAATTGCAACCACGTGTTATCAACGGGGTATATAAAGGGGGGAGAACTAAAGTTGTACCCCAATCTAGTCATGTCATGTTTAGCAAAGTGTTGAAGGTAAGGCGACACCTAGATAAGATGTGCAAGGTTGGTTCGAGTTTCTATTACCTTATTGGGGCTCTTGATCCACGCTTGTGATGGGATGGTGTTCATGGTTGTGCCTCACATACCTAGCATATATCGAGGACACATGAGATAGCCTGTATAGCCTAGATAGAGACTCGTGTTTTAGCCACAACTTGGTGTAGTGTAGGGGATACACACCGTACCCCGAAGTTACTCATCACATACTCCTTTGGGTTGAGATAGAAATCCTCAAAGTGGACTACGATAGTCTTTGAGAGAGAGTGTGAAGGTGAGCCCATGGAATCTTTTGATGACCTTGTGCCATTGAATCACTAGCTATCCACCTTCACAAGAAAGGGTGATCTAGAGAACCACCCTGATATCATGGAGTATTAACTTTGGGTTGTCCCCCAAGGTGGTGGGCCTACATCAAGTTTGTAAACCCTTATCACTAATTTTAGGATTGTGCTGCCTGACCTATTTTCTTTGTGCGATACTAGTGCTTGTCGTCAATCCAAGTCAGTTCATCCTTTTTGTCTATTGTTTGTTGTGTTTTCTATCCTTTACCATAGTCTATCCTTGCCCTTAGTGGCAAGTTTTCTTCTCATTGAGGCAAACTTGCATTGTTGACAGACAATCCTGCCCTATAAAGGGGTGATTCTATGTTGGAGTCCAATCTAGGTCATCCTTTAGGCGAGTTTTCCCTTGTCAGGGGTGAATTTGCTTGTGGGTCCCTTAGATGACCCCGCGTCTGCCTATTCCCTAAATAAGTGAGCTTGTCTAGCCCATAGGTGAGTATGGTTCCAGTCTATACCTCTTGAGTCTTCCCATTCCCTTAGAATAGGTGATCTTGTTGGCATTTTGGGTGACCTCGCTATCCGTAGGGGTGATCCTGTGTCTTGCTTGTGTCTCCATTGTCTGTACATCCCCTAGAATAGGCGAACTTGTTGTTCGTAGGGGCGATTCTATGTTCATCCATATCATCCCCATCCGTATAGTTTAAGACATAGGAAAACCCATTCATCCGATAGGTGATCCCGTCATAGGCATCTCCATTCCTCATCTGTACAATTGAAGAAATAGGAAAATTTGTCTCCCCTGATAGGCAATTTTTCTCATGTTCGTACTTCTCAAGATAGAGGTGAACCTAAAGTCTAGATAGGTGATTATGTCCATTGTGTCTACTTGTTTCTTTTGATCCCCTTAAGATTTAGGCAATCGTACATCTTACATAGGCGATCTTGCACAATAGATAGGTGATTTTGTCCATCGTGTCCACCCATTTCTTTCGAGCACCCCAATACTTGGGCGAACCTGCATCAAATAAAGGTGATCCTGTGTCTTGGATAAGCGAATTTATTTAGCACAGAGGCAAATCCATGGTCCTTTAGATAAGAAAACTTGTCACTTGGAGGGGTGAACTTTTCAAACATAGAGGCATATGCGTTCCCCATACAAAACTCTCAAGAGTTAATCCTTTTGGCCACTGAAAGCCTATTATATTTTGAGTCTAATTTTGTAATCAATTTTTTTTATCATCATCCATTTGCCTGTAATGGTCATTTTAGTCTATCTTCATTTTCCAAAAGTCATCAAAACCTTAATCAAATCATATAGATGCATCTTAGGACATCCCTAGAGTGCATATCCATCACTAGTTCATCAATCCCAATCCCCTAGACTTCATTTTAGGGGTTTTTATTCAAGTTGGCTTAGGTGTCTGATCCTGATCATCATCCTTCGTGCTTACTTAGGATTGTTATCCATCTTGAGTTAGTAATCACCTATGGCCCAATCAATCTACTTCCATCTTGAGGTAGATTCGATGTCGTAATCATCCTTTTTTTAATCCAATCCGATCATCGACATCATATGTCATCTAGTTAAAACCTCTAAACTTGGTTTAGAGTTGATCTCATCACTTATCCCCTCCTATCGATTATCCAATCCAACCCCTTATCCAAATCATCCCATCCAATCAATCATTTAATCCAATCAATCCTTTAATCATCATTAGGATCATCATTTAAGTACATCCTAGAGCTTAGCGTCATCTTAGTCCTCCTGGTAGTTTTTCATTTTCATGCCCATTACCCAATTTTAAGCAAAGAAACTCATGTCAGAACAATAGTCCCAAGGTACCAAGCCTCACATTCCTCAGGATCCCACCAATGGTGACTCATTGCAGTCCAATACTGAAATCCATGCTACGTTGAATATCTTAACAATCCCATCAATTTCCAAATGACGGATTGTCTCCTTAATGAGTGTGGCAATAAAATCCTCACCACATTGTTCTTGAAAGGTTTCAAGCCATCGTTGGGGTTTGAATTATCCAAGTATGTCAACATTACACCTCCTACACCCTCAGTGTTGTAAGATCCTCAAAATTCACAAAATAATCCAAGCAATTCATACATCCCTGAGGGTCCACCACAAGAGGGTTGGTATCAAATTGGGTTTGGAAATGTTGTGCTTTATCAAGTCGTACCCTCTGTACCACCTCCTCAGGTTCCAATTTCGGTTATGGGATCACCTAATCCAAATGTTCCTCAAGGCCCCGACCCTAACAATCCTCTTGGTTTTGGTATGCCTTAGGGTCTTCCCAATCTGCCAAGCATGAACATCCCACAAGCTCAACCCCCATATCGTCCACACCACCTCTTCCACCAAACCAACCAGGTCAATTACTAGGGAATATTCGGGGAAATCCTTTCATTGCACCACCTCCACCTCCTAGATCTACACCCACATCAAACTTATTGTTACCTCCATTCACATCTCAACCACCACTTCAAGGTAATATCCCATCCTTGCATTAGTCTCAAGGTAACCTGCAACAGGAACCTCCATTGCACCCACCTCATCAGTAACCATCGTAACAACACCCATCTCAACCTCTGTAACATACCTAAATTCCTTCACAACCCTCACATCAAGCATAGGTTACTTTGCAACATCAACAACAACCTCCACATTAGCCGTAAGGTGTCCCATCATAAGCTCCTCAACAATCATAGATTCCTTTTCACTAGCCAACATCATCTTATCAGTTACCTCCCGATCAACCACAAGTCCCACAACAACCTCAAATCCCATCTTGGCCTCCTTATCAATAGCCACCATCTTATCAACAACCCCCTTAGCACACACAAGTTCCAACACAATCACATCAATCCTTCCAACAAATGCTAGGCAACCCTACTGCTCAATACTTGTATCACTTGCAAAGCACATATTCCACGAATGCCACCACATCCAATCCTAATCCTAATTATCCTTATCAAAATCCCCAACAATCCTAGCAACAACCATCTTATACAAATCCCCAACAATTTTAACTAAATCCCTATTATGAGCAGTTTAATCTGCAACAACCTCCATATGATTCCCAACAACCAACTGCTAGTTATAATTACCAATCCAATCCGTATTACTCACAACAATAGCCATGATACCAATAGGGTGCCGCCACCTCCTATTATCAAGCCTGTCCATCATTCAACATGGTGCCTCTACCTCATTCTATCAAGCCCCACCTTCATATCAACAAGCTTATGCCCATCGCCAATCCACCTATCCTAATCAATATCAACAAACTTCTTCATATCCATCTCAACCATCATATGATCAAACTATCACGACACCACCCACATCATATCATGAATATGCTCCTTATAATCAATCCAATCTGACCAATCCCTCATCATCCACACTTGTCAATAAGGAGTGGGAAGAGATAAAAGCCACATTAAAGGACTTGCAAGCAAGGACATCCAAAAAGTCTTTCAAATTTGAAGAAATTTGTCCCTACCCATTTGATCCTTCCATCTCATTGGTCCCCTTTCCTGAGCACTTTGAAATGCCAAAGTTTTACAAATACAAAGGAACCAAGGACCCAAAGAACCATCTCTAGCAATTCTACACACACTACCAAGAAGTCCTCCACAATGACAATTATCTCCTATGACTATTCCCTAGGAGCCTAATGGGGGTAGCTCTAGACTGGTTTATGGTTCTTCCAAAGGGGTCCATCTCTTCTTTCATAGTTCTTTTAGAGAAATTCATTGCACACTTGTTTAACTTAGAGAAGGACATTGAAACCTTATATCTTCTGAAAGAAAAACAACGCGAGGGAGAAACCTTTGCAAGCTACCTACAAAGGTAGTGTACCTTGGCTCGTTTTAAATCCCATCTCAATGAGAAGGACATGGTGACCATTTTTGTTGCAAATTCCCTTTTAGACATGACACATAATTTCAATCTTCATTGTGTCACAACCTTTTCAGAGGTCATAGAGAAAGGCACTATCATTGAGAGGGCCCTCATTGCTAAGGGAAAAATAAAAATCTATAACTTAGATAAGGATAAGTCATTTGGAGATGAGTCCCACTAAAAATAAGACTATAAGAATGTACTCTATAACTATGATGGCATAGTTATGTGCATTAGCCAGGTAGAGCCCAGTGTATCCATGATTCATGTTAAAGGAAAAGACCCACAATGTGTTGTCACTAACCATCACATCCGCATATCCATTCTTGGACCTTCCATGTCATCCTAGGAAGCTCATGTGAGCTCCCAATATAACATTCTTGATCATCTTGGAAAGACTCCCGCTCAAATATCCATCTTGGATATGCTTAAGTCTTCCCTTTTCCATTAAGAAATCCTTACCAAAGCTCTTTAGGATACCCATGTGCCTAATGATATAGAACCTACTAAATTTCAAGCCTTAGTAAGACACTTGTCATCCACATATCAACTGGGCTTTAGTCAAAATGATATGCCGTCAATCGATTCAAACCATAACCGCACCTACACATCGAAGTCCTTGTAGCCCGTCATAAAGTGAAAAGGGCCCTAATAGATAATGGCTCTTCCCTCAACCTTTGTATGTTAAAGTTCATAAAATAGGTAGAGTACACCCATGCTAACTTGAATAATCAGACTATCACCATCAAAGCTTATGACAACATGAAAGAGACTCTGAAGGAATCATTTGGCTTCCTATTCAGGTTGGCCCAGTTGTGCAGTATACCACATGCCATGTCCTTGATTTGGACCTCCCATACAACCTCCTTGGCTGCCCATGGATCCATGCCATGTAGGCCATTACATCCACTTACCATCAATGCCTAAAATTCCCATTCAATGGGATGGAAGTAACCATACATGCAGATCCACAACCCTTTGAGTACTATAGTGCCTTAGAATATTCCTTCCCCCACTCCCACTACTATCTAGGAGTTGAAGTGGGGGAAACTTAGGCATCATCTTCCAATCCATCTTCCAATCCATCATCCACCACATCATCCATTCCATCTACTACATTCAAATCCATAATCACCAAGGTCCATATCATAGATAAGGGCTATGGGAAGTATGAGATGCGAGTGACTTTAAATGTGGCAACCATGCCACCATCTCCTCGTACCTATGGACAACCTTCTCAGTCTGCACCAAAGGAAGAAGAGAAGACAATAACACTCAATTCTAAGAACATCAGGTTTAACACTTTCTGATCCCCTGGAACACAACAAGATCAACTAGATGATGAAATTAGTCAATGGATATATAGGGAAGAACCTAAGCCTTCACCCCCTCTTATTGAGTAATTTCAAGAGACTTATCCTTGTGCATCCAAGTTAGCTAAAAAATACAATTATCATGGGGAAGGTCTTGGCATATAATAAAAAGGAAGATTGTAGCCTATTGACACGCCTGTGCATCTTAGAAATTTGGGATTAAGCTATGATAAGAAGCAAAAGGGTCCTGCATCATCAACTAGTACCTCTAATAATGTCAATGAGGACAATGATGTCCTTGACGACATACTAGAAGAAGAGGCCATCATACTCGATACAATGACATTGATCTCCCTTCCTTATTTGACTGCCTACCCATCTTTACCATTAGCCTTTCCCTTCGCCATCCTAACCTCATTGATTGGGACTTATGAGGTAGTGCACCTATCAACAATTTTCCTTCAATGGACACTTACATACATCTCATGGGATTGGGGGAAGATGAAAACCCTAATCGTAAAAGTAAAAATAAGCAAAAAAAAAGGGTCATCTAGTGAAAACCTCTATGAGGCACTTGTTGACTCATAAAAAGTCAAAATAAAGGGTGTATCTGACAGTGAAAACCTCAATAAGGCATTGGAGGATGGGGATGTTCATCTTCCTCTTGTTGGAACTTAATTTTCTGAATGGTCTTCTATCCTGATCGAAGAGACACAAGAGGTCAATTTGGGAACATAAGAAGACCCTAAAATCACTTACATAGATAAATCATTGTCAGAAGAAGAGCATTCCATCATTGTCAACTTGTTAAAAGAAGGAATCATCAACTTTGCATGGACCTATTTAGACATGCCAAGATTAGATCCCGCCTTGGTCGTGCACCATTTGGATGTTCATCCTGATGCCAAGCTTGTCAAACAAAAGCTAAGAGAAATGCATCCCCAAGTGGCCTTGCTTGTCAAGAAAGAATTTGAGAAACTGTTAGAGGCTTAGTTCATAAGACCTATTGACTACTCTGACTGGATATCCAACATAGTGCCTATTGCCAAACCAAATGAGAATATCAGAATATGTACAGACTTTCGAGATCTTAACAAAGCTTGTCCAAAGGATGATTTTATGCTTCCAAACATTGAAATGTTGGTCAACCTCATAGCAGGGCATGCCATGCTGTCTCTTATGGATGGATTTTTTGGCTACAATCAAATTAGAATTGCACCTAAAGATCAGCATAAAATTTCCTTCACTACCCCTTGGGGCACCTTTTTCTATAATGTCATTGCCCTTTGGTCTCAACAATGTGGGGGCAACCTATCAATGTTCCATGACTATTATCTTCCATGACCTCATTCATATCATAATGGAAGATTATGTTGACAACTTATTGGGGAAGTCTAAGGCTAGAGAAGAGTATCCCATGATCTTGAAGATTTTTTTTGAACAACTAGAGCAATACAAGCTGTGTAATAATCCAAAAAAGTGTGTATTCAGAGTTACATCTAGAAATTTGTTGGGATTCATAGTCTTTAGAAGGGCTATAGAGGTAGATCCAACCAAGGTCAAAGCAATAATGGATATGCCTCCACCACGTAACCTCAAGCAATTAAGGATCATTCAAGGGAAGCTATAGTCCATCAAGAATTTTATAGCTTAGCTTGCTGACAAGTGTCAATCCTTCACACATCTCGTGTGCAAAGACACCACCTTCAAGTGGTGATCTGATTTAGGATCTAGACTAATTGCATAATCGAATGCTTAACTTAAACAATTTAATGGAAACTCAAAAAACAAGTGTACATTATTGAAATTATGCTTTAAAAATCAAGGTGATAACCAGAATGTGAGAGAGAAGAAGAGAGAAAGTGCAAACAATCTGATAACGGAGTTGGCCACAATCGTGACTATGTCTCCGGGTCTGCTCCAATAGAGTGAGACCGATCCAATTATTCCTCCATAAACTCGATTACAATCTTTGGCATAGCCTCCCCTTGGATTACAAAGAAATCTGAAAATGCACTTCTAAAGTGCGTGAGAACAAGCTTCTCCAAAAGCACGAAGTTACAATAAGATTTCTCCAAGGAAGAAAAATCCCAACTCTCCACTTACAAAAATCACCTCCAAAATTCCTTACAAAAATAATGAGCTAAAACACACTTACAAACTCTCACCCATTTACCCCTTTTTATTCACCAATTTTACCCAATTTGGTGTATAACAACTTGATTTACAATCTCCCCAAATTTACATGTAAATCCAAAAGAAATCCCCTCGTTACATAATAAAATCTCTTCAAGATAAATAATGAAGGGCCCTCATAATTTTGGGCTTACAAAAGAAAAATAATAATCCCTATAATTTTTTTTTGATAACTCTTATGGGATTATTTATATATTTTTAAGATCTTTTAAATTTTATCCCTTAAAAATAATCCCATTGCTATCTTATAGGATTTTATCCCTTTTGAATAGGGGTAATAATAATTAAAAAAGGGTTTAAAATCCCTTAAAATAAGGATCCATGAAAATAGGCTTTTTTAAAAAAATAAAGCTTTTAAAACAAAACTCATGGCTTTAAAATAGGGTGGCTTTAATATAGGAGAGCCCACGTTTATTAAAAGAATGTGGCATTTTTTATTTTTTTTATATATTTTATTATTTTTATTATTTTTATAAAAATAATATGCCACCTTTTGCCAATAATGGCTTGCCACATGGAGGGGTGAGATGATGCCATATCAAAATTTCATTCGTCGGTCAAAGACTTTGGAGTGATGTGTCCGCTGACTGGATTGATGATGTGGCGTTGACTGGACTGCCACGTGTCCACACATGATTGGTCGATTTTGGCTTCTCGTAACTTGGGCAAATGAACTCCAATTTTGATGAAACGAATGTCATTGGAAAGCTTGCGATGAGATCTTTGCATTGACACCAGTCTTGACCACTTTTGACAACTTTGATTTTTGACCTTTTTCTGACTTGGGTCTTTGAGTTGACTAAAGGTTTGACTGAGTGTATCTCGAGCACCGTAGCTCCGATTGACTCCGTTCGAGTTGCATTGGAGTCAAAATTCCCAATAATTTTTGATGAAGATGTTTTTGGAGAAAAATAAAGAACTTCAAAAATTTGACAAAAATCCTCCGGATCAAGTGGAATCCAGAATGTCATCAAGGCTTCAACAAGATTAAGGAGTATTTGGCTCATCCACCCATCCTAATGCCTCCTATTCCAGGCAAACCACTCCTATTGTATATCTTAGCTACATTGATTACATTGGGGCATTACTAGCACAACATGATGAATCCTCTAAAGAATGCACAATCTATTACATCATCCAAAAATTGGTGGGTTATAAAATCAACTATTCCTCAATGGAAAAAGCTTGCCTAGCAGTGGTCTTTAGTTCACAAAATCTTCGTCATTACATGCTCAATCACCCCATCAAGCTAATATCAAAACTTGATCCGCTAAAGTATCTGTTATCCAAAACTTCTTTAATTGGCCACATGGCCAAGTGGGTCATGCTACTGAGCAAGTTCAACATAGAGTATGTAGAACACAAGGAAATCAAGGGACAAATAATAGCAGATCAGTTGGTTGATGCTCCTCTGGTGGATGCATATCCGTTAGTAGTCAAATTTACCGATGAAGAGGTCTTTACAGTTGCAAAAATAGATACATGGACACTCTACTTTGATGGGTCATATACACATAATGGAGCTAGTGTAGGTGTATTATTTGTCAATCCTCAAAGTGACTACATCCCAAAGTCATTCTGACTAGCATTTGCATGCAAAAACAACATTGCAGAGTATGAAGTTCTCATCACTAGTCTTAGAATCACCATCCAATGGAATATAACCCATCTATGAGTCCTTGGTGATTCCTAACTAATTATCAAATAGGTCAATGATGAGTTTCAAACAAAGGATGACAAGCTGTTACCCTATAAATTCATGGTGGATTATTTCAAGAAGTGTTTCAGCTTCATTTAGTTTGAACAGATTCCTAGAGTCCAAATCAAGGCAGTAGATGCGATGGCTACAATCGGTTCCCTTATTGACATGCCAAAAGATTAAATGGACTATGAGTTCCTCATTGAATAGCTGCTAATCCCAACATATGATGTCCCTGATAGTGAGATGGTGTGCGATATCATAGGTCCTGAATCACCCTGGTACCAGGACATTTGTATCTATCTCCGTGACAACATCCTACCACCTGATCTTACCTGAAATCAATGCAAATCATTTATCCAACGTACTTCTTGCTATACTATCATAGGAGTACCCTTTATTGTCAAGGGTATGATGGCACTCTACGTAGGTGTCTGAACGAATTAGAATCCCATGTTGCATTAAACGAGGTACATAGTGATGTTTGTGGGGCCCATTCTAATGGCATGGCCTTAGCAAAAAGGATTCTCAGAGCTAGTTATTATTGGACTACTATGGAGATGACTCTTGTGAGTTTATGAAGAAGTGTCTACCTTTCCAATAACACATAGATTTAATCCATGCTCTCACACAAGACTTGCAACCCATCATAGCACCATGGCCTTTTTCTCAATGGGGTTTTGACTTGATTGGAAAGATTTATCCTCCATCCTTTGACGACCATACTTTCATCATCACAACCACTGAATACTTTATCAAGTGGGTTGAAGCAATTCGACTCTCTCAAATCATGGGTATTCAGATATCCAAATTCATCCTTTTCCATATTCTTTGTAGATATGGAATCCATTCCACCATCATCACTGACAATGGAAAGCCCTTTAAATATTTTTGAAGAATCTTATCAGTGAGGAAGATACTTGGGTTGCACACTTAAGCCAACTTGAAATCTTGGATGAAAAGTGCTTCAAGGTCTACAATCACCTTCAAGAATATCAAAATTATCTTAGGAGAAGCTACAATAAGAAGGTTCAGGCACACCATTTCAATGTTGGTGATCTAGTCCTTAAGAAGAATCAGTGTACCCAACAAGACAAAGACAAGAAAGGAAAGTTTGAGGAAAATTGGTTGGGTCCTTATGTTGTCATAGCTAAATATGGTTCTAGGGAACATCGACTTGCCACACCTAAGGGGGAGCCATTGGAAGAGCCTATCAACATAATGCACTTGAAGAGATTTTATACCTAAGTCAACTAGGTTATACTATCTTGAAAAATACCAAAAAAAAAGTAAGAAATCATCAAAAATACAAAAAAAAAGTCAAAAATCCAAAAATAGTAAAGAGAAATAATCCGTCCTATGGTGAAAACCTAGCAACAAGCACCATTCATAGAGGGATTAATCATTATATACCTTGCATCCTAGTTACTTTATGTTTCCATCCATCCTATCCTTGAATCCTATCCACACATCTTATCAATCGTATCCTCGCATTGGCATCCGATTATCTGTTGCTTGGTATATTTTGGTTGAGCATTAGACGATTCAAATTGTCTATCCATAATCTTGAGATTTTATCCTAATTCTAAGCTTTTTGTTATCTGTGTTGGTGTCATTTTTTGGTCCCGTGTCCTCATCTAGGGTCTCTCATCATGTCGGTCATCATTAGGTCTCATCTTGTCTCTTGTCCATTTTTTCAAACTACGTTGCCCCTACACTTTCACGTAGGAAAGGATAATCATTTGATCAAACCTTAGGGTATTTTTCCATCCCATCTTGGTCATCCATCGATGTCACCATTGTCCTCTTTCCACTTTTATCCATGGTCAGCCATTAGTCTTTTATTGAACTACGAGGGCTCTACACTTTCACGTAGGCAAGGCTAATCTTTGATCAACCATTGAGCCCCTAGGTATTTAAGGTGTGTCTTATTGTTGTGTTGTGTCATCAAGTATATCCCTACCTAGCTAGTTCCTAACAAAAAAAATCTATTAGTATCTTGAGGTCCAATTAGTTTTGAGTATCTTGAATCATGCTGATCACCTAATCTACCCTCCATCTTTGGTCTTAAAAAGATTTATCCTTCCTAATCATACTGCATCAATCCCATCCACCCATTTGATCCTATGGCAAAGGACATTTGAAATTTATTGTGATCTTTTGATGCTTTTGGATTTTTTTTATCATTTGAACTTTCTATTATACCTCATCGGGGTTGCCACAATTCATCATATCACGGTGCACTTTGAAGAATAAACATAGGGGCATATCTTGATCTTTTGTTTATTTCTATCTTCTTAGCTGTCCCACATAGTACCCACCAAGATTCCTATGGTCTTGTGTTATGCTGGGGCATCCTTTGTGCTTGTGGTTATCCCAATACCTGGCCCAACCAAAGCTTTTGTGGCTTTGGGGTGTTGGGATAGCTTTCTTGTTTGTTGTGTTTGTCTTATGCATGTGACACTAATTTTCCTTGGTTCCTAATACCCTGGTGTATTGTGTCTTATGATATAGTAAAAATAATTGCTCCTAAAATGGAAAAATAACATTAGGATTGTATTTCATTTATCATCCAATTGCATTGCATTTATCCCCATCCATTCCTCCCCTAGCCTATGGTTAGTGACTTTGGTTGTGCAAATGCTCACTATCCATCTTTTCTTCCTCTTAGGATTTGTATGGTTTTTGACAGGTGCAGTACCACACCCATCATCATATATCTTGTTATGTGATGCATTTCCACACCTATCATTGTTCACTTAGGTTCATTCTCATCCCATATCTATTACATTATCATTTTCATGCCTCTTTTAAGTTGTTTTGATTAATCTAGATTGGTTATTATAAGCATCTTAAGTTCATTTTATATCACTTCATCTCATTGCACTATAATTTTCATGTCTATTTCAAGTAGTTTAGATTAATCTAGATTGGTTATTCTAAGTATCTAAGTTCATTTCATATCATTTCATCTCATTGCATTATCTTTTCCATGTCCATTTTAAGTTGTTTATGTTAATCTAGATGGGTTATTCTCAGCATCTTAAGTTCATTCCATTCCATTATGATTTCAGTGCATTATCATTTTAGGTTGTTTAGAGTTATTATTCTAAACATATTAGTTCATCTCATTGCATTAAATTACATTACATTCATCACATCCATCCATAACATTATCACATATGCATACATCACATTTTTCATTCATTGCATCCCATTACATTTTCATGCCACAATGAAATCATAATAATATGCCTGGAAAGTTTTCCCACTAAAATTAAAAGGAAATTGATTGTACAGTGTATCACACATGTATCCATCAAATTTTCTCAATCAATCAAAGGGATTTCTAAATATATCCATTGCAGACATAAGTTTTTCGTCTACACATATTCATTGCCACCTGCATCACAAATCATTAGTATCATATCCACAACATGTAAAATCCAAAATCAGTCATCACATCCTACATCACAAGGTGTTAGACATAATGCATACATCACATTTCTCATTCATTGAATCCCATTACATTTTCATGCCACAATAAAATCATAATAATATGCCTGGAAAGTTTTTCCACTAAAATTAAAAGCAAGTTGATTGTACAATGTATCACACAGGTATCCATCACATTTGCTGAATCAATCAAAAGGATTTCTAGACATATCCATTACAGGAATAAGTTTTCCATCTACACACATTCATCGCCACCTGCATCACAAATCATTAGTATCATATCCACAAAATGTAAAATCCTGAATCATTCATCACATCCAACATCACAAGGTTTTAGACATAATGCATACATCACATTTCATTCATTGCATCCCATTACATTTTCATGCCACAATCAAATCATAATAATATGCTTGGAAATTTTTCCCACTAAAATTAAAAGCAAATTGATTGTACAGTGTATCACACATGTATCCATCACATTTGTTGAATCAATCAAAATGATTTCTAAACATATCAATTGCATGCATAAGTTATCTGTCTTCACACATTCACCACCACCTGCATCACAAATCATTAGTATCATATCCACAACATGTAAAATCTTAAATCATTCATCACATCTTGCATCACAAGGTGTTAGACATAATGCATACATCACATTTTTAATTCATTGCATCCTATTACATTTTCATGGCACAATCAAATCATAATAGTATGTGAGGAAAGTTTTTCGAATAAAATTAAAAGCAAATTGATTGTACAGTGTATCACACAAGTATCCATGACATTTGTTGAATCAATCAAAAGGATTTCTAAACATATCCATTACAAAGATAAGTTTTCCATCTACACACATTCATCACCACCTGTATCACAAATCGTTAGTATCATATCCACAACATATAAAATCCTAAATCATTCATCACATCCTGCATCACAAGGTGTTAGAAATAATGCATACATCACAAATTTCATTCATTGCATCCCATTATATTTTCATGCCACAATCATATCATAATAATATGCCTATAAAGTTTTCCCACTCAAATTAAAAAAACAAATTGATTGTACAGTGTATCACACAGGTATACATCACATTTACAGAATCAATCAAAAGGATTTCTAAACATCTCCATTATAGGCATAAGTTTTCCGTCTACACACATTCATCGCCACCTGCATCAAAAATCATTAGTATTATATCCACAACATGTAAAATCCTAAATAATTCATCACATCCTACATCACAAGGTGTTAGACATAATGCATACATCACATTTTTCATTCACTGCATCCCATTACATTTTCATGCCACAATCAAATCATAATGATATGCCTAGAAAGTTATGCCACAAAAATTAAAAGCAAATTGATTGTACAGTGTATCACACATGTATCCATCACATTTGCTGAATCAATCAAAAGGATTTCTCAACATATCCATTGCAGGCATAAGTTTTCTGTCTAGACACATTCATCGCCACCTGCATCACAAATCATTAGTATCATATCTACAACATGTAAAATCTTAAATCATTCATCACATCCTGCATCACTAGGTGTTAGACATAATGCATAGATAACATTTTTAATTAATTGCATCCCATTACATTTTCACACCACAATCAAATCATAATAATATCCATGGAATTTTTTCCCACTAAAATTAAAAGCAAATTGATTGTATAGTGTATCACACAGGTATCCGTCACATTTGCTGAATCAATCAAAAGGATTTCTAAACATATCCATTGCAGACATAAGTTTTACGTCTACACACATTCATTGCCACTTGCATCACAAATAATTAGTATCATATCCACAGCATGTAAAATCATAAATCATTCATCACATTCTGCATCACAAGGTGTTAGACATAATGCATACATCACATTTTTCATTCATTGCATCGCATTACATTTTCATGCCATAATCAAATCATAATAAGATGCATGGAAAGTTTTCCCACTAAAATTAAAAGAACATTGATTGTACAGTGTATCACACAGGTATCCATCACATTTTTTGAATCAATCAAAAGGATTTCTAAGCATATCCATTGCAGGCATAAGTTTTCCGTCTACAAACATTCATCGCCACTTGCATCACAAATCATTAGTATAATATCCACAACATGTAAAATCCTAAATTGTTCATTACATCCTCCATCAGAAGGTGTTAGACATAATGCATACATCACATTTTTCATTCATTGCAAACAATTACATTTTCATGCCACAATAAAATCATAATAATATGCCTGGAAAGTTTTCCCATAAAAATTAAAAGCAAATTGATTGTAAAGTGTGTCACACAGGTATCCATCACATTTACCGAATCAATCAAAAGGATTTCTAGACATATCCATTACAGGCATAAGTTTTCTGTTTACACACGTTGATGCAGGAGCATCCATGGTCTCGGGCAATCTTACATCACCAAAAATTATCTTTCCATTTATGTTCTTTTTGTTCACTTTTTGTAGTTGTTTTTGCATTTATGGATACCCTTTTTGTCTAATAAGAGTTCCCAACTTTCAGAACTACTTTTCTACTTTTTCTGCTCAACTGCTATTTTTAGTTGGTGTGAATTTGAAGGTGTGGGATCACATAAATTTATGGGAAGGTTCAGGAAAAAAAAAAAAGCACTTTGGTGAAAGAATTAGGTCAAGATCATTCACGGTTTGAAAGTTATTCAAGTTTTAGTTTTTGCTTTTTGCCCTGAAAAACCTTCTGAGTCTAGTTTGAGGCACAAAAAGGTCTCGTACAAGCCCAAAAATCATTAGAACTAGCAAAGCGGATTCTTAGCACATTCTTCACTTCAAGACCTTTCCAACAGTTCAAACGGTTCGAAAAATGAAGTCCTGAATCAAAAGTTATGGCTTCTGGAATTTAGCCAATTTTCGGAAAATTGCCAATTTTTGAATTAGGACTCAATTTTTGAATTTCAAATTGTAATTTTTGGCGCCAAACCACCAAAACTCATAACTCAAATGTTTTTTTTGGCTCCAAACCAAAAAGGGGCTATTTATGGGCTAGTTTCTAATTTTTGGGTAGCTTTTTGGGAAAAAGAGTTCACAAGCTGTGAAAGGGGAACTTCTGTAATTTCTGTAATTTGTCTATATTG
Organism: Sequoia sempervirens; assembly: GCA_007258455.2. Lineage (NCBI taxonomy): Eukaryota > Viridiplantae > Streptophyta > Pinopsida > Cupressales > Cupressaceae > Sequoia > Sequoia sempervirens. Next base: position 259,901,597 of record VDFB02281492.1, read on the forward strand.
CAGAGCTCGAGGATTTGAGATCCTTTTCATGTAAGAATTCTATATTTTTAATAAAATATTATTCTCTCTTCTGTGAGTGTTATTCTGTGTCTCGGGTTAGCACCCTTGTCAGACGTTCATCGCTATTTGTATCATGAATCATTATTATCATATCCACAACATTTAAAATCCTAAATTATTCATCACATCCTACATCACAAGGTGTTAGACATAATGCATGCACCACTTTCTTCATTCATTGCATCCCATTACATTTTCATGCCACAATCAAATCATAATAATATGCCTAGAAAATTTTCCCACTAAAATTAAATGCAAATTGATTGTACAGTGTATCACAAAGGTATCCATCACATTTGCTGAATCAATCAAAAGGATTTCTAAACATATCCATTGCAGGCATAAGTTTTCCATCTACACACATTCATTGCCACCTGCATTGCAAATCATTAGTATCACATCCACAACATGTAAAATCCTAAATCATTCATCACATCCTACATCACAAGGTGTTAAACATAATGCATACATCACATTTTTAATTTATTGCATCCAATTATATATTCATGACACAATCAAATCATAATAATATGCTTGGAAAGTTTTCCCACTAAAATTAAAAGGAAATTGATTGTACAATGTATCACACAAGTATCCATCACATTTGTTGAATCAATCAAAAGGACTTCTAAACATATCGATTGCAGGCATAAGTTTTCCATCTACACACATTCATCGCCACCTGCATCACAAATCATTGTTTTATATCCACAAAATGTAAAATCATAAATTATTCATCACATCTTGCATCACAAGGTGTTAGACATAATGCATAGATCATATTTTTCATTCATTGCATCCCATTACATTTTCATGCCACAATCAAATGATAATAATAAGCCTAGAAAGTTTTCCCACTAAAATTAAAAGCAAATTGATTGTACAGTGGATCACACAGGTATCCATCACATTTGTTGTATCAATCAAAATGATTTCTAAACATATCCATTGTAGGCATAAGTTTTACATCTACACACATTCATCACCACTTGCATCACAAATCATTAGTATCATATCCACAACATGTAAAATCATAAATCATTCATCACATCCTGCATCACAAGGTGTTAGACATAATGCATACATCACATTTTTAATTCATTGCATCCCATTATATTTTCATTCCAAAATAAAATTATAATAATATAACTGGAAAGTTTTCCCACTAAAATTAAAAGCAAATTGATTGTACAGTGTATCACACAGGTATCCATCACATTTGTTGAATCAATCAAAAGGATTTCAAAATATATCCATTGTAGGAATAAGTTTTCCGTCTACACACATTCATCACCATCTGCATGAAAAATCATTAGTATCATATCAATGACATGTAATTTATGGGTGTTCCCACAGTAGTGGTTTACAATTTTTGGCCAAACTCGACATTGATTTTTTTTTTTTAACTAAATCTTCACATTCAGGCACCTATAGCGGTTAAACCGTGAGGAATTTGAAGATGATGCAGACTAGAGTCTTATCACATTTTTTTTGTAGATTCTACAAATATTTTTTTCAAAATTTTTGGAATTAGATTGCACTTCTTTTTCCATCTTCCATGAAAACTGGTTTTTTTCAAAAAATAGCATTTTTAAAAAGTGACGCACATCGTATAACACATAAGTGTGGGTGAAAATGAGGGGGTTTCGGTCGAACCACTATTCGGTTGAACATAAATTAAATGTTCGGTCAAATGGGGGTTCGACCGAACTAATGTTTGACCGAACCCATTTAACATACAATAAAACAAATAGATTCAAATGGGGTTCGGTCAAACGTGCTAATCATGTTCGGTCAAACCCTCTCTATTAAAAATTAATATTTAATATTAATATAAATATAAATTATATTCTGTTTAAATTATAATAAATAATATACTTATTATTGCAATATATTTTAATAATTATATTATTATTATAATATATAACTATTATTATAATATTAAAAGTATATAATTAAAAACTATATATATTATTATTATAATATTAAAAGTATATAGTTAAAAACTATATATTAATTTTTTCTAATCATGGCTTTTCAAATCTTGGATTTTCAGGCTCAACACGAGTGTCATGAAAACACTCTCCTTAGGCAGGATAACGAGAAGCTTCGCTTGGAGAACATTGCAATTAAAGAAGCCATGAGAAATCCCATATGCACCAACTATAGAGCACCTGTTGTTATTGCAAAAGTCAGTCTTCAAGAGTAGCAACTACGTATTGAGAATATTCAGTTGAAAGATGAAGTCCATTTTCACAACCTAACTAATTTGATGATCTGCATATTCCAAATTTTTGTATTCTCAAAATGTAAACTATGGTTAAAAGGATTATGAGTCACTCCTTTTTTAGTTGTTCCTATTTTGATTCTAATGTATTTACAACCCTACGAACTCCTAGATTTTATTTTCTCTAGAAATCTTTTTAGTGTAGTGATTTTCCCACAATGATGAAATTGCTTTATATCATATACTGTATAAGATTTAGAGACCCAGAAGGTTATTTTATTTTGATGCTTTAAATCACCTGAGCAATGAAGTTGAAGATTCGTTAGCTTTGTGCTTATGGGTATTTTTTAACTATTCTTATGTTTTTTTAATGGGCCTGCATGGATTTTTTCAACTAGAGAGAATGGCAAGTATGGTTGGAAAATTTTATGGAAGGCCCATATCATTGACTTGAGAGAGAGATATGGAGGGAGTGGGAAAGAAAGGGAGCGTGGGGGTAGGAGGGAGAGACTTGAGAGAGAGAGAGAGGGGGAGTGGGAGAGAGATAAAGGGTAGGGGGTAAGGGTTTAGGGTTTAAGGGTTAAGGGTAGAGAGAGAGGAGAGGGTAGGAGGAGAGACTTGAGAGAGAGAGGAGGGGAGGAGAGAGATAAAGGGTAGGGGTTCTTAGGGTTTAAGGGTTAAGGGTAGAGGAGCTCGAGAGGGAGAGTGGGTAGGAGGGAGAGACTTTCAAGAGAGAGAGGGGGGCAGTGGGAGAGAGATATAGGGTAGGGAGTAGAAGGGTTTAGGGTAGAGGGGAGAGGGGGAGAGGGGGT
>VDFB02281492.1:259907324-259924152 GCA_007258455.2 Sequoia sempervirens
GAGAGACTTGAGAGAGAGGGGAGGAGTGGGAGAGAGATAAAGGGTAGGGTTTAAGGGTTTAGGGTAGAGGGTAGAGATGGAGAGGGGGTGGGAGGGAGAGACTTGAGAGAGTGGGGGGGAGTGGGAGAGAGATAAAGGGTATGGGGTGTACAAGGGTTTAGGGTTTAAGGGTTAAGGGTTGAGGGGAGAGAGGGAGAAGGGGGTAGGAGGGAGAGACTTGAGAGAGGGGGCTAGTGGGAGAGAGATAAAGGGTAAAGGGTACTAGGGTTTAAGGGTTAAGGGTAGAGGAGAGAGAGGGAGAGTGGGTAGGAGGTAGAGACTTTCAAGAGAGATAGGCAGAGTGGGAGAGAGATAGAGGGTAGGGGGTAGAAGGGTTTAGGGTTTAAGGGTTAAGGGTAGAGGGGAGAGAGGGAGAGTGGGTAGGAGGGAGAGAATTTCAAGAGAGAGAGGGGGAGTGGGAGAGAGATAAAGGGTAGAGGGTGTATAAGGGTTTAGAGTTTAAGGGATAAGGGTAGAGGGGAGAGAGGGAGAGGGGGTAGGAGGGAGTGACTCGAGAGAGGGAGAGGGGGGAGTGGGAGAGAGATAAAGGGTAGGGTTTAAGGGTTAAGGGTAGAGGAGAGAGAGGAATAGTGGGTAGGAGGGAGAGACTTTCAAGAGAGAGAGGGGGGAGTGGGAGAAAGATAGAGGGTAGGGGGTACAAGGGTTTAGGGTTTAAGGGTTAGCATTTATTTTTTTATTTGCATTGATTTATGTTTTATATATGTGTACAATAATTTTATAATTAGATAATACTTAATTTTAAAATTTACATAATTTCTGATGGAACAATTCAATGGAACAAATTATATGAGTTGTATATAAGTGTATATAAGATTCTTGAACTTAAGAATTCCATGAAACAAATATAAGTTGTATATAATTGTAATTTAGGAAAAATGATTTTAAAAAACTTCACTACGTTTCAAATAAGGATTGAAAGCATATATATGGGTTTACATGAAACCAAAAAAAGTGAGAGATGATGCTATCAAAGATTCTTGAACTTAAGAATTTTCTATGGAACAAATATGTACATATAATTGAAATGTAGGCAAAATGATTTTAAAAACTTCACTACATTTCAAATAAGGATTGAAAGCATATATATGGGTTTACATGCAACCAAAAGAAGTGAGAGATGATGCTATCAAAGATTCTTGAACTTAAGAATTTTCCATGGAACAAATATGTACATATAATTGTAATTTACACAAAATGATTTACAACTATGTACAAGTTACTATAAGTTCTCATTTGAACATGTATAGGGTTACAAGTGAACTTGAAAACCATAGATATAATCTAAGTCAAAGATTCTGGTTCAACCTGCTCTTCAATAACATGTATAATTTTTTGATGATCATCACTATCTAGTCTCCATTTTCTTCAGCCACATGCATGTGGAACTACATGAAGATGTAGAGTGGGAGCAATTATTAAGTGACTATATTGATATACCTTTGTATCAGGTCTATAGTCAACAAAATGAATCCCATGCTGAAAAACTTTGACTTGTTTTAGATATGTCCCTTGCACTACAACATAACTTGCATGGTAAACATGAACCTAAGGTAAGACATATGAACGTGTGCAACATTTTTGTGCTCAAGGTTTGTACATTATATATTTAATGTTTATAATGTAATGTGCACATGTGAATACAATGTATATAAAATTTTAAATTCAAACTCACCTGTGGGAAATGACATTCCATCACTTGTTTTAGGTTCTGTTAGCTTATTCCTCTCTTCTGTGCAACACAATAAATAATAGCTAACACCTTCGATGTTTCCAGGCTCTACTATGACTGCAAAAACATCTCCAATACAAAATTTACAAAAAATTCTAAAAAATTAGAAATGTCTCTAAAGATCATTAACTAGATATATATAATATTTAAATTATTGAAAACTTACACATGTGTACCTTTTCTAACCAATCCTGAAATATGGTCATAATCAATTGAAATCAAAGGAATGTCTTCAAATCTTTATTCCTAGTTTTCATCATATGTTTCAGAAACAACTAGTGGCACCGTATCCCATTTACCAACATATCCAAATTCTTGATTGTTGCATGCATAATTAGTGTTTCCTTAAATACACTTAGTGAAAAAACAAGAGTAATCCCTTGTGTCTAATATCCATCCATGGTGACTATCTGAACTCTGAACAGAATGCAAAGATCTTGTTTTTTCTACCCTCTTGCATCCATGCATCGATGTTCTATCCACACCTAGATACATATGTACAACAAAAATCTTATGTGAAGAAATATGTATATATATATTAAATTTAAATAAATTCAAATTTTTGATTTAATGTAATTTATACATACCCGATATCTCCCAAAAAACTCTATGTAGAATGTGTCGGTTTGTTCTTGAAGATGTGCCGACCACATTTGATGCAAAGTGTTTCTTGCACAATTCAACAACATCATGTGAATTGTGTAGATGATCTTCTGGATAACTCATTTGATGCTTTATTAAAGCTCGTTTGATGCAAGCTCTTGCTCCATCATGCTCACCCTTTCCATGCCCACTCTAAAAAAAGCTCCAAACATTTGGTATTTTGGAGATTTTATGATATCTTCAAAGTGCATATAATGGCCATGAAGATTTGAATTGTGCCACACATCCATCTGACCATACAAAATTATTTTCAAATTTTACACCCTTGCTTCTCAAATTCTCAAAAAATATTGTAAAGCAATGCTAGACAAAAAGTGTGTCATGCTCTTTATCATCACTAATATAAAAGTGATATTCTTTCTTAATGGCTTATTATTCATCTGTACTCTCAACACCATCCAATTTTGATTGTGCATTTCGATAACACACATGAACCATAATAGTGATCTGCTTTGAAAAGTAATACTTTGATTGAATCTCCTTTTGATGTACAGAGGAGTAATTTTTTGCAAAGTCAACTATTGATAGAACTATTTCATGTGGGAAAGTATCTCTCAATGTTTGGAATTGTTGTGCTTGCCACTTAGCAAAAAAGGAATGCTGTATGTATGGTTTTATCAATTTTCAAAAATCTTCCATAAAATTTCCAATGGGAATCTCCTCTTCTACATAGTTTAACCTTGTGGATTCTTTCCCAAAATTTGTTTGCAAATTTACATACTTGTACTTGTGTGAGTAAAATATGTGAATAACTAATAAACCACACAATAAAGTTTCATTAAGACACATTTTTTCTTTTTCTTTTTTGTCCCATTTTCTTCTTCAACTTAAAGATGACTCAAAACAAGTCATCTACCAACTTAGTTAAATTCTCCTCCAAATTTTGCCTTGATTGATAAAAATGAAAAGTTGTTGAGCTCCAATATTTGCCTCCTTGATAAATGTGCAAAAACTTCTCTAAAATCAGCACTCCAAGTGATATAAATGAGAATTAATCTTGCAATTTGATTTCCAAAATAATGAAAAATAAGCTTCTATTTATATGCATATGGGATGGGAAAAAAATTATTCTAGTGTACATGGAATAACTAGATCCTAGTTTAAATGAATCAAGTAGTAAACAAACAAGTTATTTCATTGTGGAGTTTGTTATATTTAATTCATAGGTATGCACAACATATCTAGTAATTTTAGAATTTTGTTAAAGTGTCAAAAATGTATATTAGAGGTATAATTTGAATTGAATTTCAAGTTACTTGTCAAAATGTATAATAGAGGTATAATTTGAATTGAATTGAATTTCAAGTTACTTGTCAAAAATGTATAATAGAGGTATAATTTGAATTGAATTTTCTTAATTATATTTGAATTGAATTTCAAGTTACTTGTCAAAAATGTATAATAGAGGTATAATTTGAATTAAATTTTCTTAATTATATTTGAATTGAATTTTAAGTTACTTGTCAAAAATGTATAATCTATAGGTATAATTTGAATTGAATTCTCTTAATTATATTTGAATTGAATTTCAAGTTACTTGTCAAAAATATTATATCTTGTTCTCAACTCAATGGTTCATATTGCTTAAGTCATTTAAAAAAAAATATTTATTGTGATCAACATGAATGAACTTAATTATAAAATGGCATTGATTAAATCCCTAAAATTCTACTAGAGATCAAATGTATATTGAATATAAGGAAATGTAAGTTGTAAGAGATCATAGAATAAGAAAACATGTATTTATATTGAATATTTAAAGCAAATGCATACATATATTATGTGTAAACATGTTTAAACCATAAACAAACACATGTACATACATGTAAAGGGATTCAATGTATAAACATAACACATATTATAAGCAAAGAGGCAAATGTATGTATATATCATATAAGAAAATATATGTACATATCATATAAGCAAAATGTAAATTAAAGATCATCAAATGTTGAATACTAAAGATCAACAAATAAGCAAATGTATGTATATCATATAAGAAAATGCAAGTTAGAGATCATCAAATCTCAAATACTAAAGATCATCACATAATCAAATAAATGTGGTAAAGATCATAAATCTAGTGTGCATGGCCTAATATGAATGTCTACTCCTAGTCGAATGGCCATCTGAATGAGAACGGTCTTGCTCTGATGGATGTGCTGAGCCCTGCAAATAAAATTGTGTACAGGATGTGTTAAATACATATAATTTATATTAAATAAATTTTATGAAAGTTATTTTTAAATGAACTTGTATTTTTAAATATCAATTTAGATCTATGCATACATAAATATTGCATGTACATATACATGTGTGATTATATAAAAATATAAAAATCACATTTCCATTGGTAGCAGATCCATCCACAGAGTCACGTCGATCATGCACATGATCTGGACCAAGGCTAGGAGTGATATGAGGTATGTCCACCTATAACAATATATATACATATATATATCAACTTACATGAATATCTAGTTAAAAAAATAAAATAAAAATAATGAAAAAAGAATTGAAATATGCACATGCACACATACATGCACATCATCTGATATCGGATGACCTAAGTCCTCTGAAACAGTCACCTCCACCATATCCACCAAACGGTCAAGTGACGAATCAACATCTGCATCCATCCGATCTATCCCATGTCGTGCTAGAAATGATGAATGTAGAGGACTATGAAGGTGAGATGGCATCGGTGATGATGAACCATAACCAATCAACATATCAGTAAAACCCATAGTCTATGTAGCTGTCGAATGAACTGTAGGTGGATCCTGATGCATACTAGTGCTCGGCTGAGAGTGATGGGATCCTGGAACTGAATGACCTCTGCATCTCAAATGATATCTAACATGCTCTATATCGATCCCATTGTCTGATGCAATGTGGGCATATGCCTCCAACAGGTCCTCAACCAAACAATGCAGAGTCATGCATGCCATATCTCCTATAAGTGCATCAAGCTATGTAGGAGTAGGGATGCTGACCACTGTAAAAGGATCCATGATGGTCCATTGTGCTGAAAATAGCATGAATCAAGAATGTCTGGACATTAAATACTGACCTACATGATCATCAGATATTCTAGTGGTGGCAACCGCAATGTCACCTACATTGTCAATTGCTTCCTTTTGGGAAGCAATGGCAACCTCATCTGCTATGGGGGCTAGAGCTGGGGTGAGAGTAGAAGACCTCTCACCAACCAATACCCTAAACACTGGGGGTGGTCTATCTACTTGACCATAGGTGGGCCTATCAGCAATCCTTCCACGCCCCTGACCAGCATATGGTGGAATGTCCAGGTAGTTAACTTCGAGGCCCAAATGGACCTCAGCATACAACTGCTGAACAAAATACAATGGAATCTGGTCATTGTTTGGGTATAGACCATGTGCTATGAGAAATCGTGGGAAGATCAATGAGGCAATAACATGATCGACACATCTAGTGACCTGGTATACCCTAACCTTACGCACATTTTGATGAAATGGAAAGCAAGTGGCTTTTATCATTTCTTTGGTGACACTATCTTGTATTTTTTTAAAGGGAACGTCACCATGTACTTCTTCCTGCATGTGAGAAAGAATAACAACTACTCTATCTAGGGAAGATGCACTAGTCCTCTCAAGTTTATCTTTTAGTTTTTCTAGACTATGCAATACTAACATGCATGGTTCACTATATATCCCTGGGTTTTCACCCTATGCTAATGAATCTCTCATTTTTTTAATCTCATTAGTGGTATTTCCAAACAAATTCTCTACAGGTGGAACATCTTCATTTTTCATGTTATATATGTATTTACACCTAAAGAAGCAATGAGACCTTGGTAAATAATATATCTAGATATAGATAATATATTTATCTAAAACAGTTCTAATAATTCATCTACTCATCAATAATATTTTCATACCATTAACAATTTAAAATGAATTGGAAGACAACTATAATCTATAACATAACATCCTTAAATGGTTCAAATTTTAAATGAAACAATGAAAGAAAGAATAAGAAAACAAAGATTAGTGTAAAATTATTTGAAAATAATTGGGGATAAAAATACCTAATCTAATAGTTGTTAACATAAATAAACTTCAAAATAGGATTATGTAAGTGAAAAAAAAGTTCTATTGCCTTCATTGAACCTAAATTTATCTAGTTAAGATATGTCTAAAATCAAGAATTCACACTAGAATATCAATATTCCATAAGAATCTCATAAAGAGGATGAATTTAATGGAAGATAATATAAAATCCTCCATATGAGGATGAATTTTATCATTACATTATGAGTGAATAATCTCAATTATATAGCCAAGAACATCAAAAAATTATAGATTGGAAAGCAAAATAATCATACATTTATCATATTTTTATATGTATAAAGTTTAGATACCATCAAACTATTTAAACTTATAGATTGCATAAAGCTATAAATTGAATCATTAAAACTAATTTATTAAGAATCAAATCTAATAAAGTTTGACTTCATATTGCATACTTGTTATAAATATCTCACTAATCCAACCATAGATTTTATATATGTTAAAAAATATACAATTGTTATGCCCATAATTTTTCACTAGAAAAACCCAATATTTTTTTTTTTGAATCCTTTAATTACACTACTTAATGCTTTAAGCGTTTATGATGCAACAATAACCATCTCCAATAGAATTAACATCCTTTCTTTAATTAATTTGTTGGTTTAACTTGCTAATGCGATACTATTATTAATGCATCTCTCACTATTAACTATACTTTAAATATTAAATTTGCAAGTATCACAATTTAATGGTTACACTAATAATATTCTCATTATAATGGTTATGTCATCATAACCCACAATGAGTTGTTCCTACTTCTATTTCTTGTTGACAGTAAGGTCAATATGGTATTATGATTATTAGGATAGTTCCTCATGACCCAATGATGGCATTTAAAGTACTAAATATGTAACTTTTGATGGTAATAACAACATGAATAATTATATGGTTTGCATTTATTTATTTATTTTCCTCTCATATTTCAACATCTATAAAAGGTTTTGCCAAAAATGCTATCCAATTATCGATGAGCATTAATAAGGTTAAGTATGCTAACATTAGTATTAAGGTAACTATCGATATGAATATTGATAAGAGTATTAACAATACTCGATGATATTAAGGCTCCCTCTACAATTAATACAAACATTCTATCAATTTTATTACTCACAAATAATATTAAACTTTACTCATAATAGAAATGTTAATGTGATAGTGATATCATGTTTACATATACCCTCATTTATACTATTACAAATACCATCCATTAATACCCATATCAATACTATAATAAATTTTATTAATAATATTAATAATGTATATATATATATATATATATATATATATATATATATATTTATATTTACAATAGCGCATAAACACTATTATTTGTCAGCTCATTGTTGCTTGCAAAACTTTTATTACCATCTTAGCATCCCTAATAAGATTATCAATAAAATACTTTTCTTACTCGGGTGATTTTATTTGCGACTTATTTTAGTATGACGATCCCCCTTTATATTACCCTCAATAATAGTATCACTATTTGTTATTAATATATTTAATTTTAATTCTTTTATCTAACTCTTATATATTGTTATAGCATTTATTTAATTATTCATCTCTATTACAAAAATAATTATATGATTAAATATATTGCATACTTGTTATAAATATCTCACTAATCCAACCATACATTTTATATATGTTAAAAATATATAATTTAACAATTTATACAACTTCTAATTATGATAAAGACAAGAATATTAATCTATACCATTATTTTGAGTTTGGTTTAATAGAAATTGAAAAAAATTATAATCATAAAAAAAACAATGAATAAACTAAGGATCATTTTAACAATGGTGAATTAGTGCCTAAAGATTGGCCTAAAAAATTACAATATTCAACATTCTCATCACAAATTATATATGAAAACTAAGGATCATTTGGTTATATATATTTTCATAGATTTAAAATTTGAATATTTATTACTATAACATGTTCATTACAATTAGATTTTTAAATAATATTGTAATAATTTATTATGTCTTTGAAATTTGTTTTGTGGATTTTAATGTTGTTTTTTAAATTTAAGTTAAAGTAAGTAGAATCTAATGAGATACCTCAAAAAGATTCAAGTTTTATAATTTAAATCTCCCCCTTATATAAATATAGTTTTTTCTAGTCTTACAATTTCTTGTGTCATCTGTTCAATTATTTTAGCTATGGATTTAGTTGCAATCTTGTAGGAGGTATTAAGAAGAGTAATTAGTATCCACCCTCAGATAAAAAAAAATATTTTTCCTTTAGGAATTAATTTATCAACCCTTGATTAATAGAATTTAAATGATGGATCCCTTTGATAAAGCTACTTTTTATACCTCATAGAGTCCTCCTTGATGAATGGACATATTGTTTTAAGGAATTGTGTAGCTAAACCATCTATTTGAAGAATTTTTGAGTATTCAAATCCTTCAAGGAAATATCAACCTCCTCAAGGGTGAATAAATTATCTAAATGTGCCTATTTTTTGAGACCAATTATTTTGGGTATGCAAGTGCCAATCAATTCCTCAACTATATCTTGAAGAGGATCTCCTTCAACTAGATCAATTAAAAATTATTTGTAATGTTGGAGGAAAATGGATTTAATATCATTAGAGTTGTCATGGAACTACCTCTCTTGATCAACGATAGATATTATCCACTCTTGAGAATGTAAATATGTTCGAGATAACTAAAAAATAATTTGTATCCCTTATATCCTTTCATCCAATGTAAGCCTATCTCTTAATTGAGATCCTCTACCACAATTAAGTTCAAATATTCTAAGTTTCATTTCAACGGAAGCAACCACTCATTGTAGAAAAGTTATTAGTAAGTGCTAAAGCCAAAACAAGTTTATTTTTTTCTATTTGGATCCATATTTTTTTTCCATTCTAGATCTCTTTCTAGCCATATTCTTATTGTAAGATCATAGTACTTGGTAGTGTGCAATAGATTTAATCGCATCATTCCACAATTGTATCCACTTACCATTTTGTTGAGGTCTAGCAACATCAACCAAAGGGATATTAGGGAAGCAAGGTGATCAATTTGATTGAGGTGGGAAGTGTTGATCTTGAAGGATAGATTATTAGGTATGAGGAATAAGAAGTTTGAAAAGTTTGAAGAATTGGGAGGTGATATGTGAGATAGGTTTAATAGAATCTACTTAAATAAGGGTGTTTTGTGGAGAGGGGACAATGGAAAGAGAAATAACTAAGTAAAATCTATCAATACAACTAAGTTTCTCTTAGTTCACCATCTCTTTAGTTGGTCCAGGTGAACTAGTGATGAGTATAAGAATATTTTTTTGTCTAAAATGGGATCTAAACCCCTCATGGTATTTCTAGTTAGGATGTAGGAATTCAATTATTTTTAGGAGAGTTTATGAGAACTAAACCAACTTGTATCTTGGTTTTTTCCACCATATCATATTCACCTCCTTGTAGCCATTTAGTCATAGGGAGGGCATACAAATCCATTCCCACAATTTAACTTGAGATGAAGAGTCATTAGGCACACAAAAAAGAAAAAAATGAATATGTATTCCTTGGATTAGTAGTAAGCACTAAGCACAATTTTTGTTGGGATCCACTCCTCAATAGATGATAAACTTAGCCAAGTATTGGGAAAGGTGGGTCAACCTTGCATCCTAATATTTTGATTTATTATTTTGTCCTCATATTAAGAAATGAGGCATCTCACTTTGTGTTGGTAGTTATTTTTCATTTGTTGAATGCTTTGGGAGGTTTCTAAGATGTTCTAAGAGCATATAATATCATTATAGCTTTATAAGATGAAACCATCTTATGACATATTCTTATGACATTTAAGAGCATGACTATAGAATATTTACAGTAAAGTATTGACCAACATTATGAAAAGTCATAAGAAATCTTTTAATGGGTTTGAATATATCAAAGTGGAATACAAAAATTGTGGTTGAATTATTTTCACTCATGGTTTCAATAACCCACTTTTAATGTATAGTTTCAAAACATCCCATTTATTAGTGCTTGAGTATATAATATCACATGATTCATATGATTGGCTTGTAGGTATTGTTAGTGCTTGGGTATATAATATCCCATTTATTAGTGTAGGAATATTTTTACATCACTAATTTCTTTCATTTGGTATTAAGCCTTGGTCATCTTACATTCTAGGTGTTATGGGTATAGTTTTTTTGTACTGATCTTGGAGTGAGTGGGACCTTGCATAAAATAAAATCTTGTTGTAGGAAAAATAGCAACTGCATCAAGGAAAAAGATGTGGACATTTACAAGAACTTTTTTTTTTTAAGCAAAAGTGGGAGACCACTTATAATTTTATTTATATATAATATTTTGTACTTATAGCTGGTTCAGGCGGACATACTAGCAGGAAAGAACCAATAAGAAAACCCCCAGTTGTAGTTCAAGTAACAAATTTTACAAAATATCAAAAAAACTAGTGAGATCCCAGTACAAATGACCAATTGTCTGATTACAACGTTACATAAGCACATTGGTTGAATACATCAGTACATATGGACATTCTCTTATGCACCCAAAATACCCAAAAGAAGACATCATACTAGATATACCCGTGACCCAAATACATAACACTGGAGATTACAAAACCTTACTAAACATAAGACTAATAAACTGGGAAGCCACTTTCAAAAAGATGAAGATTTGCCACCAACATGCTAAAGCCATTAATCAAGCTTTCTTCTGTTTCCACTCATTTACCTTTGTGTTGGCGATCATTCTCAAAAGAAGGTTTTGATTTGTTAATATCAGGCACATAATGATAACAAAATTTCTTTTTGGATGAAGATGGAAGTTGCAAATCATGAATGTAAACATGACTTCTCAAGAAAGAAATGGCATGATATTTTCTTTTTAAATCATCAATCTGCTCCATGGAAATGGCAGATCTGTATCTGTTTAGAACTTGGTAGAGATGTGAAGAAGTTTCATGCATTGTGGATAATAACATGCCTTAGAATATTTCAGCATACCTCTTCTTATGAAACAAAACCTTCTTTCAATAATTAACATTATAAATTAATACTTGGCTCACGTTGTATAATCACACTAGAAACCAACAATGGAAGATTGAGAGTCTCAACTAAGAATTCCACCTTATAGATAACATTCATACTAGAAGCCAACAACTAAAGACCAAATTTCATAAATAAAGAACTTTCATGTGTTCTATATCATGCCTTTGAGGGGTCCACAAGTACCATGAGCTTTTTGAAATCCTTCTCCATCTAAATGCATCCATTCCAAGACCATTGGGAGGTGGGTATACAATATGAGCCAAGTATTAATTTCTAATGTTAATTATTGAAAGAAGGTATATAAATTATTCGAGCATCTTAATTCTCATACAGAGTTACATCTTAGTCAATTTTTCAATGTATGAGTTCCATATATTTGTAAATTTTTCTTAATATAAAAACATATTTTATTTCATTAATTAAACTATCTATTCCATGTTACAAAGTATACTCTTATTTTAAATTATAAGTATATAATTCAAAATTAATTAGTAATTTTCAAGATAGAGTACACACAATTTCTTTAGTTAAAATAAAATAATATTCTTATTTCCATGTGAGAGTTATGTAGAATGGTAGCTTGATGTCTTGAAAATATTTATTTCATGTACATACTAAATTTTTATCATTACATTAAATGAGTGAATCATCTCAATTATATAGCCAAGCACATCAAAAATTTATAGATTGGAAAGAAAAATAATCACACATTTATCATATTTTTATATGTATAAAGTTTCTACTATCAAACTATTTATACTTCTAGATTAAATTATTTTTGAATTTGGTTATTTGGGTTCAACATGTCATGCTATAGGATTTTCTTGTGTTTTCACCATGTTCTAATGTGTAGATAGCTATGTATTTTATAGGTTTAGGAATTTTAGAGGAAGGCAAGGTTGAACAAAATGCATAAGGATGAGATGGAGCCTTGTTTACCTTAGGAACTTGTTGAGGCTCCCTTTGAGCATAATCGAGGGGTGGTTGGTCCTCTTGTAGACATGATTAATTTAGGTGGTCTTGTCAAGAGAAATTTAGAGGAGATTGGTAGAGACAAGAATCATGTTATAGATGTATTAGTTGGAGTTCATTGCCTCTACCATTCTCTTGAATTGCAACATTCACCGCTTGGTATTTCTTCTAATAATTTAAAAATATGAAGAAGGTTCAAGTTTAGAAGATTATAGGAACCCTTTATTCCCTTTGGTCTCAAGTTTGGAAACTAAAGATGGAAACTCCATTACAAACCTCAACTAGGTTAATTCATGGAAAAGGATAAGGTTGACAATAAGATATAGTTCCTTGAAGAATTTTGGATTCAAGTTGTGAAATGATAGATCTACTAATGTTTTTGGGAAAATGACCCTCTTTATTAGATACATTGCCACTATTGGTGGAGTATTTCTAATTGGATGTTATTTTTCTAACTTACAACTATATTTTTCTTGTTTTTGTTCCATGCCAATATGATTGATCATTTTTTGTTTCTTTATTGGTCTTTGTAAAAGGGTGGGGCCCTTTCAAAATTTCTATTTCTAATTCATAAATTCAACCAAAAGTATTTACCCTAAAATTAAAATATAAATTTAAACTTTAAAATAGCATTTACTCCAATTAATGGTATTGTCATTTGTTGCAAAATTGACAATTTTTAATGTTTAACAACATTACTATTTGGTTCTCCAAGGTCATGCCCTAAAACCAACAATAAAAGAAATATTTATTAGCGCTTTCTCTTAATGCGAATGGTTTTGTTTGTTATACATTGGGCACTGTATATTGGATAATAACACTTGCAACACTTATATTACTAATATATAACAACATTATTATCATTTCATAACATTAATGGTAAATACTATTATTGCAATATTAAAATTTACTCTAAATAATAATATTACTATTTATAATACATACTAACATTTCCCTTGCATGTTCATATGAAATAAATTTCAATTTATTATGTTTTATTATAATTATTATCCATAATATAATATTTTCATCAATGTTAATATTTGTATTTATGATACATAATGTGATTATAACCCAATTATTAGTGTTAAGTATGTTATTGGAGATGACATTCCTTAATATAAATATTACCTATTAGTATTATTTTCTTTTATCTTGTAACTACAATCATTTTTCATTTACAACCTTACTATTAAATATTAATAGAGTTTATTCATCTACTCAAAGGAATAAGTTTTACCTGATTTATATTAAAAGAAAAAAATCCTAATATGTAGTTCATCCTCTAATATTCAATGCTGATTTGAAAGAGTGTCTATATATATATATATATATATATATCCTATTATTCTTTATGTTTAATTTCAAAATTTTAATGCTCTCAAGAATAGGTTACAAGTGCATTCTTTACATTTTTTCTCTTTCTTTTGTACTATTTTGTATGGGTGTTTTATATGCATTGCCTCAAACATATAATTTTAATTTCAATTTAGCTTTCAAATGCAAGATTTAAACTTAAGCTTGTACTTAAATAATATCATGTTATCCTTGCAAATGGGTTTGTTGAAAATACTTTAGAAACTTTCAAGAAAATGCAATTGATAGTTGTAAAGCCAAATTCCACAACCTTCCCCCTGCTTGTGCCAAAATGGGAGCTTTGGAAAGCGTATGGACATCAATCAAATCATCAAGGGGGAATTTTACTAGATGTTGTAGTTGCAATTGCAAGTGCCCTGGTATACATGTATGCAAAATGTGGAAGGCACATGAACTGTTTGATATAATGTCTCAAAAAAATATGTTAACAAAGTAAGGCTTTAGAAACATTCAAGCAAATGCAATTATCAGTGCCTTGGTAGAAATGTATGCAAAATGTGGAAGCATAGACAAGACATGTTAATTGTTTGAATTTTTTTAAAAATGCATATGCAAAATCCTTCAAACAAATGGACTGCAAAGTCAAATTTGACACTCCCTGCCCATGCCAAAATTGGAGCTTTAAAACATGGTATGAACATTCATCAAAGCATAATAGAAATTAAGTTTGTTGTTCTTGAAAGGCTTTAGAAACTTTCAAGAAAATACAATTTCAATTTCAACAAACTTAATTTAAAATCTATTGTAAATTTTAACCATTTCATTCCATTTAGGGTTTAAAAGTTTTTCAAAATAAATTCAATTTGAAACGCAATTTCAATCACCAACCTGCTACTCACTATGGCTCAGTCAAGAGGTTGATGAACTTAGAAATGTGGTGCACATTTTTCCCCTGGGTTCACCACCTTTGCTGTTCATGTTCGCCGTCCTCCTTTTGTTCATGTTCGCCACTTTACAAACAGTCATGTGACAGTGACTTTTTTTTTAATTTTCCCTAATTCAAGGGGTTTGGTCAAACCCAGGTTCAACCGAACCTCAGTTCAACCATACCCTATAAAATATGTTTATTTTATTGGGCCGTTGAGTGGTTCGGTCAAACAATTGGTTCGACTGAACTTATAGGTTCGGTCGAACAATTGGTTCGACCAAACTTATAGGTTCGGTCGAACAATTGGTTCGACCAAAATTATAGGTTCGGTCGAACATATAATAGTGTTCAATCGAACCTATAAGTTCAGTCGAACCCATTGATATGGTGAAAACAAAAATAAATGAGAATTCCTTCCTCAAAATAATTGTAAACCACTATTATGATTTAACCCAAAATCCTAAATCATTCATCGCATCTTGCATCACAAGGTGTTAGACATAATGCATACATCACATTTTTCATTCATTGCATCCCATTACATTTTCATGCCACAATCAAATCATAATAATATGCATGGAAAGTTTTCCCACTAAAATTAAAAGCAAATTGATTGTACAGTGTATCACACAGGCATCCATCAAATTTGATGAGTCAATTGAAAGGATTTCTAAACATATCCATTGTAGGCATAAGTTTTTCATCTACACACATTCATCACCACTTGCATCACAAATAATTAGTATCATATCCACAACATGTAAAATTTTAAATCATTCATCACATCCTACATCACAAGGTGTTAGGCATAATGCATACATCACATTTCTAATTCCTTGCATCCCATTACATTTTCATGCCACAATCAAATCATAATAATATAACTGGAAAGTTTTCCCACTAAAATTAAAATAAATTGATTGTATAGTGTATCACATAGGTATCCATCACATTTGCTAAATGAATCAAAAGGATTTCTAAACATATCCATTGCAGGCATAAGATTTTTGTCGACACACATTCATCGCTACCTGCATCACAAATCATTAGTATCAAATCCACAACATGTAAAATCTTAAATCATTCATCACATCCTTCATCACTAGGTGTTAGAAATAATGCATACATCATATTTTTCATTTATTGCATCCCATTACATTTTCATGCCACAATAAAATCATAATAATATGCCTGGAAAGCTTTCACACTAAAATTAAAAGCAAGTTGATTGTATAGTGTATCACACAGGTATCCATCACATTTACTGAATCAATCAAAAGGATTTCTAAACATATCCATTACAGGCATAAGTTTTACTTCTACACACATTCATCGCCACTTGCATCACGAATCATTAGTATCATATCCACATGTAAAATCCTAAATCATTCAACACATCCTACATCAAAAAGTGTTAGACATAATGCATACACCACATTTTTCATTCATTGCATCCCATTACATTTTCATGCCACAATCAAATCATAATAATATGCCTGGAAAGTTTTCCCACTAAAATTAAAAGAAAATTGATTGTATAGTGTATCACACAGGTATCCATCACATTTGCTGAATCAATCAAAAGGATTTCTAAACATATCCATTGCAGGCATAAGTTTTACATCTACACACATTCATTGCAACCTGCATGACAAATCATTAGTATTATATCCACAACATGTAAAATCCTAAATCATTCATTACATCCTACATCACAAGGTGTTAGACATAATGCATACATCACATTTTTCATTCATTGCATCCCATTATATTTTCCATCCAACAATCAAATCATAATAATATGCCTAGAATGTTTTCCCACTAAAATTAAAAGAAAATTCATTGTGCAGTGTATCACACAAGTATCCATCATATTTTCTGAATCAATCAAAAGGATTTCTAAGCATATCCATTGTAGGAATAAGTTTTCCATCTAGACACATTGATCTCCACCTGCATCACAAATCATTAGTATCATATCAACAACATGTAAAATCCTAAATCATT
>VDFB02281492.1:259924252-260001168 GCA_007258455.2 Sequoia sempervirens
TTAATTGAGATCCTCTACCACAATTAAGTTCAAATATTCTAAGTTTCATTTCAACGGAAGCAACCACTCATTGTAGAAAAGTTATTAGTAAGTGCTAAAGCCAAAACAAGTTTATTTTTTTCTATTTGGATCCATATTTTTTTTCCATTCTAGATCTCTTTCTAGCCATATTCTTATTGTAAGATCATAGTACTTGGTAGTGTGCAATAGATTTAATCGCATCATTCCACAATTGTATCCACTTACCATTTTGTTGAGGTCTAGCAACATCAACCAAAGGGATATTAGGGAAGCAAGGTGATCAATTTGATTGAGGTGGGAAGTGTTGATCTTGAAGGATAGATTATTAGGTATGAGGAATAAGAAGTTTGAAAAGTTTGAAGAATTGGGAGGTGATATGTGAGATAGGTTTAATAGAATCTACTTAAATAAGGGTGTTTTGTGGAGAGGGGACAATGGAAAGAGAAATAACTAAGTAAAATCTATCAATACAACTAAGTTTCTCTTAGTTCACCATCTCTTTAGTTGGTCCAGGTGAACTAGTGATGAGTATAAGAATATTTTTTTGTCTAAAATGGGATCTAAACCCCTCATGGTATTTCTAGTTAGGATGTAGGAATTCAATTATTTTTAGGAGAGTTTATGAGAACTAAACCAACTTGTATCTTGGTTTTTTCCACCATATCATATTCACCTCCTTGTAGCCATTTAGTCATAGGGAGGGCATACAAATCCATTCCCACAATTTAACTTGAGATGAAGAGTCATTAGGCACACAAAAAAGAAAAAAATGAATATGTATTCCTTGGATTAGTAGTAAGCACTAAGCACAATTTTTGTTGGGATCCACTCCTCAATAGATGATAAACTTAGCCAAGTATTGGGAAAGGTGGGTCAACCTTGCATCCTAATATTTTGATTTATTATTTTGTCCTCATATTAAGAAATGAGGCATCTCACTTTGTGTTGGTAGTTATTTTTCATTTGTTGAATGCTTTGGGAGGTTTCTAAGATGTTCTAAGAGCATATAATATCATTATAGCTTTATAAGATGAAACCATCTTATGACATATTCTTATGACATTTAAGAGCATGACTATAGAATATTTACAGTAAAGTATTGACCAACATTATGAAAAGTCATAAGAAATCTTTTAATGGGTTTGAATATATCAAAGTGGAATACAAAAATTGTGGTTGAATTATTTTCACTCATGGTTTCAATAACCCACTTTTAATGTATAGTTTCAAAACATCCCATTTATTAGTGCTTGAGTATATAATATCACATGATTCATATGATTGGCTTGTAGGTATTGTTAGTGCTTGGGTATATAATATCCCATTTATTAGTGTAGGAATATTTTTACATCACTAATTTCTTTCATTTGGTATTAAGCCTTGGTCATCTTACATTCTAGGTGTTATGGGTATAGTTTTTTTGTACTGATCTTGGAGTGAGTGGGACCTTGCATAAAATAAAATCTTGTTGTAGGAAAAATAGCAACTGCATCAAGGAAAAAGATGTGGACATTTACAAGAACTTTTTTTTTTTAAGCAAAAGTGGGAGACCACTTATAATTTTATTTATATATAATATTTTGTACTTATAGCTGGTTCAGGCGGACATACTAGCAGGAAAGAACCAATAAGAAAACCCCCAGTTGTAGTTCAAGTAACAAATTTTACAAAATATCAAAAAAACTAGTGAGATCCCAGTACAAATGACCAATTGTCTGATTACAACGTTACATAAGCACATTGGTTGAATACATCAGTACATATGGACATTCTCTTATGCACCCAAAATACCCAAAAGAAGACATCATACTAGATATACCCGTGACCCAAATACATAACACTGGAGATTACAAAACCTTACTAAACATAAGACTAATAAACTGGGAAGCCACTTTCAAAAAGATGAAGATTTGCCACCAACATGCTAAAGCCATTAATCAAGCTTTCTTCTGTTTCCACTCATTTACCTTTGTGTTGGCGATCATTCTCAAAAGAAGGTTTTGATTTGTTAATATCAGGCACATAATGATAACAAAATTTCTTTTTGGATGAAGATGGAAGTTGCAAATCATGAATGTAAACATGACTTCTCAAGAAAGAAATGGCATGATATTTTCTTTTTAAATCATCAATCTGCTCCATGGAAATGGCAGATCTGTATCTGTTTAGAACTTGGTAGAGATGTGAAGAAGTTTCATGCATTGTGGATAATAACATGCCTTAGAATATTTCAGCATACCTCTTCTTATGAAACAAAACCTTCTTTCAATAATTAACATTATAAATTAATACTTGGCTCACGTTGTATAATCACACTAGAAACCAACAATGGAAGATTGAGAGTCTCAACTAAGAATTCCACCTTATAGATAACATTCATACTAGAAGCCAACAACTAAAGACCAAATTTCATAAATAAAGAACTTTCATGTGTTCTATATCATGCCTTTGAGGGGTCCACAAGTACCATGAGCTTTTTGAAATCCTTCTCCATCTAAATGCATCCATTCCAAGACCATTGGGAGGTGGGTATACAATATGAGCCAAGTATTAATTTCTAATGTTAATTATTGAAAGAAGGTATATAAATTATTCGAGCATCTTAATTCTCATACAGAGTTACATCTTAGTCAATTTTTCAATGTATGAGTTCCATATATTTGTAAATTTTTCTTAATATAAAAACATATTTTATTTCATTAATTAAACTATCTATTCCATGTTACAAAGTATACTCTTATTTTAAATTATAAGTATATAATTCAAAATTAATTAGTAATTTTCAAGATAGAGTACACACAATTTCTTTAGTTAAAATAAAATAATATTCTTATTTCCATGTGAGAGTTATGTAGAATGGTAGCTTGATGTCTTGAAAATATTTATTTCATGTACATACTAAATTTTTATCATTACATTAAATGAGTGAATCATCTCAATTATATAGCCAAGCACATCAAAAATTTATAGATTGGAAAGAAAAATAATCACACATTTATCATATTTTTATATGTATAAAGTTTCTACTATCAAACTATTTATACTTCTAGATTAAATTATTTTTGAATTTGGTTATTTGGGTTCAACATGTCATGCTATAGGATTTTCTTGTGTTTTCACCATGTTCTAATGTGTAGATAGCTATGTATTTTATAGGTTTAGGAATTTTAGAGGAAGGCAAGGTTGAACAAAATGCATAAGGATGAGATGGAGCCTTGTTTACCTTAGGAACTTGTTGAGGCTCCCTTTGAGCATAATCGAGGGGTGGTTGGTCCTCTTGTAGACATGATTAATTTAGGTGGTCTTGTCAAGAGAAATTTAGAGGAGATTGGTAGAGACAAGAATCATGTTATAGATGTATTAGTTGGAGTTCATTGCCTCTACCATTCTCTTGAATTGCAACATTCACCGCTTGGTATTTCTTCTAATAATTTAAAAATATGAAGAAGGTTCAAGTTTAGAAGATTATAGGAACCCTTTATTCCCTTTGGTCTCAAGTTTGGAAACTAAAGATGGAAACTCCATTACAAACCTCAACTAGGTTAATTCATGGAAAAGGATAAGGTTGACAATAAGATATAGTTCCTTGAAGAATTTTGGATTCAAGTTGTGAAATGATAGATCTACTAATGTTTTTGGGAAAATGACCCTCTTTATTAGATACATTGCCACTATTGGTGGAGTATTTCTAATTGGATGTTATTTTTCTAACTTACAACTATATTTTTCTTGTTGTTGTTCCATGCCAATATGATTGATCATTTTTTGTTTCTTTATTGGTCTTTGTAAAAGGGTGGGGCCCTTTCAAAATTTCTATTTCTAATTCATAAATTCAACCAAAAGTATTTACCCTAAAATTAAAATATAAATTTAAACTTTAAAATAGCATTTACTCCAATTAATGGTATTGTCATTTGTTCCAAAATTGACAATTTTTAATGTTTAACAACATTACTATTTGGTTCTCCAAGGTCATGCCCTAAAACCAACAATAAAAGAAATATTTATTAGCGCTTTCTCTTAATGCGAATGGTTTTGTTTGCACATTAACACTTGGCAATGCTTATATTACTAATATATAACAACATTATTATCATTTCATAACATTAATGGTAAATACTATTATTGCAATATTAAAATTTACTCTAAATAATAATATTACTATTTATAATACATACTAACATTTCCCTTGCATGTTCATATGAAATAAGTTTCAATTTATTATGTTTTATTATAATTATTATCCATAATATAATATTTTCATCAATGTTAATATTTGTATTTATGATACATAATGTGATTATAACCCAATTATTAGTGTTAAGTATGTTATTGGAGATGACATTCCTTAATATAAATATTACCTATTAGTATTATTTTCTTTTATCTTGTAACTACAATCATTTTTCATTTACAACCTTACTATTAAATATTAATAGAGTTTATTCATCTACTCAAAGGAATAAGTTTTACCTGATTTATATTAAAAGAAAAAAATCCTAATATGTAGTTCATCCTCTAATATTCAATGCTGATTTGAAAGAGTGTCTATATATATATATATATATATATATCCTATTATTCTTTATGTTTAATTTCAAAATTTTAATGCTCTCAAGAATAGGTTACAAGTGCATTCTTTACATTTTTTCTCTTTCTTTTGTACTATTTTGTATGGGTGTTTTATATGCATTGCCTCAAACATATAATTTTAATTTCAATTTAGCTTTCAAATGCAAGATTTAAACTTAAGCTTGTACTTAAATAATATCATGTTATCCTTGCAAATGGGTTTGTTGAAAATACTTTAGAAACTTTCAAGAAAATGCAATTGATAGTTGTAAAGCCAAATTCCACAACCTTCCCCCTGCTTGTGCCAAAATGGGAGCTTTGGAAAGCGTATGGACATCAATCAAATCATCAAGGGGGAATTTTACTAGATGTTGTAGTTGCAATTGCAAGTGCCCTGGTATACATGTATGCAAAATGTGGAAGGCACATGAACTGTTTGATATAATGTCTCAAAAAAATATGTTAACAAAGTAAGGCTTTAGAAACATTCAAGCAAATGCAATTATCAGTGCCTTGGTAGAAATGTATGCAAAATGTGGAAGCATAGACAAGACATGTTAATTGTTTGAATTTTTTTAAAAATGCATATGCAAAATCCTTCAAACAAATGGACTGCAAAGTCAAATTTGACACTCCCTGCCCATGCCAAAATTGGAGCTTTAAAACATGGTATGAACATTCATCAAAGCATAATAGAAATTAAGTTTGTTGTTCTTGAAAGGCTTTAGAAACTTTCAAGAAAATACAATTTCAATTTCAACAAACTTAATTTAAAATCTATTGTAAATTTTAACCATTTCATTCCATTTAGGGTTTAAAAGTTTTTCAAAATAAATTCAATTTGAAACGCAATTTCAATCACCAACCTGCTACTCACTATGGCTCAGTCAAGAGGTTGATGAACTTAGAAATGTGGTGCACATTTTTCCCCTGGGTTCACCACCTTTGCTGTTCATGTTCGCCGTCCTCCTTTTGTTCATGTTCGCCACTTTACAAACAGTCATGTGACAGTGACTTTTTTTTTAATTTTCCCTAATTCAAGGGGTTTGGTCAAACCCAGGTTCAACCGAACCTCAGTTCAACCATACCCTATAAAATATGTTTATTTTATTGGGCCGTTGAGTGGTTCGGTCAAACAATTGGTTCGACTGAACTTATAGGTTCGGTCGAACAATTGGTTCGACCAAACTTATAGGTTCGGTCGAACAATTGGTTCGACCAAAATTATAGGTTCGGTCGAACATATAATAGTGTTCAATCGAACCTATAAGTTCAGTCGAACCCATTGATATGGTGAAAACAAAAATAAATGAGAATTCCTTCCTCAAAATAATTGTAAACCACTATTATGATTTAACCCAAAATCCTAAATCATTCATCGCATCTTGCATCACAAGGTGTTAGACATAATGCATACATCACATTTTTCATTCATTGCATCCCATTACATTTTCATGCCACAATCAAATCATAATAATATGCATGGAAAGTTTTCCCACTAAAATTAAAAGCAAATTGATTGTACAGTGTATCACACAGGCATCCATCAAATTTGATGAGTCAATTGAAAGGATTTCTAAACATATCCATTGTAGGCATAAGTTTTTCATCTACACACATTCATCACCACTTGCATCACAAATAATTAGTATCATATCCACAACATGTAAAATTTTAAATCATTCATCACATCCTACATCACAAGGTGTTAGGCATAATGCATACATCACATTTCTAATTCCTTGCATCCCATTACATTTTCATGCCACAATCAAATCATAATAATATAACTGGAAAGTTTTCCCACTAAAATTAAAATAAATTGATTGTATAGTGTATCACATAGGTATCCATCACATTTGCTAAATGAATCAAAAGGATTTCTAAACATATCCATTGCAGGCATAAGATTTTTGTCGACACACATTCATCGCTACCTGCATCACAAATCATTAGTATCAAATCCACAACATGTAAAATCTTAAATCATTCATCACATCCTTCATCACTAGGTGTTAGAAATAATGCATACATCATATTTTTCATTTATTGCATCCCATTACATTTTCATGCCACAATAAAATCATAATAATATGCCTGGAAAGCTTTCACACTAAAATTAAAAGCAAGTTGATTGTATAGTGTATCACACAGGTATCCATCACATTTACTGAATCAATCAAAAGGATTTCTAAACATATCCATTACAGGCATAAGTTTTACTTCTACACACATTCATCGCCACTTGCATCACGAATCATTAGTATCATATCCACATGTAAAATCCTAAATCATTCAACACATCCTACATCAAAAAGTGTTAGACATAATGCATACACCACATTTTTCATTCATTGCATCCCATTACATTTTCATGCCACAATCAAATCATAATAATATGCCTGGAAAGTTTTCCCACTAAAATTAAAAGAAAATTGATTGTATAGTGTATCACACAGGTATCCATCACATTTGCTGAATCAATCAAAAGGATTTCTAAACATATCCATTGCAGGCATAAGTTTTACATCTACACACATTCATTGCAACCTGCATGACAAATCATTAGTATTATATCCACAACATGTAAAATCCTAAATCATTCATTACATCCTACATCACAAGGTGTTAGACATAATGCATACATCACATTTTTCATTCATTGCATCCCATTATATTTTCCATCCAACAATCAAATCATAATAATATGCCTAGAATGTTTTCCCACTAAAATTAAAAGAAAATTCATTGTGCAGTGTATCACACAAGTATCCATCATATTTTCTGAATCAATCAAAAGGATTTCTAAGCATATCCATTGTAGGAATAAGTTTTCCATCTAGACACATTGATCTCCACCTGCATCACAAATCATTAGTATCATATCAACAACATGTAAAATCCTAAATCATTCATCACATCTTGCATCACAAGGTGTTAGACATAATGCATACATTACATTTTTCATTCATTGCATCCCATTACATTTTCATGCCACCATCAAATTATAATAATATGCCTCGAACGTTTTTTCACCAAAATTAAAATCAAGTCGATTGTATAGTGTATCACATAGGTATCCATCAAATTTGATGAGTCAATCAAAATGAATTCTAAACATATCCATTGTAGGCATAAGTTTTTTGACTACACACATTCATTGCCACTCGCATGGTAAATCATTAGTATCATATCCACATGTAAAATCATAAATCATTGATCACATCCTACATCACAAAGTGTTAGACATAATGCATACATCTCATTTTTAATTCATTGCATCCCATTACATTTTCTTGCCACAATCAAATCATGATAAAATAACTGGAAATTTTTTGAACTAAAATTAAAAGGAAATTGATTGTACAGTGTATCAAAAAGGTATCCATCACATTTGATGCATCAATCAAAGAGATTTCTAAACATATCCATTGCAGGCATAGGTTTTCCGTCTACACACATTCATCACCACGTACATCACAAATCATTAGTATCATATCCACATGTAAAATCTTAAATCATTCATCACATCCTGCATCACAAGGTGTTAGACATAATGCATACATCACCTTTTTCATTCATTGCATCCCATTACTTTTTCTTGCCACAATCAAATCATAATAATATGCATGGAAAGTTTTCCCACTAAAATTAAAAACAAATTGATTGTATAGTTTATCACATAGGGATCCATAACATTTGTTGAATAAATGGAAATGATTTCTAAAAATATCCATTGCAGGCATAAGTTTTCCATCTACACACATTTATCACCACCTGCATCAAAAATCATTAGTATCATATGCACAACATGTAAAATCCTAAATCATTCATCACATCCCGCATCACAAGGTGTTAGACATAATGCATACATCACATTTTTCATTCATTGCATCCCATTAAATTTTCATGCCACAATACAATCATAATAATATGCATGGAATTTTTCCCACAAAAATTAAAAGTAAATTGATTGTATAGGTATCCATCATATTTGTTGAATCAATGAAAATGATTTCTAAAAATATCCATTGTAGGCATAAGTTTTCCATCTACACACATCTATCGCCACCTGCATCAAAAATCATTAGTATCATATCCACATGTAAAATCCTAAATCATACATCACATCCTACATCACAAGGTGCTAAACATAATGCATACATCACATTTTTCATTCATTGCATCACATTACATTTTCGTGCCACAATCAAATCATAATAATATGTCTAGAAAGTTTTCCCACTAAAATTTAAAGCAAATTGATTGTATAGTGTATCACACAGGTATCCATCATATTTGCTGAATCAATCAAAAGGATTTCTAAACATATCCATTGCAGGCATAAGTTTTTTGTTTACACATGTTCATCACCATCTGCATCACAAATCATTAGTATCATATCCACAATATGTAAAATCCTAAATCATTCATCACATCTTGCATCATAATGTGTTAGATATAATGCATACATCACATTTTTCATTCATTGCATCCCATTACATTTTCATGCCACAATCAAATCATAATAATATGCCTGGAAAGTTTTATCACTAAAATTAAAAGAAAATAGATTTTACAATGTATCACACAAGTATCCATCACATTTTCTCAATCAATCAAAAGGATTTCTAAACATATCCATTACAGGAATAAGTTTTCCGTCTACGCATATTCATTGTGACATGCATCACAAATCATTAGTATCATATCCACAACATGTAAAATCCTAAATCATTCATCACATCCTCCATCACAAGGTTTTAGGCATAATGCATACATCACCTTTTTCATTCATTTCATCCCATTATATTTTCTAGACACAATAAAATCATAATAGTATGCTTCAAAAGTTTTCCCTCTAAAATTAAAAGAAAATTGATTGTATAGTGTATCACACATGTATCCATCACGTTTGTTGAATCAATCAAAAGGATTTTTAAACATATCCAATCCAGGCATAAGTTTTCCATCTACACACATTCATCGCCACTTGCATCACAAATCATTAGTATCATATCCACAACATGTAAAATCCTAATTCATTCATCACATCCTGCATCACAGGGTGTTAGACATAATGTATTCATCACATTTTTTGTTTATTGTGTCCCATTACATTTTCATGCCACAATCAAATCATATTAATATGCCTGGAAAGTTTTCCCTTTAAAATTAATAGCAAATCTATTGTACAGTGTATCACACAGGTATCCATCACATTTTATAAATCAATCAAAAGGATTTATAAACATATCCATTGCAGGCATAAGTTTTTTGTCTACACACATTCATCGCCACCTACATCACAAATCATTAGTATCATATCCACATGTAAAATCCTAAATTATTCATCACAACCTGCATCAAAAGGTGTTGGACATAATGCATACCTCACATTTTTAATTCTCTGCATCCCAATACATTTTCATGCCATAATTAAATCATAATAATATAAATCGAAAGTTTTTCCACTAAAACTAAAAGAAAATTGATTGTTTAGTGTATCACATAGGTATCCATCACATTTTTTAAATCAATCAAAAGGATTTCTTAACATATCCATTGCAGGCATAAGTTTTCCGTCTACACACATTCATCAACACCTACATCACAAATCATTAGTATCATATCGAAAACATGTAAAATTTTAAATCATTCATCACAATCTGCATTACAAGGTGTTAGACACAATGCATACATCACATTTTTAATTCATTTCATCACATTAAATTTTAATGCCACAATCAAATCATAATAATATGTCTAGAAAGTTTTCCCACTAAAACTAAAAGAAAATTGATTGTATAGTGTATCACACAGGTATCCATCATATTGCTAAATCAATCAAAAGGATTTCTAAACATATCCATTGCAGGCATAAGTTTTCCATCTACATAGATTTATAAACACCCACGTCACAAATCATTAGTATCATATCCAAAACATGTAAAATCCTAAATCATTCATCACATCCTACATCACAATGTGTTAGACATAATGCATACATCACATTTTTTATTTATTGCATACCATTATATTTTCATCCGATAATCAAATAATAATAATATGCCTAGAAAGTTTTCTAACTAAACTTAAAAGAAAATTAATTGTACAGTGTATTGCACATGTATCCATCACATTTTCTGAATCAATCAAAAGAATTTATAAACATATCCATTGTAGGCATAAGTTTTACCTCTACACATATTCATTGCCACCTGCATCACAAATCATTAGTATCATATCCAAAACATGTAAAATCCTAAATCATTCATCACATCCTACATCACAATGTGCTAGACATAATGCATACATCACATTTTTCATTCATTGCATCACATTACATTTTCATGCTACAATCAAATCATAATAATATGTATGGAAAGTTTTCCCACTAAAATTTAAAGCAAAATGATTGTATAGTGTATCACATAGGTATCCATCACATTTGTTGAATCTATCAAAATGATTTCTAAACATATCCACTGCATGCATAAGTTTTCTGTTTACACATGTTCATCACCACTTGCATCACAAATCATTAGTATCATATCCACAATATGTAAAATCCTAAATCATTCATCACATCTTGCATCACAAGGTGTTAGATATAATGCATACATCACATTTTTCATTCATTGTATGCCATTACATTTTCATGCCACAATCAAATCATAATAATATGCCTGGAAAGTTTTCTCACTAAAATTAAATGAAAATAGACTGAATAGTGTATCACACAAGTATCCATCACATTTGCTGAATCAATCAAAAGGATTTCTAAACATATCCATTACAGGAATAAGTTTTCAGTCTACACACATTCATAGTGACATGCATCACAAATCATTAGTATCATATCCACAACATGTAAAATCCTAAATCATTCATGACATCCTGCATCACAAGGTTTTGGACATAATGCATACATCACCTTTTTCATTCATTTGATCCCATTATATTTTCAAGACACAATGAAATCATAATAGTATGTTGGAATGTTTTCCCACTAAAATTAAAAGCAAATTGATTGTACAGTGTATCACACAGGTATCCATCACATTTGCTGAATCAATCAAAAGGATTTGTAAACATATCCATTGCAAGCATAAGTTTTCTGTCTACACACATTCATCGTCACCTACATCACAAATCATTAGTATCATATCCAAAACATGTAAAATCCTAATTCATTCATCACATCTTCCATCAGAAGGTGTTAGACATAATGCATTCATCACATTTTTTGTTCATTGCATCCCATTACATTTTCATGCCACAATCAAATCATAATAATATTCTTGGTAAGTTTTTCCTCTAAAATTAAAAGCAAATTGATTGTACAGTGTATCACACAGGTATCCATCACATTTTATAAATAAATCAAAAGGATTTCTAAACATATCTATTGCAGGCATAAGTTTTCTATCTACACACATTCATCACTACCTGCATCACAAGTCATTAGTATCATATCCACAACATCTAAAATCCTAAATTATTCATCACAACCTGCATCAAAAGGTGTTAGACATAATGTAAACCTCATATTTTTAATTCTTTGCATCCCAATACATTTTCATCCCATAATTAAATCATAATAATATAAACAGAAAGTTTTCAAACTAAAATTAAAAGCAAATTGATTGTATAGTGTATCACACATGTATCCATCACATTTTTTAAATCAATCAAAGGGATTTCTAAACATACCCATTGCAGGAAAAAGTTTTCCTTCTACACACATTCATCGACACGTACATCACAAATCATTAGTATCATATTCGAAACATGTAAAATTCTAAATCATTCATCACATTCTATATCACAAGGTGTTAGACATAAGGCATACATCACATTTTTAATTCATTACATCCCATTACATTTTCATGCCACAATCAAGTCCTAATAATATGCCTAGAAAATTTTCCCACTAAAACTAAAAGAAAATTGATTGTACAATGTATCACACGGGTATCCATCATATTTGTTAAATCAATCAAAAGGATTTCTAAACATATCCATTGCAGGCATAAGTTTTCCATCTACACAAATTTATAAACACCCGCATCACAAGTCATTAGTATCATATCCATAACATGTAAAATCCTAAATCGTTTATCACATCCTACATCACAATGTGTTAGACATAATGCATACATCACATTTTCGTTCATTGCATCCCATTATATTTTCATGCCACAATCAAATCATAATAATATGCCTGGAAAAATTTCCAACTAAACTTAAAAGCAAATTGATTGTACAGTTTATCACACATGTATCCATCACATTTTCTAAATCAATCAAAAGAATTTCTAAACATATCCATTGTAGGCATAAGTTTTCCCTCTACACAGATTCATTGCCACCTACATCATAACTCATTAGTATCATATCCACAACATGTAAAATCCTAAATCATTCATCACATCCTACATCACAAGGTGTTAGACATAATGTATACACCACATTTTTCATTCATTTCATCCCATTACATTTTCATGCCACAATCAAATCATAATAATATGCCTGAAAAGTTTTCCCACTAAAATTAAAAGAAAATTGATTGTATAGTGTATCGCACAGGTATCAATCACATTTACTAAATCAATCAAAATGATTTCTAAACATATGCATTGTAGGAATATATTTTTCGTCTACACACATTCATCGCCACCTGCATCACAAATCCTTAGTTTCATATCTAGAACATGTAAAATCCTAAATCATTCATCACATCCTGCATCAAAAGGTGTTAGATATAATGCATAGATCACATTTTTAATTCTTTGCATCCCATTACATTTTAATGCAAGAATCAAACCATAATAATATGCCTGGAAAGTTTTCAAACTAAAATTAAAAAAAAATTGGTTGTACAGTGTATAACATAGGTATCCATCAAATTTTTTGAATCAATCAAAAGGATTTCTAAACATATCAATTGCAGGAATAAGTTTTCCATCTAAACAAATTCATCGTTACCTACATCACAAATCATTAGTATCATATCCACAACATGTAAAATCCTAAATCATTCATCACATCCTCCATCACAAGGTGTTAGACATAATGCATACATCACATTTTTCATCATTGCACCCCATTACATTTTCATGCCACAATCAAATCATAATAATATGCATGGAATTTTTTCACACTAAAATTAAAAGGAAATTGATTGTACAGTGTATCATGCAGGTATCCATCACATTTGCTGAATCAATCAAAAGAATTTCTAAACATATCCATTGCAGACATAAGTTTTCCATCTACACACATTCATCGCCACCTGCATCTCAAATCATTAGTATCATATCCACAACATGTAAAATCCTAAATTATTCATCACATCCCACATCACAAGGTGTAAGTCATAATGCATACATCAAATTTTTCATTCATTGCATCCCATTACATTTTCATGCCACAATCAAATCATAATAATATGCCAAGAATGGTTTCCCACTAAAATTAAAAGCAGATTGATTGTATAGTGTATCACACAGGTATCCATCACATTTGCTAAATCAATCAAAAGGATTTCTAAATATATCCATTGTAGGAAAAATTTTTCCATCCACACACATTCATCGCCACTTGCATCACAAATCACTAGTATCATATCCACAACATGTAAAATCCTTAATCATTCATCACATCCTCCATCACAAGGTGTTAGACATAATGCATACATCACATTTCTAATTCATTGCATCCCATTACATTTTCATGCCACAATAAAATCATAATAATATGCCTGGAAATTTTTCCCACAAAAATTAAAAGCAAATTGATTGTACAGTTTATCACACAGGTATCCATCACATTTACTTAATCAATCAAAATGATTTCTAGACATATGCATTGCAGGATAAGTTTTCAATCTACACACATTCATCATCACCTACATCACAAATCATTAGTAACATATCCACAACATGTAAAATCCTAAATCATTCATCACATCCTTCATGATGTGTTAGACATAATGCATACATCACAGTTTTCATCATTGCATGCGATTACATTTTCATGCCACAATCAAATCATAATAATATGCCTGGAAAGTTTTCCTACTAAAACTAAAAGAAAATTGATTGTACAGTGTATCACACAGTTATCCATCACATTTGCTGAATCAAGCAAAAGGATTTCTAAAGATATCCATTGCAGGCATAAGATTTATGTATACACACATTCATTGCCACCTACATCACAAATCATTAGTGACATAAACACAACATGTGAAAACCTAACTCATTCATCACATCCTACATCAAAAGGTGTAAGTCATAATGTGTACATCAAAATTTAAATTCATTGAATCCCATTACATTTTCATGGCACAATGAAAATCATAATAATATGCCAGGAATGTTTTCCCACTAAAATTAAAAGCAAATTGATTATAGAGTGTACCACACAGTTATCCATCGCATTGCTGAATCAATCTAAAGGATTTCTAAACATAACAATTGTAGGCATATATTTT
Organism: Sequoia sempervirens; assembly: GCA_007258455.2. Classification (NCBI taxonomy): domain Eukaryota; kingdom Viridiplantae; phylum Streptophyta; class Pinopsida; order Cupressales; family Cupressaceae; genus Sequoia; species Sequoia sempervirens. The sequence continues at coordinate 259,939,347 of VDFB02281492.1, forward strand.
CCATCTACACACATTCAACGCCACCAGCATCACAAATCATTAGTATGATATCCAGAACATGTAAAATCCAAAATCATTTGTCACATCCTGCATCACAAAGTGTTAGACATAATGCACACATCACATTTTTCATTCATCGCATTCCATTAAATTTTCATGCCATAATAAAATCATAATAATATGCCTGGAATGTTTTCCCACTAAAATTAAAAGAAAATTGATTGTGGAGTGTATCACACAGGTATCTGTCACATTTTTTGAATCAATCAAAAGGATTTCTAAACATATCCATTGGAGGCATAAATTTTTTGTCTACACACATTCATTTCCACTTGCATCACAAATCATTAGTATCATATCCACAACATGTAAAATCCTAAATCATTCATCCCATCCTGCATCACAAGGTGTTAGACATAATGCATACATCATATTTTTCATTGATTGTATCCCATTACATTTTAATGCGAAAATCAAACCATAAGAATATCCCTGTAAAGTTTTCAAACTAAAATTAAAAGCAAATTAATTGTAAAGTGTATCACATAGGTATCCATCTCATTTTCTGAATCAATCAACAAGATTTATAAACATATCGATTGCAAGCATGGGTTTTCCATCTAAACACATTCATCACCACCTGCATCACAAATCATTAGTATCATATCCACATGTAAAATCCTAAATCATTCATCACATCCTACATCACAAGGTGTTAGACATAATGCATATATCACATTTAAAATTCATTTCATCACATTATATTTTCGTGCCACAATCAAATCATAATAATATGCCTAGAATGTTTTCACACAAAAATTAAAGGAAAATTGATTATACACTGTATCACAGAAGTATCCAACATATTTGCAGAATCAATCAAAAGGATTTCTAAACATATGGATTGCAGGCATAATTTTTTTGTCTACACATGTTCATCGCCACCTGCATCACAAATCATTAGTATCACATCCACAACATGTAAAATCATAAATCATTCATCATATCTTCCATCACAAGGTGTTATACATAATGAAAACATCACATTTTCATTCATTGCACACATTACATTTTCATTCATTGCACGCATTACATTTTCATTCATTGCATGCATTACATTTTCATTCATTGCATGCATTGCATGCATTGCATTTTCATTCTTTGCATGCATTACATTTTCATTCATTGCACACATTACATTTTCATGCCACAATCAAATCATAATAATATGCCTGGAAATTTTTCCCACTTAAATTATAAGCAAATTGGTTGTATAGTGTATCACACAGGTATCCATCACATTTGTAGCAATCAATAAAATGGATTTCTTAACATATCCATTGCAGGAATAAGTTTTCCATCTACACACATTCATCACCACCTGCATCGCAAATATTAGTATCATATCCACAACATGTAAAATCCCAAATCATCCATCACATCTTGCATCACAAGGTGTTAAACATAATGCATACATCACATTTTTAATTCATGGCATCCCATTACATTTGCATGCCACAATCAAATCATAATAATATAAATGGAAAGTTTTCCCACTAAAATTGAAAGCAAATTGATTGTACAGTGTATCACACAGGTATCCATCACATTTGTTGAATCAATAAAAAGGATTTCTAAACATATTCATTGTAGGCATAAGTTTTTTGTCCACAAACATTCATCGCCACCTGCATAAAAAATCGTTAGTATCATATCCACAACATGTAAAATCCTAAATCATTCATCACATCTTGCATCACAAGGTGTTAGATATAATGCATACATCACATTTTTAATTCATTGCATCCCATTAAATTTTGATGCCACAATCAAATTATAATAATATGCAAGGAAATTTTTCCCACTAAAATTAAAAGAAAATTTATTGTACAGTGTATCACACAAGTATCCATCACATTTCCTAATTCAATAAAAAAGATTTCTAAACATATCCATTGTAGGCATATGTTTTCCGTCTACACACATTCATTGCCACCTGCATCACAAATCATTAGTATCATATCCACAACATGTAAAATCCTAAATCATTCATCACAAGTTGTTAGACATAATGCATACATCACATTTTTCATTCATTGCAAGCCAATACATTTTAATGCGAGAATCAAATCATAATAATATGCCTAGAAAGTTTTCTCACTAAAATTAGAAGCAAATTGATTATATAGTGTATCACACAGGTATCCATTACATTTGCTTAATCAATCAAAATGATTTCTAAACATATCCATTTCAGGAATAAGTTTTCCGTCTATGCACATTCATCACGACATGCATCACAAATCATTAGTATCATATCCATAACATGTAAAATCCTAAATCATTCATCACATCCTACATCACAAGGTTTTAGACATATTGCATACATCACCTTTTTCATTCATTGCATCCCATTATATTTTCATGACACAATGAAATTATAATAACATGCTTGGAAAGTTTTCCCACTAAAATTAAAAGCAAATTGATTGTAAAGTGTATCACACAGGTATCCATCACATTTGCTAAATCAATCAAAAGGATTTCTAAACATATCCATTGCAGGCATAAGTTTTCTGTCTTCACACATTCATCGCCACCTATATCACAAATCATTAGTATCATATCCATAACAATTAAAATCCTAAATCATTCATCACATCTTGCATCACAAGGTGTTAGACATAATGCATACATCACATTTTTGAGTCATTGCATCCCATTACATTTTCATTCCACAATAAAATCATAGTACTATAACTGGAAAGTTTTCCCACTAAAATTAAATGCAAATTGATTGTACAGTGTATCATAGAGGTATCCATCACATTTTTTGAATCAATCAAAAGGTTTTCCAAACATTACCATTGTAGACATAAGTTTTCCGTCTACACACATTCATCGCCACCTGCATCACAAATCATTAGTATCATGTCGACAACATGTAAAATCCTAAATCATTCATCCCATCCTGCATCACAAGGTGTTAGACATAATGCATACATCACATTTTTCATTCATTCCATCCCATCACATTTTAATGCAAGAATGAAATCATAATAATATGCCTAGAATGTTTTCAAATTAAAATTAAAAGCAAATTAATTGTATAGTGTATCACATAGGTATCCATCACATTTGCTAAATCAATCAATAGGATTTCTAAACATATACATTGAAGGCATAAGTTTTTCATCTACACATGTTCATCGCCACCTGCATCACAAATCATTAGTATCATATCCACAACATGTAAAATCCTAAATCATTCATCACATCTGGCATCACAAGGTGTTAGATATAATGCATACATCATATTTTTCATTCATTGCATGTGCCACTACATTTTCATGCCAGAATAAAATCATAATAATATGCTTGGAAAGTTTTCCCACTAAAATTAAAAGAAAATTTATTGTATAGTGTATCACACAGGTATCCATCACTTTTCCTGAATCAATAAAAATGATATCTAAATATATTCATTACAGGAAAAAGCTTTCCATGTACGCACATTGATCACCACATGCATCACAAATCATTAGTATCATATGCACATGTAAAATCCTAAATCATTCATCACATCTTGCATCACAAGGTGTTAGACATAATGCATACATCACATTTTTTATTCATTCCATCCCATTACATTTAAATGCTACCATCAAATTATAATAATATGCCTGGAAAGTTTTCCCACTAAAATTAGAAGCAAATAGATTGTACAGTGTATCACACATGCATCCATCACATTTGATGACTCAATCAAAAGGATTTCTAAACATATGCATTGTAGGAATAAGTTTTCCATCTACACACATTCATCACCACCTGCATCACAAATGATGAGGGTGCAGCCTGAGACTTAGAAAATAACCCACAAACAAGAGAATAATTTTATTATTCAGAAAATGGAGCTTCTTACATGCAGAGGATCTCAAATCCCCAAGTTCTACATCACATGCAAGTTACAGAAAGCTACAAAATCACCCTTTCACAATATGCGAGCTTGTCCCCCAAAAAGTTACCCAAAAATTAGAAACCCACCCATAAATAGAGCTCCTCATTAGTTTGGAGCCAAAACAACATTCAAATTTGAGTTTAGGCGGTTTGGCGCCGAAAAATTACAACTTGAAGTTCAAATTTCAAAAGAACATTTTCAATTGTATCTTCTAGAAAGTGCGCCAACTTCCTGGGGCCATAACTTTTGATCTAAGTGCCTCAAATCTAACTCGGAAGATTGTCAGGTGAAAATATGGGAAACTAAAACTACAATATGTTTCAACCTAGGAATAGAAAATAAAAACTATAAATTGGGAATTTCATTATGACGAAAAGGGTATCCAAAAATGTAAAAATATCTAAAAACTGAGAAACTTGAAATTTAACTATTTTTGGGTGATGCAAGATTGCCCTTACACCACTGGGTGCTCCTGCATCAACAAATCATTAGCATCATATGCACAACCTATAAAATCCTAAATCATTCATCACATCCTACACCACAAAGTGTTAGACATAATGCATACAACACATTTTTAATTCATTGCATCCCATTACATTTTCATGCTACAATCAAATTAAAATAATATAACTGGAAAGTTTTCCCACAAAAATTAAAAGCAAATTGATTGTACAATGTATCGCACAGGTATCCATAACATTTTCTAAATCAATCAAAAGGACTTATAAACATATCCATTACAGGCATAAGTTTTCTATCTACACACATTCATTGCGCTCTGCATCACAAATCATTAGTATCATATCCACAACATGTAAAATCCTAAATCATTCATCAAATCCTGCATCAAAAGGTGTTGGACATAATGCATACATCACTTTTTTAATTCTTTGCATCCCATTACATTTTCATGCAACAAATACATAGTAATAATATAATTGGAAAGTTTTCCCACTAAAATTAAAAGCAAATTGATTGTATAGGGTATCACATAGGTCTCTATCACATTTGCTAAATATATCAAAAAGATTTCTAAACATATCCATTGCAGGCATAAGTTTTCTGTCCACACACATTCATCAAAACCTACATCACAAATGATTAGTATCATATCCATCACATGTAATATTATAAATCATTCATCACATCCTACATCACAAGGTGTTAGACACAATGCATACATCACATTTTTCATTCATTGCATCCCATTAAATTTCCATGCCACAATCAAATCATAATAATAAGCTTGGAAAGTTTTCACAGTAAAATTAAAAGAAAATTGATTGTATAGTGTATCACATGGTTATCCATCACATTTGCTCAATCAATCAAAAGGATTTCTAAACATATCCATTGTAGGCATAAGTTTTCCATCTACACACATTCATCACCACCTGCATCACAAATCATTAGTATCATATCCACAAAATGTAAAATCCTCTCTTACATTTTTAATTCATTGCATGCCATTACATTTTCATGCCACAATCAAATCATAATAATATAGCTAGAAAGATTTCCCACTAAAATTAAAAGTAAATTGATTGTACAGTGTGTCACATAGGTATCCATCAAATTTGTTGAATAAATCAAAAGGATATCTAAAATATCCATTGTAGGCATAGGTTTTCATCTACACACATTCATTACCACCTACATCACAAATCATTACTATCATGTCCACAACATGTAAAAAACTAAATCATACATCACATCTTGCATCTCAAGGTGTTAAAAATAATGCATACATCACATTTTTCATCATTGCATCCCATTACATTTTCTTGCCACAATCAAATCATAATAACATGCATGGAATTTGGTCAAACTAAAATTAAAATGAAATTGATTGTACAGTGTATCATAAAGTTATCCATCACATTTTCTTAATTAATCAAAAGGATTTCTAAACATATCCATTGCAGGCATAAGTTTGCTGTCTACACACATTCATCGCCACCTGCATCGCAAGTCATTAGTAGCATATTTAAAACATTTAAAACCCTAAATCATTCATCACATCCTGCATCACAAGGTGTTAGACATAATGCATACATCACATTTTTCATTCATTGCATCCCATTACATTTTCATGCTAGAATGAAATCATAATAATATGCCTAGAAAGTTTTCCCACTAAAATTAAAAGCAAATTGATTGTATAGTGTATCACACAGGTATTCATCACATTTACTGAATCAATAAAAATGATTTCTAAACATATCCATTGTAGACATAAGTTTTCCATGTACACACGTTCATAGCGACCGACATCACGAGTCATTAGTATCATATCCACAACATGTAAAATCCTAAATCATTCATCACATTCTGCATCACAAGATGTTAGACATAATGCATACACCACATTTTTCATTCATTGCATCTCATTAGATTTTAATTTGAGAATCAAATCATAACAATATGCTTGGAAAGTTTTCAAACTAAAATTGAGAGAAAATTGATTGTACAGTGTATCACACATGTATCCATCACATTTGTTGAATCAATCAAAAGGATTTTGAAACATATCGATTGCAGGCATAAGTTTTCCATCTACACATATTTATCACCACATGCATCACAAATCATTAGTATCATATCCAAAACATGTAAAATCCTAAATCATTCATCACATCTTGTATGACAAGGTGTTAAACATAATGCATACATAATTTTTCATTCATTGCACCCCATTATATTTTCTTGCCACAATCAAATCATAATAATATGCCTAGAATATTTTCCCACTAAAATTAAAATCAAATTGATTGTACAGTGTATCACACAAGTATCCATCACATTTGTTGAATCAATCAAAAGGATTTCTAAATATATCCATTGCAAGCATAAATTTTCCATCTACACACATTCATTGCCACCTGCATCACAAATCATTTGTATCATATCTGCAACATGGAAAATCCTAAATCATTCATCACATCTAGCATCACAAGGTGTTAGACATAATGCATACATCACATTTATCATTCATTGCATACCATTACATTTTCATGCCACAATAAAATCATAATAATATGTGTGGAAAGTTTTCCCACTAAAATTAAAAGAAAATTGATTCTACAGTGTATCACACAGGTATCCGTCACATTTGGTGACTCAATCAAAAGGATTTATAAACATATCCATTATAGGCATAAGTTTTCCATGTACACACATTCATCGCCACCTGCATCACAAATGATTAGTATCAAGTCCACAACATGTAAAATCCTAAATCATTCATCACATCTCCCATCACAAGGTGATAGAAATAATGCATACATTACATTTTTAATTCAATGCATCCCATTATATTTTCATGCCACAATCAAATCATAATAATATAATTGGAAAGTTTTCCAACTAAAATTAGAAGGAAATTGATTGTACAATGTATCACACAGGTATCCATCACATTTGCTGAATCAATCAAAAGGATTTCTAAACATATCCATTACAGGCATAATTTTTCCATCTACACACATACATCACCACCTGCATCACAAATCATTAGTGTCATATCAATAATATGTAAAATCCTAAATCATTCATCACATCGTGTATCACAAGGTGTTAGACATGATGCATACATCACATTTTTCATTCATTGCATCCCATTAGATTTTCATGCCACAATCAAATCATAATAATATTCATGGAATCTTTCCCACTAAAATTAAAAGCAAATTGATTGTGTAGTGTATGGAACAAGTATCCATCACATTTGTTGAATCAATGAAATGGATTTTGAAACATATCCATTGCAGGCATAAGTTTTCCATCTACACACATTCATTGCCTCTTACATCACAAATCATTAGTATCACATCCACAACATGTAAAATCCTAAATCATTCATCACATCCTGCATGACAAGGTGCTAGACATAATGCATACATCACATTTTTGATTCATTGCATCCCATTATATTTTCATGCCACAATCAAATCATAATAATTTGCTTGGAAAATTTTCCCACTAAAATTAAAAGAAAATTGGTTGTACAGTGTATCACATAGGTATCCATCACATTTGGTGAATCAATCAAAAGGATTTCTAAACATATCCATTGTAAGCATAAGTTTTCTATCTACGCACGCTCATCGCCTCCTGCAGGAGAAATCATTAGTATCATATCCACAATATGTAAAATACTAAATCATTGATCACATCTTGCATCACAAGGTGTTAGACATAATTCGTACATCACATTTTTCATTCATTACATGCCATTACATTTTCATGCCACAATCAAATCATAATAATATGCCTAGAATGTTTTCCCACTAAAATTAAAAGCAAATTGATTGTACAGTGTATCAAATAGGTATCCATCACATTTGCTGAATGAATAAAAAAGATTTCTAAACATATCCATTGCAGGAATAAGTTTTCCTTCTACGCACATTCATTGCCACCTACATCACAAATCATTAGTATCATATCCACATGTAAAATCCTAAATGATTCATCACATCCTACATCACAATGTGTTAGACATAATGCATACATCACATTTTTCATTCATTGCATCCCATTATATTTTCAAAAGACAATGAAGTCATAATAATATGCCTAGAACCTTTTCTTACTAAAATTAAAAGCAAATTGATTATATAGTATATCACATAGGTATCCATCACATTTACTGAATCAATCAAAAGGATTTCTTAACATATCCATTGCAGGCATAATTTTTCCATATACGTACATTCATCACCACCTGCATCACATATAATTAGTATCATATCCACAACATTTAAAATCCTAAATCATTCATCACATCTTGCATCACAAGGTGTTAGACATAATGCATACATCACATTTGTCATTCATTGTATCCCATTACATTTTCATGCCATAATCAAATCATAATAATATGCTTGGAAAGTTTTCCCACTATAATTAAAAGCATATTGATTGTACAGTGTGTCACACAGGTATCCATAACATTTTCTAAATCAAACAAAAGGATTAGCAAACATATCCATTGTAGGCATAAGTTTTCCATCTACACACATTCATCGCCACCTACTTCAGATATCATTAGTATCAGATCCACAACATGTAAAATCCTAAATCATTCAACATATCCTACATCACAAGGTGTTAGATATAATGCATACATCACATTTTTCATTCATTGCATCCCATTATGTTTTCATGCCACAATCAAATCATAATAATATGCCTAGAATGTTTTCCCACTAAAATTAAAAGCAAATTGATTGTACAGTGTATCACAAAAGTATCCATCACATTTGCTGAATCAATCAAAAGGATTTATAAACATATCCATTGAAAGCATATCTTTTTGTCTACACACATTCATTGCCACGTGCATCACAAATCATTAGTATCATATCCACAACATGTAAAATCCTAAATAATTCATCACATCCTACATCACAAGATGTTAGACATAATGCATACATGACATTTTTCATTCATTTCATCCCATTACATTTTCATGCCACAATCAAATCATAATAATATGCTTGGAAAATTTTTCCCACTAAAATTAATAGCAAATTGATTGTACAGTGTATCACACAGTTATCCAACACATTTGTTGAATCAACTAGAAGGATTTCTAAACATATCCATTGCAGGCATAAGTTTTTCTTCTACACACTTTCATGGCCACTTGCATCACAAATCATTAGTATCATATGTACAACATGTAAAATCCTAATTCATTCATCACATCTTGCATCACAAGGTGTTAGACATAATGCATACATCACATTTTTCATTCATTGCAACCCATTACATTTTCATGCCACAATCAAATCATAATAATATAACTAAAAAGTTTTCCCACTAAAATTATAATAAAATTGATTGTATAGTGTATCACACAGGTATCCATCACATTTTTTGAATCAATTAAAATGATTTCTAAAGATATCCATTACAGGAATAAGTTTTCCATCTACACACATTCATCGCCACCTGCATCACAAATCATTAGTATCATATCCACAACATGTAAAATCCTAAATCATTCATCACATCCTGCATATCAAGGTGTTAGACATAATACACACATCACATTTTTCATTCGTTGCATCCCATTATATTTTCATGCCACAACCAAATCATAATAATATGCCTAGAAAGTTTTCCCACTAAAATTAAAAGCAAATTTATTGTACTATGTATGACATAGGTATCCATCACATTTACTAAATCAATCAAAAGGATTTCTAAAAATATCCATTGTAGGCATAAGTTTTCCGTCTAGACACATTCATTGCCACCTGCATCACAAATCATTAGTATCATATCCACAACATGTAAAATCCTAATCATTCATCCCATCCCGCATCACAAGGTGTTAGACATAATGCATACATCACATTTATCATTCATTTCATCCCATTACATTTTCATGCGACAATCAAATCATAATAATATGCTTGGAATGTTTTCCCACTAAAATTAAAATTAAATTGATGTTACAATTATCACATAGGTATCCATCACATTTGCTGAATCAATCAAAAGGATTTCTAAACATATCCATTGTAGGAATAAGTTTTCTATCTACAGACATTCATCGCCACCTGCATGACAATTCATTAGTATCATATTCACAACATTTAAAATCCTAAATCATTCATCACATCTTGCATCACAAGGTGTTAGACATAATGCATACATCACATTTTTCATTCATTGCATTCCATTACATTTTCATGCCACAATCAAATCATAATAATATGCCTGGAAATTTTTCCCACTGAAATTAAAAGAAAATTGATTGTATAGTGTATCACATAGGTATCGATCACATTTGTTGAATTAATCAAAAGGATTTCTAAACATATCCGTCTACACATATTCATTGCCACCTGCATCACAAATCATTTGTATCATATCCACAACATGTAGATTCCTAAATCATTCATCACATTCTGCATCATAAGGTGTTAGACATAATGCATACATCACGTTTTTCATTCATTGCATGCCATTACATTTTCATGCCACAATCAAATCATAATAATATGCCTGTAAAGTTTTCCCACTAAAATTAAAAGCAAATTGATTGTATAGTGTATCACATATGTATCCATCACATTTGTTGAATCAATCAAAATGATTTCTAAACATATCCATTGCATGTATAGGTTTTCTGTCTACACACATTCATCACCACCTACATCACAAATCATTAGTATCATATCCACAACATGTAAAATCCTAAATCATTTATCACATCCTACATCGCAAGGTGTTAGACATAGTGCATTTAGTTCATATCTTATCACATAAACATAAGCATAAATCATAATCATCATCACAAAAATATGCATATCTCATAATCATCCACACACACATGCACATAAATAAACATCCATCACATAAGAATCACATAGTGTCGGAAATGTCCATCACATATGATATATATTAGAAAATATATAAGTTTTATCATATGTCCATCATAATCCATAATAAAAACTAGAAGAGTCCTTGACGAGTCCATAATAATAGCATAATAACAAGTCCATCATGTCCATTGAAACCCATCAAATAAGATACAAGTACAAAGCTTTGATATAGTGCAGAGACTACATCTCTCGAATGAATAAAGAATAAAGAATGAAGAATGAATGAATCAATGAATAAATCAATTTGATGAAAATGTGTAAAGGAGTTTGTGGCCTCTATCCCTATATCTTGAATATCTATTTTGCCCCTGTCAAAACCAGTATCTTGTATCCACTCTCCTGTCTACCTTGAGCTGCTTGCATCTGACCTCTGCGGGGATTCTGGCATTGAACCTCTACCTCTAGAGGGAGTCTCAAAAATGTTGTTTTATCCTTGTGTATGTGTCACCCCTAAGTGTGATGACACTAGCATCTATGGTGTGGCTCTAATGTATGGAGATACTCTCTGTACTAGATCCGAGACGACTTGATAATAAGCAAGCATATAGTAAGAAACCTCTATCCTAGCATCGACCACTTCCACTACCTATCCTCTCATAAAATATCACTCTATCCTATATTGGTCCCACAACCTAGTGATGTACCTCCTCTCCTGCTCCCAGGCCTCTTGCGCCATCTGCATCTGATCCAAATGCCCTCTAGTTGGGCTATCTTCTGTGCATCTTCCTCTCACTCCCCCTACAATACCTGTACCTAGGCCTCTGCTACCTCCGCCCTCTCTAGCAATCCTCTTACATCCCCAATCATCATCTTAGCACACTCTACTCTATTCTAGAGCTCATCTCCTCCAGTCCCCTCAATAGATTTTACATCTGTCTCCTTAGATCATCCATTTTTGTGTGGGACTACTGTACCCTTAGTGCTACCTCATCTTCCAAGGGCCCGTAATCCCTATCTCCATCCCTCTACAGGGCTTACAACCTATCCTCCTCCCTCTATAATTTGTCTCTATCCACCTCTAACTCTCTCAGTCTATTCTTTGCAGTGCCTAGTCTAGCTAGGGATATTATTAGTAGTACAGTGGGATCCTTTGGCAGTGGTGGCACGTATGGTACCATTACTAGTGGGTGTATAACTGGGGCATCCTCCTCCATGTCCATAGCCTGCTCCTCTCCCCCTACTTGTGGAATCTACACATCCCCATCTCCTCCCCTTTACTGTCTTCCTCCTCTCCTCCTCCTCCTCCTCCTCCTCCTCTATGGCTGCGCCAACTCTCTCTTGTCATCTGAGCTGAATCCTAGTGTACCTACAATCAGCTACACTGTCATGATCTGCCCTTGTCTCCCCTTTTCCCACCATGTAGAGTATTGTACTATGGTCCCTGCGTCTAGTGGCCCTCCCCTCCATGGGTATTGTGTTATTGGTATTGTATCCAACATTTTCCATGCATACTTGGTCGTAATCAACTCTCCCCATATTGTTGCTGGCTCCTTGGTCATCCGTTGGAACCTCTATGGTCTTGCAGGAATATCATGCTGTATCCCAAACTACCTGGTAATCTTGTCGGGTCTGTGCAACTCCATAATATAGGGGTTTTGACCAATCAAATATCAGACTGAAAAGAAGTAGCCACTGTGTCTCCTGTCATCATCACTCCATCCCTGAAACCATCATCCCATGTAGGGTCTCCAGGTGATGTCCCCTCCCTCAACCCATCCAATCTCCTCTACCATGTCTCCAACTCACCCATTGCCTGAGAGTGAAGCCTCCAACCATTCTTTGTCCACCACTAGTAGGCCACGGGCAATGTTTCATCTCTCACACTAGCAATAAGAATGTTTGGTTTGGCCATGCTGATATGCTCCCAAGCCCACACTTGAAGCAGAGTCACATGTGTGATGCTTAGTGCTCATCTATAATAGATGATGTACATGTCATAGTAGAACTGTGCTAGCACACACACTCGCCATGCGAACTCCTCCTCTCACCTCTCCACAATGTTTCTAACAACCTCAATCACCTTGAGGTTATAGAAGTGTCCACTTCTATCTAACAACAAAATCTTGCTAATCAGTCTGCAAAGGTATAATGGAAGGGCTGGTAACTCCAACCCCAAATAGAGGTCAAGATCCAACTCCCTCCACTAGAGTGGTAGATTTATTGGTCCAAATATAGCTCGTAGGCTCCTGTCCACCACCTACCTACATGTCCAACTGATCAAGTGCCCTTAGATGGGAAATCACAAAATCCTCCACATGTCCTCTAGATAAGTAGGAGGTATTTTTCCAGAGCATGTCAAATTATGATATTGCTATCAGGTTTCAACTGTGTAGTTTCGAGTCAAACTCATTGACCCATGTTTCATGAGTAGTGGTTCAACAAGATCCCATCTCTCATGATATCGAATGGTCCACTTAGCACTCATTGCATCTAGCTGATGCTCACAAAGGTGAAGCACTGGTCCATCCTGGGAGGTGAAGTACTGGGATGGGTGACCTCCTGGGACGGACCAGTGCTTCACCTCTGTGAGCATCACCTAGATGCAATGAGTGCTAAGTGGACCATTCGATATCATGAGAGATGGGTTCTTGTTGAACCACTACTCATGAAACATGGGTCAATGAGTTTGACTCGAAACTACACGGTTGAAACCTGATAGCAATATCATAATGTCCTCTAGAGTTAGTGTCATCTCCTCTATTGGGAGACAGAAGGTGGATGTCTCCGAGCTCCATCTCTCCATCAGTGCTATCAGTAGTCCCCAGTGTGCTTTGATGTTAGGATACCCCAACATGTGCAGTAAACTCGCCTACACTAGAAATCCATGGTCCTAGGAATTCATCACACTTTGTTTCACCTCTAGAACCACCGAGTGCCTCTCTCGAGTCCTCAACGTCTCGAAGTTCTGCATCCATACAAAACATTCTATCATTTTTTCAAAGTTTCATATTTTTTCTCTCATTTTTCATCCCTAACTCGGTTTGGAAAATTAATCTTTGTCCAAGGAGAGTTGTCCCTTTTTCTTTCCTAAGGCATTTGCTCGTTCAACTAATGCTCTCACCCCTTTGTCGTCCTTTCACAAAATCTCCTTTTTTTCCAGTGAATCTGCTTCTTTCTTGTCTGGGCGTGAATTCACCCTTCTTTTCCTTATAGATGAATTTGTATTTGCCCTTTTACCCAAGGGGCGATTTCGCATTCACCCCTATGTCTTCTTTCCCCCAAGTGGTGCATTTGCATTTTCCCATCTCCCTAAATGACGGATTTTTATTCGCATCTTTCCCTTTTGGGTGATTTCATATTTTACCTTCCATTATTTTGTTGATTTTGCATTCTCCCTTCCATAGTTTTGTTGATTTCGCATTCGCCTATCTTTTTTCATTTTCACCCCTGCATTGCATAGGTTTGTCTTTTCCTCAGAGGCAATTTTGCAATCTCCCCTCCCCCAGTGCATCTACCGCTATGGAGCATGAGTTCACCCCTTTCTTTACCAGTCCTTCTAGATGGGAAATGTTTTTTTTGGATGTGTTAATCCACCCATTTGTGGCGAGTCCGTGCCCTAGCGAACCGACCCCAAATTAAACATGTTCTTAAAAATTCAAATCAAAATCACAAAGCAAGATTTGGGGCCTACCTGATGTGGTACCGCTTGATAGTGGTTGAACTGCCATATCTCCTCACCTCGGTGGATCAACTCATCATCCACGAACACCTCGTCACTGCTTCCATCAACCATCCGCGTCACTTGCTTTCTCCCTCTCTCGTCTAGTTAGCTACCAAGTATGCAAAAAGTGAATAGTAATTTTTTGAATTTACTATTTATAATTTTCACTTTTTGTACCTTATTAGCCTTCTAAGTTTTGGGTAATTTTTTACCCTTTAATTAACCTTTTATTAATTCATTCACTCCTTTTCTTCCGTGGGTTGCCATTCACACCCCGTTTATCCATTTTCCCCCTTTCAAAAACCATTCATCATGGTTTTTTGTGCTCTATCGCATGGTACCCTCCATTTCTCCATATCGAGAATTCATGTGGGGCCCCTTTTCTTCCCCATCTGCCCTCTCGAGGGGGTATACCCTACCATTTTCCTCCATCCTCTTGTCCTGTCTACTTCCTTATGACACTGAGGCATTGTCTAACATTCTTTTCTTCTATTGAGTCATCTGTGTTTTATTTTTCTTTGAAACATTGTTATTCTAACAATATTTCAAAGAAGGGAAAAATGTAGACACCTAAATTTGACCACCCCCATATGGTCAAATTCACCCCTTGTATTCCTCTATCTTGCATCCCTTATCAACAATAATTAAATAATTTATTATTTGAATAATATTGACCTATAGCCTAATGTCCCCAAGGTATTTAATAAATCAATTAAATACCTTACCCTTTCTCATCTCTAAATTAAATAAATACCCCAATTTATTTAATTTAGTCACTTTAGCTTTTATGAATTAAATTTATTTTTAATTCATTTATTCTCTCTTCTCATGTCACATCCTCCATAACCCTCTTCAATCTAGATTAATTTAATTAATCTGTGATTAGGATGTGTACACCCCTAATCATCATTAGGGTCACATCCTCCATAATCCCCCACTTGCCTCTAATCTATCATTAATTCATTTAATTAGGTATTTTCACAACCTTAATCACATGGTTAGCCTAACCTAATCTCCATGCCATTTATGGAATGTGTCCTAAGTCAACTGCATCAAATACTTTCTCCTTCTGGAGAAGGAACCCCCTTCCCAATGTTAATTTTTAATTCACATTTAATCCCCGAAGGCATTTTAAAGAATTTAAAATTATTTTTCCAATCCCCATGAGATTTTTTGAGGAATTTTTAATTCCTCACATGTCCTCTCACCCACATGTGGACAAGGACCTCCTTTATGAGATCTTTTCCCTTCCCAAGGTATAACCTAGTACCTCTACATCACCTCCACATCATCCCTCTCCTTCCCTATCACCCACCACATGTCAAGATGTGAGGGCCTGTGAGTTTTCAACTCACCCTGGCCCTTGATCTTGTCCATCTTGCCTTAATGTTGACCATTCATTCCTTTAGAGGCACTTCCCCTAAAAATGGTGGAATGGCCCCCATTTGCACTATCCATAATCAAGCACACTTAGCATTCTAGCACTCAAGTATCCAAACATCCACCATTTTTGTAGCCATCATAGAGCTCTCATCTTGCATCCATCCAACTACCCATAATCTCCATTGAATTCCTCATCTCCTCACCATCATTTAGAGCTAGGTTTTATGCTATTTTCCATCAAGGAGCACACATACCAAGAAATAAAAGGGCCAACCAAGACCATCAATCTAAAAAAGGTAAAAGGTTCTAATTTCTTGTGTTTTTGTTTAAATTTAACTACGCCAATATTGAGGTGATTGTTTTGTGTTTTTACTTTATTGCATTAGTCATTTTTTTGCATCCTAGAGTAGGAATTTCACAGTGCAAACAACTACAATAGGCTTTGAAAGAAAATAAATAATCAGGTGATGTATAAGAAAAATAGCAGACTACTCCATCAAACAGCTTGGTGTAACCCAAAGAAGAAGGAAACTCTAGAAAATTAGTAAGCCACTTCCCTTCTATCTTTCTCTAATTATTGGAAATCATATAGTGCATAACTATATGATAGATTCAAGGGTAGGTAGTTATGTTATACCTAAGGAGATTGCTGACATGCTTGGTATCAAGTATGGCTAGGAAGGTTTTACAATTGGATGACAATAATTTCAAAATAGTGGGATTAATTAAGAATTTGAAATTGACTTTGCATGCATGCCCTAGCTATGATGTGTTGCAAGAGATTTTAGTCATAGACCTCCCTGCTCATTTTTCCATTTGTTTGTCTAGATATTTCGTTGCTAAGATAGGTGGATACTTTTTTGTTTGTTTGTTCTCATATGCTATTTAGAAATAGATATGGTACTAAAGAAACCATCAAATCCGAGTCCATAGCAAGGGATCATCTAGATCCTTACACTCCTAGTCCAATAAAAATGAACTATATATTGCATCATCAAAAGGAGGAGTGTTTTATTCATGAGTATGCCAATCCTATATAGGAGGTACCTAATTGTTTGTTGGATGAATGGGGAAATTATTTACAATCTGACCCACTAACTATTGCTATGGTGGAGGAGACTGGTCTTGGAACCTATTACATTCATGAAGAAAATGCTACTATCCCCAATCTCATAAAAAATAAGAGGATCTAGGGGGTTTGTGGTAGATGTTTTTTGATGGTTCTAGAAATAAGAATGGTGCTGGCGCTAGTGTAATTTTGGTATCTCCAAGAAAGGAGAAATATTACTTCTCTTTCAGGCTTCAATTTAGTTACATTAACAATGTGGTTGAATATGAATCACTCATCCAAGGTCTCCAACTTGCACAAAAAGGAACATCAAACTATTACAGGTATTTGGTGACAGTGAATTGGTTGTCCATGAGATTAGATCTCAAAGCTCAATCAAGAAAAATCTGCTCATATCCTACAAGCATATAGTTTGGGATTTGATAGAATGATTTGAGGGTTTTAACATCCAAACAACTCCAAGAAATTAGAATAAACATGTTTATAGAATTACAATAGTTGGTGCTTATTTTGACATACCATCACATATTGTAAGAAAAAAGGAGCGGAATATTAGGCTTGTTGTGAGGCCTGCTATTCTAGATAATCAAGAGTATTGGCGGGTCTTTGAAAATGACCAAAAGATAGTGAATTTTTTGCAAGAGGAGGAAATTTTTTCTAAAAGAAATCAATCTAAGTTGTAGAATTAGTATGGTGATCAGATTGTGCAACTGAGTAGAAACAAGCTACCAAATGGTCTCATCACCCTTGAAGGTATCTTTAACCCTAATGATCAGTTAAAGTAGAAAATGATGAACTTAGATACAAAGAGGGGTGACTTCAAGCCAATAGAGATTTTACTGGGAAAGTCTCTAAACTTGGGAAGGGTATGCTCTACTACTTAACATAAAGTTTTCATAGATCTTTGCAATAGATACAATGATGTAGTTTCTTGGACTTATAAAGACCTAAAGGGTTTTGTCCCAGGCCTTGCCCAACATACCATTGAATTAGATCTAGATGCCAAACTTATAAGGAAAAAATAAAGGCCTATAAATCCCAATATTGAGCCTATGATGAGAAAAGAGTTGGCCAAATTGATTGAGGATAGAATCATATTCCCTATCAACCATTCTTCATGGGTGGAAAACTTAGTTCCTATCAAAAAAATGAATGGGGAAATAAGGCTTTGTGTAGATTTTAGGGATCTAAGTAGAGCCTCCCTAAAGGATCATTATCCCCTCCCCTCCATGGAGTAGATTTTACAAAGAGTTAGTGGGTTAGAAAGGTTTTCTTTCTTGGATGGTTACTTAGGCTATAATCAAATTTTGGTCCAAGAATTTGATCAACACAAGACAACATTTACTACAAAGTGGGGAACCTATGCTTATTTTAAAATTCCTTTTGGTCTAACCAGTGTAGGTGATACTTTTCAAAGAGCCATGGATATGAAATTTCAAGGTGTGTTCAGACAATTTGTTTTGGTCTACTTGGATGATATCATAGTGTTTTAAAAACATGCAAGAGACCATTTTAGTCACCTTGAGTAGGTATTTCAAAAATGTAGGGAATATGCTATTTCCCTAAATCCAAATAAATGTGTCTTTGCCACTTATTAGGGAAAACTTATTGGACACATTGTTTCAAAGGATGGCTTGGTCATTGATCTTGCAAGAGAAAAATCCATCTTGGCCATCCCATTTCCCAATAACAAGAAGGAATTACAAAATTTCTTGGGCATAGTTAAGTTTGTGAGGAGGTTCATTCCAAATCTTTCTTCTTTGGTAAAGCCTCTTACCTCTATGATTAAGAAAAACATGGTCTTCAAATGGACAAAAGAAGGTAAGGATAGATTTGAAGCTATCAAACTAGAGATTACTTAGGCTCCTACCCTTGTCAATCCTAATTATGAAAAGGCTTTCATTATTTATACCTTTGGAGGTGAAGCAAGTATATCAAATTTTCTAACCCAACTAAGTAAGGAAAATATAGAGCAGCCCATCTCTTTCTTCAGTGAAGGGCTTAAGGATTATGGTCAAGTACAACTATGTTGAAAATAAAACTCTTGCTACTATTAGAGCATTGAAAAAATTCATACACATTTTGTCTAATAACAAGATACAATTAATGGTCCGCCATGGCAGTGTTAAAGAATTTATGTTAAGCATAGATATCAATGAAAAAGGGGTTGGATGGATCACCAAGGTGATAGAGTATGATGTTGACATCAAAATCACCAAGCTAGTGAGAAGAAAAGAGTTGTGTGAGCAACTTGTCTCGACACTTGAGACTCTTGTAGAGGCTTCCCTGGTGTTACAAGAACATCAAGCACCCAACATTGATGCCCATAATAGATAGGTAAATGATATGACTACCTTTTTGTAAGAAGGTAGGTATCCTCCAGGTCTAGATAGGACCAAAAGAAGACACTTCATATTATAGTTCATTCCCTATGTCATATTGGATGGCATAATTTTCATAATGGATTTCAGTGGTGTCCCATTAAGATTCATAGAGGTAGATTAGTTCAACAAAATAATTCCATGATGGTCCTTTAGGTGGCCATTTTTCTGCTAGGTATTAGTGGTCAAACTTATTCAATGATGCTTAGAAATGGGTGATAAATTGCAAAAGGTGTGCTTTCTTTTCTGGAAATCAAAGGTTGGTTGCCCTCCCTCTTCATCCCATTTAGGTTGATTAGACATTTGAATAGTGGGCTTTAGATTTTATTGACATGATAAATCCACCATAAAGTGTTGGCCATAAATGGGTTTTAATAGCCATAAACTACTTCACTAGGTGGACTAAGGAAATTTCCTTGAAGGATGCCATTGATGCTTCAGTGTTTGAATTCCTTGATGAAATTGTTACAAGATTTGGAACTCCTACTATCATTTTAGATAAATCCAAGGCTTTTACTAGTTCTCATATCCTTGATTGGGAAATTAGGCATGACATTTACTTGAAGATCTCATCTAATTATTACCCTCAGAGTAATGGCCTAGCTAAGTCTTTAAATAAAACCTCATAAGGATTATCTAGAGAACCAATAAGGACAATCAAAGAGTTTGGAATAGAAAATTGAATACAACCCTTTGGGTTGATAGAATTACTCATAAAAGAGTAATTGGTAACTCTCCTTTCATGCTAGTTTATGGAAGGGAGGCAAGGTTACCATTATCATTGGAGTTTCCTTCTCTTGAGTTGGCACATCAAGTGGAATTAGAAGGAAATGATGCTATGATAGTAAAGTTTGCTAAGCTTTTGGAATTGGAGGAGACAAGGAACAAATCTATGCAAGTCATAGAGACACATCAAACACAGGTCAAAATAAATTTTGACAAAAAAGTAGTTCAAAAAGTGTTCCAAGAGGGAGATCTAGTGCTGAAATAAGATGCAGATAGAGCCAAACCTAGAAGACATTCCAAATTTTATGTCATTTGGAGTGGTCCATATGCCATCACTAGCTGCAAGGAGGCTAATGCATTCCATCTTTCCAAGTTAGATGGTGAGGTTCTTCTAATCTTAGTCAATGGGATTCATCTCAAACCTTATTTTTGATGTTGACATTTCATGCCACCCTTTGATGATCCATCATTGATAACCAATTTGAGAGATCCTACATGGGCCATCTTACATATGTCTCCCTTGAGGAAGTCCTAAAATTGGCTGTGTCGAGTTTTGGGTTGTTGGGTTTGTCTTTTCCCCCTTTTCCCCTTTCTTCTTCTAATCCTTTGAGCATTGTCCTCCAGCCTTATCCTTTAAGACTTTCCACTTCTCATCGTAAGCTACAAGCCTCCCTCCTGATCCTTGAAGCCTAATCAAGCTCTTTAAAATTTTCCTAAGTCTTTCTTTTTCAAACTTTGGGCATCGGGTTTCCCTCCTATCACTTACCATTTTCTTTCCATTCACCCATCACCTCACTCCGATCTCTAATTTCCAATGTTTCTTTCACGCATCTAATATCAGGTTTCCATTTTATCTCTTACTCATTAAGAGGCAACCTCTTCCTCCAATCACCGATCTTACATTTTGGTGGTCGAATATTGGGATTCCACTTCTGCCTTCCTTTTTCCTCTCACCAAACCTTCAACATAGTGCTCAAAAGATTTAGCCAACTAAAATCTATTAGGCTTTAGAGGTTGGGCTTCCTTCTTTCACCTTACCTCTTTTCCAATAAGAGCTAACCCTTCTTCTTGAGGGCTGATAGGTTCCAGCTTGTGGAATTGGTGGTTTTGAATTCCCTTGTTCTGATCCTTAGCATATGATGCGAGGTAGGCCTGAATCCCAACCCTCGATGAGTTCCAGCGTTCATGGTTCTCTGCTCCAACCTTGTTTTCTTCACTAGTGGTATGAGGTATCTCTGATGCTTGAGTCCTGACCATGACAGTCTTGTAGGGTTCTAATCCATTTAATTCTTGAGCTAGCAAGGGTTTCCTTTTGGGCATGTTGCCCTAATTTTTTGTGTTTTGGCATGTTTTTTCATGGTGGTACCATTAATGCCTGAGTGACCTCACTCACCTGTTCAATTTTTGAGGCTTGAGGACAACATTTATTGTACCTATTGATGGTTATGGTTGATCTCATGGGAACCCGTGCTCATTAAAAGCTGATTTATTTCCTCCCTTCTTGTCCTATACTTAGATCGTTGATTTCATAGGGGCATTTTTAGAGGGGTTTTAGACAATATTTATTGTAGAGGCATGGTGTGTAGGCCATTGTATGTCTTGGGCTTGTCCTTCTACATGGTTTTCATGATTTGGTTAGCTCAACGCTAGTCTAGACAGACTTTTGCTAGTTGCTAACCCTAGGTATGGTTAGGGTTTGGTTGGGATCAACTAAGTTATGCCTGAACTATAAAGGAAAAACTTGTATTCTAAGGGTTCTTCTTTTGGGCTCATCTCACAGTTTTCTTTTGCAAACAATGTATTCTACATTCTACCATTATAAAGTTTTTCTTTATGCCTTATATTAATGAAATATAGCTATCATCACAGCCGTTTCTTGCATTTTTGAGTAAGGTTCTTTACCTTCAAATTTGAGTATGTGTCTTAGTAGGTTTGGTTATTTTATTAAGAAATTTGAAGAAAAGAAGAAACAAATTCTATCTTGGTGTATCACCTTCATTCCATTTCATCTTATCCTTCTATCTCTTTTCCTTGTGAGCTATTAGACTAGAGTAGTGATAGGATTTTCATGTGTTGGGTTAAGACTGATTTTTTTATACTTAGATTAGAAGAGAATCGATCCTTCTCCAAAGACTCATCTTCATTCATGCAAGGTCCCACACCTTGAGGTTGTTTCCATTGTGTCATTAGAACACTGAACTCCTTATTCAATAGGGTGCAATTTTATGTGACAATAGAAACCCATGTCCCTTCATACACTTTTGTCTTGGGTAACCCTCAAGATGTTTAATAAAAAATAAGTGGTCACCAGTTGAATCCTTTGATAACAAGAGTTTCTATACATATTGTCGACACAAGTCCTTTTTTTGTGGATATTCTTGTTGCTAATAATACTGGTTTACTCCATAAAAGGATATAAAAGTCACGAAAAATATTAACCTAGAAATTGGATATTCCAGCAGGTGACTAACATCTTCTTATGGTCGTTCATTTACATTGTCAAACCAGGGAACATATACTTGAAATGGAGCGTCACTGTATGTGCACTAAGAACCAGTTTTAATCACAATTTACTAGAAATAAATGCTTGGAAGGAATTCTATTTATGCTGTAGGAATGTAATGTAAAGTATTCTTAACTTAAGCATAACTTAATCAAAGCAGAGATCATGAAAACTATGACTAAGAAACAAATTATGAACTGGTCTTATACTGCACGAACAAACACAAGGATGGATTCCCGATGCTGCAGGAATAATATAAGACTGAGTTTGCGTTGAAACCTTCAAGAATGAAATCTAACTTATAATCAACAGGAAATAAATAACTAACTACAGATACTCACTAAGTGGGCCCCCTTAGCAAGCATCAACTAGTTTATGCAAGAATTGAACTAAAAAATTCAACTTTTATTCATAAACTTGGAATCATATACATTGATTGTTCTGCTTGTAAGAAAACTAACACAAAACACCGTTTCTCATTATAATACTAACTTTAACACACTCTGTTGCTCACTCACGCAGGAGGAACAGTTATTTATATTAGAAAAGAAACTAACTACCTAACTCTAATAGAGAAAGATGTGGACATAAATGCATCCTAAAATCGAGGAACAAACTTCTCATAAATGAAGGCATATCTGTTCAACATGATTCAGAGAGAATTTAGTATTCCACTCTTCTTAGATTAATGATCATTTAGATTTCCTCCCAATGAAACAGTTAGAGAGTCTTTGCTGGAAGAACTTCCTTGATGCCGTGCTGGAAATGGACTTTACTGTAGGGCTAAGATCTGCTGTGCTTTGACTCGTTCATGCTTCCTTCAACAACCTACGTTGCACATGGTGACATAAGCGAACAAAATCATGCATGGAAAATAACATGATACACATTCTTTAATCACATATTAAATCCATTTCATTATCCAAAGCCCACATGCATTATATCAGTCATTCGAGAGGTCAAACAAAGCAATTAATACAGACACATAGAGATGTTAAGCTGCAGGAATATAGGAATGTGTTACTACAGGATACTACCCAATTTTAGATAAAAAGCATTTAACCAAAGAGTTAAAACAACCATAAGCAATAAGAGTAAGGGTATTAAAAATACATCATAAAATTCAAATTATGAGCATATTTTGAGCTCATCATTTTCCCCCTACTTATCCTAATGATGGTCCTCCAACATTAAGCTTTCTAGTTATTTCTCTGAAATCAGTAGGAGTAGTATGGCCCTGTAATGAAGTTTCAAATTTGTAGTAGAAACCTATGAAACTTTTCCATTTCTCATACCTGCGGGTTTCTGCATCCTCATTAACATTTGTAGCCCAATAAGCGTAAAGTGGCCACATCAAAACTGGAGGTCGAAATGTTAATGGTAACCATAACTCAAACCTTCTCTGGAGACTAAGCTGTATATACTTCTCTGTCCTTCTGATGGCTGCCTTAAAGTTTAGAGGGCTATGAGGCTCAGATTTCCTCAGACCAACAACCAGTTTTTCCCATCTTGTTTCAATTCTGGAAGATGAAAGCTTCCAAAATAGATATGTTTGGTCTTTGAACTCATCATACACCTGCTTTCTGATATCAAATATTTTCATTCTTTCTCTCTAATCATTGAATCCATACACAACAGTAAGCCAAGTTCTCAGAATTGTGTGGGGAGCTGAGCTTTCAGGTCACAGTAGAATTGGTTCATTCCTTCCAGCCTCTTCATTAGCCTCTAATTGTCTTCCATAGTTAGTTTCATTGGCTGCCCAAGACATGAGTGACCTTAGATGAATGTCACCAATGTAGAGAAGTGGATTCCACTATGTTTCAGAAGGAATTATCAAACCATGCAAATAAAACTCACATAAAGAATTTTTCAGCCAACTGGGTGTTACTTGATATGCATCATAAAATTCCTTATCTGTGTGAATGACAGGGTCTAAATTTCTTGGAATTCTCATCAATTGGAACCAAAGAAATTTCTCTTTCAGACACATAGCATATACCCTAGGTGGTGGTCTAAATTCCATAATTTTACCAGTTATCTTCACCATTTCATCCATTTTCTCTTTCATTTCTTGAATTTCCTATTTTTGTCTTTCAATTTCCCTTTTCAATTTCTTCTTTTCTTCTTCCCAAAGACTTTGTTGAATTTCAGTTCTAGCTAAATGGAGGAAACTCAAAGTTTGAAATGTAATAGGCCTCCATATAGTCCTAAGATATTCCAAATATTCAATCAAAAATGTCCTTTTATAAACAACCAATGCTCAACAAGTTTCAGGGGATAATGGGGTTTCATTGGACACTTCAGATTGTTCAAGTTGTTCTTCCTCTGAAAGAGTTCTCAAAAACTCACCTGCAGCTTCCTCATTATAGGAATCTATCCTCAAAAAAAAATTTAGCCAACCGCAATTTCTGAATGCCTGAACCGCTTGAGGATTTTGCATCAAGGGTTCATGAGCTGTAGGCTCATGTCTTACTAACTGGCCACCCATATTCACAAATTATCCCTGCTGAGATTCCTGAAACTCGAAATTCTTCTACCCTACTGTCACTTTTCTTTACTTTTCCAAGAATGACACAGGATAATTGCATGAAATGATTGTTAAAAAATACTCAAATCAAACAGTTAATTGTTGTTTAGGATGAAAGCACGCAGTCGTACTTGGTAAGTACAAGAAAATAAAAAAAATGTCTTAACAATTGTGACAGTGGCATAAGAAAAAAATTGAAATGGATTATCCCTGCCCCCTACTAAAAATTTGGCATGTGTCCACACATGTGTGAAAGGATAGGTGAAGAACAGGAAATAATGACTGATATGTACATAGCAATTAATGAATAAATAAAATAAATAAACGATGTGACAATAAAAGATATCGCGTACCTTATAATAAGTGCTCGTACATGTTGGGAAAGATCACAACTTAGCATGAAATGACGGCTAGAATTGAAACCATAAATGAGGGCGGTACGACAGGATGAATGACATGGATGGGTGACGTGGAAGAAGAGGAAATGAATGGTGGTGATGGATGAAAAACAGAGAAAGTGGCTTCCTTAAAAATGAAACCTTTATTATGGGCATGCAACATAGAATTTTAAAGAGATGCTGTAGAAGAAATCCAAAGCCTTTTGCTATAGGAAGATCAGTGGCCTCATCCGAAACAAACTGCTTCATAAATTCTTCTTTGGACGCTGGCTTATAATACAACCTAAGACGGTGTCCATTAACCAATAGCTTGAATCAGACAGGATATATTGTAGCTAACTGAACTGAACCATTATTAAACACATTTTCTATTTCATAAGGACCAAGCCATCTTGTGGCGAGTTTACCTTGATTTTCCTAGTACCTAGAGTCATAGAGCAGCACCCAATCACCGACAGAGAATTGCTTAGTTCTGATATGGTGGTCATGCTATTTTTTTCTTTGTTGCTGGATAGCTTCAATATGCTGTAGGGCAACTTTCCTTATCTCATCCAATGCATTCAACTGCAGGAGGTGTTCCTTTTGGGCTTCTGAAATATCAATGTTAAGCTGGAGAGCAATCCTTAAGGTCTTATGCTCAAACTCTATTGGCAACATGGCAGTTTTTCCATAGAGTAACTCAAAAGGAGTGAACCCTGTAGATGTTTTCCATGTTGTCCTATAGGCCCAGACTACTTCAGGAAGGTGACTGCTCCAATCCTTCTTGTGTAATTGTACTGTCTTAGTAAGGATTGCCTCAATTTCTCTGTTGGTAACCTCTAACTGGCCATTGGCTTGAGGGTGATAGGAGCTAGACTTTTCGTGCCTGATCTTGTAATCATTCATCAATGCAGTGATTAAGTTTGATGTAAACTGAGCTCCTTGATCAGTAATAAGTTCCCTTGGGACTCCAAACCGAGTAAAAATCTATTCATACAAGAACTCAACAACTTTATTGTCACAGGCATGTGTCCTTGCTTTCACTTCCACCCATTTGGTTACATAATCAGTGCAAACCAAAATACTGACTACCACTTGAGGATATAGGGGAATTTCATTAGACCTTGTTGGTCTCCCCATGCGTTGACATCTATCACATTTTCTGGTGTAGGCTACAGAATCTTTGTGTAGTGTGGGCCAATAGTATCCTGTAGCAAGCACTTTCATAGATGTTCTCTTGGCTACAAAGTGCCCACCACATGTCTCATCATGACAAGCATGAAAAATGTCATAGGTCTCATCTTCCCTGACACACCTTCTCATGACTTGGTTAGGTCATGTGTAAAATAAACAGTCTGCAATCCATGAAAAGTTAAAACTTTTCTCTACCAACAATTTCCTTTCCTTTGGTGAGAAGTGGGCTAGGATCTTGTTGGCTTCTAGATAATTTGCAATATCTGCATGCCATGGAGTTTGAGCAGCAATAGAAAACATATGTTCATTGGAAAAGCTATCATCAATTACCTCAGGGGTGGCAGGTGTAGTTGTTTGAAGTCTTGACAAGAAATCAACCACCACATTAGCCCGACCTGGCTTATCAATAACTGTGATATCAAATTCCTGCAACAATAGGAGCCATCTTGCTAATCTGCCAGATATGGCAGGCTTATTCGTGAGGTACCTTATTGCTGCATGATCTGTATGAAAAAATATTTGGTAACTGGTGACATAATGTTGAAACTTGTTTAGGGCATACACAACTGCTAGCAATTCTTTCTCTGTGACATTATAGTTTAATTTAGGGCCTTGAAGATTTTTGCTAATGAAATATATGGCATGCTCTATGGAATTCTCTTTCTATCCTAAAACTGTCCCTATGGCATAATCATAAGCATCTGTGTGTATATGAAAGGGCAGACTCCACTTCATTCCTTGAAGAATAGGTGCTTGAGTAAGTAAATTCTTAAGCTACAGGAAATATTTTTCACAGGCCTCAGTCCAGTCAAATTCAGAATCCTTAGTCAATAAGGCATATAATGGACTGACTATTTTGCTGAAATTTTTGATAAATCTTCTATAATATCCAGCATGTCCTAGGAAGCTTCTAACATCCTTTTATTTCATAGGTGTTTGCAAATTTAGAATGACTTCTATTTTTGCAGGATCAACTTGAATTCCTTCTTGAGAGATATGATGGCCTAAAACAATTCTCTCTTGCATCATCATAAAGCACTTCTCACTATTCAAAGATAAATTTTTCTCCTTACATCTTTTCAAAACTTTCTCCAAATGTGCTAATGCTTCTTCATAAGTAACTCCATAAGTGGTGAAGTCATCCATGTAGATCTCCATAGAATCATGAGAAATGTCAGCAAAAATATTGATCACTGCTCTTTGAAATGTTGTAGGTGCATTATACAGGCCAAAAGGTAAGACAAAGTAGGAAAAAGTGCCCCATGGACTGGTAAAAATTGTTTTGTCTTGATCCTCAGGAGAAATTCTAATTTGATTATACCCGCTATATCCATCCAAAAAGGAGAAATACTTTTCACCTGACAATGAGTCTAGCACTTGGTCAACAAATGGCAGTGGAAAGTTATCCTTTTTAGTTGCTGTGTTCAGCTCCCTGTAGTCTACACAAACTCTCCATTTTCCACCTTTTTTAGGAACAATCACCAATGGAGATACCCATTGACTGTCTGAAATGGGGTAGATAAAACTAGCATCAAACAATTTTTGGAGCTCTTTTTTAACTATTTCCCTGAGTGTTGGGTTTATCCTTCTTTGAGGCTGCCTAACAGGTGAACAGTCTTCCTTAATGTAGATCCTATGAGTACATAGTTGAGGATCTATTCCTTCATATCCCCATAGTCCCATACAAAAGCTCTGTGTTGATCTTGCAGCATTGTGACTAGGGCAATTTGTTGAGATTGAGGCAGCTTATTATTGATGTTCAGACAACGGCCTGGAGACACTTCTACTTGCTTGGTAAGATCATTCATGGAGGCTATTGATAAAGGTGGTGTCTGTATTTCATGTGGAAGAAAATTGTGATAGACTGTAGGAAATTTAGGTGGCAGGCTCTCAGGATTCAGTTGCTATAGGAAACACTATTGAAGACAGCTATCTGGAACAGATGGGCTACTCAGATCAGAGTTGGACTGCAAAATGTGTAAAAGCAGACCATCCTCACTCTGAAGCTAGGAAAATGAATTAGTTTGCAGCATCATTAGCTAAGCCAATGAATTGACTTCTTCAGTTTCCTCTCCTAAATCTGGCCAAATTAGTTGAGACAAGTCTGGCTGAGGGTGTGCGGGTGGGTATAAAGCCAATTTCTTTCTTGACTGACCATCAGAAATTGTCATGTCTCTTGAAATGGAATCCTATAAAATCATCAGTGATGGCTAACCATGGTCTACCTAGGATGATAGGATATCCTCCCAAAGTTGCCTTAGTGGACAATATGGTGAAATCTGCTAGGTATTCCCAAGAATCAAGGATGACAATGACATCTTCTACCACTCCATCAGGGGTTACTATGGAGCTATCGGCAAGTTGCAGGATAGTAGGTGTAGACTGAATGGTTAGGATATTCAAATACTCCATAGTATGCTTGGTCATTACATTGATGGCTACACCAAGGTCAATCAAAAAATTCTTTACTATCTCACCATTAATATTTATTTTTACCACAAGACTCCCAGGGTCAGTATATTTTGGAATGACTACCTTCCCTAACATAATATCTACCAACTATCCTAGAACATGGATAGTTTGGGGATCCTTTTTTTCTTCTTCTTGGTTTCTTTAAACATGCCTCCTTAATGGATTTTTCATAAATTGGGACATCTTTAATGGCTTGAAAAAGGCGAATTTGAATGTGTACATTCTTTAGCTGATCCAAAATATCAAAGGTAGGCTCTTCCATAGACTTGGATGTATTAATTTGAAATCTCTAAGGAAAAGGCGGTTTGGCCTGATGCTGTAGGACATGCTCCTTAGACACAATATCTGATACAGGTATATGTTTTGCAGGATCAGTAGGTCATCCCGAGGCAGAGTCAGGAATGTCTGTAATTATAGGTGGCTGTGGAGTAGGGAGAGTGGTTCCAAACCTGAGATGGATATCATTAATATTCAAGGAATAAGCTAGATACTGATTGGCTTCTGCAAAATACATAGGCTACTGTTGCTGTTGCTACTTATTATTAGGATTTAGCAATGGTTGAGCAGGCATAGGCATTTGTTTTGGAGGGCTAGTATTTGCTGCAAGAGGTGGCATGAGGGCCGAAGGTTGTGGCTGCTGAAGCTGCAGGGATCTAGGGGATTGGTTCTGCCATTGCTGAGAACCTCTCCATTGAGGATTTTGCTGCCAATTACCTTGGGGTGGAGTCCATTGTCCTTGTGGCTGCTGCCAACCTTCTTGAGGAGATTTCCATTGAGGACTCTAATAGTTAGGCTAGTGTGGTTGAGAAGTATTCCAAGGTGGTGATGGGCTATATGTAGGTTGCCATTGGTTATTGTAATTAGAATAAGGATTACCAAAATTCAAAGGGTCTTGAGGCATACCTTGTCTTTGAGCCTATGGTCGCCTTTGTGCAATGAAGAATACTTGGTCATCATCACCCTCTACTATTTTAAAATTGGTAGGTAATTGCTTAGCCTCCAGGTTAGCCACCATCTTATATCTACAGTCACGTTTCTTTTGTCTGCAATGTGGACAAAAATCAGCTAAGATTTCTTTAGCTTCCTCATGTTTCTTCCAAGCTTGCATAGTATCCAACTGTGTAGCCATGTTGTTTATGATATCCTGCTTGAAATCAGACAACAAATGTGTAATTTCTATCCGTGAAACTCCATTAGTAGAAGACTTTCCAACTGTGGCTTGATGACCTCTACCCTTCTTAACAATTGCTCGAGAGTAGTTGTAACATATCTTCTTGATATCATCCAAAGGCACTTGGGTTATATCTCCTCCTCCCATCAGATTTAGGGCATCTATACAGGTGTCACTGATTCCCCTTAGAAAAAGTAGTTTATGAGATTCTTCATTAAGAGTATGGTCTGAGTTCTTTTTAAGGGAAAACAAGAATCTTGAGATATAATCTTCCAGGCTTTCATCCTCCTTTTGTTGAATTCTGAATATATCATCACCCTTACTACCACTCTTACAATATTCCTTGTATTTCTCAAAAAATTTTGTTTGCATAGCTACCCAGTTATCAATAGCACCCCTTCCCAAACTCATAAACCATCTAAGAGCTCCCTCCTTCAAAGTAGCAGGAAACAACTTCAGCCTGTGAGCATATGAAGTGTAATCATAGTTGCGACAGAGGATGTCAAACTCAAACAAGAAAGTGTATGGGTCCTCTGTAACTAGTCCATGGAACTTGGAAAGTAATGAAGAAGGAATATTTTTAAGGTTATCGTTATCTTACTGAGCAATGATGGGGAATTCAAAAGCAAGAGGTTGATTAGGTGGATTATGTGCCATATTTGCTTGATGGAGTATCAAAGCAAATGGATTTTCTTGAGGTTCTTCATTAGCTGGGTCAAATGGAAATTCAACAAGTAGGTTTTCAATAAATGGATTGATATCTTGGTCTCTTCCTTCCTCAAATAGATTATAAGCTAGTTCAGAATTGTTATCAATGAATGGAAGGTCAGGGAGGAATCTTCCTAGAGCGTCTCTTCTTCTATGCATGCAATAGAATTAACCGTAAATTGAAGGAATTTGAAAATGCTTGAATAAACACACTAAACTACTGCTAACAATGACTATGACAGGTTCTTAGCTTGAAACCATCCCCAACAATGACACCAAAAATGGTCGATTCCACAAAAAGATATAAAAGTCATGGAAAATCTTAACCTAGGAATTGGACATTCCAGCAGGTGACTAACATCTTCTTATGGTCATTCATTTACATTGTCAAACTAGGGAATGTATACTTGAAATGGAGTGGCACTGTATGTGCACTAAGAACCAGTTTCAGTCACAATTTACTAGAAATAAATGCTTGGAAGGAATTCTACTTATGCTGCAGGAATGTAATGTAAACTCTTCTTAACTTAAGCATAACTTAATCAAAGTAGAGATTATGACAACTATGACTAAGAAACAAATTATGAACTAGTCTTATGCTATAGGAACAAACACAGGGATGGATTCCCGATGCTGCAGGAACAATATAATATTGAGTTTGCACTGAAACCTTCAAGAATGTTATCTAACTTATAATCACCAAGAGATAAATAACTAACTACAGATACTCACTAAGTGGCCCCCCTTAGCAAGCATCAACCAGTTTATGCAAGAATTGAACTCAAACTTCATTAGCTTTTATTCATAAACTTGGAATCATATACATTGATTGTTCTTCTTGTAAGAAAACTAACACAAAACACCATTTCTCATTATAATACTAACTTTAACACACTCCATTGCTCACTCACGCAGGAGGAAAACTTATTTATATTAGAAAATCAACTAACTACCTAACTCTAACAGAGAAAGACGTGGACATAAATGCATCCTAAAACTGATGAACAAACTTCTCATAAATGAAGGCATATCTGTTCAACATGATTTAGAGAGAATTTAGTATTCCACTCTTCCTAAATTAATTTTCATTTAGATTTCCTCCCAACGACCTGGTCTGAGAGTCTTTGCTGGAACAACTTCCTCGATGCCGTGCTAGAAATGGACTTTACTGCAGGGCCGAGATCTGCTCCGGTTTGACTCATTCATGCTTCTTTCAACAACCTGCGATGCACATGGCGACAGAAGCAAAAGAAAGCATGTGTGGAAAATAACACGATACACATTCATTAATCACATATTAAATCCATTTCATTATCCAAAAACCACATGCATTATATCAGTCATTTGAGAAGTCAAACAGAGCAATTAATACAGACACATAGAGATGTTAAGCTGTAGGAATATAGGAATGTGTTACTACAGGATACTACTCGATTTTAGATAAAAAGCCTTTAATCAAAGAGTTAAAAAAACCATCAGCAATAAGAGTAAGGGTATTAAAAATACATCATAAAATTCAAATTATGAGCATATTTCGAGCTCATCAAAAACTGCCATTGCATCCATGGAATTTTATGTAATTAGAGTGAGCCAAGTCCCTTTGAATTTTGAAGTTTCTACATCCAGAACCCAAAACTCCTCCACCTTTGGTGATGCAACTAGTCATGCTCCATTGAACGATCCCTTCCTCAATGCTCTATTACATTACATGGGGTGGATGCAATTGCTATTAATGAACTTGAATAGTTCCACTTCCCAACCCATGTTTCAACTGTATTGTTGTTGTAGCCTTTTTTATTTTGCTATCATGAATACCCCATCCCTCAAGGGGTATGGATTCCTAAATTTGATAGGTATAGTGGTTAGGGAGATCCACAAATGCATGTCTTATGTTTTAACACTATGTGTGTCAACTTCTTTCACCATGATTATTTGTTGGCAAAACTATTTTGCACGTTACCTCAAGGACATTGCTTTGGAATGGTATTGCTTGCTTCCTGATAATTCTGTATTCTCTTTTGACCAACTAGTAAGTCAGTTCTTACAAAAATTCCAAGCAAAGATTAGACTGAAGGTCACCGTGACCGATCTTGTTCGGTGCAAGTAGGGAACACACAAAAAAGTAACTAATTTTATTGCCTATTACCAAGCTCTATTCTCCCAAATCTCCTACACCCTTCTAGATTCTAACGTACAACATGTGTTCATTAGGAACATGTTGCTAGTGTTGTGAGAGAAGTTCCTTCTAATGAAGTATCCCTCTTTTTCTCATTTGTGTGTTTGCACTATGTGAATATCAACAAATGGTTGCTTAGTACAGGGATTCCTTCTTGTCCTCCCATTTGAATAATCAACTAGTTGTGTCTATCTCTAGAGAATCAAGAAAGAATAAAGTGGTAGCGAACATGGTATATATTCCTACTGACAAGAGATCTATATGATGAAATATTTATTTTATGAAATTGTCTGGGTCCTACAAATGTCCTTTAAAAATTATTAAAATATGGTGTAATTTTTCTTCTAGAGATAAGATTGCTATCTGAGCCCTATCCTCAATGATATGAAACATATAATTTTTTCGAATACCGTCAAGTATTAGGTCATGATACCAAATGATGTGTGCATATTAGGCATGTTACCCAAGACCACATCGAAAACAGTACCATCCGACTTGATGGTAAAAAGAAAAATTTGAATAAATTTTTAGCCAAACCTAATAGTCAACTACAAATTTACACAGATCCTTTTCCATCCCATTTTACTAATCTCATAACATTCACTTCTGTATCTATCAACCCCAATCCATCTGAGTATGTGAACATAGTTTTTTTCACTCGTGTTCCTCCTTTGGGTCATGTGGATAAAACACCTAATATAATATTCACACCACATGACTTGCTTCTCAATAGGGAACCTTATCCATTGTATAAACTGGCTTGAGTCAATGATAATTTTGTGATTGACATTATGGTTGACCCTAGAGTCAGGTTAATGTCATCATAGAAAAGACCCTCTTCATAAATAACCTACACAAGGAGAAATATGAGGAGCCATAAACCACACTTCGTACCCATGATGGCATTTTTGTTCTTCCAATTGGATTTATTTATTTGTCGATCTTAGTTGGGCCCAAGTATCTGGATGTAACATATATTCTGATACTAGAAAATGACTTATTTAGGATTAGAATAGGCACTTCATGGCTAGCCTCTATGAATGTTATCACCTCTGTTATCCATAAATGTTTGAAGTTTCCTCATGAGGGAACATTGTATACTATCCAAGACACTTGATACAAATCACTGGTGTCATGTGGGGGCTTCTCTCTTGATCATTTTTTGCCCACTCTAGTTGGACCCTTACTACTTAGATGAGACTTATTATAGAAGGCCTACTATATGTATAAGACTAGAGGTTTTGTTTCTAATGGTGTCTTCCTTCTACCCATGATATCTCTTTGAAGGATTCTATGTGTGCACAACAACATGCTTTTCCCTCTACCCCTTCAAAGGCTAAGAAAAAATAAGCTCTCATCCATAGAAATTCTCCTTCCTCTTTATCTTCTTCTGTAGCTTCCCAACCTCTGGTGGTGTCCTATGTTCCTCGTACTGTGCTTGGCATAGGAAAGAGAAAGGCACCCGTGTTGTGGTAGTCCAAATTGCAAGTCTTTTAGCTCCTAATTTTTCCCCACACCCTATATGGTAAGGGGAAGTATTCCTATAGAGTTGTTGCATCTTGGCCTCCATGGCCTACCCCTATTCCTCCACCTACCTTTAATTCAAACAATGGAAAGGGACCCATGGTTGAGACCCTTGTATCTGTCGCTGTTTATGTCCATCCTCCTATCCCTCAGGAGTTTTCTCTTATGTCAGAAACAACTATGGGGGTTACTCTTCTAGTGGAACATGATCTCTTGGAGTCTTCACAAGTTGCACCTCCCAGTACCCATAGCCTTCGTAACTAGCTTGCATGTGAGTG
The DNA here is from genome assembly GCA_007258455.2 of Sequoia sempervirens. NCBI lineage: Eukaryota > Viridiplantae > Streptophyta > Pinopsida > Cupressales > Cupressaceae > Sequoia > Sequoia sempervirens. Next base: position 259,974,861 of record VDFB02281492.1, read on the forward strand.
TAAGTGTCATCAGTGAGCCTAGGGAGCATGGAGCTTTGTAGAAGACCAAGGATGCACTTGTTCTATGTACTTCTACTTCCCTTGTTGATTCTATTTCTACTCTTGCTCTTGTTCCTTGTTCATTCCTGCTTCTATTCCCATCACATCTATTTTGCTTCTAGCTTCCTCAAAAAATATCGATGAGCCTCACCCTAAGCAGGTACAAGTGTTCATCACTCGTACAAAGCTACCTTTGATTTCTTCTTTACCAAATCTTCTTTGTTTCCCTAAGCCCATTGATATGCCTTATATGAAGGTAGTGTATTTCATGGCTCCTTCTCCTTCTCCCTCTCTTGCTTTTATTGAGAGGACCTCACATTCTCGACTTAAGCATAAGTTAGAGAATGACCTCATTTCAAATGATGATCATAAAAAGGTCTTCTTTATCTTCTATGTCTTTTTTCACTTTGGCTTGTACCATTCTCATGATGGAAACAATGCCTCCTTCCCTAGAGTTCATCACTACCCCTCTTTGCAAGGTCAATAATGACTCAAGTTTCTCATCCTTCTCTTGTTTAGTCACATCAATTCACTATAGAGAAGTGTATGCTTGACTCATTGGAGGATATTCCAACTTTATCATCCATTTTTGCTAGATTGATGATGTTAGTCTCACACGAGCTCAGTGAGGAAGACCTTGAGAAGGCTTCTTCCTTAGCTCTTGCTACATGCAAATTGAAAGGAACTACTCTTTCTATCCCCTTTATAGGCTCATCTTCCCTCCCTATGATGATCTAGATTGAGATTAGGATGACTTGTTGGAGGTGTCAGACTAGAGCGATACCTCTTTATCTTTAGATTAGATTTGTGTGTTTGTATGTGTTCCCTTGTGCTCATTTATTAATGTGTTGTGTTCGTGCTTGGAGGACCCTTGTTACCCTTGTAGGTACTTAGATACAAGAGATAAAATCCATTGTACACTTCTTCTATTTGTCTCATCATTCTTTTATATGTCATACACTTTGCTTTTTCACATTGAGAACGATGCAAAGCATTGGGGCATTTAGGCCTCTTCCATGTTGGCCAATTTTTTTTATGTTTTCTTCATGTACTCTTCATCCCATTCCAATCTATTTGGTGGGTGATGATAGTTCATACATATTATACTATATCTATTTATTTCTATGATCAGTTCTGACCCTGAATAATTGGATCCCCATGTGATCTTGATTTATTTGACTCTATTTTTATCTTGATGTTATGGATTCTATGTGTTTTCCCTTGCATGGAAACATTCCATGAGTACATCTTGCTATGTATATCATGCCACAACATCTATTTTTGTCTTTCTCTTCTCCTTAGAATGACATGTGCTCCTTTGTTTAGCACACATCATTCTAAGGGGGCTATCATATCTGCTTATTTTTAAAAATATTTAAAAATATGTCTACATGTCTTAATATCTTATGATCTTATAATCTAGCTTGGGGGCAACTTGAATAGACTTGCCTTGTCTTTTCTATGACTATCCTTCAATGAAATTTGTAGTAGCCATAGACCTGTCTACTTGCCATATTGTCTCTAGCTTGCTAGCCATACCTATTTGCATCATCCATTATCTGATCAGATTATGTCATGTCTATGAAATTTATCATGTCTATTTTTCACTTTTTTCCTAACATGTTTGTCTATAGCTAACATGTTTATCTACAACTAACATGTTTGTGGTGATATTGTAGTCATCTTTGTAGGATGGAAGACCTGTGTCCTCTTCATTTCCTAGCTAGGCTTCTATATCACATATACCAGATCAAATAATTGTGTCCTCTTCATCATGTATATATCCTCTTCAACCTATTTCTACTTTAGCTTGCACATGTTAGAATACAAATGCTCGCTAAAGTGGGGGAAAAATGTACTATCTTAAAATTGTACCCCAAATAATTTCACACTACATAGCCTCCCTTTTAGCCTAATAAAAGATGATATTGCAAATTTCCCCTTTCACTTACCTTTAATTCCATCTGTAAACGTGAAATTTTGTCATGGATGCTAGTGTGACACACAAACATCTATGCCTTGCACAAATGTCCCAAAAATATTCTCAACTCTATGGTCATTGGAGTGTTACACTTCCTCTTGCTCATGAAGTGTAACACCTCTATGGCCACATATGCACACAAAAATGGCTTCTTACATGTTATTCTTCCATTCAAGCTCTCATTCCTTCAATCTATCTTTCCATTCTTCCATTCTCTCAACTCATTCTTGCAATCTTTTATTCTAGATCTCACTTTCTCATTCTATACCATCTCTACACCATTTTCTCAAGATTTCTTGTATGTTCTTAGCTTCTAAAACAACATCTTGGCTCTCTCAACTCGCCCAAAGTGTTGCATGCTCTGTTTTGACATTGTTAGCTTTCTTGAGGGGAGATATATTCACTCTTTTTATTTTATTATTTTGTTTCATGTCAAGTAGCATATTGATATTTTAGCTTGTCAATTTCTTTATCTTTTCAATGTATTTAGCTTTTTCCCAATTTCTTTTCTATTTGTCTACTTGGCTATTTGTGGAGGTGGAAACACCAAAATGGGGGTTTAATTGATGTAAACCCCAAAACAACCCAAACATTTTTCTTGTTTCTATGTGTGCAGATTGTTCATTTGGAGTGTTGTGGGAGGTTGCATAGCGTTGGACCTCTTGTGAGTCCATTCCTCTCTTCTCTCTTGTTATTTCATTTCATTTAGTATAAATCCTTACATGTTAGTTTTCTTCTTGTTATTGTACTATCATAAATTGTCACCCATGACAATTTCACCTTATGTTTGGCCCCCCATAAAATTATTGGACCTAATTGAGTATTTAATTTCCTAAATTATGCATTTTATGGCTTATTTTTGACAATTTCCAAGGAATTGCAAGTGAGGATCAATTGCATTTATCTAATACATTTCCCCCAACATTAACTATCCGAGAAAATAGGTCTAAGACACTCACACCCTAGGCAATGAGTGTCCTATTTTCCCTCAAAATTGAAATATGTTGGTTGTGTTAATTTAATATTTAAACTTAAAGTGTCTGAAGTCAGCCATCAGGATCTTATCTTTGAGAAATTGAATAAATTCCTATAAATACCTAGTTATTACATTATTTGAACATTAAGTAAAATTTATTGAAGAAAAAATTGTTAAGAGTATTCAAGAGCAAGTCAAGAGCATCATGTCAAAGCTTTACTGTAGCAATTCAAGATCCTAACATCATGTGAAATTCTATGTGAGTACTTTATGTTTGTTCATGTTGTCATTGTTTTGTGAAGGCCAACACTTTTGTAGGTCTCCAAGAAATTCAAGCATTCAAGAAATCAAGAAAAAAAAGATCCAAGACCTTGAATTGATGTGTATGCATTTAGTCCTTCAAGGAACCCATTGAAGGGTGGTGAGTTCTAGCACTTTGTTTATTCATCATTCCTCCCTTTTAGTTATCCATTTATCATTGACATTGCCATTATGTAAGTGAAAAAACTTACATGAGGTTTGACTGAGGAAAATGGCCCAAAATTTCCTCTCTTTGTGAATGTGTATATCTTAGGTTTGAAGAATATTGAAATGATCTTGAAGATAATTTATTCATTGTTGCATTCAAAACCCTATATCTTATCAAATCATGAAAAATCAATTACAAAATATCTGATAGTTTTTCAATATATTTGTAGGTGGGAATTCAAACTTAGATTCAACATAAGAGGACTATGAAAATTGAACTAAAAAATATCTACAAGGACAATCATGCCCTGGGCATGAGTTTCCTCCAAAATCAGGCTGAAATTCGAACCATAGGTGCATAGTGTCTTGCTTTGTCTTGCTCAATTGTCTAAATTTTTCTGTAACTTTTTGTGTTTGGTTTATTTACATCACAATAGTAAATTGCACTATTAGCCTAGTTAGATCATTGAATTTCATCATTAGGAAATTTCTAGATTTGGTTAAGGGTTGGTTGCCTCACCTATCAAGATATAATTTAATCACATACCTTGTCCAAATCTACCAACCCTCACTACCATTCAAATCTTTAATGAGGCATTTGAAAAAGTGCATAAACCCTAGGGTCAAATTTAAGGTCTCACTTTTTCTATGTTTCATTTTGGATATCTTGACATGTTACACTATATACCTTCTAAAATATGAAGCAAACCACCTTAGATCTAAATTTTTCATTGCATTATATTGCATTTCTCATTTAGGGTTTCATCTTTGCATCATAAAAAGCTAGAAAAACAAAAACAAAAATTGAATTCATATTGCATTGAAAGTTGTAATAGGGTTTGTTTTAGTCATCTTAGATCAATATTTACAACCAAATTACATTCATTAGGTCATACACTTTGAAATTTTTCATTGTATCCATTTAGGAATCTTTCATTTAAGACAAAAAAGTGAAAAAATTGCATAGTTTTGTTGCAAAGTGGCGTAAAATCATCATTCTTAGAATTTTGCATCTTCAAAATAGTCAATTATTGCATTGTATCTTTGAAAATTGTATTCCAAATTGTCATTTCTTGTTCAAGCATTTTTCACATTGTTGCATACTTGCATTTTTCATTTTTCTAGTCATAAAATCAACAAAATTTACCAAAAATATTCACTATCAAAATGGTCTAAACACAGATTTGAGAACCTTAAACAATAACAAGCATTTTCAAACTTTGAATTTTTTGAAACCCTACCCAGGACACAAGCACCCTGGGCACCTCTATCATGCTTTTTTGGCCTAATTTTTGTCTTAGATATTTGTTCCTCTATTTTTTTTAGGATTCTGCTATCTAAATTCTATTTCTACATTTCAAAATTTTCATTTTGTATTCCACATTGTTGCACATTTTCACTCTTAAGTTCATAAACATAAAATTGGCAAAAATTGGGAAAATAGTGACTATCGAATCTGTTTGATCATAGAATTAGAAAACTTAGATAACACCCTAAATATTAAAACTTTGAACTTACAAAAACTCTATCCAAGACACAAATTCCTTGGGTGCCTCTATCTTGCTATTATGGGTTGAAACTATTCTCAGATCTTTGTTTTAGTGTTTTCTATATGTTTCTACTGTCCAAATTTTATTTCTGAACTCTAGTTGTACTGTAATTGTCTATTTTACTAAAAACATTTCTAGCTAGATCCATAGGGTATAACATCATGTTCTCATTGAAAAAATATTTAGTTGTCATAATGCATGTTCTACTATCAAATCGTGTTAATCATTTCAACGAATTTTTATTCAAGCATGTGAAAATGAGTTTATTTCCCCTCTTTTGTTGTTTTTAATCTATCCCTCTCCCATTATCTCTCCTATGTGTGAGGTTAGCTTGGTGAAAGAGAATACAATAATGGAAAATCATGACAATCATGTTAGTTCTTCTCTCGATATCTCTCCTCTTTATGAAGAAGGTATCTTGGTGTTAGAAGGTCCAATTGTTGAAAACCATGAGAATATTGTTTGTTTCTCTCCCCTTCCTCTCCTTCTTGGGAAGATATTTTTGGACAAGAGGATTACATAATTGATACCTGTATTTCAAAATATAGTAAGAGGGCTTTCTTAGATGAAGATGCTAAGACAACATTAGATTTCCCCTCAATAGAAGACCATCAACAAGATCTTAAATTTGTTGAGGTTATGAATGCATAATTATCCATTAGATCTCCCTTGATTATTGGCCTCCTAAGACTCCCTTTGGACCTTCTAATAGTCCTCTAATTATTCAATCTCCTAAGTCACCTCTCATTATAGGACCTCCTAAACTTCCAAGTTCTATCTTAAACTTCACAAAATAACTCACTAGTAATCATGTGGCACATCAACCAAGTTATCATACCGTAGCTCACACATATAACACTAGAAACAATAAGTAACCAAAGAAAACACCAAATTCCATCCTATTACCTCAACCATATCTCCCACTTGCACCTAACATCCCACAACATAATGATAAAGAATTTGATCTTGTTGAGCAACTTTGTAGCACTCCTCCTAAGATATCCTTGTGGAATTTGATTCAAACATCACCTGGTTACCATGGAATGCTTCAAAAGGCTTTGAATTTTTTTTTATCCCTCCTAGTGTGCAACCAAATGATGTGGAAACTTTGATTGAGAATATGAATCATCCTAATTTGGACATTTTATTTCATCAAAATGAATTACCTCCTTTGGAAACATAATTTTTTTTGATAATTTGACGATAATAGCTATTATTAAAAGGGTTAGGATTAGATGTTCCCTTATTTACAATGTTTCAAGGATTAATATTTGTACTATAAATATTTTGTATAAAATTGGAGTAGAAAAAGCTTTAAATCAACCCATTGATTTGTCAATTAAAATTTTTGATAACATGGAAAGCAAGTCACTTGGTGTGATAACGTTACCTATTAAAGTTGGTAAGGTTACATTACAAACTCCTATCTATGCCATTCCCCATGATCTTTCATATAATCTTCTCTTGGGTGGACCATGGATTCATGAAATGAATGGAGTTCCTTCATCACTTCATTTTTCAATGAAGTACATATACAACAATAAGGTTTACATGCTAAAAGCTGGTCCAAAACCTGAAAATTATTTACAAACTAAAGCTAGAATGACAAATTCTCTTAGAATATTGACACCGACTATGAAAGTGGAACCTTTACAAGTTGAGCATAAATATAAGTGTCTTTCATTAGTGACAAAGTTGTTGGAGGATGATTGGGGTTCATTATATTTTCCACCTACATTCATGGGAGAAGAAAAGATTACACACAAATCAAAAAAGAGAAAGAAGTCACAATGGTATCCACACATTCTATCACTAGCTTATCAAAAACATCCACAACTTTTAGCAAAGAGGGAAAAACAAATTGCACATCCACTTATGTTGAAGATGATCATGAAGAACCATCTTCTTCGAATGTAATGAAAGCAATTTATGGAAGAGGTTATCAAATTTTGAAATAGTTTGGTTATAATTGAAAAGGATGTGGCATCAAATAACAAGGTATCCATGTCCCTATATATCCTAACATACAAGAAACAACAAGAGGTTTTTATACTATCACTTAATAATACAAGAGACAAATAGTATTAGTTGCTGCTCCTTGCCATGTGGTAGTTGTAGTATTACACACCACTCACCACCATGCATGCATTTATAAACTGGGATTTATACTATCATCTTTAATCTTCCAAGGAGTGGCATATCAAAATCCATTTGGCTCACCTTTTTCCATACACTTGTGGGGAAAAGGGTTAGGTAGCTTATGTTAGGTAAATTCCTTCTAGAAAGGGATCCATTTTTATCTCCTTAAAATATTAGTGTAGAAAGTACAATAACATTTTAAGTGGGGGCATATAGTCCCTTGCTCATTTTTTGTAGTTGGAATATTCTCTTATTGGTGACAATAGAATACATCTCCCAGAAAGTGTGACCTTGGTAATCAAAGTGTGGCTTTCTTGATCCATGTGAATGCCTCTTTTGTGGTGATATTTTGCTTGATATCTCTCAAGAGTGTGACCTTTCTTGGTGTACAACATTCCCCTTGGTGGTAATGCTATGGCTAGTATTCCCTAAGGTGTGAATTTATTTTTCCATGACTTTCCCTCTCTTGGTGGTGATGTCATGAAGGTATGAACTTTTGTATATTAAGCAAAGCACATTTCTTATTTTTGTAAACCATATCTTGTGGTGGTGTTGATACAACATCCCTTGAGTTTTTAAACTTATCCTATTATCGTTTGTGCACCCCCTGAGGTGAGTTTTGTTGCATCCCTTGAGGTGAGTTTTATGCACCCCCTAAGGTGAGCTTTTTAGTGCCCCTTAAGGTGAGTTTTTTTGCACCCCCTGAGGTGAGTTTTATGGCACCCCTTCAGGTAAGTTTTGTTGCACCCCATAAGGTGAGTTCTGTGCACCCCTTGAGGTGAGTTTTTGCAAGATAGTTCATGAACTCCACATAATGGAGCTTGTTGGGTCATGAACTTGAGAGCCCCTTAACATGGAAACCTAGCATAACAAAACTTTCTTGCTAGTGGAGTTATGTGTTTCATGAGTGATGTGAAATAATACAACTTTCTAGTTCTCATGTGAACTAACATTTATTCGATGGATGATGTTTAAAATTTGAGACAATTTAAGACCGAGGTCTCTTTGCCTTATCAACTTGAATCTTTTAGTACTATTTTTTTTTGTGTGCATCTTTTGTGTGTCTTCTTCATGTTTACATTGTGCTTGTTTCCATTTTTTTTTCATCTTTATGTTCCATCGTACCATGCTTTCTCATTGTGAATGCTTCATGTTTTTTGACATTGTATGTTAGTGTATGTTGTATTGTTGCATAATCATACCTATATGCATTCCTTTATGCCTATGTTGGTTTGCCATGGGATCTTGTATCTTTGGGGCTTGTCCACCCCCTAGATCCTTAGTCATCCCATCTCTTCAACATTTGTACAATTCTCGACATAAAGTTTTTTCTTTAGTGCGAGTCTGAGCATAATTTCATACTCTCACTAAAGTGGGGGATAAATGTAATATCATAAATTGTCACCCATGAAAATTTCACTTTATATTTGGCTCCCCCTTAAATTATTGGACCTAATTAAGTATTTAATTTCCTAAATTATGCATTTTATGGCCTATTTTTAACAATTTCTGAGGAATTGCAAGTAGGAATCAATTGCATTTATCTAATACAATACCTCACCACTAACTGCCCTAGAAAATAGGTCCAAGACACACATTCCCTAGGTGAAAGTGTCCTATTTTACCTCCAAATTGAAATATGTCTGGTGTGACTGTTTAATATTTGAATTTCAAGTGTCTAAAGTTGGCCATCAGGTTCTAATTTTTGGGAAATTGAATAAATAGCTATAAATACCTAGTTATTACATCATTTGAACATTAAGTAAAATCTATTGAAGAAATTATTGTCATGGGAATTCAAGAGCAATTCAAGAGTAGCATTTTAGAGCTTTATTGCAACAATTTAAGACCCTAACATCATGTAAAATTCTATGTGAGTTTATGCATGTTCATGTTGTCATTGTTTTATTAAGGCTAATGCTTTTGTAGGTCTCCAAGCAATTCAAACATTCAAGAAATCAATAAAAGCAAGATCCAAGACCTTGAAGTGATGTGTATGAATTTAGTCCTTCAAGGAAGCCATCGAAGGGTGGTGAGTTGTAGTACTTTGTTTAAATTCATCATTTCTCCCTTTCAATTATCCATTTATCATTGACATTGCCATTGTGGAAGTGGAAACAATTACATGGGGTTTGACTAAGGAAGGACCGTAAATGGCCCAACATTTCCTCTCTTTGTGGAAGTACAAATCTTAGGTTTGAAGAATATTGAAAGGATCTTGAAGACAATTTATTCATTGTTTCATTTGAAACCCTACATCTTGTGAACTCATAGAAACTCTGTTATAGAAATATCTGAAAAATTTGTAGGAAAGAATTTGAAGCTTAAATCCTATTTGAAAAACAAGTACAAAAAACTGAGAGGGGGGGTGAATCAGTTGTCACAAAATATTTAAACTTAATCTTAGATATGTTGAATGAACAGTAAACAATGAAAAATAAACACATCAGAAACATAGAGAACACAAAGATTTTTTACGTGGAAACCTTGTTAGGGGAAAAACCATGGTGGATGTTAGTCCACTATATTATACCCTGTTAAAAGTATAATGAAAGATAATGGGAATGCACATGCATTCAGGAACACTGCCTAGAGCTCACTGCTCAAATACAAGAGGCCTCACTGCCCAACAATACATAGAAATATGGATTAGATCCACAGGGTATGAACTAAGAAAATAGCTTCTACACAAGCTTGATTATAGTTCCAGTTAAGCACAAAAAACCTTCTTCACACTTTGCTCAAACTTCTTCTCACTCTACTTTACAATTGAATGAATAGATCAATATTTGCACACTTTCTCTTCTCTGGCTTTTCTTCACTTCATACTCACACTAAATTCACTCAAAAAATCACTCTTATATATCCACAACATGAAATTACATCATCAACCTTGTCGGCCAAAAATATAAAACATATTTACAATGTTGACCCAAATTTACAAATAAATTTGCAATGCGAATCAAACAACATTGGCTAATATTATGATGCAACCTAAAACAATATCCTCGAGTGCACCAAACATTCAAATTTAAATCTTTAAGGATCTGCAACACATTCAAGAACATGAAAACCCAAACATACCAAGGAAAATATTTGACCACGAGCACACCGATCAATGCGGACATACAACAAGGATAGAGAATGATCTAGAAGCATCCAAAAACAACAAGAACTAACATAAAAACATACACAACAAAAAAAATTACCAGAATCACATAAAATTCAATCAGGAACACTAACATAACCCACATAAAAACTGTCAGAACACAACTATTCATAACATGATGAAATCTTCACGTGGACCTCTAAAATTTTTGGTAGATGAACTAGATACTCTTAGAAATAAACCATTTAGTCCACAACAACTGATCTTCAACATACAAAACAAGACACCTTCATGATCTTCACTGTTCCACTCTCAACCTACAACTCTTCCTTTAACAATTTTCTCAATATCCTTGACATATACAACTTTCAATGTAATAATTCTAATAGTGTTGACATCAATGACAACCACATATCAAAAAAATAACCACATCATCCAACAATCTCCCCCTTTGGCATTGATGGCAACACATGATGTGAAAAACACCATCAACACAACTCTCAATCAACACTTACTCCCCCTTAGATTCTGACTCTTCTTCCTTAACCTCTTCTACATGATCTTCTCCCCACAAGAATCTTCTCCTGAGATAAGCAACAATTTTTCACATGATTCTTCTCCCCCTTTGACATCAATGGAAAATATAAGCATTATCTTCCAAATTACAAGCTCTGAAACACATATTTGCACATCTGACTACTCCCCCTGAGTAGCAGCCACAAAAACATCAATTCAGATCAAGAAATATCTATGAAGCACATGGATTGATACAAGAAAATGCATCTTTAGTGAATGTAAGGAGGGTAATTACCCCTAACATCCCTCTGAGATACTCAAAAGTATCCTTCGGCAATGGATTTTTTAAAATGTCTACAATCTATTCTTTGGTAGGCACATACTCTAGTTTGACTTCTTTCTCACTCACTTTTTCCCTTAAGAAGTGAAACTTGATTGATATATGCTTAGTATTAGAGTGTAGCATCAGATTCTTTGATATGTTAATTTCACTTGAGTTATCATAATATATGACAATAGATTCATTATATACTACTATAATATCTTTCAACATCTATTTCATCCACATCACTTGAGTACAGTTATTTGTAGCAACAATATACTTTGCTTCAGCAATAGATAGAGAAATGGAATTCTTCTTTTTGCTCAACCAAGACACTAACTTCTTCCCTAGGAAGAAGGCACGACCAGTAGTACTCTTCCTGTCATCTAAATCTCCTTCCCAATCTACATCAGTATATTCATTCAAAGTAAGATCATCATCCTTAGGATACCAAATACCAAAATCAACTGTTCCTTTTAGGTATTTGAAAATTCTCTTTACAACAGTCACATGAGATTATTTCGGATCAGCTTGAAATATAGCAACCATACATACAACAATCATACTGTTTGGTTTGGTCTATGTTAAGTAGAGAAATCCACCAATCATTGACCTGTATCTTGTTTGATTTTCCTTGGGAGAATCATCATTCTGTGTTAACTTGCATTTGGTTACCATGGGAGTACCAACAGGTTTTGAGTCTTCCATGCCAAACTTCTTTAGTAGCTCTCTCACATATTTGGACTGAGATATGAAGATCCCCTTATCTAACTGAGTAACTTGCAATCCTAGAAAGAACTTCATCTCTCCAATCATGCTCATTTCAAATTCACTCTTCATTTCATCAACAAACTTCATACATAGATTGTCATCTCCTCCAAAAATAATGTCATCAACAAAGACCTCAATAATTAACTCTTTTTTATGATCCAATTTGAAATACAAGTTGTTGTCAATAGTACCTTTATTGAATCCAAGCTTTAATAAGTATTTGTCCAGTCTAGCATACTAGGCTCTAGGGGCTTGCTTGAGTCCATATAGAGCTTTGTTCAATCGACAAACCATGTTTTCCTTATTAGTCAATTGAAATCTATCCGACTATTCAATATATAATTCTTCTAGCTCACCATTCAGAAAAACTAACTTCACATCCATTTGATAGAGTTTATAGTTCTTATATGTAGCATAAGCAAGAAATAACCTTACAACTTCAATTCTGGCAATAGGGGCAAAGGTTTCTTCAAAATAAATACCTTCCATTTATGAATACCCTTTATATACCAGTCTTGTTTTATTTCGGACCACTTCACCTTGTTCATTCAACTTATTCCGAAAGACCCATTTAGTACCAATCATATTTTTATCTTTAGGTATGGGAACAAGTATCCATGTATCATTATTTTCAATCTGAATTAGTTCTTCCTTCATAACTTCCATCCAACATTCATCACTGCAAGCTTCATTGACATCTCTAGGCTCAATCTTGGAAATTAGGCAATACTCTTCTGCAATCTTTCTTCTAGTTTGCACACCTTTATTCTTGTCTCCTAAAATTTGATTTTCAGAATGATTTAGCTTTACATACCTTAGAGTTTTAGGATTCTCTTGAACTTTTGGTTCTTCTATTCCTTCTTCTGTACTTGTACTTGTGTCTACTTCCTGACTACCTTAATTTACCAGAACAAATGGAAATTGTTTTACTGGAACATATGGCACAATTTGGAGTTGATTTTGTGTTTGAGCATTCTTCCCTTTGTTTGTGTTGTCTTCTTGGTCATCTGAATCATATCCATAGTATCTAGATGATTTAGCAGAGTCCTCATCAACTCTGATATTTACACTCTCAACCATTTTTCTTAGTCTTTTGTTAAAGCACCAGTAGGCCTTTCTTTTAGTAGAGTAACCTAGAAAGATTCCTTCATTGCTTCTTGCATCAAACTTTCCTATGTCCTCATCTCTCTTGATGTAACACTTGCTTCCAAAGATCTTGAAATATTTAATAGTAGGCTTATAACCAAACCATAGTTCAAAAGGAGTCTTACCAGAATTACTATTGACATTTACTCTGTTTAAAGTGTACATAACATGCTTACAACTTCACTCCAATATATGTGAGGCACATTTCCTTCAATCATCATTGTTCTAGCAGCATCGAAAATTGTTTTGTTCTTCCTCTTTGCGACTCCGTTCTATTGAGGGGTTTTGGGAGTAGATAATAATCTTATGATTCCATGATCTTCATAGAAAGAATTAAACTCCCTAGAGGTGAACTCACCACCTATGTTTGACCTTAAGCATTTGATTTTTAGACCTTTCTCATTTTCTGCCATGACCTTGAAAATTTTGAACTTTTCTAATGCTTCACATTTTTCTTTTAGAAAATCAACCCATATCATTCTAGAGTAATCCTCAATAAGCAGCATAAAGTACCTTTCTCCATGAAAATATCTGACTCTAGAGGGACCACATAGATTAGTATGCACTAGCTCTAGTAATCCATTTGAATGATGCTTTTTGCTTTGAAAAGAAAGTCTAGTCTATTTTCCGATTTGACATCCTTGCAAATTATGTTAGTAGGCTTCACTAGCTTAGGTAGATCTCTTACTCCTTGAGTGGAACTTACTTTGAAAATTTTATCAAAATTCACATGACACAACCTTCTATTCCATAACCAATTTTCATCTACTTGAGAAATTAAACAACTTTCACTAAGCAACATTCAGGTGAAAAATATTACCTTTTGTCTTTTTACCTGAAGCAATTACATTTATAGAACTTCCAAGTATCCTGCATCTTCCACCTTTGAACTAAAGATCATAACCCTTGTCCACCATCATTCCAACATTCAATAGGTTGTGCTTCAAGCCTTCAACATAAAGAACATCATCAATGTTATGCTTACCACCAAGAAAAATAGATCCTTTGCCACGAATCACACTAGCATTGTTATCTCCAAATCTTACAACCCCACCATCATACTTCTCAAGACTTAAAAATTTACTTTTGTCACCAGTCATATGATGTGAGCATCCACTGTCAATAACCCACTCATCTTTTTCTTCAATTCGGGTTGTAAGAGCTTTCTCAACTTTAGCAGATTCAGTAGCCACCATACTATTTTACTTGATTGCAAGGAACACCCATTCATCCTCATTTCCATTATGTTTATCTTACTCTTCATCAGTCACTCCTTCTTCAACATAGTAACATTTCTTTTGAAATCTAGATTTGTAAGGCTTAGATCTAGGAACTCTTTCAGGACACCTTGATGCAAAATGACCTATTTTACTGCAAGAGAAGCATTTAATAGGAAACACTCCTTTATACTTACCCTGTCCTCTGCCTTCTTTCCTCACAATCAATGCTTCCAACTCTTCTACCCCTCTTACTTCATCTTCAAGCTATTTCATTTCTTCCTCATACTTAAATGACTTTCTGGAACACTCCCTTAGACCATATCTTTGCTTTTTTCTTTTGGATATAGTAGCCTTAAATGTAGTTTCAGTCTTGGGAACAGATTCACCAAATTTGCTCAACTCAAAGGTATCAAGTTTACCAATTAGTGTATCCCTTGTCACATTCATCAATGATCTAGTTTCTTCAATAGCATGAGCCTTTGCTTTGTAGGAGGGAGGAAATGATTTGAGCACTTTAGCCACAATTTCTTCCTCATATAGGGTACCATCGACACATTTAATACCCATCACTATTTCATTTACTCTTTGCATAAAAGAAGAAATATTTTTATCTTCGCCCATCTTCAAATTTTCATACTTGCCTTTCAATCTCTGTAGCTTAGCCATCTTCACATGTATATCTCTATACACAGTTTCCAACTTCATCCACATCTCATGATTTGTCTTCAAATCTATCACATTTGTCATTTTCGAATCTATTAGAGCACTCAACAAAGCTTCCATAGCCCTGACATTATTCACAACTTCTTTAATCTCATCAAAAATGGTAGGATCATTCTGAGGAATAACATATGGATTCTTTGTAATCTTCTAGAAGGGTTCACCAATACACCTAAAATGATACTCCATCCTAGCTTTCCACAATGAGTAGTTTGTTCCATTGAATCTAGGAATGTCCATCTTGTATGATGCCATCTAAGATCACCTCAAGCTTTTAAAATTCTTCAGAGGAACCTACTCTAATACCAATTGTTAGCAAAACAAGGATAAACAATTGAGAGGGGGGGTGAATCAGTTGTCACAAATTATTTAAACCTTTCAAACTTAACTTAATCTCAAATATGATGAATGAATAGTAAACCATGAATAATCAACACATCAGAAACATAGAGAACACTAAGATTTTTTACGTGGAAACTTTGTTAGGGGAAAACCATAGTGGATTTTAGTCCACAATATTATACCCTATTAAAAGTATAATGAAAGATAATGGGAATACACATGCATTTAGGCACACTGCCTAGAGTTCACTACTCAAATACAAGAGGGATCACTACCCAATAATACACAAAAATACATATTAGATCCATAGGGTATGAACTGAGAAAATAACTTCTACAAGCCTGATTACAATTCCAGTTAAGCACATAAAACCTTCTTCACACTTCGCTCAAACTTTTTCTCACTCTGCTCTGCAATCAAATGAATAGATCAATATTCACACACTTTCTCTTCTCTATATTTTCTTCACTTCATACTCACACTAACTTTTCTCAAACAATCACTCTTATATATCTGGAACATGAAATTACATCAACAACCTTGTCAACCAAAAATATAAAACATATTTACGATGTTGGCCCAAATTTACAAATAAATTTGCAATGTGAATCAAACATCGTCAGATAATATTATGATGCAACCTAAAATAATATCCTCGAGTGTGCCAAACATTCAAATTTAAATCTTCAAGGATCCATAAAATGTTACAACCATCATGTCGGCCAAGAACATGAAAACCCAAACATACCGAGAAAATCTTTGACCACGAGCACATCGATCAACAAAAATGTACAAGGATAAAGAATGATCTAGAAGCATCCAAAAACAACAAGAACTAATAGAGAAACATCCGTAGCAACAAAAATTACCAGAATCACATAAAATTCAATCAGGAACACTAACAAAACCCATAGAAATACTGTCAGAACACAATTGTTCATAGCATGATCAAATCTTCACGTGGACCTTTGAAACTTTCGGTAGATGAACTAGATACTATCAGCAATAAACCCTTTAGTCCACAATGGTTGATCTTCAATGTATAGAACAAAACACATTCATGATCTTCACTGTTCCACTGGCAACCTACAACTCTTCCTTTAACAATTTTCTCAATATCCTCGACATATACAACCTTCAATACAACAATGCTAATAGTGTTGACATCAATGACAACCACATATCAACAACAAAACTACAACATCCAAAAAATTAGACATTAGAGGACTACAAAAAAGACCTGGAAAATATCTACAAGGACACTCATGTCTTGGGCACGAATTTCCTCCAAAATCAGGCTCAAATTTGAACCACGGGTGCATAGTGTCCTGCTCAATTGTCTAAATTTTCTTATAAATTTCTATGTTTGCCATATTTGCATTAGAACAATAAATTGCACTATTAGGGCCCTAGTTAGATCATTGTATTTCATGATTAGGACATTTCCAGATTTGGTTAAGGGTTGGTTAACTCACCTATCTGGCTGTAAGTCAATCAAATACCTTGTCCAAATCCATCAGACCTTCACTACCATTCAAATATTTAATGAGACATTTATAAAAGGTTCATAAAAACTAGGGTCAAATATTAAGGTCTCACTTTTTCTATGTTTCAATTATTTCTATTATTTTAGCATTTGTTAGTTTAGTAAAACATTCAGACTTTAGTTTCTAGATAGATAGTAGAATTCATGTGTTTCTTGAGCACTTTTTTTCTTAAAATATACAAGACCACAAAATGCCATGAGGACATCCATGTGCCACACTTTCATCCTTGGCTGAGAGCTACCCAACTTGCTCTTGAGACCTCTAAATTCTGATCTTTCAGTCCTTGAAGTCCTTTTTGCAAATATCTATCCTAAAATATAAATTACAGTAAAAAATCCTTGTCTTTTCGACTTTTTCACCCGAGCTTTTCCTTTGAGGTAGTTGAGGAGCATTTTCTCCCTATAGACTCTTCTTGTCCTAGAGACTCGAGAGTAGCAAATCACCTCCTCTACAATTAGATACAAACTACTAACTTGAATCATGTTTTTATGATCAAACAATGTCATCTTAACACAAACAAATTTTGAACAATGCTTTTATGTTTAGTTTATTTGCAATTTCAAAAGTTAGTTATGAAAATTTGGCCAACCTAAGTATGAGCATTTTTTTTAAAAGTATATAAATATAAGTAAATGACACACACTCAGATGTGATGCATATTATTATTATTATTATTATTTTTTAAAGTAAATAATTAGCTATGAATTTTTTATTAGGACTTTTTAAAAATCTTAAAAAAATTCTAACTAATCTAACTTGGTAAAAAAAATGAAATTCAAATGGTTTTTTTAAACTTATAGCTAGTGAAGCATAGAGTGTGATAGATCTTTCAAATTCAAAAAAGGATGGTTTGAAAATTATGGATATTTTTTAATCAATCTATCAATCAAGAATTTAGGAAGAGTGCATGTAGAAAATAATTAATAACTGCCTATTAAATTCATAATCAAGCATATCTTATATTTGCAGAATGTTGGTACTTTCCTGAATAAACTCTTTTCATTTCATTAAATTTAGATAAAGAAAATATTGTTAACACAAAGGGTGAAGTCATGAAAAGATGATGAAACCTCTAAACATGTTGGACCAATTGACCCCTCAGACATTAAACTCCCAATCCTAAATTTAAAGCATTCTTGAGGTAAAAACCAAGGAAAAAGGTTTATATAAAAAAATAGATATCCGCTTTAAATAATGAATATCCATTTTGGAAAAGTGTTTTTATGTTTAATTTTTGTGGTCCAAAATGGATTATTAATTTTGGATGTTGAAAAAAAATAAAATCATTTGTTGGGCATGACAATGGTCCCACAAATTCTCTTCTCTCAATAAGCTCATGATTTCTATACATTTATTTATACACTCTTTTAAATAAAATTTGATTCTATCAATCATTAGAGTGCATTGTTTTGCTTGTATAATTGGCAACAATAATTGTCAAGAAGCCAAAAGAAAGATGAAACTTCAAGTGGAGGAAATTGAGGCAATTAGGGAAAATATAGAGCAAGGAATATGATTGGAAGAAAATGTATGGTGGATACTATTGAAGGTGAAGGTTCTTATTTACCCTCAAATGAAATTCAAATTGGAGTTTCTAATGTTGAATATAATGAAATTCTTGAAAAAAAATTGACTATGATATTGGAAATGAAAATGTTGAACATGAAAGTAAAAATGCTACAAAATATGATGAAACACCTATTGATAAGAGTAACATCATAGAAAAATAAGAAAAATATAGACAAATTCTTGAACAATATGGATGTAGCATCGAAAAAAGTAACCATTTTTCATTCTTAGTTTGGGAATGAGTAATTAATGATAAAATGGACTTAATTGTGCCTTATTTAGGGTGTTGAAAAGTGTTTTCCAACACTTTCACACTAATATAGGGCTTCATTTATTAATTAAGGTTAACTAGAGATTAATTGGCCCCTTAAATTCAAATCCAAGCCTTATTTATTG
Organism: Sequoia sempervirens; assembly: GCA_007258455.2. Lineage (NCBI taxonomy): Eukaryota > Viridiplantae > Streptophyta > Pinopsida > Cupressales > Cupressaceae > Sequoia > Sequoia sempervirens. Next base: position 259,993,672 of record VDFB02281492.1, read on the forward strand.
CATTTTCCGAAGGATTTATCTTGACACTCTAACAATATTGCATAACATTTAATTTGGCAAGGTTTGAGTCCTAGGATAGTGACCTAGGATCCATTCACCACTTGGTGAATGGGTCCCCACTATGTCCTAGGACCCCCTTTTGGCATATTATTTCACCTCCCTGAAACTTGGTCCTAGAAAACTATGCTAGGATCCATTCGCCCAAGGTGGCGAATGGGTCCTCGTTACTTAGGAAACCCTTTTTTGAATTTATTTGTGGCAGGATTTTAATAATTTTGAATCCTAGATCTGATGTCAGCTTGTGTTATTTGAATTTAAGGGTTAAATCTTTAGTATAAATACAAGACTAATTCACATTGTTTCACCTAGCAAGTTCAAGTTATGATTAGAGCACTTTCACAAGAGCATTATAGATCATTCAAGATAATTTTAAGGACATTCAAGGGCAGATTATTGAAGTTTTATTTCAGAAATCCAAGACCATATCATCATGTCAAAGGCATAATGCATCAAGCATGTGGTTGAGCTAGTGTGTTGATGTAGTATTCAAGATCCATGTTAAGCATTGTTCCATATCCAATTCAAGATCAAGATCTATATTCTTCATGGAAACTTCATGTTATATTATAGATTTACATGCCAAGACATCATTCAAGGTATCACCGTTCATGTTTCATCTTTCATGTTCATATTTCATTGTTTCATCATAAGGTTTAATTACATAAACGAGGTTTGACCAAGGAAAATCCCTATTCCCTAATAATAAAGAAGTTTTCTCCTCTTTGATGTGTGATTGTAGGTTTTAGGTTGAAGCTCAAGTGGAGAACAAGATTGAAATAAAAGTTGTAAAATTTGTCATCTATATTGCAAGATCACAGAAAGATGTCTACAATTTTTTTTATACTTTTGGGAGCTAGTCACTTGGGAGTTGGAAATGTAGAAATTGAAGAACAAAACCATGAAATCAGTTTTTATAAACCCTAATAGGGACCCATTCACCACCTTGGGTGAATGAGTCCTTAGTGAGCCATGGAAAATCACTTTTTGTGAGAGGTATGTAACATTTATCTCTTCAAAATTCTCCCTAAAGGCTGTAGGTTCCATTAGTTTTATGTTCAAGCTTCCAAATGAACTTTATAGATCACAATTTGGTGTTTATTTTCTATGTTTAATATTTCACCTAAAGTCCATGTTCGATCATTTTTGTTAGGACACTTTGTGCCTGATCATGACACTTTGCGCCATAATAGGACACTTTGCAACTATTTTTGAGATAAGTTTTAAGTGTCCTCCACTCATCTAACTTGCATGAAATAAGTTGTGTTTTATAGCTTTATGTTTGATAGATACTCAGATTTGGTCTTACATTTTAGTTTTGAGTTGGTTGGGTATTTTATTTCCATCTCCCAAAAGTGCATTTCAATCATATTTAGTCATTTTATACACAAGGGAAATTGCAAGATTCCTTAAAGAATTCACTTTCCCAAGGGTTGAAAGAAAATTTTAACTTGAGGGATCTCATTTCCTAAATGAAATAGAAGAATAGTTAGGTTCATTAGACTCATTTTTCCCTTTCTATTTATAGTAAGTTTTGTGAAATAGCCAAAATTTGGTATAAAACTGTATATATGTGTAGTGAACCCTAACCCATTTTTCTATGTTTCAATGGATATAAATCCCATGAAATTAAATTGCACTCCATAATCCATTTTTTCATAACATTGATGAAATTTATAACACACATGAAACAATAAAACTCAATGTATCTCCAAATTATATAAGAGAAGCTTTGTGAAGAAGATAATGAAATTCCACATTCATAATTTTTCACGAGCCTGATAAAGTTATAAAACATTAAATAATCCGAAAATGCTTACTTGAAATTGATGAAAACATAATAGAAATACTTGAAAGCAAGAGGCCATTACAAACTATTCAATTGTGGGATTAAAAGATTTACAATGAATAATTTTTTGATCAAACATTAATTGAACAATATCAAGTTTTTGTGTAATTACTAAAGTTGTAAAAAATAGGACATTTATTAAATAAATTAAAGATTCAAGTAAATAAAATGTTTGAATTTTTTTATTATTGTTAAGTCTTTTTAATGCATTCAATTCTATTGGAAAGACTACGAAGGAGAAATATAATTTTTTTTCTTATAGAGTAATTTAACAACCTCAATAGAAAGAAAGTAATTAAGAAAGGCTTGATTATTAAGGAAAATTTTTCTTGAATTAAGCCTAAATAATTAAAAATTATCAAAGTACAAGCAATAATATCAAGAATAGGAAGTCCTTTTGAAAATGATGCATGAGATTTTAGTGGTAGGCCTCCATGAGTTGATAATAAGTTGATTAATATCACAAAGGATGGAATTCAACAAATTTGACACTCTAACTCTAGAGTATCACCCAATGTAAAAGATGTTTTATAATTAAGGATTGGTGATCAAGACCACTCACCACATTCTAAACATTACTTGGAATGTAGTCATACAACATTGTACAAATAATTTTGTGAAACACATCCAAGTTTGAAAATATCATAGAGGGCATTTGAATCTTGTAAGAACTTTTATTGTGTTCCTCTTAAAATTTTTAATACATGTTGTGACAAATACCACGTGGATTTTTCTATGTATCATGAACAATTATGTGATATTCATTCTAATTTGCGTACTAATGAAATATTACAGGAGTGTGATGCAATTCAACTATCCAAATCATTCAATTTACTTTTTAGATTTATTTTTATGTGTTAGAAATGATGGTTGAATTTTCTATAAAAAATGATTGTTTAAATGAAAATTATTTAGAATTATGTGATGGGTTATCAAAGTTTATATTATTTATTTATAATGGAAACAATCATGAATTTGAAAAGAAAATGGTTGAGAACAGAGATATGAGATAGTAAAATATAATTTGAAGAGTGGAGATGAACGTTCTAGATGTGAGTTGATTAAAATAGAAGCATTGTTGATTTTATTTGCGATCTCAAGAAAACAATTTTTTACAAGTATGCAAGACATAGTCATAGGTCTTGATCTTTGAATCAGCATAACTCAAGTTATGTAAATATTTTTTTCACGTTTCAAACTATTATCTTTGTAGTTGAACTTATAGAAAAGTACATGTTGTATCCATAAAATGAAGTCCAATCCCAATATTATATTTCTATTCATATTGATATTTTTGTTCATCACATATAGACATGTCCCTGATAGTACATAAGAGAACAATAAGATAGTCAAGGAGTGCCATTTTTACATGAGTGACAATCAATCTCATTTGTCAAAGTATGTGCAATATTATTTTCAATATTTTTTGAGTTTTTGTAGGAAAAATATACTAGAATGGTTCAACATCTCATTTGATTAGATAATTGCATTGGCCAGTTTAAGAATGCTCATATGTTCTATTGGTTGATAAAAATGTATGTAGAGAAGTGTATACCTCATATTTGGCATTTTTTGAAGCTAGGCATGGAAAAGGGGAGTATGATAGAGTGAGTACATGTGTGAAGAGAGTTCTAATTAAAGAAAAACTAAATATTAGAGATGTGCTACATTTAGTGATGAAAATTCTATTGTTAAGTGGTGTAACTATGCATTCTCACAAGGAGTGGCACTTGATTTAGATGTGCATATGTTCTTTTAGTTGGTTGATGAGGGGATGCTGAGAGAGAAATTGGATTGTCAGAGAATCAATGAATAGTTAAAGATGCATTAATTTCAAAGCTCAAATGCAAGTACATGGACTATTTAGACATGAGAATTAGACTTCTTTATTTGTATTTGTATTAAATGTTATTACGACCATTATGATTCAAGTGAGTGGATAGATACATAGATTCCATGATATTTAAACCCTTTATTTCAAGTTCATTCATCTATACTCAATGACATGGAAATATCGTTTGAATATGAACAAATTTAGAACTTGTACAACCAAAAAATGTTTATGTAGTTATTTTTATTGCCACAGAAGTGTGCACACTTACTAAGCTCATAAAATCAATTGACCACCTGATGAAACATGGGATGATATCCTTGAGTGTGGGCTTAGATGATGCAGATCAAGCTCCAAATGAGGAAGGTTCCCTTTGGGACTTCACCTATTTTAACTTATACTACCACAACATGTTAAGAAAAGGGGGGAAGGAAACATAAAATGAAACATAAGGCTAAAAGGGTGATACACCAAATTGATTTTAAGAACCTATACTACTATTTGGACACATAATATAATCAACAGTTAAAACCACAACATACACAACTCAAAATTTCAAATGTATTTACAAAAGTGTTTCATAACAAGGTTTAGTATGTCAAGGATAGTGTTTACAAGGATTTGGAAATGTTCTCACAACTAACTCTATCTTTAGCTGGTTGAACACAAGTCATGACCTACAAAACCACATACTTTTTGTACAAAGGAAATGTAGATAGGATATAAATCAAGGGGAAAAAATACACCACAAGACTATATCAACCATCTTGAATAAAATTACACAATGAAACAACTCTAAGAAGGTAAAAAAATTAAATTTATTGATCAAAATATATTTTACAAACTAATATACATGCTTGAAAAATGAGCTATAAATTTTTCCTAGCTTGAAATAACTTTCAAGAAGTTATAATACGTTGCTAAGAGAGGCTAGAAATGAATGAAAATCTACCCTTATGATTTCTTTTAATCTTCTCAACAACTTGCTAGATATTAGGAACATGTTTTGAGAGATGAGAGATGAGTGTTCACATAAACTTGTTGGGTCAAAACTTCAATGGTGTCCAAAACTATCATCCCTACTTTCTAGCTCCCTTAAATGCTCTAAAATGGTGTTTGAATGAAGAAAACTTCTTACTTTGACCCTATGTATTAAAAAAAACTCCTAGATGCTTGGAGATGCCACAAAAAGGGTCAAAGTTCCATATATTCTCTCTATATCCTTTGTAAAATCCACCAAGCTACCCCTAGATATCTTTCTACTAATCATAAATACATGGAAAATGGTTATGAATACTCATTTAACTCTCAACTTTGGAACTTCCTCACACTTGCTAATAGGATATGTGGGAGAAAGTTTGAAGTAGTCAAAATTTCTAAGAGGGCATAGGATATCATTTTAAGGCTAAAAATTTACACTTGTCTCATGTGTTTAAGCTCCTCTCTTCATCATTTCAACAAATGTAAATTGCGTTTACCCTTTTCAGACTGTAATTCAAGCTAATATGATTATGTTCTTAAAAATTTAGGTCTTAGTTTTCTTATTAGGTTTGTCATATTTTTTTAATTATCACCAAATATTCTAGCTCAAATTTAAGCAAAGACACTTCTACCTTTTATACCTTGAGATTTTCCTTTATTTTCCCTTCACTTGAAATTTGGCTACCTTCTTGATGTTTGAGATGTCTTTTGAATGAAAATTCCTCTAACATTATGTAATTGAAAATAAAAAGGTAACAAAAAGTAACAAATTTTATGAGGTAGAAAATATAATACCATTATTTCCATCTAGAAAACCTACTAATAGCTCCTTCTTCCAACCTTTCACTCTTCAACATGTTTCCACACAAATATATGCATCAATTTTCCAAATTGGCATGATAAAAGATGCTTGAAATGTCTCAGTAGATGCTTTGATGATGCCTTTATTTACATTTTCCATTGTTATGATTTACGTCATATTCTTTTTATAAGGTCTTCCATGCATGGATTTCCATATCTCTTGAAGCATGTCATGTATTTCTCCATTCAAAAACCATGTCACTATAAACTTCCATTGCATGAATTAGTCCTTCCTATCATAAAAATCCACTTAAACCTTCCATTACATTCTCATCATGGTCCTTGAATTGGTTCTATAACCTTTAAAAAATGTTGGATCTACACTCTTCAACAAATTGTCTATTGAAGAAAATCATTGGTCATGATCTTTTCTTCTATGTCCTTGATTATTGATTAATGCTTTTAACCTTGAGATTCCAGTAGTTTTATGACTGCTTTCCTCAGTGTGAATTTTAATTAGTCCCTTCCTCTAACCAATTTTTTAGGATATCTTCAAGGTCCATGCTAGTTGCTAATTTTATTCCTGAATAGGTGAGAGAAATTTCACCTATAGTCTTATTGCACTTGGAATTGGTGAATCTAATATCATTATGGGGAGTATAAGCAAGGTCCCTACCAACACTTTGCACATCAAAGCTTGCTAGTGTAGCTTGATGTTCTTTATACTTTTGGAGGCAACACACTCCATTTGAAAATCAACTTCCTTTTTACTTTCCCAAATCTATATAGAACCTTACTATGTCCATTTCCATTCCTTTTCCAATTCAATAATACCTAGGGCTTGACAGGCTTTAGTTAAGCTCACCAACAACCTTCAAACTCAATCAATAAATAACAACACTTTAATAGGGCTATAAACATATTTTATGACCTCATTTAAAATGCAAGGTCTATCCTCTATCAATCACTATAGACTTGCAACCTTAGAATCTCATGAATGTTTATCTTTAATTGCAAAGTTATTGAAGTTTTCAGTCATTAGTCCCTCATTATCCTTATTTATTGAACATTAAAACCTTACATATATATTTTCTATGATAAGTTCTATATATATATCTCAGTCATCTTAAGATTATTATCATCCTTTTCTTTAATACTCTATCCTCCAAATTACATTCATTTAGCCTCTTGAAAATCCTTCAACCAATCTATTAGTGGTCTTTTTAATGGACTATCTAAAATCATTTATGAGTGTCATATGACTACATTTAAACTGGTTAATAATTCCTTTGACTATCCTTTTCATAGCTCTTCCATGGATTTCACATCCAAGGTTTGATATATACCAAATTGTCTATGTCCCTCAGTACGGTCACAGTGATCCCATTAGTTAAAGTAAACCATAACCTTTTGTCTCTATCTCACACTTAGATGAAAATATTGAGACCATAACATAATCTCCATGCTTCTCTTTCTCACTTTCATCTACTCTTGAAGAAGATTGTGATGATTGATACTGTAGACACCTAAATTTGGACACTTAATTTATCCAAATTTATCCCCTTTCATCTAAACATCCCCTTATCCACATTAATTAAGTAATATGATCTAGTTACTCATTCCTAAATTTGGACACTTAATTTATCCAAATTTATCCCCTTTCATCTACATCCTCTCATCCAGACACTATAATATCATCCGCTAATACTCATTCCAAATAAACGTTTCAAACCTCCTTCCTATCATTTTGAACTCTCATTCAATAGTCCTAATCAATCATTTACTCATTCCAAGTAATCTTTCATCTATTCCAAACTTTCATCTTCTTGTTTCGAGAATCATTCATCCATTGTGAGCAGTCGTTTACTCATTTTGAGTACTCGTTCATCTGTTCTGATCAATCGTTTACTTGTTTTGAGTATTCGTTCATCCATTTTTATCATTCGTTCCTCCAATCAAATCATCGTTTTCCCCATCC